>BSBK01003345.1:2370000-3007500 GCA_027943335.1 Chamaecyparis obtusa
GAAATACTAGGAGAATTCCAAGGCTCAATAGAAGAAAACATATCCATGGAAGATGTCATATGATGTGATGCTCCTAAATCAAGAAGCCATTTACCTTGTCCAGGATGTGTGGAAGCCAAATGTGCTTGTCCTTTACCTTTATCTTTGGATGATGATGGAGATGTAGAAGCTTCCAAATGTGTAGAAGGAGTAGACACTGATGAAGGAAACTTAATATTGTGCTTTTGAATAATATGAGTTAGCTCATCAATCTTCTTATGAAAACACTTATGCTCATCGTGTCCTGGCTTTTTACAATATGCACATTTATCTCTATTTCTTCTAGATGATTCCTCTCTTGAAGAGGACTTGGATTCAAAAGTATTGTGTGAAGGGGATTCATTACCTTTGTCATGAAGCTTAGGATCCTTATATTGCTTCTTTCATTTTCCATTAGAAGCCTTTGAAGTGGATTTATTTGCAACCAATGCATGATGTGTTGAAGGCTTCAATTGACCCATGTGTGCCAACTTTGCTTGTTCTCTTGTGAGTTGAGCTGCAAATTCATCAAGAGAAGGTAATTTGTATGTACTACCAAGAGCATCCATAGTAGCATAGAAAGTAGAAACAAAGATAGAATACTCAAGACCTAGCTTGGAAAGAATAGAAAAGATCAATTATTCATCCTCTTTAATAATGCCACAAGTAGAAAGCTCCAATCTAATAGAATTGAACTCAGAGAAAAAGTCTTGAATATTGTCAAAATCGCTAGGATTTAGACCTATGAGCTCATTCTCTAATCTAAATTTTCTCATTCCATCAAGTTTACCAAAGAGTCCTTCCAATATGACCCAAGCATCATGAGGATGTGAGCAAGATGCAATATGGAATAGCAAATCGCGAGAGATGGGTGATCTAAGAGAGCCAAGTGCTTTATCCCTTCGATCAAACCATTTTCTCCTTTCTACAACACCTGTAGCTGGTTCTAGATCCTTCCCAAGAGTCATTCTAAGCAATCCAATACTCACCAAATGATCACATAAAGATCCTTTCCATTCATGGTAGTTATATGGAGTGAGAATTTTGACCTTTGAACTATCCATAATACAATCAAATAATGATTGATAAATACCAATAACTCCTCCAAATGACTGATGCAAATTAGAAAACTCAAATCCAAGGATTAACCAAGTGCAAATATAGCCCCAAAATAGCCTATTTATGAAAGTGATATATCCACCCCAAATCATTGAAATATTATTGCAGATTTGGAAAGTAGACCAAAAAATCATGCACTTTCAATAAAAAAATTTAACTCAAAATATTACCGTATGTGCCCAAATGAAGCCCTAGAAGTTCCAAAAATTAGGAACAGGTAGGAACAGTCATGAAAATCTACAATTTCTTATTAATTTGGCCACCAAATTGCAAAAATAATACCACCACTAGAATCTTTAGGAAATTCTACCCCAAATAAAAAAAATAATGCTCAAAAAAAGGAACAAAATTGAGCAAGATATGGCCCTTTGAAATTGGACTGCAAACCCTTGATGATGTCATCAATTCACTACATTAAATTTAACAGTCGTATGGATGTCATTGAAAAGCCAATTTGCTAAGTTTTGACTATTGGACGACCATCAAATTTAGGCTCGTAGAATGGGTGACATGGCAAAAAAGTGGCCCCCTTTGGTTGACATGGCGGCTGACGTAGGCTTCTGTAATGATGATGTCAATGACTTACATTATTGATGTCACTATGGCTGATGTGGCATTTGTGCCACACATCAGTCTCTTATTGGGCTTGTTGGTGCTGAGGTGGCAAGTCGCAGTGTTGGCACCATGTGGCACTCTCTGGTTGGTTCACATGGATGATTGTCAGTTGTGTGGCCTCCACGTGGGCACAACATGGTGAAGCATGAGCTTGGTAGTGCACGGGAAGTGAAGGTAGAGACAACCGCTGCTTTTGGCTCAACTGGTGGCGGGATTTTGTGGTTTAGTCCCACATTGCCAAGGCAATGGGAACCCCAAGTGTTTTTATATGGGGGGTCACAGAGACTTAATCAAAGGAAGCTTTTGAGAGCCTGTGAGGCCGTCAAACTTCAGCTTGTCAGTATGTCCTGTAGCTAGATAGTTTCTCTCTGTGGTCGATGATCGGTCGTTGGCTTCATAATTTGATGTCTAATAATTACATGGTCTGTGGTAATGATGTCACTACCAGTAATGATGATGTAGCATAAATGGGTCATACCAACCCTGTAAAAAAATAATTTTGCATAAAAAATTATGAATAAGAACAAAAAAAAATAAAAAAATTCCTGAAATCGTACCGTAGAGGCGCAGATCGTGTCGTACGACTTAATTTGCAAAAAAATTGCCTCAATTTGGACTTTCACCGAATATGGGCAAGTTTTGTAGTCAATTTTAACCAGAAAAGCCTCCTGAATACAATGGTGAGGTCAGATTTGACCCAAGCCACTTCCACAACATGTTGATCTTCATATATGAGATTTGGACCTTCAACACTTGCACTAAGATCTCTCCAAATAGGCTACTCAAAATGCTCTAATGGCTCTGATACCATGTAAGATTTTTTAAATAACAAAGATTGAACCAAGGATCTAGAGGTTAAAGAATAACACAAATACAAGAGAGATGATATGAACAAGAATAGACTTGTATGATGCAATGATTGATGATTGAATTGATCCAATGAATTGATTCATTTACATAATAGGCCTTCTTATCTAGTAAAGATGATAAGAGAGAATGACAAGGAGTTGATAAGATATCACTTATGTTAGGTGTAATCACATGTCCACTAAATGTGGATCATCCTCCATTATGCATTAAAGTATGTGCAATAAGATGAGGATGATAATGTGATATGTGCACTAAAGGTGGATCTCACACCTAAAGTGGAATTTCTCCTACACCATGTGCTTAATTAAGGTGCAAACTCCTAGGTGTGTCAATGACAAACTACTATGCAATGTATTATCCTATGTAAGATTAAGTTAAGTGTAATTAAGAATATTTAATTACACCAACAAATCAAAATCTAAATTAAATATTTAAAAATTTAAATTGATGTTAATTATCAAGTTGCTTAGTAAGTGGTGTTAAAGATATTAATTATAATTAAAATATAATCATGCAATTATATGTACACCGGTTAAAAGGAATTGATTTATCAATTCTAGATTAGAAGGTTGAGTTAAGAGACTTAACTGAGGAATTAGTTATAATTCATTTTAATGAATTAATATTTAATTATCAATTTGTATATTATTAATATGCTAAAAATATTAATTGTTAATTACATATTATTATACAATTAAATATGCACATTCAGTTAAAAAAATTGAAATATAAATTTAAGATTAAAAGTTGAGTGATTTGCATTAACTGGAATTATTAATTAAATATATAATTCTTTTAAATAAAGAATTGATATAAACAAGGTTGGAGTTGAGTTTTGATTTATGTGATTTTGAGTTAATTATTTTATTATTTTTAATAGTTTAGTTCTAATTCCCGATTGTGAGTTGCATGTTTGAGTTTGGTTTGTTGGGTTTTCTATGTTAGAATCATTTTTGGTAATTTTTAGGAAAACTGATTTTGGGGAATTCTATGAATGGTTGAAATAAAAGAATTTTTTTAAATCTTGGAGTATTTTGGATTTATTTTTTGGCCTAGTGTGTGTTTTCATATTCAATTGGTGGAATTAAGGCAGGGTTTGAAAATCCTTGCAAATCTTTCTCTTTGAAAATATTATTTTCTTCGTGTCTACCACATGGATTGATGTGTTTGGAATTGATTGTTGAAATCATAGTTCTATCTTGATTGAGGATTATTGCTTGGTTTTCATTATTTTGGGTTTGGATTGGTTATCAAAATTCTTGTGTGAAAAATTATTGAAAAACCCATATGTTTCAAACTAAAAAAATTATGTTTGTATTGAATCGGTTAAAACCTTAGGGTTTCGTTGAAGGTAAAACACTTGAGAAAATTATAAGATTTGATTAATTAAGGTTGAAGAAATTTCTAATAGAAAACTCTTGAGATCAAACCAATGGACATTATTATATAATTAGATTTTGAATTCAATATTTGGAGAAAAAAAAGAAATTAATTAGATGATTAGAATTATGAATTTAAAATGATGAAATTAAATATATGTATATTAAACTCTTAGGTGAAATAAAAGAGCTAAATTGTCCTTTATGAAATTGGTTTAAAATAAATAAATAATAGAGTTTGGGATAAACCACTATTTTATTGATTATATTAAAAATAATAATAATAAACAAAAAGACTTGCTGAAAAAAATAAAAATAGATATTATTTATTTTTAAAAATAAAAAATAATAATAACAAAATTCTTTTAAAAAAAGAAATTAAAAAAAGAAGTTCAAAAGTTTGTGGGTGGGGACATGCCTAGACGGCAGCCCCAACCATCGTCTCCCTTATATGCATGGGGTCGGCAAGCATTCTTTCCCCACCTTTTTTTTTTTTAATAAGGGCAATTTAAAAACAAGGACGCAAAGTGTCAAAGTTCCTGCCCAAGTTAAATGTAATTTGTTGAAAGCTAACTAGTATAAATGGTAAAATTAAAGGTAAGCATACACAAATTTACAAATTAGAAGAAAACAGTTATGTTGTTGTACATAGGTTAATTATATGTCTAAGTTTCTTTCTAATATAGATATATGAAGTTTGAACTTCTCTCGTACATGCATGATGGTAATAAGGTTAAGTTTAATTTAAACCCAAGATAATTTAAAATTAAGTATGATCAATCAATTAAGAGTGAATTGAGATTATAATTAGCCATATATTAGGACAAAAATAAGGTGAAAGTAATGTTAACTTGACTTTTAGCATGATGAGAACTTTTTTTAATTTCATATTGTAACGGAAACATGAAAACAATAATCTAGTATCAAATATAAAATTAGAAAATAGAAACAACTAAAATTTGAGAAATATAATGAATGTTCTTTATTTGCATTTCAACTATAAAATACATACGAAGAAACAAAAATTAATTCTCTTTGTTGGCACACTTCTTTTGATTGGAGAGAAAATAATTGAAGATTTATTTCATTTATGGAAATTAGACAGGTAGGAGTTATAGATTGTTAAACATTGTCAGCCACTTTAAAAGGATGCATAGTTGAAAGTTGTAGTTATCATCAGATTAAGACCTTTGTGTAAGGCTTCTAAATATCAGATCGAATTCTCTAAGTAATGCTTCTAGATTCATTTATAAGAAGAAAAGGCATTGTTCAAGACTGCATTTACCATGAGATCAAGGGCTCCGTATATACTTATAATTAATAAGAAAATGCAAAGTTAAAAGACTCTATAATGCTTCTAAATTTATCTCTTAAAGAAAATTGAGAATTCACAATTGAAGGCTACATTCAACACCAAATGGAAGACTATGTATAACACTTAAAATTTATCTTTTAAAAATGAAAGAATGCACAATAGAAGGCTTCCTTTACCATCAGATCAAGGACTTTGTATAACACTTTAAATTTATCTTTTAAAAAATAGAGCATGCAAAGTTGAAGGATTTCATTGCCATCAAATCAAAGATAATGTATAGTACTTCTTAATTTTTGCACTTATTTAACAAGAAGTACAAGATCTTTCTTCCTCTATATGTTCTCACAATTGCTTTTGATTGTTCATAACTGCTTATTTGTTTGGAGTTGTTTTTAATCATTTTCAAGCAAGCAATGAATATCAAGTTGAGAATCGCAAAGAAAAATGAATTAGCTTGACAACTAACTAAGATGAAAATTTGAAGATGAGTGGGATTGGATCAGATTATAGAAAATATGAAGTAGTCACTATCGGTTAAGACATACATCAATATGTAAGTACAATTCCTCTTGGTTTTGAATCTAAAGTTGGACAAAATTGTTAGGATTTAGAATCTATAGTTCAATAGGATATGGCTGAGAGTAAGCCTCCAAGGTAAATAGTCAAAATAGAAATGACAGAGCAGGGAAACAAAAGTGGGAAGTTGCCCGAGTTGAGTGGGAGTGGGACTGATCTAAATTCAGAAGACATTCATAAATGTAAATTAAATCCTGTTGGTCCAGAGAAAAGTGAGTCTAATGTGAAAGACATGCACATGTTAGAATCAAATGTAATCTATACAAAGAACATGGAACTTGAACATGCACAAAATCAATATATTAAGATGAATTATCCAACATATATTTTGAAATCTAAACTCGAAATTAATGACAAAGGGGTAGAAAAAGACCATTTCAATAAGATCAAAGAAGAATACTATCATTCCATGTGTGCAAGTATCGTTGATACATGACAAATAAAGAAAATAATCAATCATTTGACAAGGGGATTCAATCAGAGAAGACAAATAGTGGTTGGGCTCATAATGACACTGTGACAATATGAGGCTTTTTATTCATTGTAAAAACTAAGAATTCTTAGCTGTAGATCGATAATATATGAGAAAACAAGATCACAATGTTGAGAATGGGTTGCAGAGGATGTTAAGAATGCTAAAAGGCCAAAGAATTCAAATACAACACCATGAACTAAAAGATGAAGTGAGAAGCAAACCTCTAAGTGGAAAAATGTATCTAATGTATTGCCACAATGAGGATATGAGTACAAGCCCAACAATAGCATGCAGAAGATGTAAAATTATGCAGTTATAGATCAAACATATCTGTTCCTATTTAAAACAACATATATGACATACTAATAGCAATGCTTAGATGCTCCAAATATCTTCAAAAAAAATTATGCAAATACAAAAGCAAAAACAATTTTCAATAATAGATTTC
The DNA here is from genome assembly GCA_027943335.1 of Chamaecyparis obtusa. NCBI lineage: Eukaryota > Viridiplantae > Streptophyta > Pinopsida > Cupressales > Cupressaceae > Chamaecyparis > Chamaecyparis obtusa. The sequence goes on from BSBK01003345.1 coordinate 2,376,816, forward strand.
TAAGAATAAAATATTTATTTACATTTAAATTAGGAGAAGAATGAAGAATAATACCATGTTACATAAATGTTATCCACAAGATTGGAAGCAAAGATATGCCTTTTTGCAAGGAAGACAAAACCCTATATAGAAGTGATGAATTTTTTAGATTGCATAAATTGTCATTAAATTTAAAAATAGAATTTCTTACCTTCATTCAATAATAAAAATTTAATTATTTATCTCCATACACTGAACTCAATTTTTTTGGGAACATAACATTAAATGTGCAGAGTAAATAATAGGTGAGAAGGAAAAATTCCCATAAAATCAACTAACACTAACTAATAATGTGGAAGAAGCTTGTTTGGTGGTAATAAATGTTTGAAAGCAAAACAATTAATATTTTAGAGATTTGAGATTTCATATTCGATTTTTGTCACAAACTCTACAAGAAAGTCAAAAAACATGACATATAGAATAATATATATTTAATTGAAGAAATTAATAATATTTAACAATTGATGTGATGCAATGATGTTGGCAAATAAAAAAGAGGCATTTGAAAAAAAAATGTTTTCATCACTATTGTTTGCTCTCTAGACCAATAAGGTTTTAAAAAAATGATTTGTGTATAGTTATTTAAAATAAGAAATAAATAAATACTATAGACTTTTTGTGCATAATATTAAATTCATTGTGCTAATTGGTGCAACTAATAGTATAAAAAAATTGCATGAATGCATAAGTATTCCTGCATATGGCAGGAACTAACAAATGCACCCCATATTTTTATAGAAATAAGGAGGGGGTGGGGCCACGTAAACCCCCTCCCATAATATTTTCAATGGAATTTTTTTAAATAGAGGTTGTTTTACTAAATTATATTGATTTAAAAGTTATTTATATTATTAATTATATATTAATTAATTTAAATTAATTTATATTTTTTATTTGATATTTTATAAGTATTAATATAATAAATTAATTTATATTTGTGGTGTTTAGTATTTTAATTTATATTTGTGGTGGTTAGTATTTATGTTTCAATTTAGTTAAATATAATTAATTTATAATTTAACTTAAAACTATAATTAATTAAGACTGCTAGTGCTTTATGAATTTAAATTAAGTATTAATATTGATTTTTAAACAAGAGTAGGCAACACTTTAGAAATGGTATTACTATTAATACTTAATGATGTACTTTATATTAAGATACATGTGAAACTAGAAACTAAATTAATAATGTGACATAATTAGATTCACTGAAATATCGAATATGTTTTATATGTGTGCTTTTTGTCATATTGACTCACTTTGACTGTTTGTCTGTATGGGTAGAGTGTTGCCCTAGGTGGGATTTTATCTTTTCACACTTGAAGTATTTTATGATTTTATACTTTTGCTCTATGGGTTTATATTGTGGCATGTTCATAACCTTTTGGGTGACATGATTGGTTCACATGATGTTTTGAGTGTAACTTGGAGTTATGCCATGTTTCTATTAAGTCCTTGATCTTTATGTTATTTAACCACAAAAGGTGAGGACTATTATTTGTGTTGAGTCCTAATTAACTTGGTCACCTTGTTTCTACATTTATGACGATTCTGTGTTTTGAATGATGACCTTTGTGGATTATGTTTTACTCCATGTTTGGAAAGAGATGTTTGATGCTTTTGATGATCTTTTGATCTTGCGATATGAACTATGAGATTTGGTATTTGATTCATTGAGATGTCTAGTATGGGATGGACTATTTGGGATCCTTGTATAGGATGAGATATTATTTTTTGTGCTCCAACACTTACCTTTGATGACATTCATGGTTTACTGGTTTACGAGAAGTCTTTTATGGTTTTGGTTTTGTCTTCTCTTTGGTTCTTTTTGTTGGGATAATTAGGGTAGGTTATCTAAAAGCATAGAGGGGAAGTGACTTCCAATGAGCATCAGGGCACTCAAATGGCTGCTAGGATCACTCTTTGTAAGTAGCTTAATAAAGTGACAACTTAATAAATTTATTGAGAGAAAACATTAATAAGATAATTGTGTACCCCACCATCCCTTGAGTACTGGTACAGGCTAGGATGTGTGAGACGATGCTTGTCACCCAATATGGTGTATGTTTTGGCATAGTTAGTAGCCTTGTCTATATGAGAGGTTTACTAATACCACATATGGTCACTTGAGTATCGAGGTCTAGAGAGGCTGTTAGGATGAGACTCAAGGGTTAGATGTATGTGATGACACTTTCCTATGTCTGTCCTAGGTTCCTACGTTGCATTTGGTACACTTAATTTGTGTCATGATCATTTATACGTGATAACCTTATATCCTTTACTACCATTTTATCCAGTGTACCTTGGCATTAGTTTTTCTTGTTATGGATGTTTCCTTGAGTGACACCTAGTGCTATCTCCTCAGCATCATAGGAGTGGACCTCTTGGTTCCACGTGGTCGGGTGGTAGTGATTCTATTACCATTGAGATCTAATGTTTGTGACTTTATGCTTGGATGATCCTAGATGCTACTTATATCTTCTTGTTCATTGCTTTGAGACTTTCTGATATGTATGTCTTGTATTTCATTTTATGTATTGGTTAGAGACATTGATTTAGGAGATGTATATGTACTTGTAATGTATTATTGTTTTTCTCTATGACATGTGTAGTGGAAGTTGCATTATTATGTATACCATGATGTATCAATTTTACTATATAGATTGTATCTTTGATTATATTAATATAACATGGAAAAGAAGAAACAAATGAATATATCGACAACATATACTTGTTCCCGCAAGGTGTTGGAAGACAAGAAAATAAAATAAAAATAAAAAATCATTTATCGAGGTGTGTAGGTGGCATTTTAGAAATTTGTAGAAAGTTCTTGCATTTAATATTTGTAGCTAGGTAGTTACACCTTTCTATTTTATTATTGGCCATAAAGGCAATGTAATTTTCTAATTGGCCCACATGGTGGTGCTTAATATTAATTGGGTGGGTATTTAATATTTGTATCAAGATAGTTGCATCTATCTTTTATCCCACATTGGTTGTGTTGTAGTAGCTTGGGTGGTAAATTCCTATATAAAGAAGGCATATGAGCATTCATAAGAAAGCTCTCGGATTGTAAGCTCTTGAATTGTAAGCTCTTGGGTTGTAAGATTGGAGGATGGAAGATCTCATGTTGTAGATCTCATATTTGGAGGAAGCTCTCATGTTGTAAGATCTCTCAAGTTGTAATGATTTTCAAGTATTAATGTATGCTTTGTAAAGCATTTTGTCTTCTCTTTGTCTCCATGTTGTTATGTATTTGGTTATGAGTTGGTAAGGGTGGTGTGGCCCTTCATCATTTTATTTATTTATTTGTAATGAATATGTTAAGTATACTTTATTATTTATGTCCTTTTTATTATGATTTAGTAAAGGATTAGGAATACTTCAATTTGGGTTTTTAAATGAACCTAAGATATTTCATGTGATTATGTGTTGGATTGTACTTTGTAGATTAGTTAACTTGTATGCAATTATATATCATGGAACCCTTGAGTCTTGTAATTTTTAAATGAGTTACATTTATGAATATGTATTGTCTTATGTTATATTTGTTTTGCATTTTTATTCATTATTGATTGTAAACTCTTAAGAAAAAAAATTATTTAGTAAACTTAGTAACATGTTTTGGGTTAATTTCTCTTGGGTTCCCTAGTGGGGCATTACAAAAATGCATCATGAAATCTCTACTCAAAAGAAGAGAGTCACCATGCAAGAAAATTATACTTTCTTAAATTCCAAATTTTTATTTATGGATGAAATTTTAACTAGGTTGGATAGTGCTACAACATACTAGATTATCAAGAGTTTGCACTAAAGTGTTCATGTTCTGAGTGGGACAATATTCGTGTCTCTTTTTTTGTGTGCTCATGAAACATATGAGCTGCTATTTGATGACATCATCATATCTAGAGGAGAGCCTTTTTATTGAGGATATAGAGATTATGTGTTTGATTTTTCAATTACATGGGTTTCAAATATCCTGATAGAAAATGAGTAATTGATTTATTATAGGAAGTTATGTTAAGAAAGGGCCAAGGGAAATATGGGACTCATCAAGGAATCCCCAAACACCTTCCTCTCATTTCATATTGGTAACAGTCTTATAGAAGAGTTATCACAACCATATGATAAAACAAAGAGCCATCCTAATGTGTTTACATCTACCAAATATGGTATTAGTATAGTGAACATGCTCAAAGCTCACCACTCTAGAGAAGCACTCCTTATCAAGAGAAACTCTTTTATTTACCTATTGAAAATACGAAAAAAAATTATAGATTGTGACAATTAACATGAGCATTACTACTTAACTAAAAAATCATTTAACTTTATATGGGTTCCCAAAAAATCATTATAGTCATGGCAAGTGATTTATCTCAAGATTTTGCAAATTGTGTCATGTTATCAATAGAACCAATCAGAAAAATGGATAGGGTTTGTATGAAAAATATTATGAAATACTACCAAGGTATAATTTTGTAAAAATGTGATGAACCAACATCAATCTCTTTATAGCCACTTCAAAATATTCACAATTAAAAAAAAGTAGATATAAATATATCAAGGTTTGAGAGCTACTACATTCTTGAACTCAAGATAGGATTTTATAGCCTTTTATCAAAAATATTGGTTGAAATTTAAAATTTTGTTTTCAAGTGTGAGGTAAGAAATGTTTCAAGCCATAAAATATTGCTTGATTGCATGATCTATATCAATTCATAGTTAGACATGTTAATTTTAGCCATAACGACATAATAATGATGTAGATACATTATGTATACATCAAGTATATACATTTATTTATCATACTTTTCCTAGGCCATAATTTTATTCTAGATCAATTGTGTTTCACCTAATTATCTTAGTCTTTGACTTGATTTGAAACTATCTTTTTACTTAAGAAGATTTACAACTATCAATTGGTTCCTTCACTTTTTTTTATTATAGTAACAAAACTTTGTTTGAACTCTAGATATAAATAGGAGTCCTCTTTTCTTGATTTTTCATAGTTAAACTCTTCAACTCCACTCCTTAATCAACTGTTTTATTTATTTCAACAAGAAGAGTTGTGTTATTTTTGTTTGGTCTAAAACAAAGTATTTTATTAATAAAAGAGTGATTACATAAGTAGAGAGAAAAAGTGTGAAGGGTTTACAAAACCGTTGGAGCCATAACCAGACATAGTAACATCAAACCTGGGCCTAAATATTAAAATAAACATATAGCTTAATAGCCCATGGGGAGCATCCATATGAACAAAGAGAGCCGAATAAAAGAAGGATGTTGCCCAGACAATATTTCTACCATATTAGAGAAAAACTAGGAGGGGAGAATGCACAAAACAAAAATCTGTAGAGAAAAGAGACTATAGAAGCATTAAGATGAGGAAATCAAATAACCACAAAAAGGAGAAAAAAATTCCCAGAAAAGAGCTTCAAACATTAGCAAGTCCTTTCCCCTTTCTCTGGCAACGTTTCATCTGGGGCACATCCACAAAAACAACCTTGTTTCAGTCATCCTCAGACTTGCATAAATTGTCAACAAGGGCCTTCAGATGATGCCCCTTCACACTAATATCTTGTTGGTAAACGACCTTGTCAAATTTTTCCCACCACCAAAGGAAGGGAATGCGGCCATATTCAAAGCCATGCTTGAGCTCCTTGAAACACTCGCTATAATAAAACCCAATGTCTGGTTCAACCCACTCAAGGATAGAATCTAAACCCAATAGGAACTCATTATCAAAAAGGAGCTCAATGGGGCATTTAACCTCACTCTCAGCTTCACCCAATTGCAGAGCCCACACAATAACTAGGGAGATGATATCAACATTCGACCATCGCTTAGAAAACCATTCCAGATATTGGCTCCCCAGAACATCTAAAATAGCTAGGGCCAAGGCATCATCCTTAATATTGAGCAACCCCGTAATGTGCTCTTTATTTGTAGCACCCTCAACTGATTTCTATTGTTTCAAAGTCCTCACAAAGAAGGTGGCCTCCATCATAAATATCAATGATAGAAGAAATTGATGAAAAGAGAGAGATATGTGGAAACATATCTTCAGAAGAGTATAAAAAGGCAACAAAGCTTGTGTGAGGGAGAAGTAATTGGACACATCAACTGATACCATCCGATTTCAAACATCATTCCAACAAAAGGCACCGTCAAATTTGAGCATCCACCAGAAAGAATAATAAATCCCTCTATAAATCAAAACACGAGCATATACACAATCATCAAAAGGCACATGCTGACGCCATCTACATGCAAGAAGAAGATCCTTGAAAAAATAAAGACTTCCAAAGGAGGGGAAGTGATGTGTTTGGTTTTAGTCAACAAGCCAGCAAAACAAAGTTAACACATCCAGTCCTCTAGATGCCACATCATCATGAAAAGAACAATCATCTATGCAGAAAACCTTCGAAGATAAAAGGTGTGACCTATGAAGAAAAAGAGGACAAAAAGACTAGAACCTACAACAAAGGACACATTTAGAGGGTCAGAGAATCTGAAGAGAAAAACTTCGAGCAAACCTCATTGATATGCTCAAGATTGGTGGCCCATTTAGAAACAATATATGCCTCCATATTGCCTTCTCTATGAACATGGTTGATTTTGAAATCAGGAAAAGAAAGAAGGATAAGAGAGATCTCATCCAAAATATTTAATAGGGTCCATGCCTTAGCTCTACCATTTTTTATAGCATTCAATATAATTTGTGAGTCCCCTTCAAGATGAACCTACTGAAGCTTCATCATCTTCGCCATTTGAAGAGCCAACAAAGTAGCACTCACTTCAGCTACATTGTTGGTGCCATCATTGAGTCTTTGGGCTGCTAAGGCAAGCACACCCCCATTCCAATCTTTGACAATCACACCTACCCCCGAGGGACTAGGGTTTCCCCTTGATGCTCCATCAAAATTGATTTTAATCCATCCCTGATTCAGTTTCATCCATTTTACCTCCTTCTTGGATTTAGTAAGAGCATCAACATCTTTGAGACTCCCATTACAAAATTTCAGACTGGGCCAATTACAATGGAGCAACCTATCTTCCTTAGTATATACATAACTACTAGTAGAGGAGAGAAGAGTAGCCTTCATTGTTTCTTCAATAGCAGTAATGATGCTTGACTTGATACTACAAATGGATCTTTCCTTTTCTTGAAAGATCCTCCTATTACGCTTCTTCCACAGCTCCCAAATAACTATAGAGGGACTCGCCTTCTATAACCCAGACAAGTAAGTATTTTTTAAAGGAATCGACCAACTTTGAAAAACTTCCATAACCCCATGCTGCATGGGCCCTATCTAGTTCAGTTTCTCCCTGATCATAGCCCAACATTCTTTTGCAAAAGGGAATCATATTAGAAAATGATCAACATCTTCGGATGCTACCTTACACAACATGCATCTTGTTGGTCCTTGAAGCCCAAACCATTTTCTTCTTTCAAAAGTCAAAATCCTTTTATGAACTGCCAGCCAAGAAAAGGCTCCAGCTTTTGGCAGATAATGCTTATCCCAAAGTAGATTGGTGGGCCAAAGGAGCTGATCATCCTCCACCTCTTGAGATAAATAACTGAGCTTCACAAAGTATTCCCCACTCTTAGCTCGACACCAAATTAGCTTATCATTCTGATTACTTCTAACAAAACTCCTTTTCTGAAATAAATCTTCCATTAAGTTTAGATCCCCATCTGGAAGTTAAAAGAACACTTAAATTAGTAAATCGAATATCATCTTTTAAGATTGGGTGATTGTTCCAAGAATCCTCCCAAAGCAAAGAATTAGAGCCATTACCCACATGCTAAGAAACATGCCTTTTGATGATATGTCTGCAATCTAGAATAAAATTCCAAATTGCAGAGCCTTTAGGAGGATTGACAGTAGTGAGAATGCTTTCATCATTGGGGGAGCCTAGGTATTTTGACCTCAAAATTTTAATCCATAAGTTTTTTGGTTAACTACATATATTCTACACCAATTTAGCCCCCAAGCCCAAATTCATCTTCCTCCACTCTTTTAGCCCAACACCACCATTGTGTTTTCTTGTACAAATTTTGTCCCAAGCAAGGAGAGGCCACTTGTCTCCATCCTCAGCATCATTCTAGAAAAACTTCCTCATTCTACTTAAGATAACATCTAAAACTTTATGAGGGATTTTGAAGCAACTCATTGAATAGATATGAATAGCAGTGACAACCTATTGGAGGAGTAAGATCCTTCCTGCATATGTGAGCCATCAACTTTTCCAACCCTCTATCATGTTAAAGCATGAATCCATAAGGTTTTTCCATAGTTTAGGATTGGAAGCACCATCAAACAAAGGCACACCAAGATATTTGCTTGGTAACATTCTTGTTTTAATCTACATAATCTCACTAATCTGAGCTTGAAAATTTTGATTCGTATTAAATAAATATATCTCATATTTGTGTTAGTTGACACATTGGCCAGTGGACCTGCTATAACTGTCCAAAGTTGCTTTTATAACATGAGCCTCTTCAACTGAAGCCACACCGAGGAGGAAGTTGTCATCCACAAATTGTAGATGTGTAGAGGGATCTACACCTTCAACTATCTGGACACCCTTCCAACTACCCTCCAACCTCTTTTTGGTAATAAGTCTGCCCAAAACCTTAGCCATAATAAATAAGAATGGAGCAATTGGGTCTCCCTGTCTAATGCCTTTAGAAGTTTCAAAAAAACCTTGAGGGCTACCATTGACCAGAATAGAAAATCTTGGAGTATTGATGCAGCTTGCTATCCATTTCACCCATTCATCTGAAAACCCAAATCTCTTAAGAACATTAAGAAGAAAATCGCTATTAACATTATCATAAGATTTCTTGATATCCAATTTAATCATCATCCTATTAACTTTGGCCGACTTGACTGTATGAAAAACTTCATGGGCAATTATAATGCCTTCAAAGATTAAGCTATTAGGAGCAAATCCACTTTGTTGTTTAGAGATAATATTACCTAAAACATACTTGATCCTATTTAGAAACCACTTTGACAATAATTTTATATACTGTGTTGCACAGAGCAATAGGTATGTAGTCATCAAAACTCTTAGAATCAGATTTTTTTGAAATCATAGCAATAAAAGTGTTATTAAAATCTTTAAGAATAAAGCCTTCAGCCCTAGATTCCTTAACTACCTACCATAGCTCCTCACCAATGATGTTCCAAGTCTTCTGAAAGAAAAGGGTAGGGAAGCCATCAGGGCCTGGGGCCTTGTCCCCTCCTAAACCAAATAGGGTTGTTTTTACTTCAACAATAGAAACTGAACCCATAAGCATATCATTTTGGGCCTAAGAAACACAGTTTAGGATGAGATCCAATAACCCTTCCTCCTTGTGTCCAAAGTGTTGATGCTGAGTAAAGATATTTTGGAAGAACTCAACTGCCTCCTAATTGATTCTCTTAGGATCATTGATTACTTCACCATCCACAATTTCAATAGATTTTTTTTTTATTACGAGCTCTTCTAGCTTTGATTGATTTGTGAAAAAACTTGGTGTTTTTGTTCCCTTCTGTCAACCAAGTCTCCCGTGATTTTTTCTTTCAATGAATCTATTCCCTAGACAACAATTATTTGTATTGTTTGAGGAGAGATTGTTTCTCTAAATACATGAATTCATCCATTCCCGATTCAATAACTCTTTCATTAAGGAGGTGTAAACTTTTTTCTAGCTTGAGATTTTCCACAAAAATATTTTTGAAAAAATCCCTATTCCATAGTTTCAGTTGTTCCTTAATAAACTGTAGTTTCTTGAAAAAAATGAAAGATTTATTACCTTCCCATGTTGGAGAATTCTTCCACCAAAGATCAATGTTATAATAAAAGTCCTCCGCTCTAAGCCACATTGCCTCAAACTTGAAAGGAGAGCATTCAGGGGTAGAGTCTTCATGAGTATTACACATAATTGGATAATGATCAGAGCCTATAATCGGTAAAATGTCTATTGTGCAGAGCTAATCCTTTTCCTCCTAATTGCCAGCCATAAAAAACCTGTCTAATTTCTTAGCTATATTAAGAAAACCACTTCTCCTATTAATCCAAGTGAAATCACCTGATCTGAAGTCTAATTCTACCAAGCCACTATCAAATTTTTTTTTAGCAAAGTCTCTTTGGCTCTGACTCTGCCAGCCCCTACCACCTTTCTTTTCTTTAGGGATTAAGATGACATTATAATCATCACCTAAGATGAAGAGGTCATCTCTTCTTGCATCTATGAAATTAGTAAGATCCTTCCATAAAATTGCTTTCTCAATAGGGTTGTTAGGTCCATAGATATTAAAGACATAAAATCTAGAGAGTAATTGTTTGGATGTTACCTCAATCCATTGCCAATTAGAAGCTTGACTGAGAAGGACAACATCCACATCACTGTCATCTCATAAGATACCCAAGCCTCTAGATGCACCAAAAGCCTCTGAGAACACACCTTTCCACCTAGATAATTTCTTTTGGAACAACTCAATGTCATCACCTTTAAGTTTGATTTCTTGAAGTAAAACTATATCTGCTCTCGCTTGATCAAGGCCTCTTTTGAGCAAGCGAGATTTATCAGGGGAATTGCAGCCCCTGACACTCCATGAGAGGAGCCTCATTTCCACTAGGAGAAGGCATAGCCTTTCCCTAATCTCAACAATTTTGTTTGGTCTACTACACAACCAGCCTGCTCCAGCTTTTGTTTTGTGGATATAGGACCTCTTCTTCTCTTTTCTCCTAATTTAGGTTTCTTTAATTTAGATTCAGAATGATGCAAGCCTCTTTTCTCAAGAACATTGGTAGTTTCTTCAGAGCCCAAGTAATCATCCCCTCCCTCATCACTGAAGTAGCTGAAGTTGGAGGATGTGTTCATCAAATTATCTCTGCTATCTTGGGCTTCATTGAAGGAACATTACAGATTTCTGATGGGGGAGATTTTCCCATCTAGGGAATCACCCTTAGCTCCAATCAACTCATCTGTAGTATTGGGCTTATCCTAGGCATCTTGAATTTGGTTCATAGTATCAATAATTGGGTGAAAATAGTTGATTCTCTCATGTGAAGAGAACCTGAGATTGGGAGCAGAAGGCAGCAAGGAGAGAGGCATAGAAACAGGGCATGAACTGTCATTCAATAATGAAAGGGCAGTGTTGGCCTGAGGGAAGAAAACTAGAGCAAAAATATTCATCACCTTTCCATTGTCCAATTTCTTAATAGGAGAAATCTGAATGTCAATGCACTAGTCTAAGAGTTGAATATCTCATTCATCTATAGAGTGATCAATATTTATTGATTGAAAAACTCCCTCTTCATTGAAATTAGGTTTACAACTTCTATCCACTTTCAATGACTTACTATATTTAGAGGAGTGTAGGCTACCCTCTAAAGTATCAAGCACCACTGTAGATTGCATAAGCACACAATTCTCTGGATGGATGACCCCTTCCAAGGATATGGCTACAATAGGAGACTAGGGAGTTTCTTGAACCACTTGAATAGACAATGGGCTACCTATAATTCCCAAAAGGGGAGAGACCATAGGTTCTTTAGTAAACCTACTAATATTTAAGGAGGAGTCTTGACTATCTAACACTTGAGGATCTGCCTCAACCTCTAAGACCCTATTAACAATCATCTCTTCTTCAAAGTGAATCGACCATGGGGTTTGTCGGGTCCTACTAGATTCAATCATTTTGATTAATTCAACACTATTGTTTACTGCAAGATCTTTGCCTTTCATATTATCCTGAGCTGATTCCGAAGCCATATTTACTTCCTCAACCTCAACTTTAAGTTGCCATTCCCTATTAGCTAACCCAAGCACAACATAATCAGGGATTTGATAATATTTTTACACTTTAACCATGATCTTAGAGTAGATATAGAAGTCATTTCTATCTACCACCTCCTTAAATAGTAAATATTTCCCTAGATTATTACCAATAATCTCCAAGGTTTCCTCATTTTTATATTCCCATGAGAGGTTTTTAAGTTTTAACCAGATAGTAATATTTTCAACTTCTTCTCTATCTGGATTGAAGTTAGGTTTCCAGTAACGAATGTAGAAGCCCTTCCTATCTAAAGTAAATGGTCCACTTTTCAAGATCCATTTCTTATCTACCTTAGTAGGGTACACCACTAGAAGGAACTCATTGGAAAGAGTTTTAAGTTCAAAATCTCCCCCTAGTTAATCTTTATCCAGGTTTGAGTTTTAGCTATGGAAGGCCATGGTCCTAGCCATTCCATAAAGAGGGCTTTTTCTTGAAGTCTACTAACAAAAACTTCCCATTGCAGATTATTAATCAAAATAGAAGAAGTTCTAAAGAGAATGGTGTTATCTACCTCAATTGTAGCCTTCTTAGAAGAAGAAACTATGTTGATGATGGGCTTAGAGGTTCCTGAACCTTTAGGTCACTAGAACTTAGATTCAATCTATTTAAAATGAAAGTTTTTGGGGGTGGTAAGGGATTCATTCCTCTCCCAAAATAGAGGGTTTCTATTATCCCATCTCCTTCCATTCCTTTCATTGTTTGGGATCCTTGAAGGGTCTTGTCTCGGGGGAATCCAACCTATTTTCTGTTAGGAATAACAACCCATAATACAACTGAGAGGGGGGCTAAATCAGTTGTATGAAAGATTATTCAACTTTAAACTTTGAGTAGCAGCAATATCAGATCTAATGAACACAATGAATGCCGACACAACAATACAATATTTTGGTCACGGGGAAACCTTGTTAAAGGTAAAAAAAAACCGGTGGGAATTAGCACCCACAAATGATGTACTGAGAGTATAGTATCCTTGTTAGAAGATTTAACCCTATCAGGAGCTTATTGAAACATTACAATACACAGTCCTTGTTAGAGGACAGACCCTATTAGGATTCAAGAAAGAAAAGTGGGCTCACTGCCTAAAGAAGGTTAAATCCACCTTCAGAACTCACTATTTTCAACAAGTGTATATGAAGAAATACACAATATTTTGAATTGTTTGATAACAACTATCTTTTCTTGATCAGTTCCAATGAAGTCCACCAGTAATCCATTACTCTACATCCAACAGACACAAGCTCACATCTCTTCTAATTCCTTTCACATTACATATATTACTTCTATGTTTTTTCCAAAGAAAAGATCTTACATATATACCCTATTACAATATACATGATCAGGTCAGACCATTAGGCTTTCCTAATTACATAAACTCTTGCTAAGATACACATGGTACCTAAAACAAGTATACAATGATTCTATTACAACAATTAAGGACTGACATCCTTAGTTTACATTTGCCAAAACAAAATCCACACTACACCTCTGAAGTCGGCTCCCAAATAAGTATTCTCTAGATCACATGCCACAGCTAATGTCATCCAGCATTATGTACCTTGTGCTGATCAATTAACATCCTTCAGTGCCTTGTCTTTCATCTCCTAAGCTCGTACACACTTACTCCATATCATCTATAAGATATACCAAAAACATAGAGACTCACTCTGTCAGCTTCCGCTATCAGTGTCCAGGTTCTAGTCCTCACCAAAACATCTATAACTCATTCAATATGAAACTTTACATGATGCAATCTTGGATATAAGATCACAACATCTTCCTATTCTTTCATCTATCTTCACACATTTTGAATAATCTGTACAGTGTCTATACACTGTTATACTCAGCATGTACTCTTCCCAAAAATATATGTTGACATCAGTGACAAACCAAAAATGACAATAGTATGACTTACCATTCAATAACATAGTGATTAAACACATTAAATGTATTAATCACCATCCCATGTATTAGTAATATCCAACAATCTCCCCCTTTGGCATTGATGTCAACATATGGGAAAATCCATCATCCCAACGTTATATCAATCCAAAGCTCTGCAACCAAATAGTACTACATACAATCTCCCCATACAGTAGGGATTTTATCATAGCAACACTCCCCCTTTGACAACAATGGAAAAAGGGTACCATGAGTCAACAATTGTTCTTTAACACCTTCCTTCTATGATCACTCCCCCCTGGGGAGTAGATCCTTACATCCAGTCCAAAATATGATAAGGCTTTGAAAACCTTTGGATTGATTCATCCCTACATCATTTAATTCTGAGTGGGAGGGGCTTGAACCCCAAGCATACCTCCAAGATATTCAAAGGTATCTTTTGGCAATATTTTTGTAAAGATATCTGTAATTTGTTCCTTTGTACTGATATACTCTAATTTTATTTCCTTCTTTGCCACCTTGTCTCTCAAGAAGTGATACTTGATAGAAATATGTTTAGTTTTAGAGTGCATCATCAAATTCTTTGACATATTCACAGTATTGGTGTTATCACAATGGATAAATACAAGCTCATCAAAAGTTATTCCAATGTCTATCAGCATTTGTTTCATCCAAACAATTTGAGTGCAATTTATAGTAGTAGTAACATACTCTGATTCCGTAGTAGATTGAGCTATACAATCTTGCTTCTTGCTTAGCCATGAAACCAAATTTTTCCCAAGGAAAAATGCACCACCACTAGTACTTTTTGTCATCAGTGTTTCCTTCCCAATCAACATTAGTATAAGCATGAAGTTCAAAGCCATCATTTTTATCATACCATAAACCATAGTCTATTGTTCCTTTCAGATATCTCATTATCCTTTTCATAGCAGCTAGGTGTTTTTCTTTGGGTTCTACCTGATATCTAGCCATAATTCTAACAACATTAGCAATATCTGGTCTGGTGTGAGTCAGATATTGTAATCCTCCAACCATTGATCTATACTTGGTCTAAAAAACACACTTTGATTCATCATCAACTGTTAGCTTATTACTAGTTACCATGGGAGTACCAACTAGTTTACAGTCCTCCATTCCAAAAAAATTCAACATTTCTTTAAGATATTTAGTTTGAGAAATAAAAATGCCATCTTTGCTCTGATTTATTTACAGTCTAAGAAAGAATTTCATTTTGACTAATCATGGACATCTCAAATTCATTTTCCATTTATTTAGAAAATTTCTCACATAGATCATCATTACCTCCAAAGATAATATCATCAACAAAAACTTCTATTATCAAAACTCCATCTTCACTAGTTCTTAAATACAAATTACTGTCAGCATTACCTTTTGTGAATCCAAGCCAAAGTAGGTATTTGTCTAACCTCGCATACCAAGCCCTTGGAGCTTGCTTCAGCCCATACAATGCTTTCTTCAACTTTCATACCATGTCTCCATCTTCGCATAAAGGAAATCCATCAGGTTGTTCTATATATACTTCTTCTTCAAGATCCCCATTCAAGAATGTAGATTTCACATCTATTTGATACACTTTAAAGTTTTTGTGTGCAACATAAGCCAAGAATAATCTCACAGCTTCTATTCTAGAAATAGGAGCAAATGTTTCTTCAAAGTCTATATCTTTTTGTTGTGAATAGCCTTTACATACTAGTCTTGCTTTGTTTCTTACTACAACTCCTTCTTCATTCATTTTATTTCTAAAAACCCATTTAGTTCCTATCACATTTTTGTTCTTAGGTCTAGGAACCAATTCCCAAGTGTTATTCTTCTTTATCTAATCTAACTCTTCTTTCATAGCTTTTATCCAGGATTCATCTTTGCAAGCTTCATCTATATTCTTTGGTTCAACTTGAGAAATCAAACAAAATTCTTCTCTAACCTTTGATCTAGTTAATACTCCTTGATTAGTATTGCCAATAATTTGATTTTCAAGATGATTGTTCTTTACATACCTCAAATTTTTAGGAACCTCAGTATCCTCATCCATGTCATTATCACAGATCTCTTTTTTGCATTCAGTCTCAACAATTTCTTCTTCTTCTGCAACAACAACCTCTTTGATTTCTGTAACCTGATTACAGTCATACATTCTCTCTTGTATCTGAAACCTTTCATCCATCTTCACATTGTTACTTTCAATCATTTTTATTAATCTCAAATTGAAACATTTGTAAGCCTTTCTCTTAGTATAGTAACCAAGGAAAATTCCTTCATCACTTATAGTATCAAACTTCCCTATCTCATCATCTCTCTTGATATAGCACTTACTACCAAATATTTTGAAATATTTTACAATAGGAGTATGATTAAACCATAATTCATAAGGGGTCTTATTTGTACCTTCTTTGATTTGAACTATGTTCAATGTGTACACTATTGTCCCAACAACCTCTCTCCAATGCACATGAGATACGTTTCCTTCAAGCAATATTGTCCTAGCAGCATCAAGTATAGTCCTATTTCTTCACTCGGCTATCCCATTCTATTGTGGAGTCCTATGAGTAGATGTCTATCTTTGTATTCCATGCTCTTCACAATATAAATTGAATAAGTCTGAAGTAAACTCTCCACCTCTGTCTAATCTTAAACATTTTATCTTTAAGCCTGATTCATTCTCTACTTTTGCCTTGAATATCTTGAATTTATCAAATGCTTCTGATTTTTCCTTTAAGTAACCCACATCATTCTAGAAAAGTCATCAACAAAAAATATGAAATACCTTTCACCATAGTATGATTTTGTCCTTGTAGGTCAACATAGGTCTGTATGTACTAGTTCCAACTTTTCTTTTGATGTATATACTTTGCTTTTGTAATTGTTTCTAGTCCATTTTACCATAACACATTCTCTGCATACAATGTTAGAAGGTTTCACAATCTTCAGTAGATCTCTTATTTCTTTAGTCAAACTTGCCTTCAAAATATTGTCAAAGTTAACATGATAAAACTTTATGTGCCATAACCAACTGTCATCTAATTTTGCAAAAAAACAAGAGGCTTGAGATGTATTTAATTCAAATACATTACCTCTAGATTTAGTACCAGTTGCAATCAAGTTTCCTGCCTTACTTTTGATAAAACATTTACCATCATTGAATTGTAACTGATACTCTTTGTCCATCAACTGTCCAACACTTAATAAGTTATGCTTAAGTCCATCAACAAGTAGACATTATCAATATTAGTTTTTCCATCTAGAGTAATAGATCCTACTCCTATGATAGGTTTAGGAAGATTGTTTCCAAATCTCACAACACCACCATCATACTTTACTAATTTAACAAACTTGTTTTTATCTCTAGTCATATGATGTGAACAACCACTATTTATGATCCATTCAGATTTCTTATTAACATGAGATAATAAAGCTTTTTCCTCATGTACTGGTTCATCTCTAATAGAAACAAATCCAATCTCCTCATAATCTAAATCATCATCATAAAAAATTCCTTCACTAGCATAATAACATTCCTTATCCTTTGAATACTTAGATTTGAAAAAATTAGGCTTGTACTTAGGAACTCTTGTAGGACATCTAGATGCAAAATGACCTACCTTATTACATGAAAAACATTTCAAAGGTAACTTGCCTTAAAATTTACCCTTACCTCTCTTTTCTCTTCTAAAAATCAGTGCAACAAGTTCATCCATTTTTCTTTCCTCGGCCTATATTTGTTCTCATTCCTCAACATATTCACCGAGCTCTTCTTTTAGGTTCTCACTACTAGTGGTCGTAAGTGCATACTTTATCTTCTTATGTGTCAATGCTTTAATGCAGATTCCACTTTAGGTACAAAATCTCCCAATTCAACAACTTCAAAGTTAGTTAGCTTTGCAATCAACATCTCTCTACTAAAGTTCAGAATCAAAGGTATAGTCTCTTGAATAGACATAACCTTAAGCTTGTAAGTAGGTGTCAATGATCTAAGGATCTTTGCAACAACTTCTTCTTCATCATAAGTGCCTCCATAGTTTTTGATTCCAACTAAAACTTTTGTAACCCTTTGAACATAAGCCCTAATGCTTTCATCCTCATTCATTTGTAACTTCTCCATCTTTGTTTTCCAGTTCTGTAACTTTTCTTGCTTGGTATACTTGTCTCCTTCATATAGTGCTTCTAATCTTTCCCAAATCTAGTATGTCGAATCCAAGTCTTTAACTTCAGTAAATTCTCCTTCAGAGAGTGCACTGATCAATGCTTCCCTTGCAATCACGTTAAGTGAAAATATTTTATTCTCATCTTCAGTAGCTGATGGTAAGTCATTCTTAGACTTTATAGCTACCTTATTCTTTGTGATCAACTAGTAGTTAATGCCTAAATAGAACAAGTGAGTTTGCATCTTGTTCTTCCAACTGTCAAAGTTCTCAGGATCAAATTCTGGACTATCCTTCCTATAAAACACCATCTCTAGGATCACCTCAAGCTGTTAAGCTTTCTCTCTAAGGAAATGTGGCTTTGATACCAATTGTTAGGAATAACAGTCCACAATACAACTGATAGGGGGGGTGAATTAGTTGTATGAAAGATTATTCAACTTTAAATTTCGAGTAGCAACAATATTAGATCTAATGAACACAATGAATGCCAACATAACAATACAATATTTTGGTCACGGAGAAACCCTATTAAATGTAAAAAAACTCAGTGGGAATTAGCACCCACAAATGATGTACTGAGATCATAGTATCCTTGTTAGAAGATTTAGCCTTGTTAGGAGCTTATTGAAACATTACAATACACAATCCTTGTTAGAGGACATACCTTATTAGGAGTCAAGAAAGAAGGGTGGGCTCACTACCCAGGCTCACTGCTTAAAGAAGGTTAAATCCACCTTCAGAACTCACTGTTCGCAACAAGTGTATATGAAGAAATACATAATCTTTTGAACTATCTAACAACTATCTTTGTTCGATCAGTTCCAATGAAATCTACTAGTAATCCTTTGCTCTACATCTAGCAAACACAAGCTCATAGCTCTTCTAATTCCTTTCACATTACATATATTACTTCCATGTCTTTTTCCAAAGAAAAGATCTTACATATATACCCTATTACATTCTACATGATTAGGTCTTCCCATTAGGCTTTCCTAATTATATAAAATCTTGCTAAGATACACACGGTACCTAAAACAAGTATACAATGATTCTATTACAACAATTAAGGACTGACATCCTTAGTTTACATTTTCTAAAACAAAATCCACACTACACCTCTGAAGTTGACTCCCAAATAAGTCTTCTCCAGATCACACGCCACAATTGACATCATCCAACATTTTGTACCTTGTACTAATCAATTAACATCCTTTAATGCCTTATCTTTCATCTCCTAAGCTCGCATACACTTACTCCATATCATCTGTAAGATATACCAAAAACACATAAACTTGCTTTGTTAGCTTCCACCGTCACTGTCCAGGAACCAATCCTCACCAAAACATCTATAACTCATTCAATATGAAACTTTACATGATGTGATATTGGATATAAGATCACAACATCTTCTTGTTCTTTCATCTATCTTTGCACATTATGAATAATATGTATAGTGTCCGTACACTATCATACTCAGCCTATACTCTTCCCATAAACATATGTTGACATTAGTGACAAACCACAAATGACAACAGTATGACTGCCCATTTAGTAACATAGTGATTAAACATATTAAATGTATCAATCACCATCCCATGCATTAGTAATATCCAACACTTTCAAATTTGGAGTGTATCCTCGTGATCCATATTAGGGCTTGAGGTTGTTGAAAGGGCCTTGCAAACTGTCATTCCTCCATCGGCTTGAATCTCCATATCTATGAAAACCCAAAAGCCATTTGTTCCTATTTAAAATCCAAAAAAGCTTGGTCTGGTTCCAATGCGTTGGTCGCCACCCTATTTGTAACTCTAAGTTGAGTCTTCTTCTGTCAAAATTGCCATTATCCTGGCTTCCACCATAGTTGTTACCTCCATAGCTGTTGTCGTGCACCATAAGAGTTGTGTTATTTGTTTTGGTTGATGATCTAGAGATAAGGTTATTGTGTATTCATGTATTCCTCAAGTTATAGTAAGTGTAAAATAGTAAAATGATAACTTCAATAATAATAGTAATGCCTTGGGGTTGGCCTTATAGTACAACAACAATGTTGCAAGATGTGTTGATATGACATTTGATGTTTGAATCCTATACAGGTCAAAGGGAGAAAAGGCCCACTAAAAGATATATTAGGTTTGCACAATACACAAGGCAATTTTGCAAGTGAACAAAATCTAGGGTTGAGGTGGGGGATATATTTAGTGTTGTATAATATGAAACTGGAAGCAATGCAAAGATATAGATTACTTCACCTGTTCAAAGTTGCACATTCGGAAGGAAGATGTCCCAATAGGCTAGGATGGTCCCAAGCTTTGAATGGGTCATTGATCTAGGGCAAGATGGCCCTGGAAATGGCAGGTGTAGGAGGAGATGGTTTCTCTCGGGATGCAAGCCATACCACACCCAGTGCAACAATGGAAGTTGGAGCCATACCCAACTTCTTGAAGGAAAGAGGCCGCTCTGTGGTTTAAGGTTAGTGGGCTGGAAATGCTGGTGGATGTGGCCTCTGGCAAGGCTTTCTGGTTTTTTGTACAGGTGATGTGTGTTGTAACCTGGTGTAATTTCACAGGCCTTTAGGCCTTTTTTGAAACTGCAAAGTATATTAGCATATATGTTTAGGGATTTGGGGTTGTGAATCTCTGTTTGTAAGCGGTAGCCAACCATGAATATTGGCTTGTTGATGTAATCCTACCTTTATATCAATTCAAATTTGTTACCTATCAAAAAAAAAAGATAAGAAATGAAAACTAGGGAAGATTTGTATGCACTTAGAATCAAAGTAAAAAATATACTACTTCATATCTAAATATCAAACATACATAATCCAAAAAATACCTATAATTGTTGTTCTGAGATCCTAAACTTGTACCCTATCTACAAATCAAATTTGAGTTGTATCTAGAGGGTATAGGGTGGCTGAAACACTTTGTACCCAATTACAAAGTAGTTGAAATATTTTGTACCCTATATTTTTATCTGAAACTTACAGGGATGCTCTGAATGTTCTTGATCTATCTGGAAAAGTTTTCATATATTTGTAACATGTTCTTGCACATAGAAAAAATGAGAAGAAGGTTGGATAAAGGGGTTTGCCTCAGTCAAACCCCTATTTAAGAATCAACCATGAAATGAAAAGAAATAAAGGAAAGTCTGATATCGTGTAATAGAGGCTAGATCTACAAAATGAAGTATATCATACATTGGAAACAAAAATGCTTCTTTGAATGTGATCAAATATGTTAATGCAATTTATTTGACTTAACACAAAATCCCAAAAGGAAATCATGAAAGAAAAAACCTTATGGAATGGATGTTGTAATTTTCCACAATGTTTGATTGAATAAAAGAGAAAGAAGACTTGGATGAATTTAGGTGAATGTAAATCTCCTTCCTTGATATAAAACTCCTTTTCTTGGACTCTAATAGGGGAAATAAGATAGATCTATGGAGAGAAACACCTTTAATGCTTGGGAAGAATACTAGATCTTGAATTCTTGGACATGGTTGCTTGATATCTCTTGAGCTTGATTTTCTTCCTTGCACTTGATAACTTGATTGTGAATGCTTGATAATGAATGTGAATACTTGATAATCTTGATCGTGGTTACCAAAATGAGCAGAGATTGGGTGTTTATATACCTTTCCTAACATTTTGGGGGTTAAAACTCAAGCAGATTGACTGTAAGTCCTAATACTTTGCTAAAACCCCAAGATAGGTCCTTGATTCCAATTTGGGCTTAATCTTTAAGGTATGAGAGGTTAAAACACCCTATACCAAAGTATAAAATGTTTGAGATGTTCTATACCCACCAATCAGAGTGCAAATTGGGACCATGGGTCTTGGGAAATGAGAGGGTGTGAGAAAAGAGGATATAGCTAGTTTTGAGGTCGAAGAGAGAATATAAATTCCATAAATGGTGATATAGGGCCTGTTAGTGCTCAAATCTGCAGATGATTAAAAATTCATAAACTCTTGTAGTCCCAATAGATGCATCTAGTGAAATGCAAGCACTAAGGTACTAAGGTTGTAAAACCTTCTTCACTTCGAGTGTAAAAACTCAAGCAGGTTTACCTATAACAATTCACTATTTGAATGAGCTTTGAATTGTGAATTAGCTCCTTCACTGTTATGTTGTCCCTTTTAGAATTAACTCAATAAGACATTACAACTCTTAGTATAGCCCAAAGTATTCTGATACATAACAATATGATGGAAATTATGAAAGAAACAATATGGAACAATGGCTTAAGGACATTCATCCTTCTTATTTTTAAGAGTTAAAATCAAGGAAGGCTAACCTCATTCAGTGCTTCTGTAAAGCATTACAATATACATCCATAAATTTATCATAGAACGATTCAGATAAAGATCATGCAAAGAAAGTAAAATGAATCATTTGTTTATATTTTTTGGTGGCAACAGATGCAAATGTATCTCAAACCAGTACCTTATCTACTTGGGCATCAGAGTCAAACCCTATCTCCACAAAAATCTATCAAGACAAATATACTAGAACCCAAATGGCATGCTTGACATCCCATTCTTCTAATTCCTATAACTGTTATCAAATTCATACATGGACCATTAATTCACAGAAACCTCCCTTAAGATTTCACTCTTCCCTTGAAAGAAACTTAAGTTTAACCCCTATATTCACCTTGTGGACAATGCATTGAAAAAGCCTTACAATTTAAATGAATAAGAAAACTAAAGTATCCATACACAAAGAAAACAAGTAGTAGTAACAGAGTTCTGACATCTTTGTATTAATAATCAAAATGTGTTAATACAGTATTCTCTTGACTTCAAAGAAAACAAGGTTCTATATCTCAGAACTTTTTTACAAAATGTATCCACACCAGAAAAGAAAAAAAATTTGCTATATATAACTACAACCATCTTGGAATCCTCAAAGGATGCAACAAGCTTCGGATGGCTAGGAAAAGATCTTGCACTAAAAAAAAAAATACAAACTAAAAGATATTTGATTACAACAATAGAATGAAACTCTCAACTTCTCAACAACTTTGCAGGTGGCACCTTTGTCTAAAGATATTTCAGAGTAGTTGCTAAATTTGTTGCATGAATGATGACCACCATCTGGCTAACTTACATCATCCTCTATTTGAACATGCTCTCCCTCAAATTCTGGATCAGGTGCCATGTGCACTCTATTCTTCTTCCTCCTCTGTAGTGTGAGCAGCTGACTTCTTCTTCTTCTTTTTTGTCAACTGGCCACATGCTGCTACATCATCATCGGATGACCAATTGTAACTCTACAACTCTTGTAATGATTTGATCTACTGATCCCATGTGGAATCAGTTATATTTTTGGCTTCTGCTGCAAATTTTATGCAATCACTTTCAATCTTAAATAAACTATCAATTATATTGTTGCATCTTTCCAAATCTAAAGCATTGTCACTGCCAAGGAAAACATCTTGTTTAATTACTAGCTGATCCATTGACACCTTCCACTCTTCCAAACTGACCACACTTCCACTATCATCATACATAGAAGGCAAGTACTTGCTGTAATTCTTGTCAAACATCGCTAACTTGGCCTTTATCTGGTTAGACTTACCTTTAAAGAAACTGGATACAACACTTACCAAACCAATCTTTTCATAAACTTTAGTTACTACCTTAGGAATGTCAGACCTGTATTCTTGCAAATCATCCAACTTATCAAACAATGTGCTCCTTCCTGACCATACATTGTAAAGTGGCTCCAAAGTGATCAAAGATTCATTCACTTTTCCATTGGCCTGGTGTAATAGATTGACTGATTTATGGACTAACTCCATTCTTTCTTTTATTTTACCCTATCTATATTGCACAATTCTTGCTATAGTGTCCAGAGATGCATCCAATTTTATCTTTTCCAAATCATCAGTAGGCTTGTTAGGTACTTCTACATCAATTTGAAGGGGGGCCTCAATCTGCAATGGGAGGGGAGGAACTATCTTTGAGGCTTCTTCAAGCCTAACCTTCAATTCTACCAACTCATCTTCCAATTGCTTGACCTTCATCATTTTTAGGTCTCTATCTTTGGCCATCATGCTTGAACTTTCAAACAATTTTGAATACCTTTCAAATAATTGAGCTATCTTTGCCTCATTCAAGTTAGTCCAATTAGTCACTGCCTTGGAAACGTCAAGATCAGTTGTATTTTGCACAGTCCATATAATCTTATTTCCTTCCATACAATCCTCTATACTCAATAGAGATGGCTTTTTAGTCTTAGGGGCCATAGACCACATTGCAACAGCCTAGTTCTTAGGGTCATATCCACTTCCTCTGATCATATCACCAATATGAACTTCATAGGACAAACTGCCTTGTGGTTTCTTCCTTATCTAATCTATAATAAAGGCAAAAGTTAAATCCCATCCTAGAGTTAGAAGCATTCCACTTGCTTTAACCACTTCTTTGGCTTCATCCATAGTTATAGGATCAAGGCTAGGATCATAAGAGCCTAAAGCCCTCATAGTCTCTTCACTTGGTTCCACTCCTTCAGGCATGGCCTTAGCTACTTCTTGTTGCTTATTCCAAATAAGAAAATTCTTGAATTCATCACTCTTGATGAATTAGTCATCACTCAAAAACTCCTCCTGATATACCTCTCTTATATCTTGTCCTAACCACAGGGATTGCTCTTCACTTTCCTCATTAGTGGCCACCCTCTTGCTGGCTCTTATTGTTTTCCTTAATTGGTGATGGTAAGCCCTATCACCTGGTACAAGAGAAGATGCTCTATCAATCTCGCTTTTCTGCTTTCCTTTCTTAGAAGACTCTCCCTCCTCAAGTCTCTGTTTCTTCAATGGTGGCTCTGGAAGATCTTCTACCTCTGGTTGGTCTTGAACAAGCTCAACAACTGGTAAATCCCCAACTTGTGGTGGGCTATTTCCTTCTTCGGATTCATCAGAAAACTCCTCATAATCAGAGGATGAGTAACCTTTCCCCTTCTTGGGCTTCTTTTGATCAAGCATTCTCTCCAATTGATTTGATAGAGTGTCATGCATCTCTATCATCTTGTCAATTCTCCTCAAGTAGGGGAGGTCAGGGAAGAAACCCTCAAAAGGAATTTGGGCTCCCTTGAATTGATTCTCCAAATCCTTCAGGTCAAAAAACTTGTTCCATCTCTTAGTGACCTCATCCTTCTCCACAGTATTTATGATCACATCCTCTTCATCAAGGCCTTCATGTTCCTTAATGACACCACTATTAGGGATTAGGGTCAACCTTGCAGTCCTAATGAAGTCCTCAGGGTCCACATGTTTGCAGGCGCCAGATACCATCTTGAATTGATTTAGCCAAGCAATAACTTGTGGGAAGGCCCTCTTACCAATCAAGAAATCAGCAATCCTGAACTGCCTAGGTGTGAAAGTACCCTTTTTATGAGGGGCCAAGAGTTCTTTGTCTGTCCACATCAGCTGCCAAATGAATTCCAAAGTAGCAACTCTTGGTGGCACAAATTTTGGTAACAAATGTGGGGGTTCGAGGCAACCGTAGACTCTCAAGATTATAGAATTTTCCCCAAAGTAAAAATCACCCGAATTATGGTTTCCCTCCCATTTGTCTTCAAACTACTTAGGTATTAGGAGTTTAAGGATCCTCTGTGATAACCTTGTAACATTGATGCCTAACATTTTTATAATGGGAAAAACCATAAAATTCTGGAAAACACAAAAATCCTCCTCATTGGAAGTAGAATTCCATAACCTCACCCATAATTGTAATGGATTATGCTGATCTTTGAAAGTGAACCTTGGCTTCAACATGTTCAAATCAAAACTGTTAATGTTGAAAAATAAAATCAAATGCATCAACATGGAATAATGTAAGAATTTGATAGGTGCCTTACTCTCTTTGATAGCTATCAACCCTTCATGCATCCTATCAATTATATACTGGATATAGTCATAATTTGTGTTCACTAGGGAATTCTGGATGTCTAATATTATCATCAATAGATCAGCTGGCAAGAATTCTGCATCCCCATCTATTCCCAAAACTCTACACAACCCATAGCAAGTTTGCTTCATATAATGATTGAGGGATGTAAACTGGTAAGGAGCATTCATGCTAGCCGAGAGGGGAGCTATATGTTTATCTTGTTTTGGGATATGTTTCATCATCTGGTCCTTTACTGACCCTATATTATTTTTGTACCTCTCTCTTTCTTGACTCAAATTAATTTGAGTAGAGGAGGACGTATAAAAATTAAAGGCCTTCATGAAAGAACCCCTGTCAAGAGTGACCAAAGGTGACCGATCCTCTTTCCTAATTGTCTTGGAAATAGGGTCATAACACCTAGCTAATGCAACAATCAAATCCATATCTAAGAACACATCAGGGACAACCAATTTCCCCAAACCCAAAGTCCAACCATTACAAACAGGAACATTTTTACCCCTATTTCCATAAAAATAATTGAAGAGAGTATAACCTGAGCAACCCGGTGTGATAGGATCTCTGCAATGACCTAGAACATCTTGAAAAACATCATTAAGAGCTCTCTTGTTTTGGCTGGAACCAGGCAATAACTTCATGAACTCATCTAAATAATTTGGCTTGCTTTTGTCTTCAGCACCCTTGGCTTTGGCTTCACCACTGGAAGAAGTTACACTTCACTCTAGCTGACTCATTTCTGCTGCACAATTGTTCTTAACTCTACAAACTCACTTTCTTAGCACTCGATGATTGCTTTAGAAAACACAATTCTCTTCAAATAATTTCGAACACAGAAAACAATGAGTCCAACCTATTTATCGATGCAAATTGGATGCGTACAACTACCAAAATCATTGCAAATCCATCCTTAATTACATTCGCATTCAATTTCACATATCACCAATTTTCAAATCAGAGCTAGCCGATGCCGAGACGTTGACAAATATATTTAAAAATTCAAAAACAAGGCAAAAAGGCAATAATCACAACTTTGTACTTTAAAAACCTATTTACATCCTGAAATCCTCCTTTAAAACTGATTGGATGGCTAATTGCTTTCTCTCCAGCTTGACAGTGTACTTTATCCATGTAGCAGTGGTCTCAAGCGTCTTCTTTATTGTTTTTGCTAACTAGGCCCATTCAGCGAACTAGCGACTGAAGGCTCTCGTGATCACTGAATCAAAAGTTAGCCCTAGCTCTGATTCAGAGAACTAGCGACTGACTACTTCACTCATTCATGAAATGTATCTCTTAATTCAAGCTCCGGTCAGCAAACCAGTGAACATAACCTAAACACTAGACCACAGTCACTTATTTGGAGAATTAGCGACAAAGGCTATTTCTTATTCACTAAATGTCCCTGTTAATTGCCAATTTACTTTGAGACTTGGTGACTGAGGGCTCCACTTAATCGCTGAAAGGGAAACTTAACTACATGTTTAATGTGTGAACTAGCAAACAATCTTTCCTCTGAGTCACTGAATTCTTTCGTAACCGCCTGCATTAATTTGCGACTTTGATTCAACCATTGATCTTTCATGCAGTCGACGGTCCTCGCTAATTCGCTGAAACAATAAGATAATCACCTTTTGATTACTAAACTCAGTGAATAAAGGGTCCGCTAAATCACCCAATACTTAAAACACTAACCATTCCATCATGCGATTAAGTGATTGAAGGCTTAATACTTTCCCTGATCACTTGTTTCACCCATTCATGAAATGTCTCTAACCTTAACCAATCTTTTAAGAGAACTTGCGACTACTTTGTTTGCCCAATCGCCAAAACATTAGGAACCCTGCCTACTTATTACGAGAATACACAAACAAAAGGGAAAACCATCTCCACTAAATTCATCATGCTAAACTATCAGAGCCGCAAAACTTAGAAGACATGAAACTTGTAGGACAGTCACCAGATCGACAAATCACTTTATGTAGGACCCAAACATTTAGAGATTAAAACACAACCGCTGATTTTTTAGATAATCAACGGTGTTCACCAGATCGCTAGGTAGTACAAACTTTAATTGCCTGATTCTGAGAATAAGTGATCACTACCATGCTAGGTCGCTAGAAGCTTGCAGGAAATTGCCAAATAACAAGCAAATAGAAGATAACATTTTCACCAACTCGCTGAATGATTGAGGTAACCGTTGAAAGATTTAGAGACTACGCAATTGAACACAACACCTAACAAGGTTTTATCACATTCGCCAATTCACCGAATAACTTAAAGATATGAAATGACATTTCATGATTCAGTGAACACCTAACGAAAATAATCATGTGCATGGTTAAGAAACTTAAGTGGCCAAAAAGTAACGACGAATTATAAGAATTAGGGTTGTTTTGAGGGTTTTCACATGAATTCGAATTTCTTAAGGGCAAGACCTAGGGTAAGGGTTTTTTGCACTTGGTCATGGCAATTTTGATGAAATTTTTACAGACCCTAGACCAGGCAAAAACACTTGCAAGGAAACTAAATCAAAATTTGGACAAGAGCCTTAGAAAATTTAGAATATACCCAATAGGGCCTAAGTGATAAAATGAATTATGGGATTAGAAGAAAAATGGAGGAGTACGCTTAGAAATAAGGGCTAACGTTGATTTTAAACAAGACTAAAAAAAGAGAGGAACCGTATCTGAATATAGGTGTCCATTAAGTGACATATGAGATCATATCATAGAAAAAATACTAAGGTGGGTACAAAATAGTCCTTAAATTATACACTAATTAGGTGCTTACAATTTAGGAAGATGCATTTAGTCCCCACTTTAGCGGGAGTATGAGATAACCTCATGCTCATGGTATATGAAGATGAGAGAGAAAAGAGAGAGGAAACAAGAGAGATGCTCATGAGAAAATTGCAAAGAGATAAGACATCACTAAGTTTTGAGGATGCAAGACCCCAAATGAAGGATCTCAACTCAAACATCCATGCACAACAACACAAAAAAGAAGAAGACAAAGACACCAAAAAAATAAAACTTCAAATCAACTAGTAGAAGAAACCTTTATCAAGAAATGTCTCAACCACTAATATCATGTTCATAAAGATATTGCAAGAGCATAAATGACCACATGGAAAGGGAAATAACAATTCCAAGTATGAGACAAACTCCATGATCTAACCCACTAGTATAGTTATGAGATTATGGAGAGAGAGAGAGAGAGCACAAATACAATAGGCTAGCAAGTTGTGTTATGATAGGTGATTCATGGGAGAAGAAGAGGAGGAGAAGGAAAGGATGGTAAGTTGTGTTATGCTAGTTCCACACATCTTAGATAAAAAGGGAAGGAGAATTGATAGTATACCAAGATGCATTATGCTAGTCAATTCTACCTTGAGAAATTTTTCACATAGGGGCATCTTAAAAAACTTTGCACTCAGGGGTGAGTTAAAAAACTTTGCACTCAAGGGAAGCTTGAAAAAGTTTGTGCTCAGAGGCATCTTTGAAAAACTTTGTGCTCAAGGGCGGCTTATGGAGATAAATCCTATGTAGTGCCCACCCCTTTACTGCCATTTATGTTTATGATGCTAACCTATTTAGACCACTTGTCATGAATATTAGATCTTTGGTTACATTTAATTATTGAGTTCTATGATACTTTAAATTGTTTGATTTTTATCATGTTAGTAGATGATGATTATTATTCACATATGATGATGTTACTTATGTTATGATTTTTACTAACCCCATACTTACATGTGTATGGTTGGCGTGTGTGTTTTACTTTTTTGTTTGACATGCCCGATCCACACGATCGGCCAATCCCGCCATAGTCATAGTTACTTGCTTGCAAGATCCACACGATCGGCCAATCCCCACCATTGTCAGCTATATATATATATATATATATATATATATATATATATATATATATATATATATATATATATATATATATATATATGTATGTATGTATATATATGTGTATGCATGCACACACACACACACACACACACACACACAACTGACAACGGCGGGGATTGGTCGATCATGTGGATTTCATAAGCAAGTAACTATATATATATAACTGACAATGGTGGGGATTGGCCGATCGTGTGGTCTATATATATATACATATACATACATATCTATACATACATATATATATACATACATACATACATACATATATGTATGTATAGATATATATATATGTGTGTGTGTGTGTGTGTGTGTGTGTGTGTGTGTGTGTGTACATGCTTGTCTTTTATGTAGGATTTCATGTATCTGGCATCGACTTCCTTGAATTATCAAGATGAGCACACCCTATCGCAATATCTCAATGGTAAGAGAGAGGAGATAACATCTAGGTCTAAATCCCAACCTAAGCCAATTATTGTCCTCAAAGAGTGGACAAGTATCTTTTCTGCTACCCTCTAAATTCGTCAAGGTGATATCATTCATGAACCTTTTCTTTGAACTTGATTATTACTTTATGAGTTTAGTCATTTTTTCCTTCGTGTTTAGTTGTTAGGTGTCTAGATGTGAATTTTGATTTATTAATTCATTAAAGATTTAATTAAGATTAATTATTAAAATTAATATAATTATATCTTATGAATATGAAATATATAGATATTTAATTAATGAAAATTAATTAAATATCATTGATTATTTAAAAGAATTAATTAAAAGTCTAATTATGAAAATAAGGATTTAATTAAATATTAAATAAAAATCTAAATTCAATGTTCAAACAATATAATTGATATTTATTATCAATTTACTTATTAAGTGGTGCTAAAGATATTA
Organism: Chamaecyparis obtusa; assembly: GCA_027943335.1. Lineage (NCBI taxonomy): Eukaryota > Viridiplantae > Streptophyta > Pinopsida > Cupressales > Cupressaceae > Chamaecyparis > Chamaecyparis obtusa. The sequence continues at coordinate 2,407,474 of BSBK01003345.1, forward strand.
ATTATATTAATTATAGTTAAAATATAATCATGCGATTATATGCACACCAGTTAAAAGGAATTGATTTATCAGTTCCAAATCAGAAGGTTGAGTTAAGAGACTTAACCGAGAGATTAGTTATAATTTTTTTAATAAATCAATAAATTAATATTTAATTATCAATTTACATATTATTAATATGCTAAAATATTAATTATTAATTAAATATTATTTGACAATTAATTTGCACATTCAGTTAATAAAATTGAGATTTAAGTTTAAGATTAAAAGTTGAGTGATATGAATGAATTAGAATTATTAATTATATATATAATTCTTTTAAATGCACAATTGATATTAACGAGGTTAGAGTTAAGTTCTAATTTCTATGATTTTGAGTTAATTGTTTTATTATTTTTAATAGTTGAGTTCTTATTTCTTATTGTGAGTTGCATGTTTGAGTGGAGTTTGTTGGGTTTTCTATATTGGAGTCATTTTTGGTCATTCTTAGGAACATAGGTTTTGGAAGGTTTTACAGGTCTGGCTCTGGATTGGAATTCAAAGAATTTTGGTAAAGCTTGGGATCTTGGAAGTTTTGGATTTTCATTTTGGCTTTTGTGTGTGTTTTAGATTCAGCTTATGGAATTAAACTAGGGCTTGGAAACCTTTAAAAATATTTCTTTTTGAAAAGATTGTTCTCTTCGTGTCTTCCAGATAGTTATTGTGTTTGGATTGATTGTAATATATGTCTTTCTTCATTTGTGGAAATTGAATGAATACCATTGTAGTTATTTTATGTGTAAGAGATTTTATGATTGTTAAAAACTAGTTGAAAACCCTAAGCTCTCTTTGAAATAGAATTATACCCTAAAATAATTGAGAAAATTTTAGAATTCTATCAACTAGGGTTTGATTTAAATTCTAGATAAAAATTCTTGCGAATATATCAAAATTGAAATTAGAAAATGAATTGGATAAATTTGTATTTAAACTCAATTTCTAAAAAGAATAAGAGACTAATTGTAATATATATATATATATATATATATATATATATATATATATATATATATATATATATATATATATATATATATATATATATATATATATATATATATATATATATATATATATATATATATATAGAAACTCTGTTTTGAAATAAATTATAAAAATTATTATTATTATTTATTTTAATTTTTTAGAATTTTAAATAATAATAATAATAAATTAATTGATTAGTTAAATTTATTGTAAATTATTTTATGTGGAATTTATTATTGTGCATATTAATTAATGTATTATTAATTAATGTTTATATATTTATATATTTTTAATTAATGGGTTTTATTGATGATTGGTAGTGATTAAAAAAATATACACATATATAAATGAAATATATATATATATATATATATATATATATATATATATATATATATATATATATATATATATATATATATATATATATATATATATATATATATATATATATATATATATATATATATATATATATATATATATATATATATATATATATATATATATATATATATGTGTGTGTGTGTGTGTGTGTGTATATGCAAAGGTGTATTTTTAACAGAAGAGTATGTGCATGAAATTTTATATGGAAACAAAAGAAGAAGAAAGAAGAGTCTAATTGGGTTATCGATAATAAAAAGGAATGTCATAATCAACTGAAACTTATAGTTGAGATTTATTTTAATATAATTTAATTATATTGTTGCTTAGTAATAATATTTAATAAATTAATTTATATAAGGAACTTTATAAATTAATTTATAGAGGTAAATCTTATTGATGGTTATTGGAATTTAATTATATTGTCAATTAGTATTTATACTTAATAAATTAATTTATATAACGAAAATTATAAATTAGTTTATAAAAGCAAATTATATGTTTGTTTTACTTTTAATGGAAGTTTGATGTGGGTGTATTTTATAATACAATGTTTTCTTATTGGAGTTTTATTTAGCCTTGTTGAATAAGGCCAGTTAGGATAGATTGATGCCATAGGTGGAATCTTGTCTTTTGGACTTTAAATTATTTTATGAAATTAATTCTTTCGCACTTGAGTTCATATGTAATAAATTTATAACCATTTTGTTGTCTCGATTATAAGAGTATTATTTTGGGTTTATCTAGGATTTATGTCAGGTTTCTATTAAGTCCCCGATCTTTATGTTATTTAACCACAAAAAGGTGATGACCATTATTTGTACTGAGTCCTAATTGACTTGGTCACCTTGTTTCTACATTTATGATTATTTTTATAACGACCTTTGTGGATTATGTTTTACTCCATGTTTGGAGAGAGATGATTAATGATTTTGATGATCTTTTGATCTTACGATTTGAACTATGAGATTTGGCATTTGAGTTATTCAGATGTTCAGTATGGGATAGGCAGTTCAGATCCTTGTATAGGATGAGGTTTTGTTTATTACGCTCCAACACTTGTCTTTGATGACATTCATGGTTTATTGATTTATGAAAATCTTTTATGATTTTGGTTTTGCTTTCTCTTTGGTTCTTTTGTTGGGAACATCAGGGTAGGTTATCTAGGAGCATAGAGGAGAAGTGACTTACTTTGGAGGTGTCAAAGCCCTAAAGTGCTTCCTGGGTATCCTTTGTAAGTTGACTTAATAAGTGATAACTCAATAAATTTATAAAGATAGAAACATTAAAAAGATAATTGTATCTTGCCCATGCCTTGAGTGCTAGTATAGGCAGCTATGATGGGAGTGGGAGAATATGCTTGCTTGTCTAGCGAGATGTTGAGGTCTAACATAGTTAGTTTTCCTTATTTGTACGAAAGGATTACTAATACCACATAGAGTCACTAGGGGTCGGGGTCTAGAGAGAATACTAGGTGACCTTAGAGTTGAATTATGTGATGACACTTCCCTATATGTGTCCTAGGTTCCTAAATTACATTTGGTACATCTATTTTGTGTCCTGATCATTTATAATTGATAACTTGTAACCACTTATTACCATTTTACCCTATGTACCATTGCATTAGTCTTGTGTGTTTGAATGTTTCCTTGAGTGAGGTTTGGCGCTATCTCCTCAACATAGTGGGAGTGGACTTCTTGGTTCCATGTGGTCGAGTGGTAGTGATTCTATTACCATTAAGATCTAACGTTCATGACTTGGTGCTTGGATTATCCTTGATGCTGCTTCTATCTTCTTGTCCTTTTCTTGGAGACTTTCTCACGAGATGTATCTTGTATTCCATTTTTTGTGTTGGTTAGTGACATTGATTTAGATGTATATGTACTTGTAATGTATTATTGTTATCCCTGTGATATGTGCAATGGAAGTTGTATTATTATGTATGCCAAGATGTATGAGTTGTACTTTATAGATTATATATTTGGTTATATTGATGTAATGAATGTATCTTACTATTCAATTGAAATGAATATGTTAGTGTACTTAATGATTTGAGTTCTTTTCATCATGATTAAGTAAAGGATTAGGAATACTTCAATTTTGGGTTTTAAAATGAACCAAAGGTATATCATGTGATTATGTTATGAATTGTTCTTAATAGATTAATTTATATATGTGCAATTCTACGTCATGCAACCCTCGAGACTTGTAATCTATAAATGAGTTACATTTATTGTCTTATGTTATGTTGCTTCTGCATCCTTATTCATTATTGATTGTAAACTCTTAAGAAAACAAATTATTTAGTAAAATTAGTAACATGTTTTAGGTTAATTTATCATGGGTTCCCTAGCGGGGCATTACACTTGGTATCAAAGCTTGAGTTTCTACACTGGGAACTCTAGGAATTTGTATGCCCATTAGGTGTCTTATAGTAAACTTGAAACAAAACATAGACTTATAAATCTTTTGAATTTGAGAAACATTATATTTCAACTATACATTTATGTCTTTGCTTTCTCTTAAGATTCTTTGAGATATATTTTTGTCTATTGATTGTCATAGGTGAAATACCTACTGAGGCTCGATTCATTTTTAGGACCCATGTTGGAACCATTGGGGTCTCTGACCACATTATTTCTCATGAAGTTGGTAATTAATATGTGAGTGATTAGTTAAGCTTTCTTCTTGTAGCCCTTGCGTGGTTGATGCATGTAAATGATTGGCGATCATGGTTTGGTTGCCTTGTATGACTTAGCATGATAATTGACGAGTAATGTTATTTAGGATTTATATGACCCTCCCTTCTTGGTTTTGAGTGTCCAAGTTTTAGGATCTCCTTATTGAAGACCCATATCTCTTTAAACGTTATATGTTCTTGAGTGACCCTATTGTTATGTGCCTAGTGACATGATATTATTGTCTATTGATGACTAGACTTGTATGTTATTGATTGGATCTTATTTGAGTGTTGCATAATGTATTGTGTGAGTATTGCAATCAGACTTGAAAGTTTAGGATTGATTTTGAAATTAGGACATAACTAATAATAATTTTATTTACATTGAAATACATTGTACATTAATTAGAAATAATGTATCATTTATTATGAGATGTGAATTTATAATATTAGATGGTTTTTTTCATAATAGACTAATTGGGTCAATGACCTAGGTCCCTAGTTTAATTAGGTATTGCATTAATATGAGAACCATTATAACATATATAACCTAATTGTAGTATTTTGGAAGAATTGAATAGATACATTTGTATATGATTACATAAAAGATGTTTGTAACAAGACATAGGTGATTTGATTGTCTATTCTATTTGGGTACCCTCTCTAATGCATCTAGGATGAGGTACCTTTGGATGACGTGAAGCAGTTACTCCCTTGAGTGTGGCTACCACTAGTAACCTTCTTATGTGAATGTTTTATGATTGATAATTTATTTTGGTTGATTAATGAATTGTTTGTATTATGTGTGGGCTATCATTGAATTTTTGGAATTTCCTTATGCCTAGAATAGTCACCTAACTCTATTTTCACTATCTATTTTGTGACAGTGGTCACACTTGATTTACTGTTGAAATGGGCATAACATTTTATATGACTTAATGTTGAGCTTGGTATTCCCCCACTTGGGTTTTCCTTGTGAAATTCTATGGTGGCTATTCTAAATGTTTGATATTGTTGGCCCTGTGTTGTGATAAGTATTGTTTCTATCATGTTCATTATGGACCTTTGGTAGTATGTATAAGGGAGTACATTGTAGAGATATTTCTATGTTATTTTATGAAAATGAAATATGTTGAGTATCGTATGTTTGCATGAGTGTTGCATTAACTAAGTTTGTATAAATTTCTCAACTAATTATTCAATGTGAGTGTATGTTTTATAAAAATGATTACTAAATATTTTCTATAATGAGGAATGAATAAAGATCTAGATCCATTTAGGAAATTGGTAAACGATGAATAATGGATCAATGTGATTTTCAGTTTATGCTTAAACAAGACTATGTTGCTCAAGTGATGGGATATGTGTATCCTTATGTGAATGGATAATTATAGAATATTTGTATTAGTTCTTGTGTGAAGTATGATTGAGTGATGGCTATGTGCATATTATTCTTTGCGTGACATTGTTAGGTAGTATATTTTAAATTCTAGTCTATCTTAGTCATTATTATTGGCTTCTAGGAGTAAGCCTAATTTAAGGGGGAGATGATGTAGTGTCCACCCCTTTACTACCATTTATGTTTATGATGCTAACCCATTTAGACCACTTTTCATGAATATTAGATCTTTGGTTGTATTTAATGATTCAATTCTATGATACTTTAAATTATTTGATTTATATCATGTTAGTAGATGATAATGATGATTATTCACATATGATGATGTTACTTATGTTATGATTTTTACTAACCTCATACTTGCATGTGTATGGTTGGCGTTGTAATACCCCAAAAATGGGCTATATGTTCATTAACCTCCTACATCGACAAATTGAACAAAATCGACATTGAAGTCCTAACCTAAGGCACATCTGAACATCATCGAATCATAATTGATTATCTTAAATTCTGCATCAGGGAATATTCCTAGCAATATTCCTAATTATCATAATTATCTTTAATTTTATAATTATTTGGCAATAAATCACATTTATCCTAAAATTTGATTAATTAAATATTTTGCATATTTAATTAATTAGATTTAATATTTGCCACTTAATTGTTTAATTAAATTTAATTCTATCTATTATTAATTGTATTATTTAATTTTGACAATAAATCAAAATTCCTATGAATAATTGATTAAATTCTTATTTAATTAATTAAAGCAAGTTGTCATTATTTAATAATATAATTTTTAATAAAAGTTTGGTAAAATAGTTAATTAACCCATAAATTAATTATTTTATTTCAAAAAGTAGTTAAGTTGAGAATAAATCACTTTATTTATTTATTAAATCATAATTATCCATGTGCACATAAAAGGACCAGTTAAACTCAAAATTGGAAAATCAATGCAAGTTGTTAGCTTTTTGAAACTCAACATCTTTTTGAGTTTTAAAGTTGATCTAAACTTCTAATTTGAGTTGAATTGTGCTTTTGCACGATTTTTGTGACTTAATTATCTTTATTTAAAAATAACTCAAAAATCAAGTTGAGTTTATTTGAGTGATTTATGGATTTTTCCATGCACCTCCAAAGCCCTGGATTTCTATAAAACCAAGGCTCAGCTCTTCATAATTCATCTCTCAAATTTTCATCCAAGCATCTCATATTTTTGCACAATCACGTTGGAGAATTGGAATTAAAGAATCAAAGCTCTTGCGAATCGACATCTTTGTGAGATCAATCTTATTTTTGCATTCATATTGCATATCATTTCTAGATTAGCATTGCATATCAACTTCCATATTAGCATAGATTCATATCAAGTTTTTATCATTATTATTGCATAGAAAATATAAAAAATATAGATTAATTATATTCAATCTCATATCTAGATCAATTGCATTCAAATCCTTCATTTAGGTGTCGTCTAGGTCACTGATCTCGATTACAATCCGAGAACATTAATCTTGCACCTACTAGAAGGCAGTAAATCACTTGGTTAGATTAGATTTCAATTTTGCACGATTTTGATTATAGCTAACCTCTAATGTTTTACTGAAGTGTTGTAAAGGGGAGGGGTCAACAGGACAGAAGCGTTAAGTGTTCCACTTGGCAACCCTTTTGTTCTTTTAGGAACTCACTTGTTTTCTAAGTTGGGGACTCATTTTTAGCTTGTGTGGGGTGTTAAGTGTTCCACCTTGTGGACTCATCTCATATTCGCTTTAAGTGTTAAGTGTTCCTCTTTCTACTTTTTGGGTACTTTTGGTAGATTTGCTTTCGGGAATATATCTGTGCTCACATAGTAATTAGGCCCTATGAACACTATTCATGATTCTTGAGAGATTGGATTCCTAGCGAAATCCTTCCTTGACGATGGAATCCTTGTAGGTAGGGAGGATACTTAGTGCGTTTCACATTCAACTTGGTTAGTGCGTCTTCTCTTATTGATCGATACATTCTCTCTCTGGAGAGGTTGATAGATCACATAGGGTTGATATCATGAGCTTTGGTGAATCAAAATTGGTTAGTGTGTCTTCTCTTATTGATTGATACATTCTCTCCCTGGATAGGTTGATAGATCACATGGAGTTGATATCACAGACCTTGGTGAAACAAACTTTGTCTTAGCATGTCGGATTCATCTGCTTGCTTTGTTTGGGTTAAAAGTGAAGAGGTGTCAAAACCTTGAATCTGGAGCCAAGTCCCCTTGTGGTATAAATCTGTGAGTCACCTTTAGAGAGGGTTAACCGTAGCGGATGATCCCTTCACAGGGAAAACTGTGTTGACGGAACCTCAAGCGGTCATAGCCATTTTAGACGTGGTAGTGATAGCTGCTATATAAATGTCCTTGTGGAAGAAATCTCCATGGGTATGGTTCATTGTTGGGTTGTCAGATCTCCCTAGCAGCTCTTGAAGATTAAGTTCTCAGACTGTGTCAAAACCCTGGTGCGTCGGGATTGGAGTTCACCCCTTTGAATCATAAAAGTTGCAGAGTCAAACCATTACTAAAAACCCTAGAGAGGCCAATTTTTCATTCTCAGGTATATGTGTGTTATTGCAAAACTTTTTAGAACATACACAATTAGTACTCTCAGGGATTAGCACAATTTGGTCACTTGATTGTTCATGCGCAAGGTTTCTTTTGCCCTTGTTCATTATTTTCAGACATGCTTGGAATCACTTGCTTGTTGTTCTATGCGCTTGTTTATCTACTTGGCTATTAAAAATGATCATATCTGGTATAACCTTCAAAATTTGGACAGTACAATTTGCAAACAATCCAAAACTGAAAACCTTAAGTTTTGCAAAATTTGACGTAAAATTCTTTCTGGAGTCAAAAGTCATTTCAGGAAGTCAAAAGTCGTACGAGTTTTGTCAAGTGTCATTTCAGTATTGCCCATCTGTCATATGATTGAGAACCCAGTGTCATACGAGTTTTCAAACCAGCAAATTCAAGAAAGTCAAAACCCTGTTAGCAACTGTCGTATGATATTGACAACTATCGTTTCATTGCTACCCAACTGTCGTATGAGTTTAGCAACTATCATTTCATAGACTGCCCAGTGTCGTACGAGTCTACAGAGTGTCATTTGGAAAAATTTGAGAGAGTTGTCAGAATTGCCAGATATTTAGCTTTTTCAGTCTATTTCCAAAATCTATCGTACAAATCACTGTGTCAAGAATAGAGTAGTAGCTATTGAGAATCAGTACACATGTCTCAAAGAATCAGTACACAAGAGGAAGAAGCTCTAATCACTGCTATGATGAAGCAGCTGCAAGCTATGCAAGTCCAACTTGACAAACTTGAGAAAGAAAAGGAACCTAAAGAGTTCTCCATGGAAACTCTATGCTCTTTTCCATTTGATAAAGACTTGTACATGTCACCATGCCCTCAGAAAAAAATTGAGCAATGTGACAACCCTTATGATACCTCTTCCATAGAGAGTGACACATCAAGCTTTGGAGACTATGATGACTATGACGATAGACAATGTAATGATACCTATGACACCTCTGTTCCTAAGAATCCTCCTCATCATTCATTCCTTCTTACTACAAATGGGCCGTCACATTGGATAGATCGTGATGGTGATCCATATGATTCTGATTTTGAAAGAGACTTTGATGGCTTTTGTGGACAATACCTTGATTATGATCCATCTACTACTGTGGAGGACTATAAAATGCATCGTGCTAGCTTGAAACATCAATATTATAAGAATCCTTCTCCTAAGGACTCTCCTACTGAAAATAAAGATTACACTCTCAAGCAAGATCATGATAATGTTGGACCTTTATCTTGTGATGGTTCCCTTCCATCCCCTACTTCCTCCAATACCCATACATTTCCTAAAGCTTATGAGTCTTTCAAATCTTTCACAGAACCTTCATCTGACACAAGCCCTGATACTTTTCATGTGGTTCCCTATAGTTATCCTCCAGGGCTACCTCTTAAAGAAACTCAAGCTAACCTTCACTTGGCTACAAATACTTCCAATAATGATAAACCTAGCGAGCCTCAACCTTCATATGCTATAATCCCTACTTCAACTAGTCCTCCACCATCTCTTCCAAAGTCATCCATACAATCCCAACATGCTTCCTTGTCCTTAGAAGTGGCTCCATGTCAAGAGGACTCTAAAAATGATGAAGAAAAGAACATAAAGAAAGATCAAGATCAAGAACCCTCCATGTCATCCAATCCTTTTCATGATGTCTCTTGTCCGTCTCAGGGTTCTTTTGATCCTACACACCCTTTTTCATGCATTCCACCATGTCTTAAGTCTTCTCCTAAGCAAGATTAGGCTACTACTTACACTGTTGAGCTTATTGACAATCAAAATGACCTTACTACACTTGCGCTTTCCAAAGATGATACTTCCATTAAGGTTGGTAAAAATGGTGTTCCTTCCAATGTTAAGCCTATTGAAAAATAAGAGAAAAATTATGCGCTTATGCTATCCGAAGATCCTTGTCAAGATCAAAGTCTTTCATCTTCTTGTTCTACCACTCCATGTTCACTTCCACTTTCTACTCTTCCTAAGTCTTTGCACGCTTTGACCAATCCTATCAAAGAAGGTGCTCATATTCAAGATGTCCATGATTCTATTAAAAATCCTAATGCTCACTCTAAAGATGTTGATATCCTTGGTTGTCATATAGATGCTGATGAACTTATTGATTATCCTTTTGCATCTTCCACTTCCATCCTTGGACCTCCTCCACCACTACTAAGGGCTTCACGTCTGCCTTCCATCTTGGGTCCTTATGTCCCTTCACTTTCCCCTCCTAACTCTCCTAATTCGCCATCCATCTTGGGTCCTTACATCCCTCCATCTCCCATCTTTCCTCAAGATCAACATAGATGCATACCCTTGAATCCTTTTTATCCACCCACCCATCTAAACCAGTCATATCCTCCTTCTTCTTCCACAAGTCCCAAGTCTTTTGGAAGTAACTTGAATGTTCAATACAAGAAAAAGAAGCAATACAAGAATCCATCAAAAAAAGATCACCATGTCTCCTCTAATAGACATGGAAACATAAAGTCAAAAGAGATATCTAGGAAGAAAACTACAAGACAAGTATGGGTTCTAAAATCCATTATTGAAGATATTCTCTCTAGATCATCAAAAGGAAATAAAAAGCCTATGGCTATATGGATTCCAAAGTCTCTCTTGAAAGAGTCTGGTGTTGAGAAAAAAGTGAAATTGACATTCAAGCTTCCAAAGGCTTCCACTTCATCTCCTTCCAAAAATATTCTTCCATTCCATGTACCTAAACCTCAACCTCTACTATCCATTCACCATATTCCTTCACGTATTCCTTCATTCACATTTCTTCCACCCTCTCGCCACCCTTCAAGGTGTGTGTTGATGTTGATCTTGCCTTCCTTTCCATCTACCCTTTCACAATCCTTCCATTCATTAACCTTCTACCTTCTATCCTTTTTCCTCATTTGCCTATTCCTCCTATCTTCCATCCTCACTCGCTTTACATAAAACCCTATCCTCCATTTTCCTCCTCATTATTCCTTTCCCTATCAGCATCTTTGAGCATATCATTTTGTATCCTTGGCATATCATGGTTTATCCTTTCAAGGAGCATTATCTAAAAAGCTTGCCTTCTTCCCAAAAAAAAATAAGAATAAAAAAAAATTAAAAATTAAAAATGTGCCTTGGTGAAAACCTGGAAACAGGCGCCTTGGTAGCAAAAGTAAAGAGAAATAAATTCATCCTATGGTGAAAACCACTCCCTTGTGGCACCTTGGATAAGTACCATGATGAAAACTTAGCAATCAGGCATCATGCATAGTTCTTCTACATATTTCATCCATTCCATCTTCTCTCTTTGATCTTGACAATGTTGATCTATACACAAACATTTGGCTATTTTGTGAGCTATTTTACGATGATCTTGTTTTCATTCCCTTCTTTTTTAGCCTTCATATCCATCTTCCTCCATTCATTTTTGCCTATCGCTATCCTTTTCCCCTTTGGTCTTGATTTAAAAAGAAAGAAAAAGAGTAAAACACGGTGCTACGAAGCCTCTTGACATGTCTACTCCTTTAGACTACATCCTATCCTTCTTTGGCATTACGCTTTTGTGACTTATCCTATGCTGGCCTTTCATTGCTTGTCCAAATGTGCTTTACATGACAATTTTTCCCTAGCTTGAGTATTCTTGAGGAGTTTTCCCTTGAGGATTTCTTCCCTTCATTAGCTTTCATTCTCTTGTCTTCCATCTCTTCCACCAGCTTGCCAATCCCTCTTGTTCTCCACCTTGCTAGACATTGGGACTGCATGATATGATCTTGCTTGGGAGTTTGCAATGGAAAAAGATGCTATCAAGTATACCAAGTATCAGAACTAGTATCAGAACAATTATCAGAATCATTATCAAAATCAGTATTAGAACTAGTATCAGAATAAGTATCAGAACCACTATCAGAACACTTATTGGGGCTACATATTTCACTTTAGTTTATGGGTCTAAAGCGGTACTACCTATTGAGGTCGAAATCCCATCATTCAGAATTAGAATGCATGGTCTAGTAACTGATGATGACTACAGAGTGTCTAGGTTACAAGAACTGGAACTATTAGATGAGCGCAGACAAGCAGTGTATGATCATCTCAGAGTTTATCAGAAGAGAATGTCTAGAGGCTACAACAAGAAAGTTAGACATAGAGAATTTCAGGTTGGCGATCTAGTCTTGAGAGAAAATCCTAAAAATCAATCCCATCGAGAACACAAGGGGAAGTTTGAACCCAATTGGTTGGGTCCCTTTGTAATCACTGCTACTTTTAGCTTTGGTGCCTATCAATTCTCAATGATTGAAGGAGAATAGCTCCGAGAACCAATCAACATTTTCCATTTGAAGAAATACTATGCCTAAGGCATTCAGTGCTTGGTAAAATGTCCTGAAAAAATCTTAAAAATCTGAAAAAGTCTTAAAAAAATGAACATCTTGGTGAAAACCTAGCAATAGGCACCTTGATGATTCACAAAAAAAATTAGAAAATATCAAAAGTACAAAAAAATAAAAAAAATATCAAAAGTACAAAAAAATAAAAAAATATCAAAAGTACAAAAAAAATAAAAAAAAATGAAAAATACAAAAAAAGATGAAAAAAGAAAAAGTGCCTTGGTGAAAACCTGGAAACAGGCGCCTTGGTAGCAAAAATAGAATCTCTAAGATGGTGAAAACCTGGCAAACAGGTGCCACTTGTTCCAAATGCTCCATCTATCAATGCAATCTTGGTCTTTCCCAGCTTTCAGTCTTGCTTTAGTTTGTACATATCTCTAGGTTTGTTTCTGCATTTCCAATTTTCAATAAGTCGGTCTGTACACCAATCAACTCAAGCGTCTGTATCCTATCAATGTTTAACACTTGGGGGCAATCAATGTCATATCCTATGGTCTCCCATGTATCTTAGATGGATCATATCTAGTAAGAGTCCTTTGAAGCTTCATGTGAGTCAGTCAGTCAGTCTTGTCTCTAGAAAGGATTTTACATCTACAACAACGCAATCAAACATCAAAACTCAACTGAAAACAATCTGTGCTTCATGCTTTTATCTCCTTGTATGCTTACTGATTTGCATTGAGATTTTTGCATATTGTGTCCCTTTGAGCTCTTCGATGATGTCCTTTATAGGATTTAGAGAGTGATGACTAGGGGCATAATCTTTTCTTTGTTTTCTGCTTGTATGTGAAAATCTATTAACTTTGGAAATTCTGGATTGAAATGGTGTCCGACTATAAGAGCCTCTATCTTGAATTGGATGGCCATGCGTACCTCGACCATTGATACCCAGACAATTCAAGGAAGTTTGATCTAACTATTGTCTTTTTGAGTAAGTTCTTTCTCCTACTGTGGAACGTGATCTTGCCTAAGGATGTGAACGATAAAGGGTCACTACGGGTAATTCACACTGGATTTAGAATGATCTCTTGACTGTTTGATGTGTTTGACCGCAAGGCGTATTTAGGTCATCACGACATTTATGTTTTGATGCTTGTACAAATTGCTATATCAAAATGGACATGATATTCAGGTCATCCTGGCATTTATGCTTTGGTGCTTATATCTAATCTGACATTTTGAAAATAAAATCAATATTCATATATCCATGGTTGTTGACCAGTGGGGGTTGTATTGATTCTTGCGCATACAAATCAATATTCATATGTCTATAGTTTTTTTTTAGCTAGTGGGCATTGTATTGATTTATCCGGTTACCTAAAAGTTCAATGATGATAACAAATCGACATATGATCAGTGAGTAGGTCCTAGGTCTTAGGTTGCATTTCATTTTGCATGTCTCTTTACATTTTGCATGTTGCATGATCTCACAATGACTAAATGAACTTCAATGCTTAAGCAATTCTCCACTCGCATCTTCAAATCTAACAAGAGCTGAATCTCACATGAAGGTTCCTCCAATGAAATAGCAAGTAGAATCTTTTTTCGGGATCAAAATTCAAATCTGAGATCATTCATATTATTAACTACTTGCATATTCGACCTTCAATCATCACAGAAATCTAGTATTCAACTTAACTGATTATCTTACATCAAACTATCAAAATTTCAACTTGGTCAACAATGGTCAACTCATGGTTTAGCCTAGTCAAACTTGGTCTTTTGGGACCTTCCAATGATGCAAAATGCATTCTTGAACATGTATAACCACTTTTCCAATTAATTAACATGCTTCTAAACTATCAACGTTGACTTTTCTTGTCAGATTTCAATTTTAATCCCGAAGGGGGCATGGTATTGCATATCATTCAAAGTCTGTAAATCAATTTCTATCAATATCTTTCATCAGTAATCAAGACAAACAATCACGTCTAGTTGCTGATTCATCAAAAGTCCTCATCGCTTGGGGCAAATCTATCATCACTTGGGGCATATCAAATTCATTGATCCATATCAATCTAGTATCCTTCTAATCTTGTAAACTGTATCAGTTTTTACAACCATCAGATCATAGTGTTCTTTCCTTGGTTCTTCGGCAACTAAAGGATTCGGATGTGATACTTGCTAGTTCTGCTAAGACAATCAAGTCTAGAATGGGTCACTCACTTCTTTGCAATCCTAAGGTTTGGAATCAGGCATTTTGACACTTTTTCACAATCATAGGTTCATTTGCTGCTATAGTGAACATTATCTTTGGTCATTCAGGACCTCCTATCTCAATATCTTTCAATCGGTTTCTATCTTGAGATTGGTTTATCTTTTGAATCAGTTTCATATCTTTATCAAACACAGACTTTCTTTGAACCACTGCGCTTCGCACAGTAATTCAAAGAGGGGCAAAATGTAATACCCCAAAAATAGGCTATATGTTCATTAACCTCTTACATCGACAAATCGAACAAAATCGACATCGAAGTCCTAACCTAAGGCACATCTGAACATCATCGAATCATAATTGATTATCTTAAATTTTGCATTGGGGAATATTCCTAGCAATATTCCTAATTATCATAATTATCTTTAATTTTATAATTATTTGGCAATAAATCACATTTATCCTAAAATTTGATTAATTAAATATTTTGCATATTTAATTAATTAGATTTAATATTTGCCACTTAATTGTTTAATTAAATTTAATTCTATCTATTATTAATTGTATTATTTAATTTTGACAATAAATCAAAATTCCTATGAATAATTGATTAAATTCTTATTTAATTAATTAAAGCAAGTTGTCATTATTTAATAATATAATTTTTAATAAAAGTTTGGTAAAATAGTTAATTAACCCATAAATTAATTATTTTATTTCAAAAAGTAGTTAAGTTGAGAATAAATCACTTTATTTATTTATTAAATCATAATTATCCATGTGCACATAAAAGGACCAGTTAAACTCAAAATTGGAAAATCAATGCAAGTTGTTAGCTTTTTGAAACTCAACATCTTTTTGAGTTTTAAAGTTGATCTAAACTTCTAATTTGAGTTGAACTCTGCTTTTGCATGATTTTTGTGACTTAATTATCTTTATTTAAAAATAACTCAAAAATCAAGTTGAGTTTATTTGAGTGATTTATGGCTTTTTCCATGCACCTCCAAAGCCCTGGATTTCTATAAAACCAAGGCTCAGCTCTTCATAATTCATCTCTCAAATTTGCATCCAAGCATCTCATATTTTTGCACAATCACGTTGGAGAATTGGAATTGAAGAATCAAAGCTCTTGCGAATCGACATCTTTGTGAGATCAATCTTATTTTTGCATTCATATTGCATATCATTGTTAGATTAACATTGCATATCAATTTTCAATAGCATTCATAGCATATCAATCTCATCTAGCATAGATTCATATCAAGTTTTTATTCCTTATTGCATCATAAAATCCAAAAAAAAAAAGATTAATTGCATTCATATTTCATATCTAGATCAATTGCATTCAAATCCTTCATTTAGGTGTCGTCTAGGTCACTGATCTCGATAACAATCTGAGAACATCAATCTCGCACCTATTAGAAGGCAGTAAATCGCTTGGTTAGATTAGATTTCAATTTTGCACGATTTTGATTTTAGCTAACTTCTAATGTTTTACTAAGTGTTGTGTCTACAAATCAGGTACAATTTTCACACACACAGGCGTGTGTATTTTACTTTTCTCTTTGATGTGCTTGATGTGGTTGAGGGACAAAGTAGTAGTTACTTTCTTGCAACATCCACATGATTAACCAATCCCCGCCATTGTCTATTATATATAGATATATATATATATATATAGATATATATATATATATATAGATATATATATATATATATATATATATATATATATATATATATACATATATATATACATACACACATACATACATATATATATATATATATATATATATATATATATATATATATATATATATATATATGTATATATACATATATATATACATATACATATATCTATATGTATGTATATATATATATATATATATATATATATATATGTATGTATATATATATATATGTATGTATATATATATATACATATATATACATATATATATATATATATATATATATGTATGTATGTATGTATCTATATATATATATACATACATACATACATAGATATATATATATATATATATATATATATATATATATATATATGCTTGTACATGCTTGTCTTTTATGCAGGATTTCAAGTACCATACATTGACTTCCCTGAATTATTAAGATGAGCATGCCCTATTGCAATATCTCAATGGTAAGAGAAGGGAGATAACATCTAGGTCTAAATCCCAACTCAAGACAATTATTGTCCTCAAATAGTGGACAAGTATCTTTTTTGCTACCTTTTGAATTCGTCAAGGTGACGTAATTCGTGAACCCGTTCTTTGAGCTTGATTATTACTTTATGAGTTTAGTCATTTTTTCCTTCGTCTTTGGTTGTCAAGTGTCTTGATGTGAATTTTGATTTATTAATGCATTAAAATTAAGATTAATTATGAGATTAAAATAATTATATCTTATGAATATGAATATTAAATATATAGATATTTAATTAATAAAAATTAATTAAATATCATTGATTATTTAAAAGACTCGATTAGAAGTCTAATTATGAAAATAAGGATTTAATTAAACATTAAATAAAAATCTAAATTAAATGTTTAAATATAAATTGATATTAATTATCAATTTACTTATTAAGTGGTGCTAAATAGATTAACTATGGTTAAAATATAATCATGTGATTTTATGCACACGAGTGAAAATGAATTGATTTATCAGTTCTAAATCATAAGGTTGAGTTAAGAGATTTAATTGAAAGATTAGTTATAATTATTTTAATAAATCAATAAATTGATATTTGATTATCAATTTGCATATTATTAATATGCTAAAAATATTAAATATTAATTAAATATTATTATGCAATTAATTTGCACATTTAGTTAATAAAATTGAGATATAAGTTTAAGATTAAAAGTTGAGTGATTTGCATGAATTAGAATTATGAATTAAATATATAATTCTTTTAAATGGAGAATTGATATTAATAAGGTTAGAGTTGAGTTTGGATTTTTATGATTCTGAGTTAATTATTTTATTGTTTTTAATAGTTGAGTTCTTATTTCTGATTGTGAGTTGCATGTTTGAGTGGAGTTTGTTGGGTTTTCTATATTGGAGTCATTTTTGGTCATTCTTACAAACACAGATTTTGGAAGGTTTTACAATTTTGGCTTTGGATTGGAATTCAAAGAATTTTGGTAAAGGAAGTTTTGGATTTGTAGTTTGGATTTTGTGTGTGTTTCAGATTTAGATTATGGAATTAAGGTGGGGCTTGGAAACCTTTGAAAATATTTATTTTTGAAAAGATTGTTCTCTTCGTATCTTCTAGATAGTTATTATGTTTGGATTCATTGGAATGCATGTCTTTCTTCATTTGTGGAAATTGAATGAATATTATTGTAGTTGTTTTATGTGTAAGAGATTTTATGACTGTTGAAAACTAGTTGAAAACCCTAAGCTATCTTTGAAATAGAATTGTAGCCTGAAATAATTGAGAAAATTTTAGAATTTAATCAACTAGGGTTTGATTTAAATTCAAGATAAAAATTCTTGTGAATATATCAAAATTGGAATTAGAAAATGAATTGGGTAAATTTTTATTTAAATTCAATTTATGAAAAGAATAAGAGACTACTTATATAGTTTTTTTATCTTTATTTTATATATATATATATATATATATATATATATATATATATATATATATATATATATATATATGTGTGTGTGTGTGTGTGTGTGTGTGTGTGTGTGTGTGTGTGTGTGTGTGTGTGTGTGTGTGTATAATGTGTGTATATATATATATATTAAATAAGATTATAGAAAATATGTTTTGAAATAAATTTAAAAAAATACTATTATTAATTATTAATTTCATAATTGAATTTTACTTTTGTACCTTTAGTTCAATAATGGCTCTGTTAGCGAAATTCTCTCATTTTGGGCTTTCACCTTGAACACCCCATACTTTGCTTTCACGACCATCTTCAAGCATTTCTAGTCAAGGTTTTTCTTCTTCTTCGATATTTCTTGGGATTTTCTTTGCTCCCCGGCAACCTGTACATTTTTTTTGTCCGTGCATATTTTAGATAAACAAATCCTTTTTCACAAAAATGAAATATGCTTGGAACCCCTGTTTTCCTTTGTCCAGTCTCTATGCCAATGGTTCCTTAAAATCCATCCCACAGGAAATTCTGCCTCTTGTGTCTGTCCTAGGCATTATTCTCCTAAATCTTCTCCTCTGGTTTTATTGTTGAATAGGTTTTCCCCTCTCTTGACCTTATATGATATTCAGATTCCATTAGCAAGTGAAGTTTTATGCTCTTCTCCCTTGGTTAAACCCTATTTCCCCCGTCATCGGTGCATCATGATCTCTCCCCATATGCCTGAACCTACTAACGCAAAGACTTTAACCCTAGACCTTTCAAATGGCAGGTTGGAGAAATTTCAGGAGATGTGTAAAAATCACAAAGTTTTGTTAAGATGGAATGGCTTTGGGGTTTCATACTAAAAAAATGTAGCTTGGTTAGCCACTCAATCCCTAATCAGGTAAGAAAGGTCTTGCTATCAGAAGATTTTATTTTTATAGGATGTAATAAGGAGGATCTGGAAGATATACTACTAAAGCAAGGTTTCCCTAAATTTAGAAATATTAAATTTTCTATATTGGATTGGTCGCCACTCTTTAATCCTAGTAATCTAAAGGATTTCCTGGTTGAAAGGGCAGTCCTACTCCCGAATCTCCCCATAGAATTAATCAATGAAGCATACTTTAGGCATATAGGTAATATTATAGGTAAATTCATGGGATTTTTGGATACCCCTTTTAAACAATCAAATTCTACCATTATTGTCAGGATGGATATCAATAAAAAATCCCTAAGAAAAATTAGAGTGAGAAGCAAACACAATGAATATGTAATTTCAACCGTTATTATTTTTGAAAATGTAGATGTTGAAGAGGAGGAGCTGGAGAGTAACTCATATAATGAATTATTCAATAAAACAAAGAATGATATCTCTAGTAATCAAGTTCTTAATCAATTTCCTAAGATTAAGGCTTATTTTATTAAAAATGTAGGAGGGTTTACTATCATGGATCTTTCAAAAACTAACCTAGATGTTATTGACAAAATTTTGATAGGGGAATTGAGTATTCCAATTGGTTCCTTTGACAAAAGGGAAAAAACAAATGATATAGATAAACTCACAACTCTAAATTCCAATTTAGGTACATTAATTGAGATCGGTAACCATGTTCAAGATATATGAATAGTAGAATACAAACAGTCTTGGAAAATATTCTAGATCAGGCAGAGGAAATGACCAAGGTAGTAAGTAAGGAATTAGAACTCATTAGCCAAGATTCAAGAGGAAACAATGAAGGTGGTACCAATTGGCCTCCCTTAAATTTCTCCCCTGAAACTTCAGCTATGTTACCTATCGATCAAGGAAAATCAAAAGATAGGATGAAGTTGATCCTAGAAAACTATTCTACCTTCAATCAGACTTTACCTATCTAGATTGAAAAGGTTGCATTTGTAGATAGAGAGTACAATATCTTGGATTCAGGGGGAGAGTTGGAGAATGACTATGATATGGTTTATGGTAGGAATGATATTATCTCATAATTTTTAGAAATTGTAGCCATTAATATATTTTTAGGATTAGATATTAATACACATTTTGAATTTTTTTTTAATAAGGATAGAGAAATTATAGTCAAAATTTTAGACTCACTAGATAAAGATCATTCAGAAAAGGTTGAAAGGCAATCCTTGGAAAGTCCAACAATACCGCTCGACAACTTAGGTGTAAGTCAAAATGCTATGGGTAAAGCTATACTTGATTGTGCGAACCTTCCATAATCAAGAGGAAGGAAATCCCTTAAATAATTGAGGAACAAAGAAGGTCAGGCTACAGGACAAATAAAGATTACATTGCTTCTAGTTGAAGGGAAGGGGAAGTTCCTTCCCAACCAGTCATGAAATTAATCACATGGAATGTTAGGGGCATCAATGCCCCTAACAAACAACACCTTCTTAAAAGACAACTGTCAGTCTTTAAGTTAGAAATAGCTCTTATTTAGGAAACAAAGTTAGATAGAGAAGGATATAACTATCTCAAAAAGAAACTAGGTTTATGGGAAATCTTCAACAATCCATCAAATGGTGCTTCTGGTGGGATAACAATGATTTGGAACCCTAGACTATGCAATTTTTCCCAGATAACTTCATCTACAAATTGGATAAGTGGAAGATTAAAAGCACTAAGAGTAAATTAAATCTGATCCTAATAAATGCTTATGGTCCAAAGTTCTTGCATGAGAAAAGGAATATGTGGAAGGAGATTCAAAATTTTATCAATTTAAACCCTAATGAAAATTTCCTTTTAGGGGGAGACTTTAATTCAATTTTAGAGGCCTCAGATAAGATAGGAGGTTCAAAGAAGCTTTCCCAAACAAATCTAGAATTCAAGGAATGGCCGAGGGACTTAAAATCTTTTGAAATTTAGACGAAGGAAGGAGACTATACGTGGTCTAATAGAAGATCATATGTGAGATTTATTGCAGAAAAATTAGATAGATTTTTCTTTATAGGTAATTTAGCATCCTTTGAATTTGATATGAATGCTTCCATCTTGGCTACATTTAGTTCATATTATTATCCAATAGCCCTTCATTTTTTGGAACCTAATATTCCAAAGAAAACCCCTTTAAGTTTGAAAAAATATGGGTAATGGATGATAATTGTCTTAAATTTATAGAGGAATGGTGGAAGAAAGCTAACTTTAAAGGATAAAAAATATACATCGTTATGCAGAAACTTAAATTAATTAAAAGAAAGTTAATTGAATGGAAAAAGGAGAGTTTTGGGAATATTTTTGAAAAGAAAGTAAAAATAGAAGATGATATTAAAAAATTAAATGAGGAAGTATTTGCTAAAGGAATGAACAAGAATTCCTATCTCAAAGAGAATGAGCTTCTTAAAAATTACGAGGAGATTTTAGAAAAGAAAGAATCTTATTGGAAACATAGATCAAGGGAAACTTGGTTAGTAGAGGGAGATACAAATACAATTTTTTTCATAATAGTTCCAAAATTAGGAGAAACTTCAATAGAATAACGTCTATTAAAAATTCAATGGGGAAATTTTGGATAACCCAAAAGATATTTCAAAAGAAGTAGTAAACTACATCTTTAATGTTCTAAACAATGAGGATGGCTCCCATTTTAAAGCTCATAATGATTTATTAAGAAATATTCCCAATATCATTAATGAAAACCAAAATATATTACTTAACACCAAATTTACGAATGAGGAAGTAGAAAGATCCCTCAAATGCCTTCATCCAGATAAATCCCCTGATCCTGATGGTTTTCCAACTTTTTCTTTCAAAAAATGTTGGCCTTTCTTAGGGTCAGAGATAGTAGAGGCTTTAGAAGGTATGCGCAATTCAGGCAAAATTCTGAAAGAAATTAACAATAACTTTTGTCACACTAATCCCTAAAATGCCAAACCCAACAAGCTTTGAAGACTTCAGGCCAATATCTCTTTGCAATACTATTTATAAATTGCTTACTAAAACTATAGCCAATAGAATTAAGGGTCTCCTTCCCAACCTAATATCTGAGAAGAAAACATGTTTTGTCATGGGAAGATCTATTTTAGATAGTGTGATAATAGCTCAAGAGGCCATCCACACTATTCAAACAAATAAGAAACTGAGCATGCTAGTGAAGTTGGATATAAGGAAGGCATATGATAAGGTGGATTGGTGTTTTCTTTGTAAGTGTTTAGAAGCCTTTGGATTTTCCAAAAAATTGATTAATTTGATCTTTGAATGTATCTCATGCTCGAAAATGTTTATCATGATAAATGGCTCCCCAACGGGTTTCTTTGATATATCCAAGGTTTAAGATAAGGTGATCCCCTTTCCCCTTTCCCCTTTATTATTATGGAAAAAGCTTTGGGAAGATCTATGATTGAAGCAAGGAGAAATGGAACTTTAAGTGGCATAAAAAACACATCAAATTTAGATCCCTATACTCACCAACAATTTATGGATGAAAATCTTCTCTTTGGAGAAGCTAGCATCAAAGAGGCTTTGGATTTTCTAGATATTATGCATAATTATTCCAAAGCCCCAGGACAACAAATTAATAAGGATGAATCTGAAATATTTTTTTTTAAATACAAGCAGAGAATTGGAATTGGTTATTTGTAGGAAGCTAGGCTTTAAAATAGGATCCCTACCTTGAAAATACTTAGGGTTGACCCTAGATAAAGGTTGTAGAACCACCAACTTATGGAGTAACATGCTTAGTAAAATAGATAAGAAAATAGAGTCATGGAAGGGTAGATGGCTTACTTCAACAGGGAAAGCTATGCTAATTAAATCATTATTGTCAACCATCCCAATTTATCAGATGTTGTGCCTTAACTTACCTAAAGGCATAAAAGGTGAGATATCCAAAAAGTTAGGATTTTTTTTTGGAAAGGTTCAGAAGATAAGTCTCGTATGGCTCTAATAGCTTGGAAAACAATTTGTAAAAAGAGAATAGAATGAGGGTAAGAATTTAAGGACTTAAAACAACAAAATATATCTTTAGGAGCAAAATTATTTTGGCAAATGATCCAGAATCCTAAATTGAAATGGGTAAAAATTATGAGATTCAAGTACTTAGATGGGAGGGACAAATTGAGTATATGCAGACATAGCTCACCACCTAGCGGTTCTAGAATATGGAACTTTATTAATAGTTTTAGAAAGCTTATTCTGGATGGTATTACCTGGGATATTAGAGATGGAAGTAAGGCATTATTTTGGGAGGACTCTTGGGGAGCCTTTCCACATCTAAAGACTGAGTTTGGAGAGTTAGAAACTATTAAAAAAATTACTAATGCTAGAGGGATCTTTGTCAAAGATTACTTAGAATATCCAGAGGACCCTGCCCTAGGATGGAAATGGAAATCCTTTGAGAACTTAGGATTGTCCCAAGAAGTATTGACTAGAATAAGGGATATACTGAATAATAGGAATATTGTCCCAAGAAAAGGAAATGATTCCATTATTTGGGCTAAAGATCCCAATGGTAAATATAATGCAAAAGATGGTTTGTCAGCGCTCAATACAGGCCCTTCGATTCCCTCAGATTTACCAATTGATTTGTGTTGGGATAAGGATTGTATGCCCAAAGTAGGTATGTTCACTTGGGCGACATTACAAAAAATGATATTAACAACATAATGGTTTAGGAAAATAGGATTCTTAGGCCATTAAAGATGCTCACTCTATGAAAATGATAGTGAGAGTGTGAAACACCTTTTAATAGAATGTAGATTTTCTAATCATTGTTGGTAATGGTTAGCAAGGAAGCTTAGATGGTCCTCACCCTTACAACATGACATAATGAAGGTTTTTAGGAGTTGGCCTCATTTCAAACACAAAGATATGTATAGTAATATTTGGAGGATCACTCCCTCCATGTTAATTTGGGAAATCTGTAAAGAAAGAAATCGACGTATCTTTAAGGAATCAAAACTAAATTTGGATCAATTCTTAAACAAGGTAGAGGCTAGCACTGTAGAAATGGTAAATTATAGAAATATGCTAGGTAGAACATACGTTAGTTTTTATAGAGAGGATGATTATATTAGAAACAAATGGTTTGGTCTGAAAATTCTAGCCTTTTATGGTAATAGGAAACAATTAGATGAAGATAAAAGAGCTAATTGTGTATGGAAACCCCCAGGTAAGGGTTGGTATAAGCTCGATTTTGATGGATATTCTCAAGGCAATCCAAGAGAGGTTGGAGCTAGATGTTGTATTCATAGGGAAGATGCATTTCTGTTAGTTAGTAAAACCATTTCTCTAGGGATATAGTCAAATAACTTCATGGAGTTGAAGGCTCTAATAGAAGGTCTGCACTTATGTAAAAGACTGAACGTAGACAAGTTGGAGATTGAAGGGGATTCTTCTTTAGTTATCAATGTTGTAAGGAAAGGAAAAACTCCAAACTAATAGTTAAATGGATTGGTAGGTAGAGCAATGGAGATCATATCCACATTTAGACACTTCACCATCAACCACATATATAGGGAAGGAAACAAAGTTATAGACTCACTAGCTAATTAGGGAGCAGATGGTGTAATCTAATAATAATAGAGATTAGAAAGTCACCTCAAGGGACATACATGTTAACATGGATAAAGTTGAAGGATACAACCATCAAGCTTAGTGATGGCTCCATATTTCTACAAGTGGGGCAACGACCACTAAGGCTGAAAGTACTTATTGAATTATAATGCCATTTATTCTCCAAGTTCTTTATTATAGTTGAAATAAAAAAAAAATAGCAGCTTATGATATCATATATTACAAAGTTAATCTAGGGTACATTTATAATTCATTTTCTTTTATGATTTTTAAAGGTAATAATGTTATATTGAGACTAAGCCTATAATTCTAATAATTCTTACAATATCTTTAATTAAACTAGAATTTCTATGCCATGCATAATCCATTGAGAAACTAATGTAACAAGAATTGGAATTTATTAGAGATAAACTCTGGAAGCAGATTCAAAGTTATTTAAAGAAAATATTATAGGAATGGCCTATGATTTTAGGGATTATTATCCTATAAATAAAGGATCTATCTTTGAGCGGATAGAGGTCAAAGGAATAGAGAAAACTCTAATAAAATCACTATATTTCAAGCTCTTCTTAGAGGATCAAGGAATAGAGACCCTTCTACACTAGAGTCTTGTTAATAATCACACCTACTTGAAAGGCTTTAGATATCTGTTGTTTAATAATAATTTAGGATTATTAGATTACAAAGTTATGAAGGAAGTTTAAAACATGTTACCTTATTAATAGTGATTAGAAAGATAGCTCATTAAGGAAATATACTATCATAAGTAATACTTATGCTAAATTAACATAATCAATTAACTTAGAAACTAAAACCCTGTGGAACATGCTTCTTCCTCACTTCACCTAGAGAATCTGGAAGGAGAGAAACAATAGAGTGTTTAGAGATAAACATACTCCTCATGATAAGGTTGCTAATATTATTTGTAGAAGTCTAATGGAAAATTTTAGAAGTACTATTCTGAGAGACTCTCAACTATGGAAGAACTCTCAGGATATTGAAGATATTCTCAATTGGGATATTCAAAATAAAAGAACTAAAGACCCCAACTTCAGAGACAACATCATATGGAATGCTCCTCTGAAGGGATGGCTTAAAGGCAATTTTGATGGTTTTGCTAAAGGGAATCTTGGAAGGGTTGGGGTGGGAGGATTAGTACGAGATTGGGCTAGAAATTGTTTGGGAGTCATTTTTGCCCCGCTGGGAATTCAAACTAATCATGTAGCTGAAGCTGAGGTGGCCCTATATGCTGTGTTGCTAGAAAAAGAGCTGGGATGTTTGAAGCTTTGGCTGGAAGGAGATTCCCTCAATATCATAAATTGCATAAAAGGAAAGTGTGTGTCCTCTTGGACTATAGCCCACATCATTGAAAAAATTAATATGACCATTCAAAAATTTTAGGAAAGTTTTAATTCCCACATCTATCGCGAAGGAAATAAGCCCGCAAATGGCTTAGCTAATGTGGGGGCCCATAATGATGTCACCCAAGTTTGGAAAGGGGAAGCAGATCTTAAAAATAAGATTTTAAGTCTAATCAAATACGATAGACTTAATCACAAGGAGGGCTTCATTAATACAAATAATAATAATGATAAGGACACTTAAATTATCGAGGAAATCTTATTGTCAGGAAAGGTGCGAGAAAATTATTATGGAGTTTATTCCACATGGATTGTGGGCAAGTTTTAGCACCTCAACTTGTAGGAGCTAGAAGCATATTGTTTCATTGAATACTGGTAACTTGCGAATTTTGCGAAGATAAAATTCTGCAAATATGGGAGGAGGGCTAAGAAGGGAAGAGCCTCTGGATTGCAAGAAATGGAGACATGAGAAAAAAATTTGGAAAAAGTTGAAGCGAGGAGGGGGTTACTTCGTACATGGAAAGGATTCATGGCTTCGATAAAGAGGTAACTAAAAAATTTGCAGAGGGATGGGTTAATGGTAAGGTTAATTTGTGGGGAAAATATTTTTCTCACTCTGAGTCTTGTTTCTGAGATAACTGGGATGTCTCTTGAGGGAATGAACTTTTATAGGGATAACAGATGTATAGGGTCCCAAGATTTTAAGATTTTCCCTAAAAATGCCGATGAGAAAGCTCTGTTGAGTAAAGGGCTAGGGGATTATGTTGAAATTGTGAAAATCAAGAGTATCTGGGCTAAAATTTTGAAGGGGATGATATATTACTTTACTCTTGATGATCGCTATTATAAGATTTACAATCTGCATTTTGTTTTTGCAAATCATTTTAGGCATAACAAGAAAGTCTCATTTCCTTACTTTCTACTTAGTTCCCTGAGCAACAATATTATAGAGAATAGGAAAAAATCAAGTAACCCTATGTTGCATGAGGGTTTGATTTTTCTCATTGCAGACTATGCTAGGGACAAGATTCTTGAACCCATACCTAAAAGGGTTACGGGGAAGAGAAACAAAAGTAATACAAAAGCGGAAAAGGTTGACACCCACAAGAGGGGTAGGAAAAAGAAGAGCTCCCATGACAGTGGAGAAGAAATTGAAGAACAAAACCCTTCCTCTCAGGGTAAGGAAGAGGAAACTAGTTTAGAAGAGAATATTGAGGAGGATCTTGTGAATGAGGTGGAATCCCCAGATATTAAGGACTCAAGTATTGAGGAAAATGAAAAAGAGGAGATTAATGAGGAAGCAAAAAATGTGGGAGGAGAGGAAGAAGATGAGGAAATGGAAAAAGAGGAAGAAATGGAAAAGGATAAGGAAGAGGGTAAAGAAAAGAAATGTCAGAGGAAAAGGAAGATGAAAGAAATGATAAGGAGGAATCTAATAGATAGTCAAGCCATGGGAGTGGGGAAAGAAACCAAAATATGTAGAGAAGAGAAAAAGATAAGGAGACTATAGTTGGTTTTGAAATGGATGATCACATCTTGGAGGAGGTCAAGAGAAAGGAAGGCCACACCATCAACATGGAGAAGTGGATCAACCAGGAAATGAAAGAGATGATGCAACACTTGAAGGAAATGGAAGATACCATGGAACCCCTAAAATCAAAGATGGAAAAGCTGTAAAAGGAGTTTCTAATGAAGGTGGAAAATAATAATTCGAATGAGGATCTGACTTCCAATATCAAAGCCATGGTGGATGAGAAGTTGAAAAACTTGAATGATAAAATAAGCTATAATGGGCACATCATAAGTGAAATCATGAAGCATAACAATGAGGGTCTTAAAGTCTCAGTAATGAACCTTAAGGCATTGTATAATCATCTAGAGAAAAGCATGTTGGAGAATACTACAATCACTATGGAAGATGATGCAGGGAGCTCTGGGCTCGGGACAAGAACAAGAACAAGAAGTGGTATCAAAAGGAAGATACCAGAAATGACAAAGGAGCTGAAAGATCTCAAAGAATCCATTTAGAAAATGGAGGATATGCAAAAATAGGCGGAGAAGGCCATGAAAGCTAAAAATTAGTTCCTATTGGTTGCTTGCTGGATGGTTACTGGTTGATGTGCTAATTTTTGTTTTTCAACTTTTTGTTTTATCTAGTAACTGGTAGTTTTTTTGGGTTGTAAGGGTCCTGCTTCTCATTGTATAGTAGGCATTCAATGTTTGTATGGGCTGTTTTGAATATCTAATGACTATTTTGTAAATGGTTTTGGGTTCCATTTAAAACCTATTTTTACCTTTATCAAAAACATAATCAGTTAACTTTTTAACCCAAAAATTGGGAAGAAAGCAAAACACGATCTAAGAATCATAAGACTTACTTGGAGTTAGAAGCAATTATTTCCATTTATGATCACAACAGATGATAAGTATTATCATATCAACACATATCTTTAAACATGCGATTCTAGATACATTCACAAAAAATCTAAGATCTCAAAATCACCACCATATTTTCTTGAAGTTTGAAGCAATAATGGAACCTCAACGATTTCACCCTTGAATATTTATAACCCTGCCAGTATACTGCAAATCAGTTATAGTAGGCTTTTGCTGGAGAGTCTGAGTGTTTAATTATCTGAGTAGGAGAGGTATTAAAGTGAGAATGGATAAGCCACTAAGACTTCATGGAAAGAAACACCAAACTGAAGTAAAAGAAATGGTTACAACTCAGAGATTAAGAGGAATCATAAAATTTAACAATCACCTGGTGGTGGAAGCAATCATGAAAGTTCTAGGTGAGGAATTTCTTTGTAATTCAGATAGAACTAGGGTCAATTTAGATATTTCATCCATGTTCCTTGCCATGCTCATGTTCTTTGAGCAAGATAAGAAATTGGCAAAAGATTTTTGCTTGGCCATTTTCAAGAAAGAAATTCTTGGTAACATAGACACTGTTCTCGACAATATTGATGATTCCCTCATGGTTCCTAAGGCTAGGAACTATGGGAAATACAATGTAGGTGGCTCCAATGTACCAAAATATCCTATTTTATGGGTTGAGAGTTGGACGACACTAGAAGCTTCTATGGAAAGGAGGAGCCACATTGTAAACTTTTTGGCTGGGCTCTTTCAGGTAAATAAACAAGATATCTCAAGATGGTTTTAAGATTACATAAAGGTAGAAGGAATCAAAGGCTTCAAAGATGATATGAAGGAGAATGATGCTATTCTATTGATCCTTGTTCTGGATTCTATGAGTGAAGATGAAGAAGAACCTGTAGTGGGACATCATTTGTCAAAAGTCAGTCCTTCTTCTCATGGTCTTCCATACCATGGCAAGGAGCTCCAAAAGACCAACATTGTTAAAATTGTATAAAGGTAGAAGGATGCTTTAAGTTAGACCTAGATAGTAGTATTTTATAGGTGATACTAAATCTACAATTGACTATATAGTTCAGTTATATTTTTTGGTATGCGGGGCTTGAAAAGGGTTGCTAATGGTTATCCATTTTGTAGAAAATTGAACTTGTTAATCTACAACAGTTTTAAAACTATAAGAAGTTACTTATATAATCAATGATTATTAGTAAGATAGATGTTTATTATCTAACTTTAATAGAAATTTTGTGAGTTTGTTTATATTAAAGGTATACAAAATTTGTTATTTATAATATGTTGAAGAAACCAATGTCACGTATTATCACAAGGATGTAAAGCTAATTGTTACCAATCAATTAAATAAGTTTAGCCAAGACTTCTTCAACTACTTTCTTAGTGAAATAAAGATAATTATCTTTAGAGCTGTAACTCCTTAAGCATACATTCCATTAGCAGCTCACATCTAGGGAAGCTTTTAATTTTAGGCATATAGTCTATTTAGTAGAAACAATTAAAATTGGTTAAGAAGCTCTAAAGTAGACACTGAGCCTTAGGGCAGTTTCCTTCCTAATATATTATTTCTTCTCATATTTATGCAAAATTTCATTTATCTCATTATTTGTTATTGGTATGCATAAATAATGATATAAATTGATAAATGATAATCACAGACTTTGTCATCAGATTTTATTAATTTTGGCATCCTTGTATTATATATATTTATATGTATATGTATATATATTTACACACACACACACACACACACACACACACATCTATATATATATATGTGTGTGTGTGTGTGTGTGTGTATGTATGTATGTATATATATAGATTTATATATTAATACACACACACACACACACACACACACACATATATAGATTTTGATTTATATATATAATACAGATTTTTCATTTATCTTATATACTAGGTATAGTAAATATATTCTTTCCTTAATTATATTTTGATAAAATCTGTCTTATATTGATAAAGTAACGACAACTTAAAATGATGGTTTATCCTTAAGACTTCAACTTTGCTATCCATTTCTAATTTTATATACCTTTCATTAAATTTATCCCTTTATTTCTTCTTGTGTATCAGTAACTATAGTCCAAGAGTCAGGAAGATGATCAGACAGAATAGGAAAAGGCATTTGGGAGTATTATATATAATAGATTTCCCCCATCCTTCTTTAAGTCTTCTGGGCAAATTTTGCTCCTCTTCTGTGGGAAGATGACAACCCCCATCAAGATGAAAGGGTCCAAGCCCCAAGTTTCCTACAATGGCATAATCACTATTAAAAGGCTTAAATATATTATGCTTACCACCCACGCTCTCACCCTTAGGATTTTCTTTAGAATTTTAGGGCCCTAATTCACCAATCATGAGGATCATTATCAAGTAAACTCTGATATTCCAGTAATGTTCATTGCCTCAAGTATTTAGGTAGATCTAGGAAAAATAGATATTGGAAGGCTTTGCGCACACATCTTCAAGCACAAATATCTATGAGTTCTAGATCTAGTTATCCACAATATTAGGGGAGATCTAACCATCACAAAACCAAGATTCTATAACATTCCTATGATCAATGACAAACTGGTCCCTGTATCCCCTATTCTGAATATTGAGGACCTAACAATATTACTATCCAGAGGCCCCATAATTAGAAGGAATTTGGATTTTCTATTTTATTATTTTTATGTTAGGGCCCCAGAAGATGGAGATTGGTTCTACATGTATTAGCATGAAGTTGATGTAGGGAACACAGACAGGGAAGGTTTCAATGATTTATAAAATGAAGTAGTAGAGGAAATGATTGGAAACAATGGCATTATTAAGAAAAGGAAGAAAAGTGACTTCTCCAAAAAACCTCAGAGCTATGGATGAAACAACATAATCAAATGTTTGATCATTCAACTAAGGAATGAAGGAAATGTATCTCTTCTCTGCCTTGCAATTTTCTAATCAAAAGAGTCTCTGTTACTTATTTGTAGCTTTAATTGGTGAATCCTTTAGAGATCAATATTATTTGGTATCTTTAATTTTTTGATCTGTAAGGAATTAGAGATTAAGGCATCAATAGCAAGACTGAATTATATTTGGATTAACCCCAAAAGAATAAGGATAATCTAACTCCATAATCAGATAAGAAGAGTGTAAGTATGAATGTAATATGTACGAAGATTTTGAGGCTGTAGCTAAGAAGGATTAGAAAATAGGACATCAGATGAGTAGGAGTAAATTATTTAATGTAGATAGCTTATGGAAACATTAATAAGTTACACAAATTTTATGCATATAAATAAATTACCACATTAGTAATGGACTATATACGATGGTAAAAGGAATATAGACATCTATAAAAATTCAACTTGAAGAGAAAGGATATTAGTTATAGATTGTTAATGATCAGAGTACTGGATTTTCAAAGCTAAATATTTTTAAAAATGATAAGCAAAGAACATGCATGGGTTGTAACAGGTCAACACACATCGAAGGGAGGTAGTATATTAATTACAATTTTTGAAAAAAGGAGGCTAAAGTGATAAGCTCCTATGGAATCTCTTTAATTTTATTATAACAAATGTTTACTAGTCCTTAAAAGGCAGCAAAAATGGCTATGGTATTTAAAACATCAAGATTAACAATCTGATGAATGCAGGACATAAGGAGGGAAACCAAGGTATCCTTTCAGGAATGTTTTTTTGATTCAATAGACATGTCACTAACTTAGACATGAGTATTTCCAATAGTTTCTATGTAGAATCCTTTGCAGGAATTAAGAAGGAAGCTATAAGAAGCTCCATTAAAAAGGATGAGCGGGAATCCAAAAGGCAAAGAAGGAAATGTATATATATCTAGGTCATGTATCCACTAGTCTTAGGAACAAAAGGGAATATTTTCTATGGCAGGCTATGTGACTTATATCTTTTATGAATTTGTAAGTAGGGGTATACCCCTATCTGTATAATTCTGTAATAATATGAAATTTTGTACTAAATGAACTGGACATAAGTCCCGGGCTAGACTGGAGGTTTTCTTCTCCATTCTTTCCTACCAGTGCCCGCACTGAATGTAGAATCATGTAACAATTTTATGAGTTAATAAAAAAATTCCTCTGGCTTCGGCCTTTTACTGATCAATTTTTTTTATTAATTTCATAATTAAAAATAAATAAATAATTATTATTATTTATTAATTTTCAGAATTAAAAAAATAAAAATAAATAAATAAATAAAATATATTATAAACTATTTTATGTGGAATTTAAAATTGCAAATGTTAATTAATATATTATTAATTAATATTTATATATTTCTATATTTTTAATTAATGGGTTTTATTGATGATTAATAGTGATTAAAAATAAACACACACACACACACACATATGTACATGTATATGCAAAGGTGTATTTTTAACACAAGTGTATGTGCATGAAATTGCATATAGAAAAAGAAGAAGAAGAAAGAAGAGTCTAATTGGGCTACTGATAACAAAAAGGAATGTTGTAATCAACTCGAATTTATAGTTAAGATTTATTTTAATATAATTTAATTATTTTGTTGCTTAGTAATTATATTCAATAAATTAATTTATATAAGGAACTTTATAAATTAATTTATAGAGGTAAATCTTATTGATGGTTATTGGAATTTAATTATATTGTCAATTAGTAATTATACTTAATAAATTAATTTATATAACAAAAATTATAAATTAGTTTATAAAAGAAAATTAAATGTTTGTTTTACTTTTAATGGAATTTTGTTGTGGGTGTATTTTATAATAGAGTGTTTTCTTATTGGAGTTTTATTTGGCCTTGTTGTATAAGGTCTGTTAGGATAGATTGATGCCATAGGTGGAATCTTGTCTTTTGAAATGTAAATTATTTCATGAAATTAATTCTTTTGAACTTGAGTTCATATGTAATAAATTTATAACTATTTTGGTGTCTCAATTATAAGAGTATTATTTTGGGTTTATCTAGGATTTATGTTAGGTTTCTATTAAGTCCTTGATCTTTATGTTATTTAACCACAAAAAGGTGATGACTATTATTTTTGTTGAGTCCTAATTAACTTGGTCATCTTGTTTCTACATTTATGATCTAATTCTGTATGACGACCTTTGTGGATTATGTTTTACTCCATGTTTGGAGAGAGATGCTTGATGCTTTTGATGATCTTTTGATCTCGCGATTTGAACTATGAGATTTGGTATTTGAGTTATTGAGATGTTCAATATGGAATGGACACTTTGGATGCTTGTATAGGATGAGGTTTTATTTATTATGCTCTAGCACTTATCTTTGTTTAATGATTTATGGAAATATTTTATGATTTTGGTTTTTTTTTCTCTTTGGTTCTTTTGTCGGGAGCATTACGGTAGGTTATCTAGGAGCATAGAGGGGGGGGGGGGGGGGGGGTGACTTACTTTGGAGGCTCTAGAGCCCTAAAGTGGTTGCCTAGGTATCTTTTGTAAGTTGACTTAATAAGTGATAAATTAATAAATTTATTAGGATAGAAACATTAAAAAGATAATTGTGCCTCGCCCATGCCTTGAGTGCTAGTATAGGCTAGGATGGGAGTAGGAGAAGATGCTTGCCTATCTAGAGAGACGTTGAAGTTTGGCATAGTTGTTTTTTATTGTCTGTATGAAAGGACTACTTATACCGCATAGAGTCACTAGAAGCTAGGGTCTAGAGAGACTACCAGGTGACCTTAGAGTTGACTTATGTGATGGCACTTCCCTATATGTGTCCTAGGTTCCTACGTTGCATTTGGTACATCTATTTTATGTCATGATCATTTATACTTGATAACTTATAACCACTTATTACCATTTTACCGTGTACCATTGCATTAGTCTTGCATGTTTGAATGTTTCCTTGAGTGAGGCCTGGTGCTATCTCCCCAGCATGGTGGGAGTGGACTTCTTGGTTCCATGTGGTCGGGTGGTAGTGATTCTATTACCATTGAGATCCAACGTTCATGACTTGGTGCTTGGATGATCCTTGATGCTACTTCTATATTCTTGTCCTTTGCTTGGAGACTTTCTCATGAGATGTATATCTTGTATTCCATTTTATGTGTTGATTAGTGACATTGAGTTAGATGTATATGTACTTGTAATGTATTATTGTTATCCCCGTGACATGTAGAGTGGAAGTCGTACATTATTATGTATGCCATGATGTATCAGTTGTACTTTATAGATTGTATCTTTGGTTATATTAATGTAATGAATATATCTTACTATTCAATTGAAATGAATATATTAGTCTACTTAATGATTTGATTTCTTTTCATTATGATTAAGTAAAGGATTAGGAATATTTCAATTTTGGGTTTTAAAATGGACCAAACGTATATCATGTGATTATGTTATAAAGTATTTTTAATAGATTAATTTATATATACATAGTTCTACGTCATGGAACCCTTGAGACTTGTAATCAATAAATGAGTTACATTTATTGTCTTATGTTATATTTCTTTCGCATTGTTATTCATTATTGATTATAAACTCTTAAGAAAAAATTTTATTTAGTAAACTTAGTAACATGTTTTAGGTTAATTTCTCCTGGGTTCCCTACCGGGGAATTACATCATACATAAATAATTATCTCCATAGGGATCTAAAAAGGTGATCAATCATAAGGAAACCATTGTCTCCTTAGGGATCAAAAACAAGATCAACTAAGGAAATAATTGTCTCCTTAGGGATCAAAAACATGATCAGTCCTAAGGAGAGCATCGTCTCCTTAGGTATCAATAAATAAAAGGTAGCATAATATACAAGGATGTCATATGTATGCCCCCTCCTTATGGTGATGACATATGACTATGGAAAAATCATAAGGAAATGAGAATAAGGATACCTACTTCCAATCCAACAAGGAGATATCCTTAAAATGAAAATGTATGTGCATTCCCATAGAAAATAGTGAATACTCTTGTTATCCAAGGAAATAGATAATCATGAAAGGATATCTGCATGTGGGAAGAGAACCTTGGAAGGAAGAGATCTTGCCTACAATATGTATAACTTCTAGAGGATATCTTGAACAAAGACAACATCTTCAAGAGAAAGAGGGTAAGAGAACAAGAATGCACCCTTTTAGCCCCTTATTGCTAGGTGAAAAAGGGATTCTTCATGAAGGATAACATACTTTAAATGCACAAAGTAAGATAATTTGTTTAGGATGAACATAGTTTTTCAAATAAGAAAGAGATCATGATCAATGATACACATCTCTTGTATATGAGAGAATCTTGAATCAAAACAAAATAATTCCTTATAAGAAATAGAGTTGCATGATAAAAAAATGCCACTATATTAAGGAAAGTAGATCCCTACAAAGAAATAGAGGAGAATATTGACACATTAAACCTTGAACCCCCGCACCCCCCCCCACCCCAAGTGTGAAGGAAAGGGAAAATAAAATGCATTGTACACATCCTAAGTGGTAGATCTTTTATAATAAACATGCACTTTCAAGCAAAAATTAGTTGTAAACCAGGATTCAAATCTCCTAATGTAAAACAACCACATTATGAAAGAAAGGAAATCATACTATAAGAGAAAAAAGTTAACAAAGGGGGGATGAAGGATAAAAGAAAAAAACATTCAGTCCCTAAATGGAAGATAATTTATGATAGACATGTCATTTGAAGCATGAAATATATTTTTGAGAAAAGATGAAAGTACCTTGCGTGAAATAAGGAATCTCATGCTAGAAAAGTACAAATTCATAAAGATGAAAGGATATCACACTATGCCAACTTAGTGGATAAATCAATTATAGAAGAGATACAATTACAAGAAAATATGAGATTGTAAAGAAGGATATCAATCCCATTAGAGAGAAATATCCTTAACAAACAAGTTTATGTATGGAAGGATGTCACAGTATAAAAGATGTAACCAACAAAGAGATAATGGATCCTTTGAAAGCAGAAATAGATGAGATAATGAGACCTTCCCCCCAAGCAGAGAGCCATGAGAAAAGACTTATTATGTTTCTCACAATACACATCATGCAAAACACATAGCCCCTAATGATGTAAGATTACTAAGATTACACGATGGGGAACACCATAATAGGAAAATAAATGCTAGGGTATTACATTTATAGTACCAATATATATAAGCTCTTGGATTTATAAGGTAACATTATGTGATGTGTTTTGTTTAAACAAGAAATGAGTGATGAAGTCCTGAAAAGGGTTAGGAACAACATTAATTTGAGATGTATATCTAGTTCATTATGATGGAGGAGGATCTATAGGCACTTGGTCCATCTTTCCAAGATATTTTCCACTATAGGTTTATGTACGAATCATGTTATAAACAATTTTATGAAATGAGTTTGGTTTGGAAGGTAAAAGACTTTGATGAAAAGGTGTTGTGTAGGAATGCATAGTAGGGGGATTTATCTCTATAGGGAGATGCTTTATCCCATCAACATCATTCATATTCACTTGATTAATTTGATTAGAAGTGACCTTATCTAGGTATTTGTGTTCACTCAATAGTATGTTAGCTAATAAATCATGAATGGAATGCATACCATCATCTTATTTCCAAAGAGATTGATGATTCTGATAAGAAGTAGGAGAATAAACAAGATCTAGAGGAGTACCATGCTTAGCCTCTTGAGCCAAGGAAACTTTGGGAGGAGAAGATTTAATACTCTAATGAGAAATTCATAGGAGTATTAGAGTTATCCTTATAATAAAAAAAATACCTTAGAAGAGGCACAATTGTGAGTTAACAATTCTTCATTATTGGAATATTTATATGTCATCACACAAGTTTGGACCCTGTGATAAGATATTAACTTACCAACCTCGTGATACATGGGAAAATTATAAGGATGTGAGTATCCTAAAATGAGAATGAACCTCTAGAGTAAGTTAGTTATTGTTGATACTTCACCTACTTTAACTTTTGCAGAGTAAAGGGTAAGGAGGAAACATGAAATGAAACTCTACTTTCTAAGGTGATGCACCAAATTATTGTGACATGTAGAGATGAATGACATATACAATATGCTCAAAATACAAACT
This sequence comes from Chamaecyparis obtusa, assembly GCA_027943335.1. NCBI lineage: Eukaryota > Viridiplantae > Streptophyta > Pinopsida > Cupressales > Cupressaceae > Chamaecyparis > Chamaecyparis obtusa. The sequence continues at coordinate 2,445,057 of BSBK01003345.1, forward strand.
AACTTAAATGCAACTCAATTTTTATATACTTGTGCATAAGCATTTGATTGTAAGGTTGAAGTTCCTTTAAATAGATTTAGAAATAAAATTAGATAAATTTTCACAACTAAAATATTCATAATCTCATAAAACCAATAATGACCTTCACATGTACATATTTCTCCATGAAGGTGAATTAGAAATGAAGCATTAAATCAAGGATATATCAAGCGTCACAAAATTAGATCCAACACTTCTATAACCTTCACACAAAATTCAGTAATCTGAGAAGGCTAATAATGTTTATCTTACTAATCAAAAGATATTTAGATACAGTTGCATACAAGTCTGCAAATTAGTTACAAACACTTATCCTCATGAAAGAACTCTGAAAGTTACAATACAACAAGAGAAAAAAGGTAATAACTAGCTTCAAAACTGAAGTTTGAACAATACATATGCTTTTTCAAAATAGTTGCATAAGAGTAGGAACAAGAAATCTCTTTGGTTATATGCACTCAAAAAGCCTATTTTTAGGCTTCTCGAATAACTCTAAAAGGGCTCTAAAATGAGGAAAAAGTTCATTAAGATCATCCCCCAAAATAAAATCCCTAGAAACACTTCAAAATCATTAAACCAAGTAAAAAAAACTCCCTAAATACTCTCCAATTGTTTCTCAACTCTTCTATATGTTAGGAATAAGGTGTCTCAACCTTGGATAATTCCTATTCTTATTATTTGTTTTGTAAATGTATTTTTTGCAAATAATGTAATTAAGTGTGAGTGTACATGTCTAGTTGGCATGTTGATGTGTCACTCCACTTGATGTGTCAGCATCTTGTGCGTAAGGAGATCATGACTGAAACGGTCATGATGGATTCCTATGATGTGTAAGAACTATTTAAGGAATGTGCTATGACAGGTGTAAGAGCATCTTATGACTTGGGCCTATTTGGGCACCCAAGAAGAAGTGGTTGGTGTGTGTAAGAGAATATGCCAAAAATGGGTTGGTATGATAGATTCTCTTACACTTCTCTTGTGACCGTTATTTTTGGCGGATTCTATGACAAGCTGTCATAGTCTATTCTAGGGATGGACGCCTATTCTTGGGATTGCATGTAACAACTATGTACATGTGGCTTTGTGCATGGGTCTTGGTGGTTGTGCCCATTTTTGGGTCTAGAGGAGTCTCTATATATTATGCTGCTCCTATGGGAGAGACATAACAAAAATTTAAGTCTTGTTGGCTTTGTCTCTCATTTCCTGAAAGAACTTGCATTGCAAGTGTATTGTAATCTTTGTGTTGAAGATAATACATTGTGCAGGTTTTGGAGTGCTGGGGTATTTTACCGAAAGGTTTTCCCCAGGGTATATCATTGTGTCATTCTCTATTTTTCTGTATGCATTATATGTGGTTGCAATATCTTTGTTAAAGTAGTTAACGAATCTGAAATTGTAAGGATTTATAAGAATTTGCACAATACTCTCCTATAGAGATTAGCGTAGGAAGCTGTTTCCGCACCTGAGTTTCCTTACACTATATCTATGAAACTCATAAAGTTTCAACAATACCTCCTTTGACTTAAAAAATTAAAGATGAAATAAATTACTATTATTTTTCATCATAAATACAATTTAATAAAAATGATTTATATAACATCATTTTATTAATGCTTTTACATTTTACAAGTGATCCAAAATAAAAATAAAATAAACCCTATGCTTCTACATGGGTATTAGTTGAAAAAGACTTCTTTTTAAAAAACAACAACAAAATAACCAAATTATAAGGTCAACCTTATTAGGATAAATAAACCCTAACTTGAAACGCACAATCACTTTGACATTTCACTTTGCATCTTTTGTGCCACAAGAAGATCTTGCCAGTTTAATCTAAGGAGGCTTTTTTGCATATTTTTCAAAGGTTTTCTGAAGTTTTTCATATTCAAATCATAGTAAGATTACCTCTTGGAGCTCTTTTCATACACAAAATGAAGGAAACTCATTTGATTTTCCTAAATATATCAGGTTTCATGATTCATTTCTTGTAAGAAATAATGAAAAACTATTATGGGTTAATATTTTTTTGCAACCAAGGCTTCTTACATTTTTCTCTTGTCACTTAATAGAATTGTTGTGGATTTCAAGGCTATCTTCGAGCTCCATCTGATTGAAAATTGGAAGTACACAAGTTTTTTTATTCCTTTTCAAGCGATTGTTTATCTATTCTGTATATTCATGCACGTCATTGTGACTATAGGCTTTTTAATGGTCTTGTGCTCTTTTTGCAAACATGGAATATTTTATGGGTTTGTTATTTTTTTGTTCACTATGAGAACACAAGCTTCATCTTTCATGGTACTCTAATGTTGTTGCTCTTCATTGTATTTTCCTTCTATTTATTTCTTCATGGTCGTAGCATTTATGCTTGAAGGATTGCTATCCAATTCTAATGTTATCTTCTTTTACTATCCTTGTGCTTGTGATTGTCCTCTCATGACATGGATTAGGTCACTATTATCTGACCACTTCTCTTGAATATTTTCCACTTCTATCTTTTATGACTGTGTTGGTCTTTTTGTGAGAAGACAGTGGCAACACCCTACATATCTCATGGATGTGTTCAAATGTCAATGCATTTTCTATGTCTTTGTTAATGATGCTTGTTGATTCTTGGTCTTTATGGGTGCTCCATCTCATGAATCATTGATCTCCAAAACCATTGTTCCCTTTTCTATTTTTAATATAAATTTTCAATATGGAATGTTCTATCAAACCCTTACATAATGGTAGCATCATTTCTAGATCTTTGATGTTATACTTATTGCATTATGACTATCATTTTAGGAATTATTGATTGTCTTTATGATATGTTTTTCACACACAAAATATTGCACTTTAATAATTGTTGAAGCATCATGAATTTCTCATTGTAATTGATATACTCTTGTATATCATTGTTATATGTAGACAATGTTCTCCTTATAAATCTTCTTTTATAATTGCACTCTTTTCAATCTACTATATATTTCTTTAATTCTCTTATTGTTATAGTCTTACATTCCACTATTTTTAGACTTCTGCCCTGTTTATCAATGCTTTTGTAATTATCTATTGCATTTTTTACTTTCTTCATGTCATCTTGGCCCTGAACCTTCTCTATACTATGATTGATCTATACATTCTTCATACCCTTGCACATTGTCATTGTTAGGCTCCTCATAATTGGTTGAACAATGCCTCATAATAGTGATTTATCTTCTTGGGACAGTGACTGCCCATTCTCTCTCATGACAGTAAATATAAGTGTCTTGCTATAACAATGATATTTTATGCCCTATAGCAACAATACCTCTATTTTTTATGTTTCCTGCATTGCTTTACCTCTTGGATTTGATTCAAACTTCCTCTTAATGAATGTTTTGTCCTTCTTGGTGTTTGATGTGTTGAGATTTATCTCTATAATTTATATCCTTGACCCTTTTGATGGATGTTATGCTAAATTTTGTTGGAAATAATAGGTATTGAGAGGGAGGGGGGGGGGGGGGTGAATCAGAACTAATAACACTTTCAAACTTTTACCGACACCCTTAAACAACAACAAAATAAACTTCCATACTATAAAGCATATAACTAAAACTACTATGTAAAAGTGCATTAACTCAAATAACAACACAAGCACACACATAACACACTTATTTTATCATGGAAACCCTTGGTAAGAGGGAAAAACCATGATGGGAGTTGGTACCCACAAATCTTCTTACTCTAGTTATAAAGTTTGCCCTGTTAAAGGCTTACAATGTCTCTTCTAGAGACTCACCCTGTTAGAAGTGATTAATACCCTGCTAGGAGTATTGAAAGACCTATTACATTCCACTTTCTAGGGTATTTTTACAAATCTGTCAAGAGTGCATCCGATTAAGGGATTTAAAAATAAGTCCCGCTAAGAACTACCTTGTTAAAGAATTTACAAACTTGTTGTAACAACTAAGAAAAAGCAAGATTAATGACCTCTATCTTAGCACACACTTATTAAATTGGATCCTTTAAGCTCATACAACACTTTGTATTTTTATTCTATGACTACTCCACTGAATCACTTGATCGCATCTTCATAGCTGTTTGATATTTACTATCCCATTTCTCCAACACACTCTTTTTCTATCCATCTCATCAGAAGATTAAATATACCTCATACCTTTTCTCAATAACATGTTTAGGGTTCTGATCATCAACCCTAGTCACCATCAATTTTTTTTTCTTTAACCATACTACGTTTTACTTTCACCGCCTTATTCAATTCTTGCATCTTTGTTTCATTCCCAAGAAAAGAAACTTATTTCTTATTTTCTCCAAATCCACCCAAGAATCATACACATTCAAGGTTGTGATACCAATAAGTATAATGAATGAAATGATTCCTTGTTGACCATACTTTACTTCCTGAATGTCTAGATTCACTGAATCTATAAAACTCGTTACCACTCACCAATTTGTCCAAGATGACTTGATAAAAATGTGAACATTATTGATGACCTATTGTAACATAACCAAGCTAGCTACCTATTCTCCATACTGAGTTGCGGTCACAAAATTGAGTTCACATGTTGCCAAGAAACTTATCTCTTTAACCACTCTCTACTATTTGTCTATTTCCTTTATTGGCTCCAATATCTGATTTTACTCTATTCACCAATTTGTACTTAGTCAATTTTCTGGTTTACCTATCTTACTTTTTTTTTACCCATTTGACTAACATCCCGTACATTGCATAATTATTTGTACCTATTCATCTATTGACATCAAATGAATGCATGATTACCATAAATGACAACCAACATCAAATATGCACTTAGTGCTCTCACCAACCTCTACAATGCCAACATTCTTCTCCTTTGGCATTGTTGGAAAAACTCAAAATTTAAAAACTCAAAGTCCCAAATGACATGCAGATGTATTATCTCCCTCATGTATATATTGAATCATATTTTATATACTATCATATTATCTCCCCCTTTCTATTAAGTCCCCCTTTGACAATAATGCCAAAATCATATAACCATCTTGTACATACATCATAATTTGCAACTTATTATACTTATAGTTTTGAAAAAATGTCCTTGTAGATTGATTTTGTAGAATCAATAGATTTTTTCCAAGACTCCTTTAGTATATCTAAGGCTATAATCTATCCATTCATCCCAGATGCCAACTCCTCCATGCTTTTTAAGATACTCATATCAGGGGTTTCTACTAGTCCTTTTTCCTTTTTGATGCTCTGTTGTAGTATGTCTATGGTGGGTGATAAGAATGATTGTAACTCTAATAGAGTAATTACCTATTTGTCTTCCTCTGCTTGCAGCTATCTCATCTAATAAGTAACCTCTTTTACCTTCAAGCTATATAATGATATTGAACTAGTTGTAGGATCTAGAGTAGTTATTAGGTTCATCAGTTCCTATTCTGCTTTATCTCTCTTTTCCTTTATCTCCTTAGTGAAATGAGAGGTATTGACAACTTTTGCAAATAACTGATCAACATTTTGTAAGTTTTCCTTTAATTGTTTTATAAGTCCAAACAATGTCACTTTATCAATAGAAATTTTCTCAAGTAATTTGTCCAACATATTCTTTTCCATCTTTTTCTCAGTCATTTGTATCATGGCCTCCTCTACATCATGCTCAGGGTCATTGATTGATTCTACAAGTGTTTCAAGTTGATCAATGATTAGGTCATCATCATCATAGTCAAAATCATGGACTATGTTAGATAGAATGTCTCTGGCCTTCCTCAAAACTTTGGCCTTTCTCTTCTTTTGTTTTTCTTTGTCTCTTTCTGCCTCGAGTATAAGTTGCTCAGAATAATTTCTTAGTTCCTTCAGTTTACATTTAGTGATATTAATGGTTGGTATCACTATTTGATCTTCATATTCTTCTTCTTCTTCATCTCTCTTCCTCTTCTTCTTTTCACTTGATTTCTCACCTATTTGAGTCTTAGAATGTGATACACTGGGTGTATCTGGGTGTTGTGACTCCTTTCTATTCTTAACTAGATTCTGCACTTTAGCAGTCTTTTGTTCATTCTCCTTTTCTGTTGTCTTTTCCTTAGTGGGATTATCACTTGGTTGCTAATTTATCATACTGGTATTGTTCATCGATTCTATATTTTCTTCCTTATCTTCTACTATCACTGGTGTACTATCCACATTTGTGTCCACATCCATCACATCAATATCCAACAAAGTTTTCATAACTAATAAATTACCAATGTCCAAAGTATCATCGAGAGAAGGTGGTTTATCTGTAATATCCTCAATGATAACTTCATCAGTGGTGTCCTTTGTTAAATCAATCTTTTCAATTGCTTCAATATGATCAGGTATACTTAACAATACATTTCTAATTAATTGATTAATGTAAAGGTTTCATCCACCTGTTGTATACTCACATCTATGTCTGGTTGGGGTTCCTCTTGATTAATATTAAAAACTTGCTTCCAAAATGTCAATTGCCTCTTTCTCCACTTCATGCGATTTATTTACTAAGTTTATTTTAGATCTACTTCTTGGTTTGAATTTATTGATGTTCTCCTTTAGACCTTCATCAATTTATGATGTTGAGAGATTAGGAATTTTTATTACAAGAGTTCTTTCTCTGATCTCTCTATCTGTTTGCAAAGCATATTTCTGGCTTGCATCAATTCTTTGATATAGTTCTTCAGGAATATGAGCTTGTAGATCAAATTACACTCTTTGAAAATATATATGCAGATGTTCAATTATAGCATCTTCCAATAGTGGTTTTTTTCACCAGTCATAACTTTGTGGTGGTATTCACTAATATTCCCAATGTTTCCATGTTCAATTATCGCTTTGATCAATTTTTCAACTAAGGGAATCAACCTATAAGCATTCCCCTTCTTGGCTAGTGGAGAGATTTCCTTATCATAATCATTTCTCTCATCATCTATTATTTACTTTGTCTTTCCCTTTTTATAAGTTTTGGGGGCAGGTTTCACTATTACCTGTACTTCTTCAGCTACTTCTTCTATGGAGGGTAAGGATTTCTTTGTCACCAGTCTTCCTTTCTTCTTGGAATTACCTCAAGTATGTTCTGTGACTCTCCCTCTACACTACTACCTTCACCTATGACATATTTATGCTCAAGTTCATTGATCATTTATTTGCCTTGTTTTTTTCTCAATTCTAGGTTTCTTCAATTCCCCCTGTATCCTTTCATAGGCTTCTTCAAATGTTCCAAACCTAGGTGTTGACTGATCTAATGGTTTTGCCAACATTGAATCTATGTGTAGTACTAATAGAATCTAATCCACTTCATATCCCATAGGAGGTACCCATGATGTGCTAGGATCTACTACTTGGATGATACATGAATCTGTATCGACCATAAAATACACTGTATCCTTATATTTTTCACCTATATGTGCTGGGATCCTAAGTATCTTATGCATATTATCCTTGAAGTCTTTGAAGTATCCCCACATGGTATTATTGAATTTATCTCCTAACGACTTAATATACTCACTCATTTGATAAATAACAGGTCTATCAATTTTCCAAGTTACTTGACCTTTACCGAGAAATAAATTTTACACATAGAAGAATAAACATACAAAGAGTGTTCCATACTTCAGTGATTTCTTGTTGTCCTTTTCAATTCTTTGCAGGTTTGAAAATACTTGACTTCACACCATATTGACTAGGTCATATTTTATCCCTCCTTTCACAATTTTGTATGCAACATGAATTGCACCGCTCGGTATACTATTCAATCTACTAGATTGATATAATTTGTAGCCTATTATCATCGATGAAAATATGACCTCTAGGTCCTCAATGTCAACTACCATCATCACTCTATGATCTTGTTTTGATTTTGTCAACCATGATACTTCCTTGGCTGTGATTTTCCTTAATGTGTAGGGTTCCCCATTGGTCATGAATCTTGCGACCATATGGATCATTTATTTTTTGATTTTAAGTAGTCTATCCAACCAAATGAATTGGTCATGGAATATTCTCAAAACATATCATACCCATTCTGTGTTGAACTCTATCAGTATATTCACACAATGCATTAAACCCTTGGTCTCCAAGTGTTTGAATTCATCCTTTAGTAATCCACTGACACACATGTTGTTTTATTCATTCACAATTTATTGATTTCCTAGCTCCTCAATCTTGTAATCAAAAAATATCCTAATGTATTCTATTAACAACACTTGTAGAGGGGTGAAGGATAAGGCTCCAACTTTATCAGCCTTAGTGGATTTCATTAGGTGAAACTTGTACTTTAGTTGCACTTTCTTAGCAATGTCAATCAATCTAGAATTTTCTACACTGCTGGCCATAATGTTCAACACAATCACACTGGACATTTATTTTCAGGGTTAAGCTCACATCTCTCTACTCAACTGATATCTAGGTTTCTTTCAAATTCTCAACTCGATCTCAAATTTCAACTTCTCAAGCTCAGACTGCACTTAGTATTTGCTCTAAAGTTTTCTCAAAAGCTCTCAAGTAATTTCACCAAATAAAAAAGTGAAATGATTTCACTTTTTGTGATTATATGGTAGTAGTGAGCTCTAATGGCTATAAGATAATGCAATAAATTATTTTTACTTGTTAACCTTACATATTCTCTATACCGGTTGATACCTGAACTAATTTATTCTTGTAAACATATAGATATTTGTATACCTATCATTGTAACTTCATGAAATCATAATATTTTACTATAATATATCTCAAAATATTGCTAGAACTTACCATGCATAATCATAAGGGGACCGGTTTACTGATTTTACAATGTAGTTCTCCCCCTAAGAAAGTGGTCTACTTAGTTTGAAGTAGATCCTCTTTACCAGAGGATGGTGTCTCTTCCACAACTTTTTCTTCTTGCGATTTTCATCCTTCTTTCCTCTAGATCTTCTTCATCTCATTCTTTAATTCTTTAGGATCAACAATCTTTTTACCTTTCCTATCTTCATTTCTTGGTGACCGGTTCGTATACCTACAATCTCGTGCTAGATGTTCAAACTTGTGACAATGAAAACATGCCATACCTGTTGTCCTCTAGGGTCCATTATTACCTCTAGGGTTTATTAATCAATAGTTCATGTCATGCCCAAAAATTACTAACCAAAAACGCAACAATTTTTTTTTTATTTACTAAAGAGAATTGTTAAGGAGTGTCGTTCAACGGTTAAGTGCAAGTTGACAATAGATTAATCGGTCAGAGTCTAGAGTCAAGTCAACTAAGAAGTAACTCTCAAGTTTAGTCTACTGAATCTACCCTTGGCTAAGGTTTAGACTGAGGTGATAATTTAGGTGGACTCAGTTGAAATTTTAGTCATAAGAGTATGACATAAAGATTGAGGTCGAACCAAGGTTAACCTATCCCAAAATTTAATTTCATTATGGAAATCAATCATAGATGAACACTAGTTATTCTAATATTCTCTATTTGAGCCTAATGTCAAATGACATGTGTACATTATTCTCTAGGATCATACGTTAATGTGGATTTTCATATCTAAATAATAGTTAGACAAGGTTATTATCATAATAATAACTTATTTCTTATTGACATAGTTTCGATTAGGTTTACTAATGATTTCAGATCTTCCATCTACATTATTCATATATTATTCCATGTTAATATTTCCCATATAAATTGGAATTAGAAGCCCAAAACCATACATTAGGATATAATTCCATCAACCAATATAAATTAACAATGAAAAGACATGCACTATAAAATTCACCGATTGATTTATTTATTAAACTATCACCTTAGCACTAATCTATTAATTATTAATAATAAATTTATGTATAAATGATTAAACCAAAATAAGACTAATAGAATAAAAAACCAAGATCAAAAGGGAAACCTTTTAATCCTACAACTTAATTTATTATATATGATTCTAAACACATTATCCCAAACCTATTAATTAGTAATAAATTACTTTTTATAAAGAAGAATTTAATCACCAAATAAACTTAATATTTAACCAATAAAAATTGCTAACTAAAAGGACAAATCACATCCTACAAGTAATTCCACTAACCTATCCTATCAACCCTACTAACCTACTCATCTACCCTAAACACCCTACTAACTATCTTATCCCAACACATCACATTGTAGAAAGGAGCACATATCTAAGAGGGGAGTGAGGTGCTGTTAAGAACAAGAAATGGGGCCCACCACTTTATCTCCCTTTTCAAATGCAACAATTCCTAAGCTTCCTAACCTATGCATGGTATGTAGAGCAAGGTAAAGCCTTTAGAAAGGAAGCTTACGCCAAGTTTAGGAGGAGGTGGGATCCACCATATCCTCTTCCATCCATTTGCAGCAAGGAGAGGTTTGTGTAGAAAACAAGGAAGAGAGATTTATGTCATGAAGTGAGAGTTGGTGGTGGGTTCCACCAACACTTTAAAGGGAAAAATAAACTAGTCTCCAATATGAACTCACACAAGGCAAGGATAGGAGGTCATTAATTAAGAAATCTTTCATACATATGACAACCCATTCCCTAGGTCAAACTCACGCAGATATTGGGAAAGGCTTTCCTTTGCAAAAGAATGTGTTCAATGTATGTTAGTCTGCAAGTACCATTTGGTAGGGAGATAGCTTGTATTTTTGAAATATAATTTAATTTTTGAAATATAATTTAATGCTATGACAGCCCTTTACATCCAACGTAAGGTGGTGAGAGAATAAGGAAGGTTTTCTTTTAACAAGTTGCTATAAATAATAATGGTTTTACTACCATTTTGATCTGACTAGGATTTAACTAATGAAGTAAGCTTATGCTAGGTGCTTAGTTTATGTTAATCCCACTTAGGCAAGAATATTCTCTGTGGTATGGGAATATTTTCCTTCCCATACAAAATCTAGAGAGCATTTTTCTCTTAAAAATCTGGAGATTGTCATTGTAAAAATATGATTTCTCCTTCCATTCCTTTGCTTGTTTATTTTTTTTGAGAGCCATTTAAATGCATTGATTAACTAGTGTCTTATACTAAGGAGAATTATAGGTTGAATATTAGTTGTATGAGGTTTCTACATAGCAATCCAATATTTCATTTGTTCATTGTTTCATACTACAATTTGGAGAAATAAGTATAAGATCTTAATCAATGGAGATTGATTATTATGAATATGAAAATTTACAATCTACATTTAGAGATATTACTATATTCATTCATCAATCAAAATATGTAATCTAATGCAATTATTTCATTATCTATTCTATCAACCTTGAATATCATTTCTCAAGAAGAATAACATTTCTATTATAAGAATGGATTGCTCTAAGCATGAAAGTAATGAGTAATTGCTTTCCTTATGGTAGCATTGTTTTCATTATGATAACCTATCCAATACATATATTTCAAGATGAAGAAGACTTCATATATATACATGAATAACATACAACATCCAACTCATAATGAAGGAATCATTTCACATGTTACTTGAAGATGTTTATCAATACATCACAATATACAACAAGAGGAGGATCTTACTATAAGGATCAACAGAACAAAAACATAAGGTGTTTCCATACAATCACACCAAAGAGTGAACTCCTCCAAAGCTTCTTCTACATGGGTCATGACATCAATACCTGCAATAAAAGGGGAGAACCATGAGATGCTCACCTCCCAACCTAGGTCTCTATGAGACCACCCCTGAGCTTGGAGAACCAAGGCTAAATGGGTATGCTTCAACAACCAAATGCTCACAATAATACACATATGCATATACAACAATTTACTCCCTCCCAAGGCTACACAAATGAGTCTTACAAGCTCATTGAAAGAGGGTGAAGGTGGGCTTTTCCAAAGGGAGAATGCCATTGCATTCAAAATTTCTCAAGATAAGTATTTCATTGCCTCATCAAGGCTACATAATCAAAACCTCCATACACATACTTTTCTTATCAAAATCCTCAAGATGCAATGCTACAAATGGCTTTCAAGGTGCCCATACACCATGAATTTATCCCTCTTCTCCAAGAGAAGAGACTCTCACCTCAATGGAGAGCCCAACTAACCCCTTCACCCAAGGCCACTTCTTCCCTTCCCAAAAGGTGAGTAATGCCTCACTCCCATGTAACAAAACTCCCTCATTCAAGCAAAATAAAACAAAAAGAAACATGAATTCAAACCCAAATCCCATCTCATACAACACAATATCACAACAAGCATAGAATTCATAAGCATGAGAAAGCAAGAACATCAAGCTAATCTATTGTAAACAACAAGTAAGCTTCCATGGCAAGGAGTAAACCAACCTTCACAAGTGTTATGGCAAATGAAATTTGAGAAGAGCTATCCCCTTATCCTTCCTCAATCCAAACCCTAATGTCTCTAAAAGTAGAGAGTGGGTGAACACGCACTAACTCTACCAAGGGCCTCTAAAAAGGCCTCCAATTTCTACCCACCCACTATCAATAAATGCAGACTTGACCCTATGGTCCTATTGCTTTTTCTTGTCCCCCATAATAAATGCATGATTGAAAAGAAGGGTGGAGTTGGGTAAAGATCAAGACTTCATCCAATTTCGTAGCTAATGGTAAATGGGTCATAAAATGGGTCACCAAGGTCACTAGGGGTTTATGGACATGCTAAAAACCTTCCTAACCCATACCGCTAACACTTAGGTGCTTAAATAATGTCAAAATGACCCTTAGAACCTCTTATTGGCCTCTAGAAGTGGCTAGAAAAAAAAAGATGAATTTAAATAAGCACATAACAAGTGTCAAGTGACACTAACGATTGCACATTACATACAAAATGTCATGTCCTGAATGACAACATGAAGTTAACTAATAACACACATGCAAATTCACATTTACAATGAGTTCACATTATAATGAGGCTTTTAATCCCATATCGGATTAAACCTTGGCTTACTCAGTTCACATATGTTTAACCTTGGTTCTCCGAATAATTTCATGGTTCTCTTACTTGCACACTAAACATCGAGCATCAGTAGTTCAAGGTAGTAAAATCACATAAAATATACATATTTAATTCATTATTTAACAACGTAATCTATATGCAGAATTCAATCCTAATTGCAATTTTTTCATTCAATAATGTTTAAACATCATAATTACATAATCATCATGACATGTCATCTGTGAAGTAATCAAATCTAAATATGCATAATCAAAATCATGACATACTCTAGGTTTTAATCCACATCATAATGGATTCCACATAGTATAATAATCATCATCAAAACATAGTATCTCGAGTCTCTATCAGGATAAATCAACAAGTGTATCAATGTATCAAAATGTGAATGAGAAAAGATGCTATGATGGGTCAGGGTGAGGCCTCATAGTTCACATACATGTGTCCATAGTTCCCACAAATAGTGTATGTGACATTCATGTTTCCTTCTCTTCTTAGAACACTAACCAGTTTGTTAGGCATACTTGATGGTGGTACTCTTGATCTGCAATGTTCTTCCTTATGTCCAAAATTTTTGTATGTGTTATAGTAGCCTTTGAAACTCCCTTAAGATGATCTAATATTGGGTCTTGAGCTACACTCATAAGCTAGATGAATAAACTTTTCACAATTATTTAAATAACCATTAAATGAATAATATTTTGTTACCTCTTTGTTACAAGAAGTGGTTGCCGTTGCACCAAAAGATCAACCTATTAATGCCTGATACAACCACTAGACTTATAGAAGACATAGGAGGCTATTAAACCATGTCATGAATCCTGAGGGGAGCACTAACCATTTTGCCAACAATATCCCCCTCAGTGTTACCTGAGGGGATTCGAACTTGTGACCAAGCTCTGATACCACTTGTTACAAGTAGTGGTTGCTGTTGCACCAAAAGATCAACCTGTTAATGCTCGATACAACTACTTGACTTATAGAAGACATAGGAGGCTGTTAAACCATGTCATGAATCTCGAGGGGAGCGCTAACCATTTTGCCAACACTCTTTGCTTCTACATAGATTATTTGTTTCCACTTTTGGATCCTCCTATGGATTTTCAAATTTAGGATTTGATGATTCACCGATTTCAAATGTTCCTTGTCCTATATAACCTAGAATGGTTAGGTCATTGGGTCTCCTTTATCTTTTCAATTGTTCCTCAATCTTTTGCATTCCTTCATTGCCTTTGTTCAACTTCTCATTTGATTCTTTCTCAAATTTCTATTCCTTCTTCAGTTTATCATTCTCTTCTCTAAGTCTTTCATTTTTAGTTAGGATCTACTAATTCTCCTAAGATATTCTAGTGAGTTGTTCCTCCTTTCCTTTTAGTGCATCCTCAATAGTTTTCTTATCTTGTAGAGAAACCTTCCTTGCATATTCAACTTTCCTTTTTCCTTCAAGATCTCAACACATCCTTATGGTTTGAATTTCTTGTTCTCTTTTCATCTTAGTTACTTCTTCAGTCAGGATCTTATTCTTTTCCATCAGATTTGTTATTGCTGCTTCAGCTTTCTCAGAGTTAGCACTATTTTTAGATAGTTTATCAATGTTGTGTAGACTTACTTTTAGTTGTTCAGACAATTCTTTTCTTTTTTCTAATGAGGCCTTTAGTCTATTCTTCAACTCTTCAATCATCTCATTGGAAACAACTAATTGTATTTCATACCTATATCTTTCCATCTCCTTGGATCTACTCCTCAAGTTGTCAAGATTTTCTTCTAGAGAGTTAGAGATCTGATACCAATTGTTGGAAAAAATAGGTACTAAGAGGGGGGGGGGGGTGAATTAGAACTAATAAAAAATTCAAACTTTTACTGAAACCCTTAAACAATAACAAAATAAACTTCCATACTATAAAGCATATAAGTGAAACTATTATGTAAAAGTGCATTAACTAAAATAACAATACACGCACACACATAACACACTTATTGTATTGTGAAAACCCTTGGTCAAAGGGAAAAACCATGGTGGGAGTTGGTACCCATGAATCTTCTTACTCTAGTTGTGAAGTTTACCCTTTTAAAAGCTTACAATGTCTCTTTTGGAGACTCACCCTATTAGAAGTGATTTATACCCCTATCAAGAGTATTGAAAGACCTATTACAGTCTAACTTACTAGAGGAATTTTACAACTCTATCATGAGTGCACCCAATTAAGGGATTTACATATAAGTCCTGCTAAGAACTACCTTGTTAAAGGATTTACAAAATTGTTGTAACAACTAAGAAACAACATGATTAATGATCTGTATCTTAGCACATGATTTCTGAATCATATCTTGTAAGCTCATACAAAACTCTATATTTTTATTCTATGACTTCTCCACTAAATCACTTGATGGAATCTTCAAATCTGTCTAATACTGTACTATCTTATTTCTCTAGCACACTCTTTTTCTATCCATCTCATCAAAAGATTAAATATACATCATACCTTTTCTCAACAGTATTTTTAGGGTTCCGATCATCAACACTAATCACCATTAGAAAACTTTTCTTCAACCATACTATGTTTTACTTCCACCACCTTATTCAATTCTTGTATATTTGTTTTCATTCCCAAGAAAACAAACCTATTTCTTATTTTATCCAAATCCACCTAAGAATCATACACATTCAAGGTTTTGATCCCAATAAGTATAATGAAATGATTCCTTATTAACCATACTTTACTTCCCGAATGTCTAGATTCACTAAATCTACAAAACTTGTTACCGCTCACCGATCTATCTAAGTTAGTTTGATAAAACTATGAACATTATTGTTGACTAGTTGTAACATAACCAAAATAGCTACTTGTTCGCCATATTGAGTTGCGGTCACAAAATTGAGTTAACCTATTACCAAAACACTTATCTCTTTAATCTCTCTCTACTATTTTTTAATTTCCTTTGGCGGTTTCAATATCTGACTTTACTCTATTCAACAATTTGTACTTAGTCAAATTTCTAGTTTACTGTCTTACTTTCTATTTACCAGTTTGACTAACATCTTGTACATTGCATAATTATTTTTACCTATTCATCTTATGACATCAAATGAATGCATGATTTCCATCAATGGAAACCAACATCAAATATGCACTTAGTGCTCTCACCAACTTATATAATGCCAACACAGTTCACCATCTTTAAGATTTTCTTTGGCTTGGAAATATTTCCATGGTACTTGCTATTGACCTTGAAATGAGCTAGGTCCTTGACATTATCATAACTCAATAACATTTGTTCAAGATAGGGACACCTCTATTTTACTGATTCAAAACTTTTGTAAGTCTACTCACTATCTTATCTTACCAGTTATGACATCTTATTATTGAATATCACGGTTTAAGGCATCATTTTATCATTGTTCAAAGGCTCTGACCTATTAAATTATATCCTTGTGATGATGAATTTCATGAGATTAATGTCTTAAGCATAATAATAACTATATTTTGTATTCATATACTACTATGACCATGTTGTCTTCTATGCATTTCATCTCACTATGATTTCATAGAGTCAGCATGGCATTTCTTAAAAAAATTATGACTGGTCCTTCTATGACAACTACTAGCTTCTAAACCTTGCATTAGCACTATTTTACACTATGGGATAATAACATTCTCCCAATAAAACCTTTATCTCTATTTTTTAGCAACATATCTCTTCAAATATTTAATATGAATGAAAATGCACTCATGCTTGACTGAAATAGCTCTCTTTTCTACTATTAAGGCATTTTAGGATTGTACACTTGATTTTAAATGTTACTAGAAATTATTGTCTTTTGTACTTGTTATCATTGAGATTCAATTCCTACATTTTTGTAATCCTATTGATCACATATGGGTTGTTTGTGATACTGAGCTTATTAGTTCACTATCATGAATGACATGTATCTACCTAATAGGATTATAAAAAATGGGATTCTAATGTCAATTATTTTAAATGCAAAAGAGAATTTTGGGCTCAACCCTTATGGGAGCCCATTTCACCCCACATGTTGCAATATTAAATGAAGTAATCAGAAATGAAAATTTACTTGTACTTTCATAGTGAACAAACGTTAGACAAAATAATAAAATTTTAGATTTTTTCCTTTGCTTTCCTAATTGATCTCTGTGATGAATGGTTTGAAACCATGTTCAAGATGATTATATGCTTGTTGATGATTATATATGAATTGATTTTAATCTTGAGCTCTAACATAAGCTTTTATCATCTCTTGTAGGCATATCTGGAGTAGTGAGGCAAAAGGAATTAGAGATGCAACCATCAACAATGGGATTGGTCATTCCAACTTCTAAGCAATGATAGATTCCCCATCCTTTCCTATGTTTTTCATTATTCATTTTCAAATGTATAATTGTTTTGCATATATCATTAAGATAGTTAATCCTATATCCTATGTGGGATATCATACATTTGCAATAATGAATAAAATTTTTTTTTAAAGAAAATTTGCATTATTTTTATGTTCATAACCACACTTTCATTTTATGCATTATTCACTAGATAGTATCTCTTTTGGTAAAAACACTCAACAATATAAGACATGTACCCTTATTGTGCTACTTGTAAAACTTAACCAGCTCTACTTGATTGAGTTGGAAAATAAGAATGGGTAACAATATCATGTGAGTGTAACAAAGGTAAATTATTCCTAAGAGATGGAATGCCACTCTCTTGCTTAAAAATATCCCTATGAGTAAGAGGGTCTTTAGGAGAGGGACAAACATATCTCATTAAGGCATCATCTATAGAAGAAATTTCAACCAAATACATAGGAAGTGGTTTATTATTAGGATAAATAGTAATGATGTCATCCCCTTGCACCAAATCATCCCTATAAGAAGATACATTTTAGGAGAAAGATCATCATTTTTCTTGAAGGCCTCTTTGGTTAGAGAGAGATACTCAAAAGAACAGGTGGTAATCTCTTGTTGAATCACAATGTCCTTAGGGGGTGGGATCAAGTTTGGGAGGGGGTTCATTATAGGAATGGATGAAATGAAGAACTAATTTTTCATTGTATGCATGAAAGGTAACATCTTGAAGATCTTGAAGAGAACTTGACATTGAGCTTGAAAATGAAGACAACAATTCCATTCAAAATGAAATACAATAACAATGTATTATTTTTTTAATTTTGTTAAATTATTTCAAAAAATTCAATGCAATACAATGTAATAATGAAATAGATCTATATAATAATGGAAAATAAAATGCAATTTTGTTTATATTTTTAAAAATGGAAACATACTAAATGCATAAAATAAAATAATGTAATAAATGTAAATGAGATCTAATCACCAAATCAAAAGTGGAAATGTCATGTGTGTTAGGGTTTAGGCAGATATGAGCAATAAATAGTATTAAGATAATGCAAAAATAGAGAAGACAAAAAAAAATAACACACAAATTTAACATGGTTCACCCAATACGGGCTACATCAACTAGAAACAACCATTCACTTATTTTATTATCTAGAAAAGAGAAAATTATAGTATCATACATTTTTCATTACACCACCACTTATATATAGGTCCTTTAGGTGGTTTACAATGTTTGTTAACAATTTAACCCTTAAAAATACTTAATGAGTCAACCTAGGCAAATGCTTGATGATTCAACTAAAAAATGCTTGATGAGTTAAACACATGATACATGGTGAGTGTATAGTACTTGCTTGATCAATCACCACAAACCAACAATCTCCCACTTGGGGATTGATCATGCTCCATAATAAATAATCTCCCACTTGGAGATTGATCCTATAACAATACCACTACCCTTGAAGCTCCCACTAGATTGACACACCCGGACTTGGTTGTTTCTCATTTCCACTGTGATCAAGAATTAAGACCAACAAAAATTAAGCCGGAAGTCAGTTTCTCTCTAGTTACTGCCTTTTTCAACATATATGTAGGATTCTTTCTAGGATGTATCTTCTCCATCTTCAAATGTCCATCCTCTAAAATTGAGCATATAAAATGATATTGAAGCTGAATGTGTTTGGTCTTAGCATGCAGGGCTGATTTCTTTGCAAGGTGAATTTCACTCTAACAATCATTGTACAACCTGTTATTCTCTTGTGTCTTTCCCATTCCTCCATAAATATTTGTAACCAAATCATCTCCTTACTAGCCTCTATATCAGCACCATATTCTACTTCTATGGTAGAAAGTTCTACAACCTTTTACAACCTGTAAATCTACTTGATTTTTGTGCCTCCTACAGTAAAAACATACCTTATAGTGCTCCTACTTCCATAAAGATCTCCTACTTAATATGAATCAACATAGACCTGTAAAATGGAATATGAGCCTCCAAAACATAAATAATGAGTTTTTGTACCTCTCAAATACTTAAGAATCCCCTTTATTGCATTCTAATTCTCTTTTCCATGATTTTTCATATGCCTGCTCACAACTCCCATTTCATGTGCAATATATGAACTTGTACACACCATGGCATACATCAAGATGCCAACCGATGAATAGTATGGAACCTTAGACATGTAATCCATCTCCTCCTATGTCTTGTGACTCATTTCTTTGGACAATTTAAAATGACTAGGAAAAGGTGTACTAACTAGTTTTACATCTTGCATCTGAAATATTTTCAACACCTTTTCTATGTAATCAGTCTGAGATAATGCCAATGCATGATTTTTCCTATCCCTAGTTATTCTCATACTAAGGATTTTTTGGCTACACCCAAATCCTTCATAAAAAATGACTGTGCTAATTTTTGTTTAAGGTCATTTATATGCTACATATTAGACCTGGCAACAAGCATATCATCAACTTATATTAACAAGATAATATAACTGCCATTATCCAATCTCTTGAAATATAAATAATGATTAGAATGACATATGTTGTAACCTTTTTTAGCCATAAAACTATAAAATTCAAAATACCATTGTTGGAGTGCTTGTTTTAGCCCATACAAGCTCTTCTTCAACCTGCACATGAAATTCTCCTTACCTTTGACCTTATATTCTTATGGTTGCTACTTATAATTATCTTCCAAATCTCCATGGAGAAAATTCATCTTAGCATATATTTGTTCCAGATGCAAATCTTTTATGGCCACAAGACTTAAAATGGTTCTAATTGAACTCATTTTAACAACAGGTGAAAAATCTCATCAAAATCAATACCTTTTTTTTGTGCAAAAATTTTTACCATAAGTCTATCCTTGTACCTTTTCTTGCCTCCATGTTATTCCTTTAACCTATAAATCCATTTGTTAAGAAATGATCTCTTACCTTCAAGAAATTCAACTAACTCCCAAGTTTGATTTTATATCAAGGAATCCATCTCCTCTTTCATTCTTTACTCCTACTTTTTCTTGGTTTCAACCATCATGGATTTTTCATAACTTTTTGGTTCACTAGAGTCAATCAATAATACATAATATAATGAAGGAGAATATCATTCAGGAGGTCTACTTATCCTAGAAGATCTTCTTAATGGAGTTTGTGGAACTTTTTGTGGTTCTAATTGCTCAATATTTTCTGGTATGGTTGGGACTACATTTACTGGGATTTCATCAAGCACCATGCATTATATTTATTCCTCTTATTGCTTCTTTCCTTGTATTTGATCCTTGTACATGACCTTTTCATTGAACACGACATCTCTATGATTTTATGATTTTAAAAATCCCATAAATGATAACCAAAATAATTAACACCATACCCAATAAAAGTACACTTCTTGGATTTTGCCTTAAGCTTTGATTGATTTTTTATATCAATATGGGAAAATGCTTCACAACCAAAAGTTTTAAAAAATGAGTAGTTTACCTTTTTTCTTGTCCACGCCTCCTCTAGAATACTACCATCCAAGGGACTTGAAGGCCCTCTATTTATCAAGTAAACAATAATATCTACAACTTCTGCCCAAAATTGCAAAGGCAATCCTACATACAATCTCATGCTCCTTGCACGCTCCATGATAGTTTTGCTCATCCTTTTAGACACACTATTTTCTTGTGGGGCTCTATGAACCATATTTTCTCTACAAATCCCATGATATGAACAATAACTATCAAAATCTTTATTGTAGTACTCACCTCCATTATCTAATCTAAGACACTTTAGCTTGTTTCTTGTCTCATTCTCAACCAAATCTTTCCATTTCTTAAATAATTCAAATACATAAGATTTCCTAGGATAAAAATAAACTCAAATTTTCCTAGTTGCATCATCAATAAAAGTAACATAATAATAAAACCCACCAAGAGATGGTACCAGGGTTGGTCCCCATACACTAGAATGCACAATTTCTAATTTTTCACTTTTCTTTTCCTTCCCAACCCTAATAAATCTAACTCTCTTTTATTTTCCATAAACTCAGTTTTCACAAATAATCCAAATCAACTTGTTTCAAACCTGGCAATAAATTCTTTAAATGGAGAACCTTCATCCCCTTCTCACTCATGTTCCCAATTCAATTATGCCATAGAGTTGCATATGTTCCTATGGAAGCTAGGGAAATAGAATAATTAGTATTACCAATACATGAATGCAATGTACCTACCTTTGTCCTTTGTTCTATTACCAGTGACCCTTTAGTAACTTTCCAGGAATTCTCTATGAATATGACTTTGCAACCATCAGTTCCTAGTTGTCCCATTGATATTAAATTTATTCTCAAATTAGGAACATGTCTCACCTCTTTCAATAGCCATTGATTACCATTTGGTAATTTTATCTATATGTTTCCCTTTCAAACAATTTTTCATGGTACATCATCACCTAAATAAACTTATAGAAAATCATCTTAAACATAGTCTAGAAAATATTTTCTATGGGGTGTGACATGAAAAGAAGCCCCTAAATCTAACACCTAAAAATTAGTAATATTATTCAAAGAAAGAATCAAGGCATCTTGTAACACATCACCTGCTACATCTTCTTCCTTGTTATTTTATTTTTGTCTATCTCCTTATTTTCCCTTTCAAGACCAACAATATTTCTTCAAATGTCCTTTCTTTCCACTATGCCAACACTCCACATTTAATCTAGATCTGGATATGCCCTTTCTAGATTTCCCACAATTACCTAGGTGCTTTCCTCTCTCCCTCAGTTGTCCCCTGTTCTCAACACTAAAAGAACCTAATGTCTCACTTGTGCTTTTCCATTGTATTTCCTCACTAAGGATAACACCAACAACATCATCAAAATTTAAAGTGTTTGAATTAGAGAAAGAGTTACTTACAATCATGACCAAGCCATTCTATCTTTCATGCAATGAGCATTAAATCAAGATATCCCTAAGCTCATCATCAAATTTTACTTTTACAATCATTCAAATGATCACTAACAAACCCACCCTCTGGCATCCTCATATTAAATAAATGCTTCATAAGAAATACCTTATTTGAGGTTGAGGGTTTCTCATATTTTTTGTCTAATGCCTCATTAGATCCTTTTTTTTTGTTTCTTTTTCTATATTGAAAGCCATCGATGATGCCAGACACAACCATATTTCTTCTAGTGCCTTTCTATCAAGAACTTCCTAATTTTCATCTAACATAGTCATTGGCTTCTTGGCTTTTCCACCGAACTATAAGTAAAAATCCTTTTTGATATAGATAACCTACCATTTGCATCTTCCATAGTTGATAGTTTTGGTTGTTGATCTTATCAACCTTGAGCTTGCCTTCCTCTACCATTTATCCCACTCAAATATGATATTTCCCACCAAATTAGTGAAAAATACACCACTTTGATACCAGTTGTTAGGGTTTAGGCAGATATGAGCAATAAATAATATTAAGATAATGCATAAATAGAGAAGATAGAAAAAAAAAAAACACAAATATATCACGTGGTTCACCCAATATGGGCTACATCTACCAGAGATAGTTTTCCACTTATTTTATTATCCAGTGAAGAATAAATTATAGTCTCATACATTTCACATTACATTGCCACTTATATATAGGCCCTTTAAGTAGTTCACAATGTCAGTTAACAAGTTAACCCTAAAAAATACTTGACGAGTCAATGTAGGAAATGCATAATAGGTCAACTAAAAAATGCTTGATGAGTTAACCCCATGATACATGGAGAGTGTATAATACTTGCCTAATCAGTCACCACAAATCAACAATTTGTTGGGTTTACCAAAATGTACAATATGAAATGGGAAGCAATGCAAAGAGATATATTACTTCACCTTTTAAAAGTTGCACATTTGGAAGGAAGATGTCCCAATAGGAAAAGATGGTCCCAAATGCTGAATGGCTCACTATTACTTCACTAAATATGTAAAATTTAAATGGGAAATGATCAAATTATCCCTGTAAGTTTTGGGCAGAAACCTAGGGTACTTAACATTTTAGTCACATTGTATATGGGTACAAAACATTTAAACTATTGTGTACCCTCTAGATCCATCTTAGATTTGATTGACAAACATGTTACAACTTTAGGATCTCAGACACCAATTACATGTATTTTTGGGATTCTCTATGTCTTTTATTCAAATCTAAAGTAGCATATTTCTTATTTTGATTCTAGATGCATGTAGATATTTTCTATCCTACATTTCCTATCTCATTATCATTTTCCATTTAAATTTTACATATTTAGAAAAGGATTATTGACCCATTCAGTGCTTGGGGCCATCCTAGCCTATCGAGACATCTTCCTTCTGAATGTGAAACTTTCAAAAGGATAAGTGATCTACCTCTTTACATTTCCTCTCTTTTCATATTATACATATTGGTGAACCTGATGCATGACATTTCCATTCTAATTTTGTGTCTATATCTCCTTTATATGCATTGCATTAGTCAAATTTACATCACACCTTTTCTACATTATTTTTAGATGATATTTAGTAGCTTACATCTTTCTAGGGCTTTTTTCTTTTCATGATGTGCATTATGAGTAGCATAATAGGTTGATTTTACTTGTTTCCTCAATTTAGGGGAAAGGTCTTTCTATCTCATCTATTTTCTCCTTTCAAAGGATCCATTATCTCTTTGTTGGTTAAATATTTTATACTATGATGCCATTTCATACATAGACTTGTTTTTTTGGGATCTTTCTCTCTAATTGGATTGATATCCTTCATTACTATCTCTTCCTTGATTGGAAGTGTATATCTTGTATAATTAATTTATCATTATCTCTATGGATTTGAATTATTTTATGGTGGTACATGTTTTTCTAGCATGAGATTATTTGTTCTAAGCAAGGTAATTTTATCTTTGCTCAACAATCTATTTCATGCCTTAAAGAGCATGTCTTTCACAAAATGATCTTTCATTTAGGCATTGAATGTTGTTTCTTTTATCATGCATCCCCCCCTTTTGACTTGTTTATCTTATAATAGGATGTCCTTTCTCACATAAATTTTTTTGTTTTACATTAGGATGTTTCTTTGGGATATTTACACCCTATCTTACAACTTATTTTTTCTTGAAGGTGTGTGCCTATTATAAAAGATCTATCACTCTAGGTGTACAATATTATCCTGTCTTCACACTTGGGTGGAAAGGTTTCACGCGTCATTCTTCCTATTCCCTTTCTTTCTAAGGATCTACTTTTCTTATTATAGTGGCATTTTTTTAATCATGTAACATTATTTTCTTATAAGGAATTGTTTCATTTTGATTCAAGATTCTCTCTTATGCAAGAGGTGGGTATCCTTGATCACAACCTCTTCCTTATTCTGAAAAATATGTTCATCCTAAACAAATTCCCTTACTTTAGGGCTTAAATTACATTATCCTTCATCAAGAATCCTTTTTTCACCTAGAAATAGGGGACTCAAAGGGTGCATTCTTGTTCTTTCCCCCTCTTTATCTTCAATATTTTGTCCTTGTTGAAGATCTCATCCTGAAGGTAGACATCTTGTATCCAAGATCTCTTCCTGTAAGATATCAAATATAGATAGGGTTTAGAACAATGGGGGTTTGCACATAAAAGAGACCCTAAACAAATATTTAACACATACATGAAATTCTAATGATAAGGAATATAAATCTGGAAATGCTTGCAAATAATAATGAAATTAGATAAAATGAAATACATACCTCATAACATAACAGATCTGGAAATACCTATTTTCTGGTGCCTGTATCATGTTTCTAGAAATTTTGCAACCAAATTTGGAACAAAAACACAGAGATGAAGAAAACCCAAAAATATTTTTCATTTCTGAGCCAGGTTGACCTTGACCTAAATACAGGGGCACAATTTTGCCCCTTTATGTCGACCTTGACCTGCACTATTTTGACAGAAAATCTATTCGTGGATCGTAAAAGTTTGCCGAAAAGGGTATCCAAATCTTCTCTATAATTCACTATTTCATACCTGTTCCTACAATAAAAATGGTTTTTTTGTTGGGGGAGGGGTTTTCCTTGGTCAAACCCCAATTTAGGAATTAACCTTGAAATCAAAATTGAAATGGAGAATGCTAGCAAGTAGTAGAAGAAGATCTAATAATGAAGCTATGATATTCAATAGATATGCAATTGTATTTGAAATGTAAACAAGTATGTTAATATGAAAGATTAGACTCAACATTAAAAACCATAAATATAAATCAAAACCTCCATGGTTATATGCTTGGAATCCACCTTGAAGGAAGAATGAATAAATCTTGAGAAGAAGACTTGAAAACCTTGATTGAACACTTGGAAGCTTGAAAGTAGATGATAGATTATGCGTAGAATGATCATCCTTCCTCTTTTATTTTTCCTCACTTTTCTTCCTCCTCTTTTTTTCTCTTCTTTCCTTCTCTCCCCTTGAAATGAGAGGAGAAGGCCTCCTTATATACTAGTCTAGGACACCAAATTATAGAGACGTCGACATATGAGAAATAAATTCTCATTAGGCTCATACCCTTAGAAGTGGACCTATATTAAAAGTCTTTTAAGAGTCACTACTTCAAAGCCCAAAGAAGCCGACCTGGAAGCGAGAAAAAGAACTTTTGAGTCTTCCCCCACATCTGTTAGACTTTAAAATGAAAAGGGGGACATGGGTCAAGGTTGAGATTGACCCTAACCTAGGTCAAGGTTAAGGTTGACCTTGACCCAGGGGGTTAAGACCCATGGAAAATATGCCAGGTGGGGAAAGCAGTGCCTAGAGAGGCCCAATCATGGTCCTAAACGTGCACAAAAGATGGAAAAGGGGCATAAATTAGTGGACAACATGATAATGGACCAAAAAACCCCCTAAGGAGGGCTAAATAGTCTTAACATGGAAGTGATCCCATTTTAAGATGATATAGTAAGCCCACACTTTAGCCGGAGTATGGAAATCAAACATACTCACGGTAAAGTTAGAAGAAAGACTCCAGTGGATCGCAACGAGGTAGAACATCACTTAGTTAAGGACATGATCCTATAGGGAAATGATTCTAACTCAACATACACACACAAGGGTACAAAAACAAAGATAAAACAAAGACAAAGCTAAAAGACACAAAAAAGAGGGGTTATTACAAAAATAAACCCAAATCAACTAGAAAAGGAAATCTTGCTAAGAAATGCTTCCTATACTAATATCATATTTGGAAAGCTATCATAAAAGAATAAATGACTACATAAGAAAGATAAGAGAAAATCTATAAATAACATGGCTTCATGATCTAATCCTACTAGCATGAAAGCAAAAGAGAGAAAAGAGAGAGTGATTTCCTCACCTAGTGAGATGCCCACCTTACCGTGAATCACCAAGGAGGGAGAGCCCAACAGGTAGCCAAACCTGATAGTTCACCCATAAACTGTGCTTTATAGTTGTAATGAATCTTTTGATAGCTTTTGGAGTACCCATAGATCCACATTCTTGTATCACTATGGAATATAAAATGCATGTCTCTTCAGGATTTAGCAACTTATGTGTATTAGCTTCTGAGGATTTAGCATATTTGACATTGAAAATGTGTGTCTTCTTCAGGATTTAGCAACTTATGTGTGTTACCTTCTGAGGATTTAGAAAAAATTAAAATGTGTGTCTCTTCAGGATTTAGAAACTTATGTGCATTACCTTCCAAGGATTTAGCATATTTGAAATTGAAAATGTGTGTCTTCTTCAAGATTTAGCAACTTATGTGTGTTACCTTTTGAGGATTTAGCAAAAATGAAAATGTGTGTCTCTTCAGGATTTAGCAACTTATGTGAGTTACCTTATGAGGATTTAGCATGTTGTAAAATATAAACAGTAGTATAAGGACGACCCTATATATGCCCCCTCCTTATCGTGGCTACCTAATAGATAGGATAAGGAAGAGAAGGAGGATACCTACCTCACAAAGTAAGGAGATATCCTGTTATCAACAATGTACACTATATTCTTAGCAAAGAGTATTGACCCTTACATTGAAGAGCATAGATAATTGTGAAAAAGGATATGCCACTTATGGAAAAAGGATCCTCAAAGAGAAAGAGATCTTATCAATAAGACCCCCACCATAGAGGAGTGCTTTGGATAAAATATCATCTTTCAAAGAAAAGCAAAGAGGGATCAAAGATTCAATCATTAAGCCCCCTACAATCAAGATGAAGAGGAATCTTGTAATGAAGGAAGTAAACTCTAACCCCAAAGCAAGGGAAAGAGTTTATAAAGAACATAATTTTCAAAATAAAGAAGAGGTGATTACCTAGGACAACAACCTCTCACATAAAAGGATATCCATAGCCAAAACATCAGTCAGTAGAAGGAAATAATGTTCCAGAATAAACAAATGCCACTAAGGTAAGGAAAGTAGATCCCTAGATAGAGAGAAAGAAGGAAAACCTTTCCCCCCAGGGATGAAAGAAAGGGATATACCAAGATATTCCATAATAAAGAGACATGTTTGGAAAAAAAATATCTTTAGAAAATATACCATGAATACTAGAAGAGAGCTATGGATGATTATGAGAAAAGGAAAGATATCATAATACAAAACCATAGGAATACAATATAGAAAGAATAACCAATTAAGCTAAAAAAAAAATACATGCTAAGAGCATAATAGATTCTAGAAAAATGAAGAAATACCTCTTGCCCCCTAGTCAAGAGACAAGAGGAGAAAATATCTATATTATAGAAGAATGAGGGGTATTCCCCATATGGAAATTATGAAGAAACTATAAAACCACATGAGAGTGAGATATAATTCCTAAAGAATCTCTTTCTCTAACATACATCTTGAAATGCACACAATCAACAAGTAAATGTGTATTACTATTGATGAACTACAACTGATTAAACATCTGAATGACTTGAAGATCAATGATTAGAGATCACCGAGTTACTTAATAGATATGTAAGATGATTAAATCAGTAATATGTTGTCATTGATGTCAACTAGTTTTGACAGTACTTATTTTGTAAGTTACAAACATCTAAACATCTATAGAAGGGAGAAAGAGATGAAGAACTGATATATCTACATGAGGAAGATGGATATGATAGATGAGGATAAGGAATACTTTGGGTAACTTATTGATGATTCTATGACCTTATATTATTGACTTAATTATGTTGCATTCATCTATGATGAAGAAGAGAGAAAAATTGTACAAAGCAATGTGGTCGGTAAATAAAGCACTTTAGTATACACCGAGCCAATGTAGTGTGTACCGAGTGACAGTATCAACTGAGCTTGTTTTCACTAACGCATTTCTTTGTTAACCGAGTATGGATGAAGGAACTAAATGACTAGTTTAGCCAATAGAAATTGATGAGCTGGAAAGTGTATGATTTCAAGATTGAAGATAAAGTTTGTTAAGAGATCCATGGCTAACAAACTTCAAAGAAGATCTAAAGGATGGAATTGAAATGTGTTAGTGACACATCTACCAAGGAAGGTTTAAGCGGAAAAATCAATGAAGGAGATTAAGTGACAAAATTTGATGGACGAAAAGAAAATGGTTTAATTATCTATATAAGAGATATTGGTTTCATTGTTGAAACTATGCCAGAAGAAAGAAGACTGCAAAGAATTTGCGTAAACACAGCTTCATGCATGCCTGATCAGACTGGTTAAAGGAGAACCGAACTACAAAGTTAACCGAGTGTCAGAAAGCTTTTACCGAGGGATAGTGAGTTATTGAATACTGAAGAACTAATTGAAATATTGATTAGAGGATTTGTATGGGCTTAGAATAGATCTGAACATCTACAAAATCAAGTTGTATTGTAATTAGATCACCTACTATTTTAGTTTAACCATTGTAACAGAAAAATCTCTTAACCAAGTGGACTTAACCATCTTGTGATTGCCCTATGTCATTCATAGAATGTACATTGTTATCCTATCAACCCTATCCTGAATGCTAGTTGGATGATAACCGTTAGTCTTAAATCCTCTAACAAGGTCACACCTTACAGTGTGTTTTATAACCTTTAACAGGGTTGGCTCTTCACCGAGCTCACTTCAGAAGAGTGAAAAATATTTTTGGGTTACTGGTCCCGGGTGGTTTTTCCCTTAATAGGGTTTCCACATTAAATCTTTGTGTTATGTGTTTCTATGATGATTGTTTGGTTATCATACTTTACATATTGCATATTTGATTTGGTCGGTAATTGATGTGAGAAATTAACTGGTAATCGGTAAAGGCACAGACAATTTAGTATTTTATGTTACCAAGTTGCAGAAGTTTGCTGAATTTGTTTAAAGATATACATTTTGTAATTGGGACTATTGGATAAATGATCTAACTGATTCACCCCCCCTCTCAGTTATTCTAACAATTGGTATTAGAGCATATTGGTTGCTTGGAATAGAGTTTTAAGGACTTTAGCAGAAAAATCACAAAATGTATAAGAGGGAAGTGCCAAAGTTGAACAAGGACAACTTTACAATATGGCAAAGCCGAATGAGACTTCATATATCTGGAATTGGGAATTCTTCCCTCACCCTATTGGATAATGGCTACTTAGCACCGCCTATAGGACCTTTGACTCTTGATCAATTAAGAGATAGACATTAGCATAATATTACTATGATGGAAATTTATGCTGCTCTGTTTGATGTAGAATTTGAAGATGTCAAGGATTGCCTTACTTCAAAGGAAATGTGGGATAAACTTACTCAAGTTTATGGTGGAGATGCAAATGTGAAAAGAGACAGAGCTGAAAGTTTAAGAGGGAGACTTGATGATATGAAAATGAAATAAGGAGAGAACATTGTATAGTATACAAACTGAATAAAAGAGGTAGTTAATGCTATTCGAGGATCTGGTGGTGTCATTGAGGAAGAAATAGTGGTAAGCAAAATTCTGAGAACCTTATTGCCTTCTTATGCAATCAGAATACTTGCAGTACATGAAATGAGGTCTGTACCATGTAATAATCTTACTCTTGATAATCTGATTGGTAAGCTAACAAATTTTGAGCTAAACAACTTTGATAATAGTGTTGTACTATCTGTTGAGTCAGCTTTTATGTCTTCTCTGAAGATCAATAAGTCTAGCAGTAGACATGATGATAATGATAGTAATACTGATGATGATCTTGATGAGCTTGAAGCTCTTATGGATAGGAGATTACCTAAAGGTAAAGGTATATATAAGGGTAAATTTCCTTTAGCATGTTTTAACTACAACGAAGTTGGTCATATTGCTACTAGATGCCCAAATAGGAAGGAAGATGATAGAAACAAAGATCGATCTGGTGAAGGAAGCTATGGGAGGAGAAACAACAGAAGTTACCAACACTACAACATAGATAACAAAGACAATAATGATAAGGGAAAAAAGGTATGTTACATTGCTGAAGAGAATGATACTGATACTGACATAGATGATGATATTGAAGTAGTATTTGTTGTGATGAAGGATGATTCTGAGGAAGAAGAAAGGTATGTCGAGACAAAAGTCATATATAAAGTTAATAAAAATAATACATGGATCATTGATAGTGGTTGTACACATTACATGACTGGTGATGAAGAAAAATTTGATCATCTTGAGCAATATAATGGAGGATCTATAAAAATGGGTAATGATACAACTTGTAGGGTTAGAGGAAAAGGATCTTTACTGATAAATGATAAAATCAAATGTGATAATGCTTATTGGGTAGAATGACTAAATTACAATCTGCTAAGTGTGGCACAACTTAACAACTCAGGGCACTGAGTAGCTTTTGAGAGCAAGAAGGTAAAGATATTTGATGATAGAGGAAAACTTGTTGGAACAGGAGCAAAATCTAAAGGTAACTTGTTTTATCTTGACAATGCTGAATCTTCCTGTTTAATAATGAAAAATGAGGATGCATGGTTATGGCATAAAAGGTTATGTCATGTAAACTTTGATAACATGATTAAGATCAGTAGAAAGAAAAAGGTTAGAGGTCTTCCTAGCCTAACAAAGCCGGATCATGTTATGTGTCATGAATGTCAGAAAGGTAAAATGACAAAATCTAGTTTCAAGAGTAAAGACTATTCAACAAAGGGAATATTGGAGTTAGCTCACATCGACCTATGTGGTCCCATGAGAACACAAAGCTGCTATGGAGATAGATATTTCATTCTGTTTGTTGATGATTACATTAGATTGATGACAGTAATGTTTTTAAAGGAGAAATCTGAGGCATTTAAAATGTTTAAATGGTACAAAGAAAAAGTAGAGAAAGAAACCAGGAAAGAATTGAAATGCTTGAGATCTGACAGAGGTGGTGAGTTTATTTTTGATGAATTCACTAACTATTGTAATGAGCATGGTATAAAAAGATAGGTTTCTACACCGAGAACACCTCATCAAAATGGGATTGTTGAAAGGAGGAATAGATCAATTGTTGATTGCACAAGGACACTGATGATAGAAAATAATGTTGCTAAGACATACTAGAGAGAGGCAGTTAGCACAGCTGTATATGTTCTAAACCGAGTACAATTGAAGAAGGACACAAACAAAACACCCTACGAGTTATGGTTTGGTCACAAACTGATTGTTAGTTACTTCAGGATTTTTGGTAGCAAATATTTTATTCTGAAAGATGATAGAAATGGGAAGTTTGACTTTGAAGGTGATGAAGGGATATTTCTTAGATATTCCACTAAAAGAAAATCTTATAAGTGGCTGAAGAAAGTTACTAATAAGATGATTGAAAGTACTAATGTGAGAGTTGATGAATTTGATGATAAGAATGGTGAAGAAAGAACTAGGGAGGTGGAAGACTATGATAGATTCACTTATATTGAACATCTAGAGTACCTACCGAAGCCCAGGCTGAGTTGACTGAGCATCAGGAAAATAACATCGAGGAACAACAAAGGGAAACTGATGATTAGGAAGGAGCTACCGAGCAAGGAAATGAACCTGAACAGGATGAATAAGAAAGGAGAGATCAGGTGCTGACAAGATTCGTCATAAGACATCATCTTGAGAACCAAATCATTGGGGATAGACAAGCTGGCATGATGAAAAGAAGTAAGATAAGACAAGGTACATGCTTAGTTTGTGAGTTTGAATTGAAAAATGTTAAGGTTGCACTAGAAAATGATGAATGGGTAAATGCAATGAATGAAGAGATAGAAAAGATTGAGAAAAACAAGACATGGACCTTAGTACCTAGACCTAAAGATAAGAATGTTATACTAAATAGATTTTCAAAAATAAGATGAATGAGAATGGAGAGGTTACAAGGAAAAAAGATAGACTTGTATGCAAGGGATATGCATAGGAGGAAGGTATAGATTATGGTGAAACTTTTTCACTTGTTGCTAGACTAGAAGGAGTTCACATGTTACTTGCATATGCTGCACAAAAAGTTTAAAGTCTATCAAATGGATGTTAAGTCTGCTTTTCTAAATGGGATACTAGAAGAGGAGGTCTACATAGAACAAACAGAAGGGTTTGTTGATGCAGACAAGAAAGACATGGTATGTAGATTACATAAAGCTTTATATGGTTTGAAGCAAGCACCGAGAGCTAGGTATGAAAGGCTGCATACTTATTTGTTAAGTATTAGTTTTGTTAGAACTAGTGAAAAAAACAATTTGTACATGAAAGGAGAGTCTGATGATACTATTTTGATTGCTAAAATATTTGTGGATGATATAATTTTTGGAGGACAAGATCATATCTGTAAATCATTTGCTAATGAGATGAGAAAAGAATTTGAAATGTTTTGGAGAGATTAAGTTCTTTCTAGGACTATAGGTTATTCAGTAGAATGATGGAATATTCATCACACAATCAAAGTACATAAAGGAAGTATTGAGGAAATTTGGCATGGAAGATGCTAAATGAGTTGGAACATCGATGGTCACAGGCTGCAAACTGACTAAAGATGATGAATCTACATAGGTAAACCAGACATTGTACACAATAGACCAGATATTGCACATGCTATTGAGATTGTTGCCAGATTTTTTGCAAATCCTAAGGAATCACACATGGTTGCTACAAAAATA
Source organism: Chamaecyparis obtusa (assembly GCA_027943335.1). Lineage (NCBI taxonomy): Eukaryota > Viridiplantae > Streptophyta > Pinopsida > Cupressales > Cupressaceae > Chamaecyparis > Chamaecyparis obtusa. Next base: position 2,478,405 of record BSBK01003345.1, read on the forward strand.
ATCTTGAGATACCTAAAGAAAACAAAAGATCATGGATTATGGTATCCAAAGGAAGGCAAGTTTGAACTAAGAGTCTACACTAACGTAGATTGGGCTAGAAATATAGATGACAAAAAAAGCACAACCAGAGGAGCATTTTTCTTTGGTGAAAGACTTGTTACTTGGACAAATAAGAAACACCCGTTTATTTCTAAGTCTACTACCAAAGTAGAATATGTTGTTGCTGCTACAAACTAGTCAAACATTTCTTACATCAAACAAGTGTTGGAAGGTATGAATGAGATAATCATTGAGCCAGTGATTATATATTGTGACAACACTAGTGCAATAAATATTTCTAAGAATCCAGTAATGCACTCAAAGACCAAGCATATTTATATCAAGTATCACTACTTAAGAGAACAAGTATAGGAGAAGCAAGTCAAATTGGAATATGTTGCATCAAAAGAACAACTTGCTGATATATTTACCAAACCTCTACTGAAGGAAACTTTTGAACACTTGAGGACTAGACTTGGGGTCTGTCCCCTATCTACTAGTCACTAATGTGATCTGGAGGTTGCATCAGCCTAATCTTATCAAAAGATCATTAATGTTGATGCAACATAGTTCACACTTTGGATTTTGTCTAAGGTTGTGAAAGGTTTGAGGAACTAGAACATAGATTTGCATAACAGTATATTGAGATACATTGAATGCACCAGATAACAAAGAGTCACATGGCTAATGCAAAGCTATATGTTTTATATTGTTCTTTGGCATTGTTGTCAAAGGGAGAGAGATCTCAATATGAAACAAGAATGAAGAATGGGAGAGATATCTTAATATGATCAATATGGACAAAAATCATGATACATCTATCTAAGGGAGAGATGAAAAGATCAAATCTACAGAAGACAGTCTGCACATGTAATGTTGTTATGTAACGTAGTGATTAAATATATTAAATATCAAGCTAGAGAGAGCTTACCAAGTTAGAAAATTTACTTGCATAGTTGTAGAATACATGTTTGGTATGTGTATGGAATATTTCATATTGCTTGTGTTTCCATCAATGCCAAAGGGAGATATTGATGAACTACAATTGATTGAATATTTGAATGACTTGAAGATCAGTGATTAGAGATCACTGAGTTACTGAATAGATATGTAAGATGATTAAATTAGTAATATGTTGTCATTGATGTCAACTAGTTTTGACAGTACTTATCTTGTAAGTTACAAACATCTAAACATCTGCATAAGGGAGAAAGAGATAAAGAATTGATATATCTACATGAGGAAGATGGATATGACAGATGAGGATAAGGAATACTTTGGGTAACTTATTGATGATTCTATGACCTTATGTTATTGACTTAATTATGTTGCATTCATCTATGATGAAGAAGAGAGAAAAAATGTATAAAGGAGTATGGTTGGTAAATAAAGCACTTTAGTATACATCGAGCCAATGTAGTGTATACTGAGTGATAGTATCAACCAAGCTTGTTTTCATCGACGTATTTCTTTGTTAACCGAGTATGGATGAAGGAACTAAATGATTAGTTTAGCCAACAGAAATTGATGAGATGGAAAGTGTATGATTTTGAGATTGAAGACAAAGTTTGTTAAGAGATCCTCGGCTAACAAAATTTGAAGAAGATCTAAAAGGATGGAATTGAAATGTCTTAGTGACACATCTACCGAGGAAGGTTTAAGTGAAAAAATCAACGAAGGATATTAAGCGGCAAAATATGATGGATGAAAAGAAAACAATTTACTTGTCTATATAAGAGACATTGGTTTCATTGTTGAAACTATGCCAGAAGAAAGAAGACTACAAAGAATTTGCATGAACATAGCTTCATGCATGCCTAATTAGACTAGTTGAAGGAGAACCGAACTGCAGAGTTAACTGAGCATCAGAAAGCTTTTACCAAGGGACAATAAGTTATTGAATATTGAAGAACTTAATTGAAATGTTGATCAGAGGATTTGTATGGGCTTAGAATAGATTTAAACATTTGAAAAATCAAGTTGTATTGTAATCAGATCACCTACTGTTTCAGTTTAACCATTGTAACAGAAAAATCTCTTAACCGAGTGGACTTAACTATCTTGTGATTGCCCTAAGTCATTCATAGAATATACATTTTTATCCTATCAACCCCATAGTGAATGCTGGCTGGATGATAATTGTTAGTCTTAAATCCTCTAACAAGGTCACACCTTACAGTGTGTTTTCTAACCTTTAATAGGGTTGGCTCTTCACCAAGCTCACTTCAGAAGAGTGAAAAATATTTTTGGGTTACCAGTCCCATGTGGTTTTTCCCTTAATAGGGTTTCCATGTTAAATCTTTGTGTTATGTATTTTTGTGATGATTGTTTGGTTATCATACTTTACATATTGCATATTTGATTTGGTGGGTAATCACTGTGAGAAATTAACTTGTAATTGGTAAAGGCACAGATAGTTTAGTATTTTATGTTACCGAGTTGCAAAAGTTTGCTGAATTTGTTAAAAGATATACATTTTATAATTGGGACTATTGGATAACTGCTCTAACTGATTCACCCCCCCTCTTAGTTATTCTAACAACTATAGTGAAAAGGACATTTGTACTTGGAGAGAGAATCTTTTGGCATAGGTTTAAAGATTTCTTTCTTAGAATTCATTAATTGAACATACACCTTCTTAGCCACATCTTGAGGGGTATCAAGATAATATAAGGAAGGTGTTGGAAGAAGAACATGAAGTGGAGGGAAATGATAAGAATCAAACACCTTAAATTGAGATAGCAGAAAGCCAAGACCATGCATATCTTGTTTTGGGGATAGATGAACCTGATATTTAATATCTTGTTCATTAACACCAAGCCCTAAACCCTTATAACCTTGTTTAGCTATCATATTGTATCCTATAGTGTACATATCTTGTAAAGCTTTTGCAGGAGGTGATTGTTTATGGTGATCATGAGAAAATGTTGTGTAAGGTGGAATCATAGGTTTAGAAGAAGTTTCTTTTCTCTCCCCTTTAATATCATCATGGATCGGATAAGAAGGGGAAGGTAAATCAAAGAATTCTTGCACATGTGCATCATGCACCATAGTTTGAGCCCCATCATAAGTGTGGGAAGAACTAGAAATAGTAGATGGAGAAATGGGAATGGGAATATTAGGAATTGGATTAGGAAGGATAGGATTAGGATTAGGAAGATTAGGAACTAGATTAGGAAGGAGAGGATTAGGATTAGGAAGATTAGGAAATGCTCTATCATCTACCAAATTTATCACATAATCCAAAAGAGTAAAAAGTCTGCCACACAAATTTTTAATAAATTTTTTGAAAGTAGGAAGGCTAGTATTAGTCAATCTCATAATAGCATAAGCAAGTGAAGCATGAAGAGTGACAAACATAATGAAATGGATGATACTCTCATAAACATCGTAAGTACTATAAAGAGATGCTAAGAGGAGAATAATGAGGAAAATAACCACACACCAAAGCATCTTAAGGATCTTCATAGTGAATGAAATGCAAGAAATGTTTTTGTATTTTGATGAGTATGTAGATTTTTTATTTTTTTTGTATTTTAAAATGCAAGAGCATAAAAGAAACTAATCTAAGATAGTCTTAAGGAAAAGAGGCAAATAATCCAACACCAAAAAGAAAGAGTTGTCTATCACCGGCTCACCAAAATATAAGATATCAAATATGGATAGGGTTTAGGACAATGGGGGTTTGCACATAAAAGAGACCCTAAACCAATATTTAACACATCTGTGAAATTCTAATGATAAGGAATATAAATCTAGATATGATTGCAAAGAATAATGAAATTAGATAAGATGAAATACATACCTCATAACATAGTAGATATGGAAATACTTATTTTCTGGTGCATGTATCATGTTTCTAGAAATTTTGTAATCAAATCTGAAAGATAAACAAAGAGACTGAGAAAAACCATAAATCTTTTTCTTTTCTGAACCAGGTCGACCTTGACCCAAATATAGGGGCACAATCGTGCCCCTTTATGTCGATCTTGACCTGCACTATTTTGACTGAAAATCTGTTCATGGATCCTGAAAGTTTGTCAAAAAGGGTATCCAAATCTTCTTTGTAATTCACTGTTCCATACTTGTTCCTGCAAGAAAAATGGTTTTGTTTGTTGGGGGAGGGGTTTGCCTTGGTCAAACCCTGATTTAGGAATTAACCTTGAAATAAAAAATGAAATGGAGAATGCTAGCAAGTAGTAGAAGAAGATCTAACAATAAAGCTATGATATTCAATAGATATGCAATTTTATTTGAAATGTAAACAAGTATGTTAATATGAAAGCTTAGACTCAACATTAAAAACCATAAATGTAAATAAAAACATCCATGATTATATGCTTGGAATCCACCTTGAGGAAAGAATGAATAAATCTTGAGAAGAAGACTTGAAAACCTTGATTGAACACTTGGAAGCTTGAAAGTAGGCAATAGATTATGCGTAGAATGATCCTCCTTCCTCTTTTATTTTTCCTCTCTTTTCTTCCTCTTTTTTTCTCTTCTTTCCTTCTCTCCCCTTGAAATGAGAGGAGAAGGCTTCCTTATATACTAGTCTATGACACCAAATTATAGAGAGGCCAACATATAAGAAATAAATTCTCATTAGGTTCATACCCTTAGAAGTGGACCTATATTAAATGTCTTTTAAGAGTCACCACTTTAAAGCCTAAAGTAGCCAACGCGGAAGTGGGAAAAATAACTTTTGAGTCTCCCCCCACATCTGAAACACTTTCTAATGAAAAAGGGGAGCCTAGGTTAGGGTCGAGGTTGACCTTGACCTAGGGGGTTAAGACCCCTAGAAAATATGCCAAGTGGGGAAAGTAGTGCTGAGAGAGGCCCATTCAGGGTCCGAACAGGCACAAAAGATGGAAAAGGGGCATAAATTAGAGGACAACATGATAATGGCCCAAAACCCCCCCTAAGGAGGTCTAAACCATCTTAACATGGAAGTTCTTCCATTTTAAGATGATTCACTTCCATCAAAGGGTATCTTCCCACTTACAAATATCCTTTCATGATTATCAATTTCCTTGTCTACCAAGAGTATTTACTCTTTGCTAAGGGCATAAGCATACATTGTTATTTTAAGGACATCTCCTTGTTGTTGGAAGTAGGTATCCTTGTTATCTTTTCCTTATGATGCCACCATATTCCTATGTCACCATCATAAGGAGGGTGATATACATACGTCCTCCTTGTATATTATGCAGCTTATTTTGATTACATAAAAACAAGTTTTGGAAGGACCTAAAACCTTGTACAATAGGAGAACATAATAGGCATTTAAGCATTAGCAGAACAAGTGTAATAGCACCAAAAAACACCACACAAAAAAGTCTTTAAACAAAAAGAACAACCAAAAGACAAAGGAAAACAAAAGGGAAGCAAGACATCAAGATGTTGTCTAAACACATTTCATCAGTTCTACTGCCTGATCAGCAAGAATCTGCATGTTTGTAGTAGACAACTTTAGATCATCCATGTCATTCTTGTTTCCATCCTCCATCTTCTTAAACCTAGACCTCGTATGCCTGCTAGGGCCCTGATCCTCTTTAGTATCCATAACCTCATGGTTTCCTTTCCCATTGTCGAGCTTGTCCACCAGGATCTTCACATGCTCATTTGATGCTTTTAGGATAGCATAGCTCTGCTCAACAATATTCCCCATGGTCTTCTCTATCTTGTCAATTCTCTTTTCCATAATTTCAATTTTCCTTGCCATACCGTTACTATTTTCAAATTTGACCTCCATGGTAGTAATTCTGTCATTGAAAACAACAAGACCCTCAGCCCTAGCGACAGTATCAGTGAGCTCATCAATTGTCTAGCCCATCATTTTCTCCCCTAGGTGCATCCTTTTAAGAACCTCCATCTCTTTTTTCAACTGGTGAATATGGGTCTTCATCATAGTGATATCATTCTTCATAATACTGAGGGTAGTTAGAAAAGCCAAACATCCTAGATTTTCAAAATCCATATTCCCTCCCTTCGTATTCTTAGAACCCTTATTCCCTTCCTATGATTTATCCTTAGAGCTCTCCATATTCTCCTTCTCCATGTTAACCTTATCCTTTTCATACCCATCTTTCCCAATGTCATTCACAACCTGAGCAACCTCATGCAAGATATTCTCCTCCACCCACACATTTTTTTCAGTTTCCACACTCTCCTCCATAGCAGGGTTGGTGTCCACACGGTCATCTTGATTACTCTTTTCCTGAGAGGAAGAGCCCTCATTATAGGATAAAATAACCCTTTTCACAATTTTCTTCTTCTCTTTTTTGGCTCTGGTACGTTTTCCCATGGGCTCCATTCTTTTTTTCCCCTGTTTCTTAGAACTTTCCTCCTTGTACGCATCATCCTCAACATCCATATCTATGGTTGACTCCTCCACCTTCCTTTTCTTTTATTTTTCTTTGGGCTAGATTCCAAAAACTCCTCAGAGCCCCCCTCTTCCTCTTCCGTGTCCTCCATAAAAGGCTCCTCAGAATCCTTCCCATCTGTGTCATAATCTTCAAGGGATTTTTTGTTAAGCTGGGGTCTTTCTACCTTCTTTGATTTCAACACCTCAAAGATGAGGATCATGAGCCCTTCATGGCAGGCATGATCACCCTCCGGGTCCCTTTTCTAATGGAGGATAGAGGCATTCAAAGAACTCAACAAGTAAAAAGGAAATTTTATTTTAACTGCATGCCTAAAGTGGTTCAAAAGGATAAGATGATGGTTGTATATTTTAGTATAATGACCATCCAAGGTAATATAGCCTAAAATAACAAATAAAACAAGGCTCCAAGGCCTGGAAATACACTTAGGATGAACTATGATTTATCCACCTTAACCATTTGATTCCTCTCCCACTCCATGGGTGCAAATGCCTCCAAAGCTTTGTCCAAAATCTTCCTATCCTTGTAGAAGTTGATGCCCTCAGTCATCAAGCCAGTTGCTTCAACAATCACTTCCTTAGTCACCTCCATATTTTGCATACCAACCAAAACACTCCTATTATACTAGGTTTTGATGAAATTTCTAGTCACAGCAACTTTCCCTCCATGCAGTCTCTCCATATACATCGCTAGACCCCCATCCTCAACAATCTTCCATATTTCCTTGTTCTATTTCCAGTCACTATAGCTCACCGGCTTGTACCTCCTCTTCTTGCCACCCATAGAAATGTAAGAGAACAAAGAACCCTTCTCCAAATAATTCCCAACACTCTGCAAGCTAGCCTTCAGATTGTAATAAAACCTATTGATGTTCTGCAGAACCCACAAATCATGCCAAAGGATGCCAATAATTATCTCAAAATCAACCCACTATCCTTCATGATCATCACATAGATTAGTACACTCAATACTCATTAATAAACCCTTCATTCAAAACATGTTGCTTACTCATTTTCTACTCCTTATTAATTAATGATGACCCTTCACAAGGGAGATCAAAACCATCATTCCACTTAATTTCCACCTAGCTTTTACAAGCCACATTCACTGCCTAGTCAGCCACCGAGTTGGCCTCCCTGAAAACATGGGTGATCATGCACATTTCAAAGGACTCAATAATGTTTTTAGCCTTGCTAATAACATTGGCAATGGTCCAGGAGGGGGTCATGGTATTCTTCAAGCAATTAACAATATTTAAGGAATCCCCTTCAATCCATATTTTAGTATAACCCTTCCTTTTGGCTAACAACACCCCATGAAGAGCCGCATTAGCCTCCGCCACCTGATTGGTATCAAAACCTATAGGAATGGCCAAAGGCCCATTGCAATTCCCATACTCATCTCTAATAACCATACCATAGCTAGCAATTCTAGGGTTGCCTTTAGAGGCACCATCAAAATTGACTTTAACCCAACCATTAGGGGGACAGTCCCACCTAGCCTCTCTTCTCAGACTTCTTTTGGTATCTTGAGCCTTCCTTCCTTCAAAATTCCAATTATTATAGACTTTTTCCTCCCAATCATCCTTTGGGTCTCGATAAATCTTAATCAACCCCAAATTCTCCAACATAGCTCTCTTGATCTTGTGGAAAATACTATCCCAATTAGACTCCTTGTTCCTAAAATCCCTATCATTCCTTTCTTTTCAAACCCCCAAGCTTAAGAAGGGAAGGAAGAAATTCCAAAAAGATATTAGGAACTTATTGTTAGTTGGTGGCTTCCAAAAAGTAAACAACTCCTAAATGTCTTGAGGGAACACCCACTCCAGATTCATCATATCAAATAATTTTTCCCATATTTGCCTAGTAAAAGAGCAGTGGATGGTTATATGATTGATATTCTCCTCATCTTTTTTGGAAAGACAACATCTATTAGTAAGAACAAGGCCTCTTTTCTTGAGATTTTCAATTGTAAGAACTTTATCCTGCAATAAGATCCAAAAGAAAACATTAATTTTAGGAATTAATCCCTTGAACCAAGCTTTAGCCCAACATGGTTCAGGTCTATCTTCAAAGTTATGCATGTATAGAGAGGAGACTGAGAATAGGCCATTAGAATTATGTCTCCAAATTAAGGTATCCCCATCATCAATAATAACCACAACATTTAAAAGGTTATTCAGACTCCTAAGAGAAGGATCAATCTTGGCCAGATCAGTCCATTTGTCCCCTTCCTAATAGTCCTCCACATGTATGCCCAAAATCTATTTGCAAAGGATAAGCAATTCATTCCAAATAGGTACCTCCTTAAGGGGTTTATCAAGCAGCCATGTGTCATCCCAAAATAGATTTTTCTTACCATTACCAACCTTCCATTTGACTCCCTTCTTTATCATATCTTTTCTTCTTAAAGCATTGCCCCAAATACATGATCCACCTTGGATAGAATCAGAGTTTAAGAAATTATTGAAGTCATAGCTATCCCTATTATATTTTTTGTGCCATATAGTGCTCTATTCTCTAGATTTCTTTAACATTCTCCAAAGGATTTTAGCCATAAAAAATTCATTTATACTTCTAATAGTGCGAAGACCAAGACCCCCTTTCCTTGTCGGTTTACAAACCTTCTCCCAAGCAATAAGAGCCATTATTTTCTTTTTCTCGACTCTGGACCAAAGGAAGTTCTTTTGGATTTTCTCTATACTTTCAGCAAACTTCTTAGGTATTTTGAAAAGGCTCAAGGCATATAGAGGAATACTTTGAAGGGTAGCTTTGAGAACAACAATCTTACCAGCCTGGCTAAGAAGAGCACCCTTCCAACCAACAAGACTTTTGTGAAATTTATCAATCATATCCACCAAAAAGAGTCCAGAGGAGTAAGGCATAGAGGTAAGCCAAGATAGGACCCTTGGAGACAATCCACCTCACAACCCAAAATTCTTTTTAATCTTTCTTGTCTTTTTTCAGGCACATTAATGAAGAATACATAGCTCTTATTCCAATTAATGCTCTGGCTCGTAGCTCTAGCATAGTTGTCAAGGGCCTTTTAAATAATTTTTCCATTTTTAATAGAAGCTTCACCCATTATTATGGAATCATCCACAAATTACTATTGTGAACAAATCAGGTCCTTGGAAGAAGGTCTCAAACCCCTGAATTCACCTCTGTTAACCAATCTACCAATATATCTTCCCAAACATTCTGCCAAGATAACAAAAAGAATAGGAGAAAGGGGGTCCCCTTGCCTAAGACCTCTAGAAGATTTGAAGAAGGGAGTAGGAGATACATTCACAAGAACATAGAAGGTGGCAGAGAAGACCAAACAGTGGATTAGATCTCTACTTCTTTTGTTGAAACCAAAAGCCTCTAGAGTAGCCATCAAAAAGTCCCAGTCAACCCTGTCATAAGCTTTGGATAGGTCAAGTTTTAGTAAAAAACCTTCCTTCTTAGACATGGCTAGAGAGTGTATATTTTCATGGACCGAGATGATAGAATCCAGGATCTGCCTTCCAGGGACAAACCCATTCTACTGTCCAGAGATAAAAGAAGGAAGAAAAGAGAGAATTCTAGAAGTTAGGACTTTAGAAATTATCTTATACATCAAATTGCATAAAATGATAGGTCTGAACTGGTCCAAGCTGTCAGCCCCAGTTTTCTTTGGGATTAGAGAAATAAAGGTGCCATTTAGTTCCTTGAGGATTCTTCTTGCCCCAAAAAATTCCTTAACAACATTTGTAACATCATTTTTCAAAATCCTCCAATACTTTTGAAAGAAGAAAAGAGGATAACCATCTGGACTAGGGGCTTTATCACCTTCAAAGGAAAACATAGCCTTTTGAATCTCATCCATAGAAGGTATAGCAGTAATAGCTCTATTGTGATCAACATTCAAAATACTGGGAATACCATCCAACAACTCTTCTTGGCACTCCATATCCAGGTTCTCAACTTTCTTTAGGAGCTCACCAAAGAAGTTATTGGCCTCAGTTCTAAAATCCTCCTCCTTCTCACTAATGGTACCATTGACCTTCAGTCTAGAGATTTTGTTGCCCATTCTATGTTTCAATGTGGTCATGAAGAAGTATTTAGAATTCCTATCCCCTTCCTTTAAGAAAATCTTTCTAGACCTTTGCCTCCAAAATCATTCTTCTTTAGAGATGATATCATGATATTCAATAAGTTTAGTATCTTCCTCATTTTTTGTATGAAAACTATACCCTTTTTCCTGAATGCTGTCTTGGATCTCCTTTAGTTCTTCAACAATTTTCTTTTTGTTGTTAAAAATATTTCCAAAAGTTTCTTTATTCCATTTGTTTATGTTGTCCTTCACATTTTTCATTTTCTTAGCAACTTTGAACATTTCCATTCCTTCAATCCTAATACTCCACCACTCCTCAATCAAATTTTCTAGGTTAGGGTGGATAGTCCACATTTTCTCAAAGTGAAAAGGAAAGTTCCTTTTAGGCCATTGAAATCAGCTCTAATGGTTATCGGGTAGTGGTCAGAACTAGCTCTGATATAAGCAGATAAGGAGCAAGAATAATGATTGAACTAGTTGCTACTAACAAGAGCTTTGTCAAGTCTGACCTGAATAAGCTCATTTCCCCCTCTCTTGTTGGTCCAAGTATAGTTAACTCCCTAAAAATCTAAGTCATGTAACTCTTGACTATCAATAAACTCCTTAAGATTAGTTCTGCTGTCCAGATTGGGTTAGCCACCCCCAAATTTCTCATTCTCCTTCAAAGGAGTATTGAAGTCCCCCATAATGATCCAACCCTCATTAGCAAAATCTCTTCTAAAACTAGAAACTTCTCTCTAGAAATATTTCCTCCCCCACTTGGTATTCATAGTATAAATATTAGTCAGAACCCAAGAGGTGCCATCTTTAATGTGCCAGAATCTAATGTTAGTCACATTAATACCAAAAGATAAAACTTCCCCTTTAATGAAATTATAGTTCTAGCTAGTCACAATATCCCTAGAGCCCCCTTCCGCATCACTTCCATGGGATAGACCATTACTAAAAAACTAGATTTTCTAAACTTTATCCTTAGACATCTTAGTCTTTTGTAAAAGAACAATATCATGCTTATTGTCTCTGATCATGTTTTTGACCATGGCTTGCTTATGAGGATTATTTAATCCTCTCACATTCCAAGAGATAAATTTCATTGTTTAAGGAATGGGCCAGACTCTAGGATGGTTTTTTGGCTGCCATTCGCTAAGCTCTTGCTGGTCTCAAAAGCTCACTTTTTTTGGTTCGAGGGTCTTCCTGGGGAAATATGGGGAGCCCCCACATCTCTAGTCTTAGTGCTTCTGAGGGTTGAGGAACCATGCTTCATTTGCTCTCCATCTTTAATTTTCTTAACATTTTTAACTATCTTTTTCTTCTCCACTTTGGACCATCCTTCTTCATTTGGTTCTTTAGATCCCAAAAGGGCCTCTGCTATATCCACCTCATCACTCCACTTAGCAGATTTAGATGGGCATGGTGATTGCTTGTCAGGACCCCCCAGAGTATCAGAGATCTTCTGAAACTTATCCTCTGAGCATCCCAGAATCGGATAGACTTGAGCATCTTGTTAGATTACCATACTCTGAGAGGGTAGCAAGAGGCCAAAACCTCTTGACATCTCTTGTTTGAACAAGCAAGCATCAAAGTTATCATTACCCTCTTTTGCCCCCAAAGGCCTACTTTGGATATCTTCAGCAAAGGATTCATCAGAGCTTTTAGTAATGGATTCCTTTAAAAATTTGGTACTACGCCCTAATTTATGTTCAATCTCTAAGTGAAAAGTGTCACATCCTTCAATAGGCATATCCATCCCATCCATCTTTCCTTCTTTCTTCCCATTAATACTACCCCCAATAGAGTTCATTTCAGCCACAACCTTCTTTACCCATATCTTTTTCATTTTTTTCTTTTGGGGTAATTGCTTTGGGCATTTTTTCGCCCAGTGGCCTATTTTCTTGCAATGAAAACAAGCAAAGGGGGTTGATTCATACTCTATCTTATCGATCCATGATCCAAGTTTGGATTCAAGAGTGATAGATTCTAGCATATCCACTCCCTGCTACACCCAACATAGATCCTGGCATACGTAAGGTGCCTTTTAGAGATCATGATAGGATCCATACAAAGGAGTTCCCCAAAGACATTTGCAATGCTCTTAAAGATGTCTTCCATCTAGAACTCAAGAGCCAAGCTTGGAAGAGTCACCTAGACTGGTGTCTGCACATTAAGATCTTGCATATCCAAATTAGGACACCATTTATGTAGAATCATAGAATGCTTTCCTATCATCCAAGGTCCATTACACATAATAAACCTTAAATTCTCCTCACATGAGAAGGAAAAATCTAGGCATCCTTTGGGAAGAGCAACCACCTCCACTTGGCCTTTTAAAACCCATTTATTTTTAACAAAATCCCTAACCACCTTGATATTAGGGTGAGATCCCAGGAATCTCCCCACAAGAGAGTTAGCCATTTGAGATATATTAACATCTATTATTTGATCCAGAATGGATATAGCAAAAGTTCCCTCCACACTCTTGGATAAGATTTTCATAGGTGGGAGAGAGGACTTACCCATAGGTTTTATGCCAAAAAGGCCTGACCAACATTTGCCAGAAACATAAGATTTCATCCTATTCTGATCACATGGCCCCTTCATGGGTCCCCCTCCCGGGTCCCCTGTCCCAAGTCTGACATCATGAATCTTACCTTGAGTTTCATTTGCATCTGTGTCCTCCAGTTGACCATCACCCCCCGAGGGACCAGCATTAGATCTGCCATTCCCCTTGCTAGACACGTTTGAAATTTGAAATTATGCAGCTTGTTAGTCATCCTTGAGGAGACAATTATTTTTTTAAGACTGATCATGTTTTTGATCCCTAAGGAGGCAATGATTTCCTTAGGATTGATTTCCTTTTTGGATCCCCGTGAAGACAATGCTTTCCATAATATTGATCCCATAAGTTTTGCCTAAGCACAAAGTTTTTTTTAAGCCACATTTGAGTGGAATTTTTTTTAAATCCTCCCTTGAGTGTAAAATTTTTCAAATTTTCCCTTGAGCACAAAGTTTTGCAAGCCGCCCATGTGCGAATTTTTTTTCATAGTAGAATAGAATAAAATAATACAGCTTTCTAGACCATAAATTATCCTTCCCTTTCTCTTTAGGATGAGTGGAACTAGAATAATATAACTTGTTAGCCTTTCCTTCTTCTCCTCTTCTTCTCCCATGAATCACCTAGCATAACACAACTTGCTAGCCTATTATATTTATGGTCTCTCTCTCATAGCCATGCTAGTGGGTTAGATCATGGAGTTTTGTCTCATCTTTGGTGATGCTCTTTACCATTCCATGTGGTCATTTATTCTATTGCAATAGATTTCTGAATATGATATTATTGGTCGATACATTTCTTGATCGAGTTTTCGTATACTATTTGATTTGGAGTTTTATTTTTGGTACTAACCCATTTTTTTTGGTGTCTTTGTCTTTAGTTTGTTTTATTTTTGTTTTGGTTTTCATGCCCTCATGCATGTATTTATGGGTTGAGATCCTTCATTTGGGGGATTTCATCCTTAAACATAGTGATATCTTGTCTCTTTATATTTTGTCCATGATAATCTCTCTCTCTCTCTCTCTCTCTACTATAATCATGAGGTTGTATCTTACTCCCACTAAATTAAGGGCTATAAGTACCATCCTAAATTATAAGAACCTAATTAGTATATAATTTAAGGACTATTTTGTACCTACCTTAGTGTGTTTTCTATAACATGACCTCATCTAGCACTTAATGGATACCAAAATTCAAATATGGTTCCTCTTTCTTTATAATCTTGTATAAAATTAAGGTTAGCCCTTATTTATAAGTGTGCTCCTCTATTTTTCCTCCAATCTTATAATTCATTTCATCACCTAAGCACTATATCACCATTTATGGCATTTATATTCTCTCCCAACCTTAGAACTGGCTATATCTTACTTTCCCACATCCTCTCATTATCTGGGACCCATGGTCTCAATTTGGGATCTGATTCATGGGTACATAATGACTCACTATACCTGGGTATAGGGAATTTTAGATGCCCTATACCCCAAAGATTGATCCCATAATTGAATTGAGTCCCTGCCATAATAATTTAGTAGAGGATTAGGACTTACCATTGGCTTGGTTGAGTTTTAACCCCCAAAATGTTGTTTGAGGTATTTGAACACCCTATCTCTCCTCATTTTACATATCATAACCATTCTTAAGCACTAATTATTGTGATCAAGCATTCATAATCATGCTATCAAGTGAAAGGAAGCAAATAAAGTTTAAGAGACATCAAGAAACCAAGTCCAAGCATTCAAAATCTAGCATTATTCTCAAGCATTCAAGGTGTTTCTCTCCATAAATCTATCTTATTTCCCCATTGGAGGAAAAGTAAAGGAGTTTCTATCAATGAAAGATATACACCTACTTCTTTAGGTCTTCTTCTTTCTCCCTTAATCAAAAATTTTGATAATTTAAAACATCCATTCCATGAGGTTTTTTCTTTCATGATTTCCTTTTGGATTTTTGTGTTAAGTCAAAGATATTGCATTAACATATTTGATCACATTCAAAGAAACATTTGTGTTACCAATATATGATATACTTTATTTATTAGATCTAGACTCTAGTACATGACAAAAAACTTTCCTTTATTTCATTTCATTTGAAGGTTGATTCCTAAATAGCATTTTTTTTTAAGGAAAACTCCTTTATCCAACCTTCCTCTCCATTTTTCTATGTGCAAGAACAAGTTACAAAGCTACTCAAACTTTTCTAGGAAAATCAGGAGTAGTTAGAGCATTCCTATAAGTTTGGAGCAAAAGCCTATGGTACATAACATTTTAGCTACTCTGTACCTAGGTACAAAATGTTTCACCTGTTATGTACCCTATATATCGATCTCATATTTGAATAGAAGATAGCTTACAACTTTGGGATCTCAAAATGATAATTGTAGGTATTTTTGAGATTCCATCTATCTATTATTTAGATCTAAAGTAACATATTTTTAAATTTTTTTTTAGATGCATAAAGGTCTTTCCTTATCTATATTTCCTTTCTCATTATCATTTCCCATTTCAATTTTACACATTTAGTGAAGGATTATTAACCCATTTAACACTTGGGACCATCCTAACCTATTGAGACATCTTCCTTCTGAATGTGCAACTTTGACAAGGAGAAGTGATCTACCTCTTTATATTGCTTCTCTTTTCATGTTGTACATACTGGAGGTTCACCACAATGTACAATATGAAATGTGAAGCAATGAAAAGATATAGATTACGTCACCTTTTCAAACTTGTACATTTAGAAGAAAGATGTCCCAATAGGATAAGATGGTCCCAAGTGTTGAATGGGTCAATAATCCTTTTCTAAATATGTAAATTTGAAACGTGAGATGATAATAAGATAAGAAATGTAAATTAGGGAATATTTATATGCATTTAGAATTGAAATGGAAAATATGCTACTTCATATATAATATCAGACAAATAGAATCTCAAAAATGCATGTAATTGTTGTCTGAGATCTCCAAGCTATGACCTATCTACCAGTCAGATTTTAGTTGGATCTAGAGGGTATAGGGTGGTTGAAATATTTTGTACCTAGGTAAAGAGTAGCTTAAATTTTCTTTACCCAGGTTTTGTCCAAAACTTATAGGGGTGCTCTGACTATTCCCGATGTGCCCAAAAAAGTCTTGATAGCTATGTAACATGTGCTTGCACAAAAAATGGGGGAATAAGTTTGGATAAAGGGTTTTACCTCAATCATACCCCTATCTAGGAATCAACCTTGAAATGAAATGAAATGAAATAAATGAAAGTGTGATGTCATGTAGTAAAGGATAGATCTACAAAATGAAGTATATCATACCTTGGCAACAAAAATGCTTCTTAGAATGTGATCAAATATGTTGATGCAATAGATTTGAATTAACACAAAAACCCAAAAGGAATTCATGGAAGACAAAAAATTATGGATGGATGTTGTAATTCACCACAATGTTTGATTGAAGAGAAGATAAAGAAGACTTGGATGAATGTGTATCTCCTTCCTTGATAGAAAACTCCTTTTCTTGGACTCCAATAGTAGAAAGAATATATATATATGGAGAGAAACATATTTAATGATTGGGAAGAGTGATAGATCTTGAATGCTAGGAATTGGTTGCTTGATATCTCTTGAGATTGATTTCCTTCCTTGAACTTGATATCTTGATTATGAATGCTTGAAATAAATGTAATTTTTTTATAATCTTGACCACAGTTACTAAAATGAGGAGATAAAGGGTGTTTATATACCTCTCACAACTTCTTAGGGGTTAAAAATCAACTAGGCCAATTGTAAGTTTAAATCCTCCACTAAAACCCCAAGATAGGTCCTGATTCTAATTTGGGCTCAATATTTGGGGTATAGGGTGGTTGAAATGATCTATACTTAGGTATAGAATGTTTGAGACATTCTATACCCACCAATCAGGGCCCCAATTGGGACCATAGGTCCTGGGCAATGAGAGGATGCATGAAAACATGATATAGCTAGTTTCAAGGTCGAGAGTGAATATAAATGTCATAAATGGTGATATAGGGCCTAGGTTATGACATGAATTATGGGATTGGAGGAAAAATAGAGGAGAACACTTATAAATAAGAGTTAACCTATATTTTAAACAAGATTGAAAAGAGAGAGGACCCATATCTAAATTTAGGTGTCTATTAAGTGCCATATGAGATCCTATAATAGAAAAAACACTAAGGTGGGTACAAAATAGTCCTTATATTGTATACTAATTAGGTGCTTACAAATTATGATGGTAAAAGTGCATCAATTGGGATTTTTAGGAAAATAGAACTAGATAGGTGAAAGGTAGGGTCTTTCTAATGGTCAATATCAAAGAAATGACAAAGAGAGAGGATGCATGGATGGTGAGAGATAAGGATGGTTAGGATAGATAAGGAAGGATGATAGAGATAAGGAGAAAATGAGAAAATATGGAAGAGGGAGGAGTGATAAGGAAGGGGTGAGGAGAGATAAAGGATATGGGGTAGAAGAGATAAGGAGGGAGTGATAAGAATGTGGAGAGGAGAGATGAGGAGATCAAGATAGATAAGGAGGAAATGAGTGATAAATAAATTTAGGATAGAGACAACGGGAGGAGTGATGCAGTATAAATCAAGAGAAGAACTACCAATAAGATTCATATCAAGGAGGTGTTAATTTCTCAACAAAAAAATAAAAAGGGGATGAGGTCCCCCATTGTGACCCCATTGATTCATAGCTCTATTCAAAAAGTCTTCAGTAATAAAAAAACTTAATGCCTTATTCTAAATGTTTGGCTCTCTTAGAAAACTTAGGAACTAGTATGTCATGCTAATTTGCATTAATATAGTCATAGTTGAATGGCCATTTAATAAAGCATCGATCTTCATATTCATATTGACCAACTATATCAACATAATCACCTAAAAATATTTTCTCTACCATAAATTTATACGCTACTATAATTTTCAAAAATAACCAATGGCAAATGCACTGATATTAGTTGTAGGAAAAAAAGTTAGAAAAAATTACATTATTGGTGCACATTTAAGGCTTTTGAAACTCATAGAAGACATGATCCCTCAAGTCAAGGGAACTATGGTGAATAAAGGAGCTCTCTTATTTAAATTTATTTTTACTCAATCTATTATTTTTACTGTGAAATAAATATAGAGTCTTGTTGAAGTATTGGTAATTTTTTACTTTTATTTAAAACCCAAAATTGAGGGGTGTATACTTGGGTAGGGTTACTTGGACTTAGAGTATTACATGACACATAAGATGACTCATAAGAACAACTTGTATAGTTTTTGTGTTTTACTAATGGAAATTTTAAGTGTGAGGCAACCATAGAATGAGGGAAATATCTAGTTCAAGAAGTGAGGAGTTTTATTTAAAGATGAGGGATAAATGATCTCATGGAGCACCAAATTTTGGATTTGGTTCTTATAAAATCTCCCATAAGGACCTTTGTTTTATAAATATTTAAAAACATATCATTATGTTGTTGTGAATACCACAATGCATATTGATAAAAAATTAATGAAGTGGTGAAGAGTTTGAATCCATGGTGGTCATGTGTGGTGAAGAGATGATGATAACAAGGATGATACATATATTAAATGTGGTGTTACATTTAGGATGATGGTATTTCATCCTTATGATAATCCTACATCAGATTCATAATATTTGAGTTTGTGTTCATACAATTTTACATATTTCCTTATAAATATGTATATAATTACACTAATGAATTTTCTCCATTTTTTTAATTATATCTAAAAATGGTTCATGGACTTCCAAGAATGACTACAAAAAAATGCAATGATCAGAAGTTAACCTTAGAGATCAATATTTTGCACAAATTATATCATTTTGTTAATGATGTTGATGAAAAAAGGTACATGTGTAGGAAAATTATCAAGGAACCCTTCCAAAGAAAAACTTTGTCTGAGATGAACCAATATTTATCTCCCTCTAGCCGGTGCTTTGATATATTTATAAAATACAAAATGTAGATCTACACATATTGGATTATTGAGTTAGACATAATATTTTCTATGGTCAAAGTTTGACTTTATTTTCTCCTAGAGATTCGACTTGATTGGGAAAATTTTATCTTCATTTACTACATAAATCTTGTTTTATGCCCATTTTGTTATGTAGAAACCTAATTCTTGCATGCACGAATGTCCTAATTGTATGTTGGAGAAGAAAAATGTAAAATGGTTGAATAAAAATATATACCACCATGAGGAAGGTTTGGGGTACAAAATAGCCTTTTGGCTAAAGATCTATTTCTTTGGTAAAAATTTAAAGGACTATATAAAGATTTTCTCATATTATTATTAGTTTTTTTTGACTTGATCTTGTGAAGGAAGGATTGTCTCTCTTGTTTTCTTTTCATTATTTGTGGTGGGAGCATTTTTGTAGATTTGAAATAGAAACTAAAAATCAAAATTGATGGCCAACAACTAGATTGCGGTCATTGAGAAATTTAACAAGAAACACTTCAAGTTGTAGAAAGTGGAGATGAAGGATCTCTTAGTGATAATAGATCACTGAACTATAATAATCACTATGTCATTTACTTTCTCAATTGGAGTGGATCAAGATGTATATGATAAATTTAGTAAAAATACAAGAAGTACAATCTATTTAGATCTTTTTATTTTAAGCCTTGATGAATGTAATGTATTAAAATACTACAAAATATTTATCGGATAAGATTGTTGCATTGTACTAAAATAATTCTTATAGAAAAGTTATTTCTAAGGTAGAAATTATATTCAATAAAAAATAATTGAAATTTATTTAATAACTAATCATTTGAATAAATTTAATGTTGTAGTGAGTCAACTAGATTCTATAGAAGAAGAGAATAAGTCCATTACTTTATTCATTACCTAGCTCATCATACAATATCTTCATATTCTAAGTTAAAACTTGAATATTTGTGTTGGTATTGCTAAGTGAAGAGCTTATAAGAAAGTCAATGGATGATCCCTCTAAATATGTCTTTTCTTATAAGAGGTTGACAGGATGATAAGAAATAAATGGATGAAAGGAAATCCACTTCACACTCTCTTGAAAAGTCAATGTTTTTGAATGTGGAAAAAAGGTAAAGGAGTGTAAGCCTAAAAAAATGATAAATCTAAATTGACTATTCTGTACATATATCTTTTAATGATGATGATGACGATGATGAAAAATATGATGATGAGGATGATGATGATGATGATGATGATGATGATGATGATGACGATGACGACGACGATGATGATGAAGATGATGATGATGATGATGATGGTGATGATGATGGTGATGATGCTGGTGATGGTGGTGTGTTAGAATGATTTATAACAATAGAGAGTGGGGTGAATCAGTTGTTCTAAGGTCCAAATGTACCAATTGAACTTTCCAGTACTTCAACAAACTCAAATCTATTCAAAATTTCAACTCGGTCTCTATAATATATATCAAAAACATATAATATGCAATCCACTATCCAAAAGTAATTAACTGGCAAAATATAAAACTTTCAACTACATCCACATCAAAATCATTCACACAAGTATAACACTAGGATTTATAGTGGAAACCCAAATTGGGAAAAACCACAAAAGCCTTATTCCTAAAGTTAACATGTTTTTTCTGGTTGCTTATCCAGAATAAAATCCTTACCTTGGATAACCTTACAAGAAGGGGCTATTACCTTCCTAATAGATGCTTCTTATGTTGTGAATCAAATGAATCCTGTAATCACATGATGATAAACTGGTCCTATAATAGAAATGTGTGGGACTCTTTTATCAAAAATATCCATCTAGAGTGGGTGAAACCTTAGAGTCTGCAAGAACTTGTTCTTCAGTGGCAATGTCCTCCTCCTGACAAAGAAGCGAAAATTCTCTAGGATCTCATTATTCCTCACTTCACTTGGAGAATCTGGAAGGAGAGAAATAATAGAGTCTTTAGAGACAAACACACTTCTTATGATAAGACTGCTATTCTCGTTGGTAGAAATCTTATGGATAATTTTAGAAACTCCATCCCTAGAAATTATCAGCTATGGAAAAAGTCAAAAAATGTTGAAGATATTCTCTCTTGGGATAGTTATAAAAGAAATAAATACCCCAACCCCAGAGATAATATTATGCGGATTGCTCCCCTGCTGGGTTGGCTCAAAGGAAATTTTGGAGTTGCTAAGGGGAATCTTGGAAGGGCAGGGGTGGGAGGCTTAATAAGAGACTAAACTGGTAATTGCCTGGGAGATGTGGCAATCTGCTGGGAATTCAAACCAATCACATTGCTGAAGCTGAGGTGGCTTTACATGTTGTGTTGCTGGAAAAAGAGCTGGGTTGTGTGAATTTTTGGCTGGAAGGAGATTCTCTCAATACCTCCTGGACTATAGCCTTTCTTCCCTTATCTCCTCTTCTTTAAAGACGGTTCCCCGGGAGGATGATAAGGTATTAATTTTATTAATGGCCTTATGTTTAAGGGAAGTGAGATGAAAGAATCTGGTGTTTCTATCTCCTGACTTCAGCCACAAAGATCTAGATCTTTGTCTCCCAAATATCTCTTGTTTAGATATAATGTTGTGGTAACTCACAAGAATCTTATTTTCCTCTATTTTAAGGTCTTCTGTCAAACCACTGCTTTTAATTTTGTCCTAAATCTCTTTCAACTCTTGTTGAGTCTTATTTTTGTATTGAAAAATGTCCCCGTAGACTTCCTTATTCCATTGTCTGACTTTGGTTTTGACATTAGCCATTTTTTTAGCCACTTTGAACATGGCTATTCCATCCACCTTAATATTCCACCATTTCTTGAATTTGTTCTCTAGATCAAAATGGGAAAGCCACATCTTTTCAAATTTTAAGGGAGCATTTCTTTTTCCATTGAAAGGGCTAGCAGAGAAAGAGATAGGATAATGGTCTGATCCAATTCTGTTAAGAGATGAAAGAGAGCAGGAGTACTTTGTATACTAGTCATGGTATATTAGCACCCTATCAAGCTTAACCTAAATAAGATTAGCCCCAACTCTTTTTTTATACCACATATAATTGATACCTTCTAGATCAACATCCAACAAGCCTTCATTACTGATAAAATCCATCAAGTCAACTCTACTCTCCACCTGAGTTACATTCCCACCAATTTAATCCTTCTCCTTCATAGGAGTGTTAAAGTCTCCCATTATCATCCAAAAAATATCAGAGGAGGATTTCATAAAGTCATGAAGCTACATCCAGAGTCTAAGTCTTCCAACCTTCATGTTTGGGGCATAAACATTAATTAAGATCCAAGAAAAGTTATCCTTGAGACTACTAACTTTAACAATAATAAAGTGTTTTTCTTCTCTCAAAAAATGGCAATTGAAGATTTGAGTGTTCCAGAAGATGACCAAACCACCCGAAGCCCCATCAGAACTACTACCAAGAATACCTCCTTTTTTGATCAAATTAGTTTTAACAACCTTCTCTTTCATCATCGTAGTTTCTTGAATCAACAAAATGTTAGGTTTAGAATCTCTAATTAAATTCCTAACTACATATTGTTTATTAGGACCATTTAGTCCTCTGATATTCCAAGATAAGATATTCATTTAGAGGTTGGGGAATAAACCTAGTGAATGGTAAGCTGTCTACCATCTGCAATGTTCTGCTTAGCCTCAATCTCCCTTTGATCTTTCTCAGACAATCTACCCCTTTCTCTTCTTGGTGTTCATGTGTCAGCTTTTTTTTGGCCTCTAGCCTAGACAACTCCTTGTTTCTAAGGCCCTATTTTCTTGGTGGATATGAGAGATGAACCTCCTGTAGGGGCATTAGCATTATTTTTCCTCAAGTTAGGTTTTTGCTCATTGAGGATACCATTACAATGGGGAGAACCAAAACCATTTCTGCTATGGTTTTTCTTTGATTCCCAAACTTCAATCCAAGGGTTTTCCTTTTCCTTAGCTACTTGATCTTCTTTTGATTCATTCTTTCCCCATTGACCGACTGGAGAAGTTGATGAGCCCTTAATGTCATCATGGGGAGATCCACTACTTTTATCCTCCCTCCCTTGATAAGGATTTTCTATTTCCTCTCCTTTCTGGGATTCATTCCCTTGGTACGAACCCAAACTATATTCCACCCTTGAGATCATTTGAGTTGCATTTCTGGTACAAGATTCCAGAGTATCTTCAAAATTGTTGATCATATCTTTAAGTTCATCAACACTCTCAATTCCAACTTGAGGTTCTAGGTTTTGATCTAAGTCCATTCGATTTCTTTCTAAGCTAATCCCTTGAGGAGAAGTAGGGTTCTCCTCTTGGATCAATAGAGCTAATTTATCTTTAGTATTGCTTAGAAGATTTTGATCTTCTTGGGATTTCTAAGGGAGGGAATCATCCTCTAGTTTTTTCATCCACTCCATTCTCTTAGCTCTTTTTAGCTCATGTTCATTCTTTTTTTCCTTTAGAGGTTTTAGAGGACATTGTTTCTCCCAATGACCAGGTTTATTATAGTTGAAGCAATCAAATGGAAATGTTTCAAATTAAACTTCTTGAATCTATTTTCCTACCTTCGAGTTGAGCATGATTACTTGGGTTAGCTCAGTATTCTACTAGATATTCACACATATCCTAGCAAAAACTTGGCTATCTCGAGCTGCTGTCATTGGATCTATCATTAGGAGCTCCCCAAATGATCTCGCTATAGCTGCTAGTATGTCCTCATACCAGTATTCCATTGGAAGACCAGGTAGATGAACCCACACCAGAGCAGTTGAGAAGAAAATATCATTATAGTCTAGGTTCGTTGACCACTTTTGTAGAGCTAGGAAAGATTTTCCCATCATCCAAGACCCCCACATAGGACATTAGATAAATCTTCCCCATTAGAGAATTCAAAGGATAAAAATCCTTTTGGCATAACTGCTATGTCAACCTGTCCTTTCAATTTCCATTTCTAGTGAGCAAAAGTTCTCACAAGGTCTATGTTCAGTTGTGGACCCATAAAATTTCCAATCAAAGTAGATGCCATGATTGAAACAGTGTGGTCCATGAGTGGGTTAGGTATATTATTGCCAAATACCCCCTTTAGTAGATCATAGATAATGTTCACCTTAGGGAAAGAAGATTTTCCAGAAGGTTTAATACCAAAAAGACCCAACTATTTCCTCTTACCTTGAGTCAAGTGGATGCCATGTGAAGAATCTCCCCATGTTTTGGTTGAATATTCAATATTCTTGGAATCTTTAATCTTTTTCACCTCTGGTACTAAGAGAGGACTGTTGTCCTTACTTGGCTGGGCCAGAATTGACCCACCAATCTTTTCCTCCTCATTCGATGGTAATGTAACAACATTGTTCACATCCCCTAGCATAGGTAGGCTTGGCCCACCAGTATTTTCTTCCTCATCAGATGAAAATCTAAGAACATTGCCTACATCCCCTAATGTAGATTCTGATCCTGATCCAGGTTCCTCTAGCTTCCCGCCAGACCTCAAATTTAAAAAACCCCCTCCCACTCTTTCTCCCCCTCCTTCCCTCTCCTTCCTCTAGCTTCTCGCCTGAGCTCAAATTCAAAAACCCCCCTCCCACTCTTTCTCCCCTCCTTCCCTCTCCCTCTCCATAGGTTCCTCTAGCTTCCTGCCTGAGCTCAAATTCAAAAAAACCCCTCCCACTCTTTCTCCCCCTCCTTCCCTCTCCCTCTCCATCTTTTTACCTTTATAAAAAACATGCTACTAATACTTCACTCTTCTGAAGTGAGCTCTGTGAAAAGCCAACCCTGTTAAAGGTTTACATACACACTATTAGGTGTGACCTTATTAAAGGATGTAAAACACTCTATCAAAAATGACCTAGTTAGAGGACTTAAGAACATCCCATTAGAATGTCATATTGATTAAAGGATTTATACAATGACTGTTAGGTCAACCTTGATTAAAGGATATCGACTGATACAATGGTTAGAAAGTAACAATAGTTTTTGATTTGAAAAAAATACAACTCACTTTTGTAAACACATATCCACTTCGCTCATATATGTTGATTTACTGACTGATCTCCATTTCCATCTCCATCTCTAATCTACTTAGAATTTGCTTCAAGCAATCACAACTCTGTTAAGCTCTTTCACTGTTTCACCTTCAACCTTCTACTTAGACTTATTAGTCAATAACATCAATCTTCTCTTCCTTCTTAGCAACCTCACAATTAGGTTTATCTTATATCTCTTTGATCAGGTAGATCAATCTTTTTCCACTTAATCTCCTTCATAGATATTAGGTTTAGGTTAGATTCATCAAATCCTTCCATCATTATGTTCTTCATCTTTTCCTTCTAGATACATCTCAAAACTTCTCCTTGAATCCATAAGAAAATGATTTTTCATGCATTAAATTCTCCATACAATTTATTAATAATGTCAACACGATTTACATATCCCAAGAATTTAACTATGTCAACTAGGATTCTCAATTCTTTCTCCAAATATAAATTACTGATACTTGGTCAATACTGTGTTCATCATCACAATCATCTTTGTGTATCTCGGTCATCTTTATAAACTATCTTCCTCAGAAAACACTTGCTTTTCTTGGTAATTACTGTCGCTCGACAATAATTGATGTTTGGTCAACACTAGATTTACTCAGCATATATTGGCACTTGGTCAACACTAACATCACTCGGCTTAAACTAGATTTCTTCACTTTTTCTCAGTTAAGCCTATAGTTTTAGTCTTTCTTCTTACTTAGATAAGCAACTCATTACCTTGTCAATGTGCCAACTGATCAAGTACCCATTGAAGTATCACATAACTCAACCTTTCATTAGGTCCTATTGTTATCTCCTCTTTTCACATCCTCTTCATCAATCAAAAGATATGGTACTATCATAGATAGCAACTATCTTACCAGCTAAGGTTTGACATCAATGACAATATGACAATTGTTTCAATTGTAGATTCCAACAATCTCCCTCTTTGGCATTGATGGCAACACCATATGAATAATACATGATTTACCAAACAATCCAAAATATCTATGCATCAGAGTCTTATAAATATCCTTAGCTTCATTATGATTCACAACTCTCTTTTGCCTTGCCTGACCACTTGCTCAATTACTCCCTCTGAATCTTTTCTGTATCTCTCTCTCTCTCAGGTTTCATTGATTCTTCTCCTACCATGTTTTCATCTGAATATCTTCCTCTTTGACAATAATGCCAAAGCATGTATCTTCTCCCTTATATCTTTATCATGTAGTTATCTTCAGGTCAGTTCAGTATGCTGTATTCTCCCTCTATCATCTTGCTTATGACTGATTAATATCTCTACTTTACTTCTCACAACTCTAGGAAACTCCTAAAGTGTGACCTTCTCTGCATCAATTTGTCAAATATTCTGAGTAGCACATTTGATGCAGTGCTCCTAGTTGACAAGGAAACCTTAGTTAGGGGAATCACTCCTAGTTTACCTCCAAGACATTCATGAGCATCCTTAGGTAAATCTTTTGTGAATATATATGCTAAATGTTCCTTTGTATTCACATAATCCAATCTTACTTCTTTGTCTTGTACTAGCTCTCTCAAGTAATGATACTTGATAACAATATGCTTAGTCTTAGTGTGCATCACTAGATTCTTTGATATATTAATAGCACTTGTGTTATCACATAAAATAACAACCGGCTCAGTGATTTCCTCTTTCATACCTTTTAACAATTTCTTTATCCACACTAAATTTGAACAATTCACTTTTGTTGTTACATACTCAACTTCTACTGTAGATTGGGAAATATAGTTTTATTTCTTGCTTGTCTAGAAGACTAATCTCTTTCCTAGAAAGAATGCTCCACCACTTATAATTTTTTTGTCATCAATATTTCCAGCCCAATCTGCATCAGTGTAAATTCTTAGTTCAAACTTGTCATTCTTCTTGTAATATAATCCGTAATCCTCTATCCCTTTTAGATATCTCAGTATTCTTTTCACTGCCATCATATGATTTTCCTTAGGATTGGTAGAAAATCTTGCCACAATTCAAACTACTAGGGTAATATCTGAAATGCTTTGAACAACATATTGTAACTTTCCAATCATAGATCTATACAAGGTTTGATTCACTTCAGCAGTATCATCAGTTTTAGATAGGAACTGTCCAGTAGCCATAGGAGTACTTACTAGTTTGGAATCCTCCATACCAAAAGTTTTTAGTATCTCCTTGATATATTTAGATTGAGTAATAAAGATACCTTTCTTCATTTGATAGACTTGCAAACCAACAAATTTTTTTATCTCACCAAACATAGACATTTGAAATTCAATTTGCATCTCCTTTGCAAATTTTTGACATAGGGCATGTTGTCCTCCAAATATGATATCATCAACAAATATTTCAGCTAACAAAATCCCTTTACCTTCTTCAATCTTCATATATAGATTGTTGTTGTTATTTTTCCTTACAAATCTAATCTTTATCAAGTAATTATGCAATCTCTGATACCATGCTCTAGGGGCTTATTTCAATCCATACAGTGCCTTGTGCAACTTTCAAACCATATTCTTCTTGCTCGGGTCAACAAATCCTTTAGGTTGTTCAATGTATACTTCTTTTTCTAATATCCCATTCAAAAATGAATATTTGACATTGATCTAGTATACTTTGAATCCTTTATGGGCTGCATATGCAAGTAGAGTCCTTATTCCTAATCTTGCTACAGGGGCAAATGTTTCCCCATAGTCTATTCCTTCTTCTTGTGCATACCCCTTGCATGCCAGTCTTTCCTTATTTCTTGTGACTTGTCCATGTTCATTTAGCTTTTTTTTGAATACCCATTTTGTTCCAATAACATTCTTATCTTCTGGTCTCGTCACTAGAGTCCAGGTGTTATTCTTTTTTATCTACTCTATTTCTTCATTCATGGCTTGTATCCAATCATAATTCTCTATAGAATCTTTTACTATCTTAGGCTCAAACTCACATAGTAAACATGTAGGGTCTTTCAACTTACTTCTTGTAAAGACTCCAGATTCTTTATCTCCAATGATTTTCTCAGGATTATGATGTCTTCTTACATACTATGCCAATCTAGGTTCAGATTTCTTTTCTCCTTGATCTTGATCTTCAGGTTCATCATGCAAATTATCAGCTTTTTCTTCAGAAACATCCTCCTAATGCTCGTTAGCATCCTCATGATGCTTGGAAATATCCTTCTGATGCTTGACATCATCCTATCTGTGACTCTGCATCTGGTTCAGGTGTATTACTTTCCTCTCCTTCTATGTATACAAAAGATTTCTAATCTTCAGGTTCTTTCTTGCACTCAACTTCATTCTTTTTTGCATATTCATCAACTCTAATAGTTGCACTTTCCACAACTTTGTTAGTGTTAGAATTCAAACACTTATAAGATTTTCTCTTAGTGGAATAACCTAGGAATAAGCCTTCATCACTTTTTGTATCAAATTTTCCATTCCTATTATCTTCCAGTATATAAAATTTACTCCCAAAGACTCTAAACTTCACATCAGGTGTATATCCATGCCATAACTCAAAAGGTGTAGCATTTGTACCTTTCTTGATTTGTACTCAATTCAAGGTATAAAAAACTACACTTACAACTTCTCTCCAATACTTTTTTGCAATATTCTTCTCAATCATCAGTGTTCTAGCACAATCCATAATTGACCTGTTTCTCCTTTCTGCTATACCATCCTGTGGAGGTGTCCTGCATGCAGACATCTATCTCTTGATTCCTCTATCATTACATAACATATTGAATTCATTTGATATAAAGTCTCCACCTTGGTTAGATCTCAAACATTTCAAGCTTCTACCTGTTTCTTTTTCAACTTTTTCCAAATACCACTTAAACAACTAAAATGCATTAAATTTCTCTTTGAAAAAAATTACAATAATCATCCTAGAATAGTCATCACATAACATAATAAAGTACTTATCACCATAATAACTTTGTACACCCATAGGTCCACAAAGGTCAGTATGAACTAATTCCAAAATATTGTCAAAAGTATATGTCTTGCTCTTAAAACTAGACTTTGTCCTTTTTCCCAATTGACACTCTTTACACATCACATTATCAAGTTTCTTCAATCTTGACAAACCTCTAACTATCTTCTTTTTACTAATATTTACCATATTATCAAAATTCACATGACACAACCTCTTATGCCATAACTATATATCATCAAATTGTATAAACAAACATGTTTATTCAGATAGATCTAGATAGAACAAGTTACCTCTTGTCTGTTCTCTACTTCCAATTAGTTCACTAGTGGCATAATTTTTTTTAGCTTTTCTATGATAAAATTCTACTCGGTCACCAGTACTATTCAACTATGCAACACTCAACAAGTTATAGTTAAGACCTTCAACCCAATAAGCATTTTCACATTTGATCTTATCAGTTAATCTAATTGATCCTTTTCCTTTGACATGACATGGTGCATCATTACCAAACTTAACACTTCTACCTTTGTAATGATCTAGGGTCTCAAACTTACTTTTGTCACTAGTCATGTGATGTGAAAAACCACTATCAATAATCCATTTATCACCTTTACTCACATGATAAAGAAGTGCAGTTTTCTTATCTTCATCTGAATCATCTTTCATAGCAACATAAACAACTTCTATATCACAGTCATCAGATTCACTGTCAATTTCCTCTTCAACAATATTGTAGGATTTCTTACCTTTTTCTTTGTAGTCTCTATACCTTTGGTGATATTTTTCATTTCTCTTGTCCTTGTACTTGCTTTCCCTTCTCTCATCCTTGTTAGTCCTATCAGGGCATCTTGCTACAATATGGCCAACTTTGTTACATGAAAAACAAATTATAGGAAGTTTACCTTTATATTTCCCTTTTCCTCTTTTTAGTCTTCTAGCCATAAGTGCTCCAAGATCATCTAGTTCCTCATCAGAAGTGTCACTATCACTATGAATTTTTACACACTTTTCTTTTTCTCTTTTAGACTTATGCTAAACCATTTGTGACTTGAATGCAGATTTAACATTAGGAACCGTGTAGTTATCATAGTTAGACAACTTAAAAGTAGTAAGCTTACCAACAAGAATTTCCAGAGTTAGAACATTACCAGGGTTACATCTCGATTCTTGTATTGCAAAAATTATGATAGCATAGATAGGAAGAAAAGTTCTCAATACTTTACCAGTAATAGTTTTATCATCAATATTTCCATTAGATCCTCTAATAGTATTCACTACTTCCTTAATTCTCCCACAATATTGAAAAATATTTTCACCTTCTTGCATTTTCATTTCATCAAACTTACCTCTCAAGAATTTAGATTTGGCTCTCAGTACATTTGTATCTCCACCATAGATAGTTGCAAGAGTATCCCACATTTTCTTTGCATTGGTACAGTCTTTGATGTCTTCAAATTTAGGGTAGCTTAGGGTAGATACAATCTCCAACATTTCTTTATTATGTTCTTGTTTTGCTTTCACCTCCTTAGTAGTCAAAGGTGCAACAGGTATAACATAATCATGTTCCACACAGTACTTCACCGAATCACCAATACCCGCTAGATGTAATTTCATCAGACTTTTCCACGTAGGGAATTTATATTTATTCAACTTTGGTACCTCCTTTTTGTACATCTTGATCATTAACTTCAAGTACCTTTAAAATTTTCTTTGTAAGCACCAAAAACTCTGATACCAATTATTAGAATGATTTAGAACAACAGAGAGTGGGGGTGAATCAATTGTTCTCAGGTCTAGATGTACCAATTGAAATTTCTAGTACTTCAACAAACTCAGATCTATTCAACAATTCAACTCAGTCTCTATAGTATATATCAGAAACATATAACATGTAGTCCACTGTCCAAAAGCAATTAACTTGCAGAATATAAAACTTTCAATAAAATCCACATCAAAATCATTCACACAAGTATAACACCAGGATTTATAGTGGAAACACAATTTGGGAAAAACCACTTTGTAACATGCTATTGGTATTTCACTCTTCTGAAGTGAGCTTTGTGAAAATCCAACCCTGTTAAAGGTTTAGATAACTCTTCTGAAGTGAGCTTTGTGAAAATCCAACCCTGTTAGGCGTGACCCTGTTAAAGGATTTAAAACACTATGTCAAAAGTGGCCTATTTAGAGGACCTAAGAACATCCCATTAGAATGTCACCTTGATTAAAGGATTTATACAATGACTGTTAGGTCAACCTTGATTAAAGGATTTAGATTAATATAACAGTTAGAAAGTAACAATAGTTTCTGATCTGAAAAACATACAACTCACTTTTGTAAATATAGATCCACTTCTCTCATATATAGTGATTTACTGACTGATCTTCATTTCCATCTCCATCTCTGATCTACTTAGAATTCACTTCAAGAAATCACAACTCTGTTCAGCTCCTTTACTGTTTCACCTTCAACCTTCTGCTTAGACTTATTAGTCAATAACATCAACCTTTTCTTCCTTCTTAGAAACCTCACAATTAGGTTTATCTTATAACTCTTTGATTAGGTAGATCAATCTTTTGCTGCTTAATCTCCTATGTAGATCTTAGATTTAGGTCAGATTCATCAAATCCTTCCATCATTATGTTCTTCATCTTTTCCTTCTAGATACATCTCCAAAATTCTCTTTGAATCCATAAGAAAATTATTTATCATTCATTAAATGATCCATACAATTTTTAATAAATGTCAACATGATTTACATATCTGAAGAATTCAACTATGTCAGTTGGGATTCTCAATTCTTTCTCCAAATGTAAATTACTGACACTTGGTCAATACTGTGTTCATCATCTCGGTCATCTCTATGTATCTCAGTCATCTTTACAAATTGTCTTCCTTGACAAACACTGTCTTTGCTCGGTAATTACTATCGCTCAACAATAAATGATGTTTGGTCAACACTAGATTTACTTAGCATATAATGGCACTTGGTCGACACTAACATCACTCGGCTTAAACTAGATTTCTTCACTTTTGCTCGGTTAAACCTACAATTTCATTCTTTCTTCTTACTTAGATAAACAACTCATTACATTGTCAATGTACCAACTGATCAAGTACCCATTGAAGTATCACATAACTCAACCTTTCCTTAGGTCCTATTGTTATCTCCTTTTTTCACATCCTCTTCATCGATCAAAAGATATGGTACTATCCTAGATAGAAATTGTCTTACTAGTTAAGGTTTGACATCAATGATAATATAAAAATTATTTTAATTGTAGTTTCCAAAAGTGGTGATGATGACGACGACAACGTCAATATTAGTGGTGATATTTTTCTAACTTCTTCTAGCATTATCATAGTAGTGGTTTCATGACATATTGACTTGTATGAACTTCCTTTTGCATGAGTTCACATAGGGAGTGGTATTCAAAATATTGAAAATATAATAATAGAGTTTTTGTAGGAAACAACATGTCTCATAACATCATTAGTCATGGTAAGGTACTAATTCTATTAAGTGGTTGTTAAGTTAGGATTATTTCTTTTGTATTTCACATTTAGGGGAACTATAAAACTTATTTATATTTTAAATATGAATGCAAGAGGAGTGTGATAGGCCAAAACTGGGAAAAAGAGTGAAATAGATTTGATGTTTAATAATGACTTTTAGTTTGGTCTATACATGTCAATTTAGGATGTAAACTTGTGAAAGTTGTTAGGGTTATATACCACAAAGGGGTGAAAGTTGTGAGGTGAGTGGTTATGAATGTAAGTATGAAATTAAACCTATTGCAAATTTAAATGATCTTGATGATAGGAACTATCACTTCTTGGCAACAAGAGTTGTATAGAAAGAAAATTATAAAATTAAAAAAATGATTTATTAACAAAACTTCTCATGAAAATATTTATTGCTTTCTTTTTTTTTTCAATTTTCTTTTTGCAGTATTGATACCTCCAATTTTTAATTTTTCTTCTTTTTCTATTTTTTTGCATTTGTTTTATTTCTTATAGTATTATTGTTGGAAATGATATCTCTAGGACGAATAATTTTTTTTTAATCTCAAACTTTATAGGATAACTAAAATGGGTGAAATGATATGCATTGTTCATGAGCTATGAAAGATGAATGATTATGAAGGGTGGAATAATGGACGGGTCCAGTGAAGATGGTAATGATGAAGATGGTAATAATGGATATTGTGAATATTGTGAGCATGCATTTTTTCACTCACCATACATAGTAGGTGAAGAAGCATTTTGGGAAGAAACACATTGTGTGTCCAATACAATAAAATGATAAGACTTGTTAAGATCATCAAGCATACCTTGATCTTCCCAATTTGATGCATGGAGTTGTCCATGAGTCACAAAGGAGATTGGATCAAATTCACCTTTATTTTGATGAGGATCACTTATAGATTATATGTCCTTTATAATATCTTCTTGATCAACTTGGCATGTGCACCTAGCTTCCTCCTTGCAACAATCATAATAACACATGGTTAATTCTTCATTTTAAAAATTTCATTGTACTAAAAATTCATTAATTATATATTCTTGTTCATATATAGAAATAGAAAGTGTAGATGCATTTGACAATGGTAATAGAAGATCATGATAAATTATGTTATTCATTAGATAGAGGAGGTAGAAAAGCATCACCTTGGTTTGACACGATTTCCCCACCAATTTCTTTTTTGGTTTTTTAATTTGAAAACAGTGGTTTGGGGGTGGCAACCCCCAGTGAGGTCAAGGGGAAACACCCCCTGTGGGGTTTTGAGGTAGCACCCAAGGTGCAATTTCCTTCTTGTGTGGCCTTTAGATTATTCATTTTTGAAGTGATTTTATCCCAAAATTGATGCATTTGGACTAGCTTGAAAATGCAATAATTTTAACATTTTTGTGTTGTTTCTTTCAAACTTACTTCTTTCTTATCAATGAATCATAAAAAATATTAAGGATATATAAATGATTCTTAATTTATAAGATCTACCTTCAAACTCAAGCCATGCATCTGTATGACTTAAACAACAAAAATTAGGAGTAGTCACCCATGTAAGGTCAACAATTGCATGAGCTTTCTTCCTAATGAATTCATCCTAACTCAATTCACTAAGTTAACATGTGTTTGACGCCTCTCTTTGGTGATGGTACCAAAATTATAGGCCAACATTGGAATAAATAATGAAATGAAATTTGATGTTTAATAATGAATTTCAGTTTGGTCTATACATGTCAATCCGAGAATTGTAGACTTGTGGAAGGTGTCATGGCAATCTGCATAAGGGTTGTAGGTAGAAAACTCAGCAGGGATGAAATGCAACAATACAATAAACCTATAGAGAATCAAAATAAATCTAGAGACATGAGATATCACTTCCTAGCAAGATAAATTGTACAAACATCAAATTCAAAAACAAACAATTTATAGAAAAACCTTCTCATCAAATCAATAATAGAAAAATCATACTTTAATGAACTATTACAAACTAAACTCAAATCACAACATTTTTTTTTATCAAACTAATCTTTAATAAAAATATTGAAATTCAAATCAAACAGCTATTAAAGCTCAAAAACTAAAAAAAGAAATAACACACAAAAAATAAAACGTCACCAAGCTTTGTCGAGGAGTAGGCCCTTGCTCTTGGTTCACATGATGAATAAAATGGAATCTTTCTTTATACAACAGAAAAATGATACAAAGTTTTCTCTCTACCCCAATCTCCTCTATGATATTGTCTTTATATAATGAAAAGACATATAAAAAATTCTAAACTATATTCTACTCACGTTGCATTATTATTTTCAATATTATTCATATGTTCTTCTCTTCCACCTATTATATTTTTTCCAGCGCTATTTTGTAGCATTTGCTCCTATTTTGTTTCCACATATTTTAGCATTTAATGGCTTGTGGGGTGGAATAAAATCAGCCACAAATATAGGAATTTGTTGTGTCATAAAAATAAGAGTTTGTTGTGTCAAGAAAATAGCCATTCTTTTGACCAACATACATCACACACTTTTATTAGTTAAAAAAATAAAATAAAAATTCATGCCATATGAGCATGAAAATAAATTATTTGTTGTTATAAATAATTGTACATTTAGCACAACAAATAATTACATAAAAATAGATAAATGATTGAAATTATTTGTTGTAAGTGTATGCACATGCCATAGGAATTTTGTTCTTTCCTCCTCCAATAGCATGCTACAAATTATTTTCCACAGCTAAAATGATAACGCTTGTTAGTAAATAAAGTTTCTTATTTATTATTCAAGTATTTTATCTAAAAACTAAATTAAATATAAATCATTTATATTTACTTATATGCAGTAGAGGATGGTAAAAATATATAAAATGGTACATGAAGGTGGGTATTAAGGTATGCAAAATTGAATTAAATATTGAATAAAATGGAACATAAATGAATCTCATTAGAATGCGTAGTACTTTTGATCAAAATTATTGTAAAAAGGAAATGGATCTTCTATCTTAGTAAAGGATATCCAAGTACTATATGCATCAAAATGGGCATGCATTATCAAAGAGGGCACATGCAACTTCTTAGGGCCATGACAAAACAAGTTATCAAGGTTAACTTTATATCTCAAAAAATAGCCTCAAGGTGAACACCCAAAGGCTATATAGTTGAAAATTTTCAAAGATGAAATCTCTAAGTAAGACCATATTTGATTAAGAAATTTTTTTATAGTGGGTTGATCAAATATTTAGATTTATTCATTTGTTCACAATGTTGGAGAAATTTTACAAAACTTCTTTTGATTGAATGTTGTAATAATAATTGATGCACATCTCATAAGAGGCTATAATATTATTATTGATGAGCCTCGTAAGGCTTCCAACATGCTTAAGGTTCTCACACTACTATAAAATGGATAAGAGAAGCTTCGAAAGGATTCAAGTGAATTTTTCAATGATTATAGTGTGTTTAGTGATTTGTGGGAGTAAATAGCCAATCCAATGTAATAGGATAGTGATTAAGCAATATTTTTAGGATCTAAAAATGTTAGAATGATGCCAAAAAGGGTCTTATGCAAACATGTTTAATTTAAATATTTTCTTATGGTATATTAATTTTTTTTAATGTAGTGCCTCTCGTGGTTGCATTCTACTTTGTTTTATTTTAATTTGAGCTAGACTCTTTCTAGACATCACGACTATCCTTATGATGTGATTAGATATTTGCATTGTGTGATGCATTTGATTGCAATACATTATTTTGGTATTACTATTACCATTGTTGATGTACATGTTAGATTATACTTGTGCTTACTGTTTTGATCATATTTGCATGATGATTCTATTGTGATGTGACCTGATGCTTTATGATGTTATTTGGTATATTTTTCATTCAAGAACATTGAATTATGATTATTACTAATTTCCTATATTATTATGCCTTTTATGATGATGGATATCTAATTTGAGGTTTTCATTGCTATATGATTTAACTGTTGTATAATGATTATTTTAATATTTTAATTTAAATAAAATATTTATTGTGAGATACAATGAGGATTAAATATTAAATGGAACAACCTTGTAACATTTAAATACATAGAAATAATTATCTATGTTGAGTTTCATTAGACCCGTTGTGATTATTTCATGTTTGTGCATTGGCTATTTATAATATGAGCAACTATACTTGATGTGTGCATGCTTTAGTGAATAAGTACCAGATATCATCTCCACCTGAGGTTTTTGATTTTTACCATTGTGTGAGGTAGGTTTTCCTCAAAAGTTATCTATTTCTTAATTTTATTGTTATTTGTTTGATGCAAATGATCTATGGGATGTATTCTATGCTTTTTCCCATGTGTGTGATTTGTTTCTATGCCTCCTTAGGCTTCCATGTATATTCTATGTTTTAGTATTTTCAAATGTAGAGTTTTTATGGGATTATGCTACCCATTTTTCTATGTGTGCCCAAAATGGGAATTTTATTGAATCGTTGTGTTTATGGGTGTTGAAGAACCAATGAGTTTTCTCCTTTTCACTTAGTTTGAAGTTTAAATTTTTAGAAAATTTTAAAGGATTTTTAATGGTGAAAACCTTTGGGATTGAATTTTAGTCCATATATGTAGCTTGTATTTTCTTGTAATTTGAGATTATGAATTAATCCTAGGTTTGTAGCCATTGCGTATTTTATGCATGTTAATATGAGATATACCTTAGAATCTATGCTCCTAACAATAATTTTGGTTGAGTGTGCCTTGTGCAAGAGAACGTTGTCATTTTTCCTTTTTGGCTCTTGTTCGATGCTTAATTTGAGATCACATCTTGATCTGTTAATGTTGGTGTTGGGACCACATCATGAGCATAATTGAGTGTGCCTTTTTGAGATCCCAAGGGACCCGTGCTCTTGGTTGAGGCCAATAGAGCTTGTCTTATATATAGAATTTTGGCTTTGGACTTGGAGTCCTTATTTTCTTTATTACATAGTGTCTCATTGAGATGAGCTTAGGTGTTTGGGTAGTGGAGTGGAGTGACTCTCCATAGTGGTTTGTGACACAAATGGGTCACATGGATAACCCATAGAAAGTATTAATCAAGTAAAAACTAAATAAATAAATAGGATAAAACACACTGATAAGAATTAATATGACTAGTTGGTTATTTGAGGATATTGATCGAAGGTAAGTTAGTACGTGGTCATCCAAAGACATCGATTAAAGGCACAATATATGGTCATTTGAGGATGTTGATTGAATATATATATTGAGTCTGGTCATTTGTCAGACATTGATCGAAGGCTCAATGCTACATGTGCCACCATGTTCCATGTAACGACATTCCATTATTGAGTCCCTAAAATAAGCCTTCGTTAGTACTAAGTAGTGGCCCTCTATACCTATGTCATACTATATTTCTCATCTGAGTGACTATAATGGGATCACTATAACATTCCTTATTTATTACATTTAGTTGGCATGTGCGTGAGCCATTCTCCATGTGTGTACTTGTGTGTTTAGGTCAAGTGAATATCTCCATGAGAATGGTGGGGTGGGCCTAAGGGTACCACATGGTTGGGTGGAATTGAACATCATTTCTAGGAACTGATGTTCAAGAGAAAGACTACTTATAGTGGTAGAGTTTTGAGCATTATGTGCTCATCCTATCCATTTCTCTTACATTTCAATGGATTTATGTACATATGATGATATGCTTAGTACATTATGTTTCATTTATGATGATATTAATTGCATCAAGTGAATTTGGCCTCAAATTGATGTGTTTGGTACTCCCTGATGCAAAGTTATTCTTATTTAGGTCATATGTTGGACTTCACATTAGTTTCTTTGCAAATTTTTACTTCTTGTATAATTATGAACAAATGATCACTATTCATGTGCATATTACCATTTCTCATATGCATTTACCCTATATTATTGTGCATTTTATATTCTTGTGCATTTGATCTTTCAGCCCTATGCATTCAATCCTTCTCTACACTATGAGTTTCTAGTTTTGTGAATTTGTTCTAATCCTACTCCTATGCATTGAAGATAATTTTTTGTTCCATTAGATCTATGTAAAAGTAGACATTATATTTACATTCCTTGTACTTATAGGATCATTTTCATACATTTACTTTCTATTTTCTGATTCAGTTTGCTATTTCTTAGATCACTTTTCAATTTGGTTTTGAAATAGACATAACGCTAACTATTTTTGAGGATAGACTTGTCTCCATGATTGATGACCATAGACAATGGTCTAGTCCTATTCCGTGATGTTTTTGGATGTTATTTGAACTCCCATGAGGTTCTTATGAATGTGAATTTATGTTCTTATTTGAATTAAGATTATCATGGAACCCCTGGAAGTACTTTTGAGTCTTTTGGTTGTGTACAATCATGGTATGTTTCTATCTTTTCTTATGCATTGTTGTTATGGGTGTACTTAAGTTCATGATGTTTTATGTATATTTCTAAAAAAAAAAATAGTGGATATTTGACCCTATGTTTTGAGGGTTCCTTAGCGGTGCATTATATCTGGTATCAGAGCCCATGTTCACACATTGAGATCTCTAGTGTATATGTACCCATTGTGTTTGGTGTGAGTGATGTGTGATTGCTGTTTTATTCTCTGAGAGTTATCATTTTCCTTATTTCCTTAGTATTTATTGTAGGCATGTTATTGTTTGACCTAATATACATCTTATTTTCTCTGAAGGATGCCTCCTAGGAGTAGAGGTAGTTGATAGAATTCCCATCATGATGAATACAAGGAGGAGCATCATAAGTAAGAGAATCCAAAAAAGGAATATCATGAGGATCATTTTTGAGGATAGAAGAGAGGGTCATGGTGGTAATGATGGGAATCCCCAATTAGTTTAGTTAATTTAGGAACTTATTACTAGGTTGGGACCTCATTAAGAGGCATATCACCATGGGGAGTCTCATTTGTCAAATCATGGTGAATGAGAGGATAGGAGAGAGTGTGAAAATTCTTATACCCTGACTAGCTTGAGAGTAGACCATAAGAGAGATATTGAGAGTAGAGCATAGGAGATAGGGAAACATTGGATGAGGATACTATCTCTATAGGGAATATGAGATACCTTATGAGGTCTTTTCCACCTACTTTTGATGGTTCTTGTAGTGGTACAAAGGTTGAGACTTTGATTTTAGATCTTGGATGTTGCTTCACTATGCACCCTTATATGAGAAACACTAGATCTTGGTGTGCCATTATGCACCTTAAGATATTTTTGTTAGAAATAGGGAATACTAAGAAGGGGGGGTGAATCAGTATTCTACAAACTTTTACTTTTGCCCAATTATGGATATAAAAGATTATCTTAATGCATGCATAACATAGTAAACTAAATAACATGCATATCAATAAAACAAATGAACTCATAACACATTATTTGTTCTCGAGGAAACCCTGGCCAAGGGAAAACCCCGATGGGGATGGTACCCACAAAGATCCACTAATCAAAAGTATCTTGTTAAGGATGTTGATCCTATTAGGAGGCTATTACATGCATATAGTGTCTCAGTCCTGATTAAGGGACTATAGGCCTTGTTAGAAGCCTCAACCCTGCTAAGAGTTGGTAGAACAAGCTATGATCACCAGATGAGCCCACTGCCCAAACAAGTAATGTACAATGTTTACTGATTACAAAATAAGTCAAGGTACATAACCTTATACTGCTTGCAACTTCACACCAATGTCTCTTCTCTTTCTTTTTCACTATTGCTATAGCTCTATTACAACTTCGTCATGTATACTTACAATTACATCATTACATCTCTTTATACAAGTTATTAAGGCTAATAACTCTTACAATCGGCTTGACATAAGCATTATACAAAATGTATCTTTACTCAAGGGTTAACATCTAGGATGTCATACCTTTATATTGTTAAGACATTATTTTGGTAAACAAAATAATCCCTTAACTCTTTACCAATTCTGTCTTCATATTCTATCCTATCAACTTAACACTGTCTTCAGTAAAACTGTCATAACTTCTTTCGTACATGCCGTACTAACTTGCGCTCTTAGGTGAGTCTTCTATAGTCACCATAGTATCTATTTTCAAGTGCAGTACAAGCACCGAAATTACTCCAATCAACATCGCTAATCAAAACTGTCTTTGGGTACACTGACAAAAACACTGTCTTATACTTAGACAATTTTGCATTGTGCTTTGTCATACTTGCTCTCTATCCTGTGTGATCTTCATATAGATCATATGTTTCGATAATGACAACATCTAAGTATCTAACTCAGCCAAATTTCCAACAATCTCCCCCTTTGTCATTGGTGGCAACATATGAGAAAATTGGCTAAGTCATAAAAACTTCAAAAATCTCAAAATTGTGGTGATAACAAAAAATATGTATATACTGTCCTTATAATTCCATATATCTTATCTATATACTATACTCCCCCTAAGAGTATACATCCTTATCATATTTATTAATTTTCTACTATATATCTCTTCCCCTTTGACAACAATGACAAAAATAGAGGGTGTCAAAACTGTGTTCAGACAAAAATGTTATACTTAGATTCAATATTGCAAAGCCAGTAGGCTTGCAACACAATCTACAAAGTTTATCTTCATGGCCTCTATCTCTTTCTCCCATGCCTTCTTAATGGAATCTGCAACACTGAGTAGTGCACATAATCCATAAGATGCAGTTTCACAGGCTTGGATGTTTGCAAAACTAAACTTCTGAAAAGATGTCTTTGATGAAAGACATTCTTCCAGTTGTCCTTCAACAATGCTCAATTTAATAGAAATATGCTCTCTTAGAAGAGAGAATCTTTTCAGCTTCCTGTCCTTGTCATCATGTAGAATCCTTATTTCATCATAAATTTTGCAAATTTTCTTCTCAATGTCGAGTATCTTCACATTGGGGCTGGAAAGAAGATTTACCTCTAAATTTTTGCTTCTTTGATCTTAATCTTCTAAGTTTCTTCAGATACAAGGTTCTCAAATTTTTTACACTGAATGTACAAAGTTTTACCTCTATCCAAGTTCCTTCTCAAGTCTTTTATACAGATATCAAGACTGCTGATATCATTCCTGATATTTTGACTTATGTCTAGAAGTAGTTTGGCCTCATAGGCTGCTTGTGCCTTCACCTTAGCTATATTTGATAAGTTGGTAAACTCATCATCAAATGTATTCATTACTCCTTTTCTCTTTCAAGTGGATCTACCTCTTTAATCTGTGTAGTCACAATGCTTTGTAACTTCTCAGTTAACTCCTTAAGAGATCCTTCAAGGCTTTTTACCTTCTTATTCTTCCCAATAATCTTATTCAGAGATGTGATTAATTCCATCTAATCGTCATCATCTACTTCTTTTCCCAAACTTTCAAATATAGATCCAATTTGAGTTTTCTTACCAGTCTCAGGTGTAAGACTAATTTCTTCTTGATTGGGGGCTGCTACTTGCTTCTCTGTCTCCTTTTCTTCTTCAACCCTTGTGTCTCTCTATTGTTCTCCTCTAGCATTGTCCTGCTCTTCAAAAGCCAAATTATCAACAATGTTCTCAAGGTTCTTAAAAATATTATCATCACTATCTAGAGTGATTTTGGTTCCTTCCACATTCATTGTCTCATCTTCAATGTTAATAGCTAGTGGAGAGGGAATTCTCAGCTATTCTGCTTCCTTTGCTTTCTCTCTTGGTTCTGCTACATCTGATTGTCTTCCAACACTTTATGTCATCACTTTAACTATTGCTTGTTGTGTTTCCTTATTTATTTCCTCATAGTTACCTCCCATAATTTGAATTGTTCTTTTCTTTGTTCTCAAATGGGTGTTCAGATCTTTCATGATCTTCTTGAAGTGTTCTTCATCTTTCACATCACATAGCTTCCTAACAAGATTTTCTCTGATTTTGATGTCTTCTTTGTTGCTCTTTTCTTCCTATTTACTAACTTTTCATACAAATCATCAGGTATATTGCCCTGAATTGTGTCAAACTTCTTGTCAGTCAATATCATGTGTTTCACAATTGCATTTTCAAGGTTCAATCTCTCTACATAATCATAGAGATCATAGTACTTTTTCATCTTTGAAAAGTCTCCATTTTGTATGATCTGTTCATTTACTTTTTCTATCTTTGGTTTCCAAGTTTTCCTCTTTACTGGGGTCTCTTCATTATCTTTTATTTTTGCAATCTTCCTCTGTACTGGTGGCACTAAATTTTTCTATCTTTTGCCTGGTCTAGTAGCAATCTCTTTCACTATTTTACTAGGTGTAGAGGAGGATGATCTAGTGGACTTCATGACTTCTTGATCTTTCTCAGTTTCTTCCACTTTCACTTTGATTTGAATGCCTACTTGCTATACTGCAACTGATGATAGAGGTGGAACAGACAAAAATTCCTTTTGTCCTATGTCTTTGACTGCTGCTACTGTCTGCTT
This sequence comes from Chamaecyparis obtusa, assembly GCA_027943335.1. NCBI lineage: Eukaryota > Viridiplantae > Streptophyta > Pinopsida > Cupressales > Cupressaceae > Chamaecyparis > Chamaecyparis obtusa. The sequence goes on from BSBK01003345.1 coordinate 2,521,315, forward strand.
AGCTATAAAAAATTCTTGTTCAGTCATCCCTGTGTCCTTTAAAATCCTCTTTATTCTACTTTCTACTCTCTTCTTAGACTATTTTTCTTCTAAGATAGTCTTTGTGGAGTTGAAGTTCTCCTCAAAGGTTCCAAATCTATTGCTATGAATGTCCAACTTGCTTTTAAGAAATCTGCTCACATACTCTTCTATTTCAATCTCAAAAATTTCATAGCAAAGAGGGTCTATGAATTCTACTCTAGGTTCTACTAATTCAATGAATGTAAAGTCAGTATCAACCATAAAGAATATCTCATTCTTATATTTCTCTACTAAAGACTGAGGGATCCTTGTTCTTCTTGTCATCAAATTTTGAAATGTTTTAATCACCAACATTGCACTTGATGCAGAGCATTCACAACTGGAAGCAATAGTTGGACAACCCTTCTACTCAAAGAGTAATGATTCTAACTTCAATTTTCTTCAAGAAGTATATAATTCAAGTCTTTGAATGTCTCCAACGTTTTCAATCAAAGTGGGTTCCTTTAATTGTAGATTTGTTCAACTGAGTTTGTGTGACTTCATAGAGTTACTATTTTCTCCACAAATACTAATTGTTTCTACTGTCCTACTCTAATTTCTAATTATTGTTTGGTATTATATAAATAGTTTCACTCACTTTTGGATGTAGACTAATCTTCACTGATCAACAGGGTACTTCAAGTCTCCAAGTGTGGAGTTCACTTTTCCTGACAGTTCTCTATTGGTTTGTAACAGTTCTCCTTCCATAATCAAATAATGGACTGGGATATAGTGGAATATTTCAGTTGGAATGCACTTTCTTCAATGCTTTATGTAAATCCCTCTGCACAGTTTGACCACCTGCTGCAACACTTTCGACTATCACATAATCACACTAAACTAATTGATTAGGTTAGCTAGGGTCAATTGGTTTGGTCTGACAGTGGGTACCTAGGATGGAGGCAATAGTTTAGAGGGTTTTTAATGTTTCCTAAGTCCTCGAGCCCAGTTTATTCTTAGGGCACTGCTACAAATACATTATCTCTTTTCTTGGCTAAATACATGAAGCATATCTAGCCTAGGGCATCAATCTAGAAGCAATGTAACTTCTTCCATAGTTTGAGTGTTTGAACAATTAAAATTCATGGTCTTTCCTTGCTTCTCATCCAGTGACATTGAGTACCAATGGAAAGAATGTAGGTCAAGACCAAACTTCCATGTCAGGGCCGACTATAGGGTTTCCGAGTCAGACTATCAAGGAGTTTTAAATCTTACGGGCACAGTCCCAAAACTTCAATAAAACATTTACAAACTTAATACATGAATTTCAAAAACATGAATACAATGCGAGTCAACCCACAATGATGTTCAACCTGATTAATTTGTAACTTGACAAAGTATGAAATAGAAATAAAGTATTCTTGACAATGAAATCTAGCTAATGTAGTTACATCTAGAATTTCTATGACAGTCGGATCTACTTCTTCATTTAGCCACAAACTATGGAGAGAGGAATAGAACTACACACAAGTTGACTGTTGACAATTAATCAAATGGTTCAAACAAAATAGTTCATAAAAATGAATTGCGGAATTGTCAATTCAACTATTTATTTTGCCATAGATAGGAAATGACAACAAAAGAAGACATACTCAAAATATTGTGGATTTCTTTTATTCAATGCTGCTTCTTAGACTCTCTCCAATCCCACAATTGGACAAAACATATAAAGTTTCCCATGGCTTCCAAATCATTCCAACTGATACTAGGCCAGTGGTAACTGTTGAAAACCAAATTGACTAAGTGTTTACAAAGATAACTTTTAAACTTCGAAAGCATGGTAACAAAATATTAAGAGTTTAACAATGTTATTGCAAAAAGCTTCAACAGACTCTAAAAGAGATTTGAAACCTAGAAACAAGTAAAACTAAGAAAAAAAACTTAAAACATTAAAACTTAAAGATCCACATGGACTAAGGGTCTCCTAGGCTCATAGATATGCCTTAGGAACCCTTGACCATACAAGATGGATAAAAACCAATGAGATAAATGATCTTAAGGATCAAACTCATTTTATTACAAACCAAAACACAAAAAAAGCAAAATAGTATCCTAATGGCCTTAGGTTCCCTACACCATGCTCCTCAGGACAAAGAAACTCAAGTCCCTTGAGTTGGTAATACTGACAAAGGAAATCCCAATTTTTCAATAGATTCAGGAGTAAGCCATGTTGCATCCTCTACTAGTCTAGATATCCACTATACCAAATGCTCATAATAAGTATGTCTCTGGGTCTTCCATGCAACTCTAGTTGCCAAGATGCCTTCAATCTCCAAGGGTGGTGTCTTAGGAAGTGTGGGAAGCTGTGCCTCCTTGATAGGATCAGTATCACCTGCATTCACAATATTATCAACATGACCTTTGTACATATATAGATTAGCAACATTAAAGATAGGTGATAAATGAATATCGACAGGAACAACATGATATGCATTAGAACCACATTGTTTTAGAATTTTAAAAGGACCAATATTCTTAGCCATGAGTTTAGTGTAGTGTCCTTTAGGTAGCCTCTCCTTCTTCAAATGTACCATAACTAAGTCTCCAACATTGAAAGATATATCTTTCCTCTGTTTATCTGCATGAGCCTTATACTGGGCATTGGTATGCTGAAGTTTTTATTTTACTTGATCTTGGATGTCCTTCATAATAGTAGCAAAATCATCAGCCAAGGCACTAGGTTTCTCCAAACTACCAACATCTCTTATCTCCAATATGCCTCTCGGATGAACACCATACACAATCTGGAATGGGGTCTTCCCTGTGTTGTGGTTGATTGAATCATTGTAGGAGAATTCTGCCTGGGCCAAAATTGAATCCCAACTTGATCCATGTTCTTTAGTCAAGCACCGTAAGAGATTGCCAAGAGATCTATTGATGACCTCAGTTTTCCCATCAGATTGAGGATGATAGGCTGATGAAAGACATACATTAGTGCCTAATTTCTTCCACAAGGTCCTCCAAAAGTGACCTAAGAACTTGGGATCTTTATCTGATATGATGGATAGGGTTAGACCATGCAAATGAACTATCTTCTTAATGGACAAGCTTTCCACATGGGATGCATCATGAGTGGTCTTACATGGCACAAAGTGAGCCATTTTGGAAAACCTATCCACTACTAAAAATATGCTGTCGTGACCAAATTTGGTTTTAGGCAACCCAATCACAAAATCCATACTAACAAAATCCCATGGCTTCAATGGAATGGGTAAGGGTGTGTAAAGTCCAACATTAGAAGTATGGCCTTTAGATTTTTGACAAATCAAACATGTTTCTAGAAACTTTCTTACATCCATTTGCAACCGGGTCCAATAGTAAAACCTCTTGATTGCATCTAAGGTTTTATCTAAGCCAAAATGCCCTGCCAAACTACCACAATGCTTTTCCTTAATGATATTTTCCCTCATAGATCCCCTTGGAACACAAAAAAATCCACCCTTAAAAAGAAGCCCATTTTGTATCAAAAAATTAGGAAATTCAGTATGATACCTTGCTGTCATGTCCAAGCAAACCTTATAGATGTCTTTGAAATCTTCATCCGTAGCATACATGCTTGACATAGCCTCTATACCTGTACTTTCCAATTGCATAGATTGAATGGTGAGTGTCCTCCTACTCAAAGCATCTGCTACTTTATTTGCAACCGCTTTCTTGTGTTTAATGCTACAAGTGTAAGCCTGTAAGAACTCCATCCATTTAACATGCCTGTGATTACATTTCTCCCGCCTATTCAGAAAACTAAGAGCATGATTACAGTGAAAACAATGAACTCTTTTGGCAAAAGATAATGTCTCCATTTCCTTAGAGATTGAACCATAGCATAAAGCTCAAGATCATAAGTAGAATACTTTTTTTTTTCTTCATTTAGTTTTTCACTAAAGAAGGCTACAGGTCTCCCTTCTTGGATAAGAACCCCTCCAATAGCTTTGTTACTAGCATCACACTCAACCACAAAAACTTTATGAAAATCTAGTAACACAAGCATTGGTTGTTCTAAAATCTTCTTTTTGAACAATTCAAAGTATTCATTTGCCTCTTTAGACCATTCAAAAACACATTTTCTACCACCCCTAATAGTATTGATTATAGGAGTACAAATACCACTAAAATTTATGATGAACTTCCTATAAAAACTGCATAATCCATGAAAGCTTTTTACCTTAGTGGCTGAAGTAGGTGGTGGCCAATTTAGGATGGCTTCTACCTTAGTAGGATCCATTTTCAGACTTCCCTTTGAGATGACAAAACCCAAGCAAAAAAGCTCCTCCTGCAAGAATGAACACTTCTCCAAGTTTACCTTCAAGCCTACCTCATGGAGTCTCCTCAAGACCTAATCTATATGCTGTAAATGCTCCTCCTTGCTACCACTGAAAATCAAAATGTCATCCAAATAAATAACTACAAACTTATGAAGAAAAGGTTTTAACACTTCATTCATTAGGTGCATAAAAGTACTAGGAGCATTGGATAAGCCAAATGGCATGACTATCCATTCAAATAACCCTTCATTAGTTTTGAAGGCTATCTTCCACTCATCCCCCTCTCTGATCTTGATTTGATGGTAGCCACTCTTGAGGTCAATCTTTGAATAAAACTTTGCCCCACCTAAGCAATCCATGAGATCTTCCATTCTAGGCATTGGGAACCGGTATCAGATTGTGATTCTATTAATGGCTCTAGATTCGATGTACAACCTCCAAGTACCTTCCTTTTTAGGGGAAAGGACTATAGGTACAACACATGGGCTAATACTTTTCCTTATGTAACCCTTATCTAACAATCCTTGAATTTGCCTTGCTACCTCAACATTTTGTTCAGGAGTGAGTTTATAGGCTGCCTTGTTTGGTAGAGTAGCCCCTGGGATTAGATCAATGCAATGATTGATCTCCCTCTTAGGTGGAAGTGAATCATTAGTGCTATCAGCCACAACCCTACTGTATTTATCTAGAAAATCTACCACTACTCTTGGAAAAGTACTTTCCTTGACTCCTAGGTTCAATCCCCTACCCTCATGGTGACTTTCCTTAGGTCTGATTACAACAGCAAAGCATGGAGTATTGTCCTCTTTAAGAAATTTTAAGAACTCTTTTTCTTTGACCAACATAACACCACTAGACAAGGCTGACTCATTAGCAACATCAGGTAAAGGAGTCATTGTGAAAGATTCCCCATTTTTGGTTATAGTAAACACATTGGATTTCCCATCATGCTGGGAATTAGTGTCATATTGCCAAGGTCTTCCTAAAAGAAGATGACAAGCATCCATCTCAACTACTTCATAGATGACTTTATCTTTATAATCTCCTATTTGGAAATCTACCAAACATTGCTCATTTACAATGGTTTGTTGATCCTTACTCAACCAAGATACTTAATATGGATTAGGATGTGGAATTCATTTTAGATTAATCTTAGTAACCATTTCTAAAGAAACCAAATTTTTTTAGTAGAGCCAAAGTCAATAATTACCTTGCATACTTTACCCTTCACCTTGCATGTAGTTTGGAATAGAGATTTCCTTTGGGCTGGCTCCTTATTGATTGGTACCAGCAATGACCTATTGAACATGAGAGTCTCTTCTTTCTTAGGGTCAACATGTTTGGATGTGGCTGTATGGAAAGATGAAGTGCTTTATAAATCATCCTCTTCATGAATTAATTGCACTCTCCTATCTCCTTGACTACTACTGCCATTCTTCTCAGGACATCTGAAACATTGATGACCAACTTGGTTGCATGAGAATAACCTTCCCATTAATACATTAGGGCCTCTTCCTCTTGATCTACCCCTGCCATTGTTTTTTCCTCTACCTCTGAATGAACCTCTTCCACTAGTATCTTGATCAACACTTTGATTCCTGCTTTATCCTTGGCTTCTAGGGAAAGTCCCTCTACCATTAAATCTGGCTCTACCTCTGAATGAGTTCCCTCTTCCTCTATTTTGTTCTCCTCTTCTTCTTTGTTTCTCCTCAATCTTTAGGGAAAGTTGAAAGCACTTATGGACTCATTCCAAAGTGACCAAGGTTAACTCATCTTGTATACTATACTTCAACCCATTAATATACCTTGCTAGTTTTTGTTTCTTTGTTTCATACATCTTGGATTTTAGGGACAGATTGTGGAACTCTTGAGTGTAGGTACTCACATCAAGGTCCTTTTGTTTCAAATTTTGAAGCTTTTTATGAAGAGTCACTTCATAATCTTCTGGTACAAATTGTCTTTTCAATTCTGCCTTCATTCTGGTCCAAGTGGAGATGATGGACTTTCCTTCTTCCATCCTTTCATTTTGAAGAAAGTTCCACCAACTAAGGGCAGGTCCCTTCAACTTAGACTTAGCTATCTTCACCTTTTGACTATTGCATACTTCATCACACTCAAAATTATTCTCCAAGGCTTCTAGCCAATCCATGCATTCCTCTGGTTCCAATTTTCCATGGAACATAGGTAGATCATTTTTGTCTTTCTTCCCCACTCTTTCTAAGGCTGCAAGCAATGCCCTTTGATCCTCTGGTAGGTTATCTTGACTAGATGGATCTTTCTCTGCTTCATCTTCTTCCTCTGACTCCTCATTATCTCCTCTTCTCACTTGTCCTTTCAACTTGTCTAACTCTCTCTTCATTGCTCTATTTTCCTCTCGAACAGCCCTACTCTCTGGCATTTTCTCTTTGACTATCTTAGCCAACTCCACATTTGTTATCCTCATAGGGATATCATCTTGATCTACCATCTTGCCTTCCCAAATGATATCTTAGTGGCTCTGATACCACTTGATGCAGAGCGTTCACAACTAGAAGCAATAGTTGGACAACCCTTCTACTCAAAGAGTAATGATTCTAACTTACTCCAATTTTCTTCAAGAAGTATATAATTCAAGTCTTTGAAATTCTCCAATGTTTTTAGTCAAAGCGGGTTCCATTAATTGTAGATTTGTTCAACTGAGTTTGTGTGACTTCATAGAGTTACTATTTTCTCCACAAATACTAATTGTTTCTGCTGTCCTACTCCAATTTCCAATTATTGTTTGGTATTATATAAATAGTTTCACTCACTTTTGGATGTAGACTAATCTTCACTGATTAATAGGGTACTTCAAGTCTCCAAGTGTGGAGTTCACTTTTCCTAACAGTTCTCTATTGGTTTGTAACAGTTCTCCTTCCATAATCAAATAATGGACTTGGATATAGTGGAATGTTTCGGTTAGAATGCACTTTCTGTAATGCTTTATGTAAATCCCTTTGCAGAGTTTGACCACCTAATCCAACACTTTCGACTATCATAGAATCACACTAGACTAATTGATTAGGTTAGCTAGGGTCAATTGGTTTGGTCTGACAGTGGGTACCTAGGATGGAGGCAATAGTTTAGAGGGTTTTTAATGTTTCCTAAGTCCTCGAGCCCAGTTTATTCTTAGGGCATTGCTGCAAATACATTATCTCTTTTCTTGGCTAAATACATGAAGCATATCTAGCCTAGGGCATCAATCTAGAAGCAATGTAACTTCTTCCATAGTTTGAGTGTTTGAACAATTAAAATTCATGGTCTTTCCCTGCTTCTCATCCAGTGACATTGAGTCCCAATGGAAAGAATGTAGGTCAAGACCAAACTTCCATGTCAGGGCCGACTATAGGGTTTTCGAGTCGGACTGTCAAGGAGTTTTGAATCTTACGGGCACAGTCCCAAAAATTAAATAAAACATTTATAGACTTAATACATGAATTTCAAAAACATGAATAAATGCGAGTCAACCCGCAATGATGTTCAACCCGATTAATTTGTAACTTGACAAAGTATGAAATAGAAATAAAGTATTCTCGACAATGAAATCTAGCTAATGTAGTTACATCCAAAATTTCTATGACAGTCAAATCTACTTCTTCATTTAGCCACAAACTATGGAGAGAGGAATAGAACTACACACAAGTCGACTGTCGACAGTTAATCAAATGGTTCAAACAAAATAGTGCATAAAAATGAATTGTGGAATTGTCAATTCAACTATCTATTTTGCCACAGATAGGAAATGACAACAAAAGAAGACATACTCAGAATATTGTGGATTTCTTTTATTCAATGTTGCTTCTTAGACTCTCTCCAATCCCACGATTGGACAAAACATATAAATTTTCCCATGGCTTCCAAATGGTTCCAACTGATACCAGGCTAGTGGTAACTATCGAAAACCAAATTGACTAAGTGTTTACAAAGATAAATTTTAAACTTCAAAAGTGCGGTAACAAAATATTAAGACTTTAACAATGTTACTGCAAAAACCTTCAACAGACTCTAAAAGAGATCTGAAACCTAGAAACAAGTAAAACTAAGAAAAAAAAACTTAAAACATTAAAACTTAAAGATCCACATGGACTAAGGGTCTCCTAGGCTCATAGATATGCCTTAGGAACCCTTGACCATACAAGATGGATAAAAAGCAATGAGATAAATGATCTTAAGGATTAAACTCATTTTATTACAAACCAAAGCACAAACAAAACAAAATAGTATCCTGATGGCCTTGGGTGCCCTGCACCAGCACTCTCATTGACCTTGTCAATAAGATGTCTCATGTATACTTTGTTAATCCTTTCCATTTTAGTTTTACCATCATTCCAATCATTACCAATAGTGTAAGGAAATCTTCTTAACAAATGGAAAAACATATAAGTGATCAATGATGAGAATCTAAACTGAGAGTACTTAGTCTTCTTTATCTTTTCCAAATTCTCAAACAACTGAATTCTCAAAATTTTAGACATGTCAACTTGAAATTTGTCTACACACATTAAATAGGCTACATGTATCATTCCTGATACCATGTCATCTTCTCTTGAGTTTTCACAAAACTTAGTTTTAAGGATCTTGCACAAATATCTAACATCATCCTGCTGTATCTTGCTAATTACTATTCCTCTGCCATTGTAAGATGATTTAGTATTGTCTATAACTATTTTTCTCTTGTTCTTTTCATTCAAAGGTATGAATCTAGTTTTAGATAGACCAGTTACCTCATGAATTAGGTCAGCTATGATATCTATCACTCTATCATCTAACCAAAACTTCCCATTGTGAATTATGCTTAAGATTATCTTGGTACATTCTTCATCATCAAACTCATATTGTAGAGAATACTTTATAATCTCATTATCTTTCAAATGTTCAAACCCTACTTTCAATGAAATATCTTGATTGTAAATCTTTTCATATTATTTAGTAAAGTCACTATCACTAAGAGTCTGAAGCTTGCATCCCAAATAACTTCTAACATTTTCTAAGTGTAAAAATCCATCTGGTACGGATGATAAAGCTAACTTAGGATCTTCCTCCAAGGGTTCTACTAGTTCTCTTTTGAATTTAGGTCTATTCTTATCCCTTACATTATGAATTAATGAAATATCCATTAATTTTGCAAATTCCTTAACCGATTTAGAGATTTGCTAAATAAAATACCTTGATTTCATGATTTAGGGCTTCTGTAGATTCGGCAAGAAAATCCTTCACCAATTCCTTGCAAAACACTTACAATCATTGCTCTTCGATCTCCTTAGCACTTGTGTTCACCTTAATGATCAAATAATACCGATCATAACCTTTTAATCTTTCAATCTCAAATAAATCTGACATCGCATTCAATTCCTTTGCCGCTTCTTTCTGAAAAGCTATTTCTGCTTACCTGCTTACCTACAAAACTTAAAACTTCTTGTGATCTCACATTACACAATATTATCTTATGTGCTCTTAAACATAGCATCAACACATCATATACTACCTTGCATTAACTGCACAAGACTCAATTCATCCTGTACTAACTTCTATACTATCCTAAGTTCCTATTCTACTGTAATTTTCATGAATTAAGTACTTTGAGATGGGTTAGGTAGAGATTCACTCTTACCATTTGATACTTCAGCTTTCTAATTACCTTTAGTGCTAAATGTGTCTCCTTGATCTGTGCCTTTAAAAAACTTCACTTCTTCTGAATTGCTACAACATCCTTTTTGAGTGTTACTTACATTTTCATTTCTCCTTGCATGACTTCTAGGGTTAGGGTTAGGATGAGGAACCCTATTGTTCATTCTGAAAAAAATTTCTATATGTCCACTCATGTTACATATCTAAAAAACTATTCCATTGTTCCCATATCTTGGTCCAGACTGATTGATCTGTGATCTGTAGTTTCTAGCAATGTGTCCAACTTTGTTGCATCTATAACATGCTACTCCATTTCTCCTGTTCATATCTTTAGTAGGTCTCTTATCTGCATGGTTAGTATTCCTAAACTTTCTACTACTATTATTATTCTCAACAAATTTAGGTTTTCTACATTCAATAGCTCTATGTCCAAAACCATGACAATTATAATAATATCCATTAAGAGGTTTAAATTTCTTACCTGTGTAATCTTTCTTCATATGACCAAAAGTATTACAAGCAAATAATCTACCTTTAAATTCTCTTTGTGTACCTTTAGGTGACTCCTCTTTCTTAGGTGGTTCTTCTTCTTTAGGTGTATCTTCAGATTTGTCAACTTCATCAGATTTCTTTTCATCTATGCTTTCAGACATTTTCAGATCTGGTTCCTTTCTTTCTTCATTTACTTCAGGTGAGTTGAATCCAAGACCAGTTTTATCATAGAATGGTTTTTGATAAGACATTTGTTCATCAATCTTCTCATTAGTTGAATATAGTCTTTCAAGTTGCTGCTTAGATTGAGTCAGTTCACCTTTCACAATTGTATTGTATTTCTCAAGTTCAGCATACTGCAATTTGGTTTTCTCAAGTTTAGATGTCACTTTACCAAGTTTAGATTTTAGCCCTTCATTATCAAGCTTTAGATATTCATTTTCAGATTTCAGACTTGCTTCATTGTTGCCATTTCCATCTTTCAAACTTTACTTTAGATTTTCTATCTTCAATTCATGTTTAAGGATCTCATTCTCTTTTTCTAGGTTGTCATCACAATCTTCAATTTGAATTTCGGATTCAATTTCTGATTTCAAATCTTCCAACTTGTTTTTTAGTTTCTCAATGGGGTTCTTTGCATCATCATATTTTCCTTTCAAAGTGTCTCTTTCTTTAGTAAGCATATCAATCTGTTCAAGAGCTTCTTCAAGTTTTTTCTGTAGGCGATCCATATCCATAGAGATCTTACTCAAGCTATTAGGCTTTCCTTGAATGATTCTTTTCCAAGTAACACAGCTCTGATACCAATTGTTAGAGATAGGGAATACTGAGAGGGGGGGTGAATCAGTATTCTACAAACTTTTACTTTTGCCCAATTATGGATATAATAGATTATCTTAATGCATGCATAACACAGTAAACTAAATAACATGCATAGCAATAAAACAAATGAACTCATAACACATTATTTATTCTTGAGGAAACCTTGGCCAAGGGAAAACCATGGTGTGGATGGTACCCACAAAGATCCACTAATCAAAAGTATCCTATTAAGGATGTTGACCCTGTTAGGAGGCTATTACATGCATATAGTGTCTTAGTCCTGATTAAGGGACAATAGGCCTTGTTAGAAGCCTCAACCCTGCTAAGAGTTGGTAGAACAAACTATGATTACCAGATGAGTCCATTGCCCAAACAAGTAATGTACAATGTTTACTGATTACAAAATAAGTCAAGGTACATAACCTTATACTACTTGTAACTTCGCATCAATGTCTCTTCTCTTGCTTTTTCACTATGATTATTTCTCTATTAAAACTTCTTCATGTATACTTACAATTACATCATTACATCTCTTTATACAAGTTATTAAGGCTAATAACTCTTACAGTCATCTTGACATAAGCATTATACAAAATGTATCTTTACTCAAGGGTTAAAATCTAGGATGTCATCTCTTTATATTGTTAAGACATTCTTTTGGTAAACAAAATAATCCCTTAACTCTTTACCAATTCTGTCTTCATATTCTGTCCTGTCGGCTTAACACTGTCTTCAGTAAAACTGTCATAACTTCTTCCATACATGTCGTACTAACTTTCTCTCTCAAGTGAGTCTTCTATAGTCACCATAGTATCTATGTTCAAGTGCTCAAGCACTAAACTTACTCCAATCAACATTTCTAATCAAAACTATCTTCGGGTACACTAGTAAAAACACTGTCTCATACTTAGACAATTTTGCATTGCTCTTTGTCATACTTGCTCTCTGTCCCATGGGATCTTCATGTAGATCATATGTTTCCATAATGACAAAATCTAAGTATCTAACTTAGCCAAATTGCCAATAATTTTTGTCTACTTGGTGGCATATAGAGGAGAAGAATCTCTAACTAGATATCATTACTATTTCATTGGAGATATTTGAGGAGAAATTATAAGAGTATTTCCTTTTTTACCACTACTGTTAATCATGTGATAATGAGTTTCACCATCTACAATAGGGGACTATGATAGTTGATCAATATAAGCATAGGTTATTAGATCTAAGATAGTATTCCAATTATACACATGATGAGCCTATTTAGTTAAACATTTTATTTAAGGCATAAATGGTCATATTAGTGCAGATGTTTACATTCACTAGCCTAGGACACTTTCTTTTGCCATTGAGAAGGTGAGGTTAGTTGAGGATAAACTTTTTAGGGGTTTTGGTAGTAGGATAGGTGCATAAGTTCATAGTGCACATCCTTCTAGGAAAGGTGCACATTATGCACAAGTACAACCCATAGGCTCTTTGAGGACATATTAAACACTCCCTATGATAGATCACAACAATACCATGGGAAATGAAATTCTTAGGGTTAAAAAAGTGGTCATAGTTTAGGTACCCTAACATTTAGATACCGTAATTGGTATTGTGGTTGGTAGTCCCAACATAGTTAACCATCTCAGAGTGCACAAAAAAGTAATAGTAGAGGTAGTTTCAATCACTCTAGTGCACCTTCTATAGGGTGTGGCTATGGTATAGGCATGTTTTACTTGTGGCGAGCATGGTCATAGGGAAAATTAGTATCCTTAAAGAGTTTTTCCAAGGGCTAGTTAGAGATAGAATACTTCTAAGCCTACAATAGGGGATGAAGTTAGATCCAATAGATTATTTATAACAATTGACAACCATCAAGTTGAGCATTAGGGAACCATTATTAAGACTACATTCATATTGCATGGTATATCTACCTCTATTTTATTTGATTCTTGTGCTTTAGATTCCTTTATTTTTCCTTTCCTTGTAGAGCGACGTGGGCTAGTGGTAGCACAACAAATTGATTGTTGGTTGGTTGACTTAGCTACAAGTTTTAGAATGTGTTAGCACCTAGAGAATTTTTCATGGCTCTAGCCTTGTTCTCCCGGTCTCTACAATTGTTTTTTCCTGTCCCTGGCTTTGAAACCCTAAGCAAAAAATTCATAAAACTAGTCGTTGGTAGGGAAAACCTTTTGTTTTTCCCTGGCCCTATTCTAATTTGTCTTTACCTTTTTGGGCCACTTAAGTCTTGTAAAATGCATGTGCACATTTCTTTTCCCCATTGGTTGCTTATTCATTTAATCCTTGAGTAGTTAGTCTTTTTGTTCTGCAAACTGGCGATTACTTGTTTGTCGCTGGTTCACTTGATTCCCGACGGTTATATCTTTTCTCTCGGTGATTGGGCGAACACAGTGTTCACGTATTCTCTTATTTCTAGGTGGTTTTCTCTTAATAGTTAGTGACTTGGTGTGGTGGTTTCCTTTTCTTTGGTCACATGTTCACATGGTCTCTGGGCCCAGCCTCTCTGACACTATCTCAATCCAACGGTTGTCGCTAAAATGCAAGGGTTTTGTCAGAGGCTTGTGCTTTTGCGATGATCATTGATTCATTTCCATGATGTAGCCTTTCTTTACAGGTGGGTCCATTGACACGTATGCAAAAATGGTGACATCTTATTGGTCCATGTATTAACACGTTGGAAGTTGTCAGTGGGGCCAGGTATTTCTAGGCTCAGTGGGTTCTAACAATGATAGAGCATCAACGATTGGCATGTAATCTGATGGGTTTTCTCTGACACTTGCAATCTTAAGATGACCATTGATTTTGTTTCTTGTCAAAGGGTTGTCAGGGCAGGGAAAGATTCTTTGATTGATGGTTGTCTTATGATTTGATGGAATCTTGAAGGTCTATGTGAAGTTGAGACAACCGTCGATCTTCTTGATGCGGGCCCGGTTAAGTTTCTCAGTCTTTTGGTGGTCCTGATAGAGGTTGGTGGCGCTGAAAGATTGCAAAGGGGTTCGATCATTCACTGAGTAAAATGATGAAGTGCTAAAAGGTCTTGCAATTCGGTGAACAAGCATTCGCATAATCGCTAACTAAATTGGCAGAAGCATAAAATGTTCAGTGAACTGGCGAAATACCTTCAGTCGCTAGCTCGCTAAATAAGGGACCGAGGTTAAATGCTTTCCTTTTGTCACTAGTTCATGGGGTTAAGTGGTGAGTTAATGTTTCATCTCATGAATAAAAAAATGCATTGTCGCATGGTCACTAGTGGTAAACCTGGGGTAGCAGTTGAGTTAAGACTTAAAGGCCCGCAAAATATAGAGATCCGACAGTCACGATATAAAGTTGATCTAGATTTAAATTATGACCGCCGATATACTACTGGCGCTTGGATGTGACCGTTAAAGTTCAAATTCAAATTTTCTGAGGGTTTCCAACGATAGAAAGGACTGAAATTAAATGTTTTAGTAGCCGGATTTGATTTGTTTGGTTTTGCCGATGGTTGTAGTGTGGTCCAGGTTGCCATGATCGATCGCTACAGGATGTTTTGTTGTACTTTGAGGGATGGTTTTGTGCTGCAGATGGCTAGACAGACTAGTTTTTATGGAAAATTTCTTGGTTCTCTATCTTGATCTCACAAATTTTCATGATTACAGATCTTTCTAGATTTGTTTCTCTGAGATTGCTTGGTTTCCTGCCCCTATAGTAATTTTTGTTGTAATTGGGGTTGGTGTAGTTGTTGAAACCCTAACCCTTACCATGGTTATCCATAGCTTGTTGCATCCTAACTTGTGTAGGATTCCAAGATAACTAGGGGAGTGGTCAAAGTTTTGATTTTGTAAGGGTTCCTTCTTCTAAAAATTTTGAGAACTGGTTTCATGAAGGGTCCTTTTCCTATAGATTTTCTCTACTTCTCTGCATATAGGGTGTTCTTTCTTCCTTTGTTGGTTTAGGGAATATGATACATGCTGTAATTGATTTGTCTTATGTATGAGGATTTAGTATATTCTTACTGTTACCAAACTATCTCCATTTGAATTCTTAACTCATTAATCATACATCAAGGGTGTTTGATTTTTCTATTTGCATTTCCCATGTGTTTGCAAGTGGAGTTGTCTTCACAAAGATAACTAGTTTAGGATTAGTTTTCATGTATGTATGAGATGAGGTGTCAAAGATATGTCATGCTTTTCTTCCAGTGGATGCTGGTTAATGTATTATCTATTTATAGGTCTCTTCTAAGGGGAGGGTTAAAATCCTTTGAATGGGTAATAACATAATTGAATACACAGGTGGGTTGTTAAAGTGAGGTTTGGTCATGGTGTGTGATTGATGTTAGGCATCAACACATCGAGTATTTTGTCTTCTTGTTTCATAGCTGTCTATTGCAATAGGGTATTTGACTCTGTGGCCCATTGGACAAGGCACTGGTTTATGAGAGACTTAGTGTATCTCAGGGGTCCTTTCAACCCATCTTTAAATCATTTACATTCAGTTCCACCCTTTCCCTTTCATGTTGGTAGTAGTAGTAGGAGGTCATTTTTAGTCTTCAGACTCATTCTATGCAAGTAGGGCTATTGCATGTGAATTGGCTTCATTGGGGTACAAGATACCTATAGGGGTTTGAAGACTATTCCATAATAATCCATCTGTAGGCCTATTATCTATCATGAGGTGTCTTGAGTGTGCAGATAAGGCAATACCCACCTGAGTGATGTGGAGCTCAAAGAAGAAGGAGAATTCCTTTCAATCCTCATCAATTGGACTATTTTCTTGTCAAACTTGAGTGCCTGCCCTGAGAATCAAGCCCATCTATTGATTCAAGTTTGGTCCTACAAGGAAAAGCCCCAAAAGAGTGGTTGTAGACTCCCACATTCATGGTTGTGTTGGATTTGGGCACCTTAACCATTGTTGTAGATCTTTGTATCCTACCCTTGGGCTCATATGATATTTTTTTTGGTATGGATTGGTTAGCTTCCGACTAGGAATGTATAGATTGTTGGAACAATTCGTTATAGTGTCTAGATGACACAACTGGGCATGTTGAGTTGGTATGGGTCTAGAGACCTATTTCACTTCACATGATCTTAGCTATGTAGCTAAAGTAGATTATGTGATAGGGTTGCTAGTTGTTTTCAATCTTTGTTAGTAACATTAATGAGTTGGAGAGTTGGGAGGTACCTCTTGATGATCACCCACTTCATGAGTTTACAAATGTGTTTTTTAGTAAGAGTATATGCATGTTGCCTAAGCATGGAATAGGTTTTACTATTGATCTCATTCCTATAGCTGAGCCTAGATCTCAGACACTTTATTGTATGACCACTCAAGAGTTGAGTGATCTCCATTTGTATTTAAAGGCATTGTTGGCTAAGGGCCATATTAGTCCTAGCATTTACTAGTGTTTCTCTTCTTGAACTAAATTAATAAACTGTTAATATCAAGGTCCACCAAACATAGACATTTTTTAAAATGATGAAGTTATCATAAAGTTCCTGGGACTTTGAATTGGTATACTTATCAATGACCATATAGTTGGATTTTCCATTGATTTCAATCAAGAAATGTATTTTGGTAAGTCATGCCCATATTTAAATTACAAAAATCATGAAAAAGAAAATATTAGATCTCTAGGTGAAAACTAAAAAGCACTTGTAGATCATGAAAAAGTAAAAAAGAAAGGATGAATCTGAAGGTGAAAACCTCTCTAAGATGCTTGAGGATGGAAAACTAGAAATGCTACCCATAAATAAGGAAAGGTCATAATTGTTGGTAGAGAAGACATATGAGGTCAACTTGGGTACTGAGGAAACTAAAAGGCTTATATAGTTTGTAACATCATTGACACCAGAGGAAAGAGAAAAGTTTATCCAGTTCTTCATAGATAGACAAATTAATTTTTCTTGGGCGTTCTTATAGATGCATGGCCTAGATCTAAAACTAGTGTTTCATCAGTTATCAATCTGACCAAGGACCAAGCCTATAAAACAAAATTTTTGCAAGATGCATCCCAAAATTACACTTTTAGTCAAAGTAGAGTCAAAAAAAATACTTGATGTGGGTTTTATTAAACATAACAACTATTTTCCATCTTCCCATCCTACTTATCTAATCCTATGCATAAATGCTTACCCTAGTCTATTTTATCGTACATTTCATCCCCTTTTTCCATCACCTTATCAACATCTTTGAGTATACTTTCAAATAGTCCTGGTCCATTACAACATGTACTTCAAGAATACTAGCCAAAGAACAAGATACTTGAGTCCTTCCTTCATGTCATTTCCTACATCCATTGTTTTCCAAAAATGTCAAAAAAAGCAAAAAATGGTTACCTTGGTGAAAACCTGGCAAACATGCATCTGTTAGAATAAATGAGAGGGGGGGTAAATCAGTTAGATCAGTTATCCTACAGTCCCAATTACAAAGATGTAAAAATCAAACCAATTTCAACAAATTCTGTAGCTTGGTAACATAAACTATTAAACTGTTTGTGCCTTTACCGATTACCAGTTAATTAATTCACTGTGATTACTGACCAAATCAAATATGTAGTATGTAAAGTATGACAATAAAAAAATCATCATAGAAATAAATAACACAATGATTTAATGTGGAAACCCTGCTAAGGGAAAAACCACTTGAGACCGGTAACCCAAAATAATTTTCACTCTTCTGAAGTGAGCTCGGTGAAGAGCCAACACTGTTAAAGGTTAGAAACACACTGTTAGGTGTGACCTTGTTAGAGGATTTAAGACTAATAGTTATCGTTCAACCAACATTCACTATGGGGTTGATAGGATAATAATGTACATTCACTGAATGACATAGGGGCATAACATAGATGGTTAAGTCCACTCGGTTAGGAGATTTTCTGTATCAATGGTTAAATTGAAATAATAGTTGATCTGATAAAAATAAAACTTATTTGTAGAAGTTTAGATCTATTCTAAGCCCATACAAATCATCTGATCAATATTTCAATTCAATTCTTCAATATTCATTAACTTACTATCCCTCGGTAATAGCTCTTTGACACTTGGTTAACTCTACAGTTTGGTTCTCCTTCAACCAGTCTGATCAAGCATGCATGAAAACTATATTCACGCTAAATCTCTAGAGTCTTCTTTCTTCGGGCATAGTTTCAATAATGAAACTTATATCTCTTATATAGATAGATAAACCATTTTCATATCAACCATCAGATTTTGCTGCTTAATCTTCTTGGTTGATTTTGCCTCTTAAACCTTCCTCAGAAGTTGTGTCAGTAACACATTTCAATTCCATCCTTTAGATCTTATCCGAATATTGTTAGACATGGATCTCATAAATTTTTTTATCCTCAATCTCAAAATCATAACAATTTATAGCTCATCATTTTCTATCACCTAAAATAAGCATTTAATTCTTTCATCCATACTCGGTTAACAAAGAAATGCATCAGCGAATACAAGCTTGGTTGATACTGTCACTCGGTATACACTATACTAGCTCAGTGTATACTGAAGTGCTTCATTTACCGACCAAATTTCCTTGTACAATTTTGCTTCCTACTTCATCATAGATTAATGCAACATAATCAACTCAACAATATAAGGTCATAGACTCATCAATAAGTTACCCAAGGTATTCCTTATCCTCATCTGTCATATCCATCTTCCTCCATGTAGATATCTCGGTTCTTCATCTCTTCACTCTTTTACAGATGTTTAGATGTTTGAAACTATCATGATAAGTACTGTCAAAAACTAGTTGACATCAATGATAACATAATGACTGATTTAATTGTCTTACATATCATTTTAGTAACTCAGTGATCTCTAATCACTGATCTTCAAGTCATTCAGATGTTCAATTAGTTTTAGTTCATCAATCTCTCCCTTTGGCATTGATGGAAACACAAGCAATATGAAATATGCCATACACATACCAAACATGTGTTCCACAACTATGTAAGTAAATGGTGTAGCTTGGTAAGCTCTCCCTAGCTTGATATTTAATATGTTTAATCACTACGTTACATAACAAAATTACATGTGCAGACTCCCCTCTGTGGATTTGATCTTTTAAACTCTTAGATTCCTTTTGTTCTCAGCAACAAATCTCTCCCTCAGATAGATATTTCATGATCTCTCTGTTTATCAAATTGTTTATCTCTCCCTTTGACAACAATTCCAAAGAAAAACAAAAACATATAGCTCTGCAATAGCCAAGTAACTCTCTGTTGTTCAGTGCAGACAATGTATCTCGGTATACTAATATGCCAATTCTCTGTTCTAGCTCCTCAAATCCTTCACAACCTTAGACATAACCTAAAGTGTGAGCTATTTTGCATCAACATGAATGATCTTCTGATAAAATTAGGCTAATGCAATTTTGAGATCACATTAGTGACCGGTAGATAGGGGACAGACCCCAAGTCTAGTCCTCAAGTATTCAAAAGTGTCCTTCGGTATAGGCTTAGTAAAAATATCAGCAAGTTGCTCCTTTGATGTAACATATTCTAGTTTGAATTGCTTCTCCTATATTTTTTCTCTTAATTAGTGATACTTAATTGATATATTCTTTGTCTTTGAATGTATTACAAGATTCTTAGAGATATTTATTGCACTAGTGTTGTCACAATATATAATCGCCGGCTCAGTGATTACCTCATTCATCCCTTCCAACACTTGTTTGATATAAGAAATGTTTGAACAGTTTGTAGCAGCAGCAACATACTTCACTTCGGTAGTAGACTGAGAAATACAAGGTTGTTTCTTACTTGTCAAAGTTACAAGTCTTTCACCAAAGAAAAATGCTCCTCCAGTTGTGCTTTTCCTATCATCTATATTTCTAGCCCAATTTGCATTGGTGTAAACTCTAAGTTCAAATTTTGCTTCCTTAGGATACCATAAACCATAATCCTCTATTTTCTTGAGGTATCTTAGGATTCTTTTTGCTGCAACCATATGTGAATCCTTTGGATTGGCAGAAAATCTAGCCATAATCCCAACTTGATGTGCAATATCAGGTCTACTGTGTACAACATACATCGGTTTACCAATTATAGATCAGTACAATGTTTGATTTAGCTCTGTAGATTCATCATCTTTAGTCAATTTTCAGCCTATAACCATTAGTGTTCCAACTGGTTTAGCATCTTCCATGTCAAATGTTCTCAATACTTCCTTAATGTACTTTAATCGTGTGATGAAAATTCCATCATTTTGCTGAATAACCTGCAAGCCTAGAAATAATTTAATCTCTCCAAAAATTGACATTTCAAATTCTTTTCTCATCTCATCAGAAAATGATTTACATATATGATCTTTTCCTCCAAAAATTATATCATCCACAAATATTTCAGCAATCAAAATAGTATCATCAGATCCTCCTTTCATGTACAAGTTGTTTTCACTAGTTCTCACAAAACTAATACTTAAAAGATAATTATGTAACCTTTCATACCATGCTCTCAGTGCGTGCTTCAATCCATATAAAGCTTTATGCAATCTACATACCATGTCTTTCTTATTTGGATCAACAAATCCTTCTAGTTGTTCTATGTAGACCTCCTCTTCTAGTATTCCATTTAGAAAGGCTGACTTAACATCCATTTGATACACCTTAAATTTCTTATGTGCAGCATATGCAAGTAACATGTAGACTCCTTCCAGTCTAGCAATAGGTGCAAAAGTTTCACGATAATCAATACCTTCTTCTTGTGCATATCCCTTGTAAACAAGTCTAGCTTTGTTCCTAGTAACTTCTCCATTCTCATTCAACTTGTTTCTGAAAATCCATTTAGTACCGATAACATTTTAATATTTTTGTCTAGGTACTAAAGTCCATGTCTTATTTTTCTCAATTTGTTCAATCTCTTCATTCATAGCATTGACCCATTCATCATTCTCAAGTGCAACCTTAACATTCTTCAGTTCAAACTCACAAACTAAGCATGTGTTTTGTCTTACCTTACTCCTTGTTAGCATGCCAACTTTCTTGTCTCTAATGATTTGGTTCTCAGGATGATGTCTTCTAGAAAATATTGCTAGCACTTGATCTCTCCTTTGTTCTTTATTCTGTTCAGGTTCATTTCCTTGTTCGGTAGCTTCTTCCTGATTCTTGGTTTCCCTTTGCTGTTCCTCGGTGTTATTTTCTTGATGCTCAATCGACTTAGCCTATAGCTTCGGTAGGTACTCTAGATGCTCAACATAAGTGAATCTACCATAGTCTTTTGGCTCCTTAGTGCTTTCTTCATCATTTTTATCAAAAAATTCATCAACTCTGACACTAGCACTTTCAATCATCTTATTAGTAACTTTATTCAGACACTTGTAAGCTTTTATTTTAGTAGAATATCCAAGAAATATTCCCTCATCACCTTTAGAGTCAAATTTACCATTTATATCATCTTTCAGAATAAAACATTTGCTACCAAAAATTCTGAAGTAACTTACACTTGGTGTGTGTCCAAACCATAACTCGTAGGGTGTTTTGTTTGTGTCTTTCTTTAGTTGTACTTGGTTCAGTACATATATAGCTTTGCTAACTGCTTCTCTCCAATACATCTGTGCAAAATTCTTCTCAATCATCAGTGTTCTTGCATAATCAACAATAGATACGTTTCTCCTTTCAGCAATCCCATTCTACTGTGGTGTTCTCGGTGTAGAAACTTGTCTTTTGATGTCATGTTCATTACAATACTTAGTGAGTTCATTAGAAATAAACTCACCACCTCTATCAGAGCTTAAGCATTTTAGTTCCTTTTTGGTTTCTTTTTTTGCTTTATCCTTGTACCATTTAAACATCTTACATGCCTCAGATTTCTCTTTTAGAAACATAACGGTCATCAATCTAGTGTAATCATCAAAAAATATAATAAAGTATCTATCACCATAATAGCTTTGAGTTCTCATGGGACCACATAGATTGGTGTGAACTAATTCCAAGTTTCTTTTTTTTGAATAGAATTTACTCTTAAAACTAGATTTTGTCATCTTCCCTTTTTGACATTGATGACACATAACATGATCTGGTTTAGTTAAGCTAGACAGTCCTCTAACTTTTCTCTTTTTACTGATCTTAATCATGTTATCAAAATTTACATAACATAACCTTTTATGCCATAACCATGCATCTTCATTTTTCACCAGTAAACAAGAAGTCTCTGCATTGTCAGGGTAAAATAAGTTACCTTTTGATTGTCCTCCTATTTGGACAAGATTTCCACTTTCATTATAGATCTTCACCTTCTTGTTTTCAACTGCCACTTGGTGACCTGAGTTGTTAAGCTGTGCCACACTTAGAAAATTTTAATTTGGTCCTTTTACCCAATAAGCATTATCACATTTGATTTTATCATTTATCAATAGAGATCCTTTTCCTTTAACCATGCAAGGTGTATCATTACCCATTCTTACTGATCCTCCATTATAATGATCAATATGATCAAACTTATCTTCATCACCAGTCATGTGACGTGTACAACCACTATCAATGATCCAAGCATAATTTTTACTAACTTTAGAAATAAGTGCTATTTCTACATACCTTTCCTCTTCCTTAGAATCATCTTTCATTGCAACAAACACTACCTCAACATCATTATCTATGTCGGTGTCAGTGTCTTCTTCTTAAACTAGGTAACATGCCTTTTTTCCCTTATCTTTGTGATCTCAGTTATTTTTGTTGTAGTGTTGGTAACCTCTATTGTTTCTTCTTCCATAGCTTCCATCACTAGTTTAGTCTTGGTCTTTATCTTCCTCCTTCCTGTTGGGACATATAGCAACAATATGGCCAACTTCTTTATAGTTAAAACATGTTAAATGTAATTTTCCCTTATATCTACCTTTACCTTTAGGCAGTCTCCGGGCCATAAGAGCCTCAAGTTCATAACACTCATCATCATTATTACTATCATTGTTATTTCTTATATCATGTCTACTACTAGATTTACCAATCTTCAGAGAAGACATTAAAGTAGACTCAATAGATGGTACAACACTATTATCAAAATTATTCAGCTCAAAAGTTGTTAGTGTTAGGAATAGTCCCAAGAGATAACTGAGAGGGGGGTGGGGTGAATCAGTTATCTATAAGATTCAATTATTTATCTAATTAAGTATACTTAAACATAAAGAATAAACACAATGAAAGAACACATGAACACAACACCAATATTTTGGTTACGGGGAAACCCAAATAGGTAAAAACCCTGGTGGGAATTGACACCCACTAATATTCTGTACTAGTGTATTATGATCCTTGTTAGAAGATCCTTAACCCTGTTAGGAGTTGCTTTACAATATATTAAGTACAGTAGACCTGGTCAAGGGTCAGACCCTGTTAGGAGTCTTTTACAATTGTCCTTGTTAGGGGAGAGGACATACTGTCTGAGAGCTCACTGCTTAAAGGGGCGAAGGCTACAACCTTGTGAATAATAGATACACACTATATCGGGATCATGGTGAACTACGCTTTGACCTGCTATCTGGATTAGTTCCAATGTATAGAAAAAATACTTTACTTGGTCACATAGACCTTCCTCTGATGGCTCAACACTTCACACACTCTGCTCTGCTCCACTTAATTAACTCTGAACCACACTCAAGCAATCACAAATGATTGCCTATAAATATCTATCCTCTAAATGATATAATCAAGTCATCCTATTAGAACCACCTTGAAATCATATTAGATAAACCATAACAAACTTTGATAATCATATTGTCGGCTCTACTATGCACGCAACACATTCTAGGACCTGTCCAATAAGATAATTATAGATGCACACTACACACTATCGGCTCTACCAAAAAAAATTTATCTTTCTCCTCAAGCTGAATTATTTCATGTGCTCTTATCCAAACATCAGTAACTCTCCTCTAAGCTTAAGTCCAAGGGTGCATACCCACATGATAGGCACAACTCCAGAACCAATAAAATCTCTATTGGCTCAACTGAATAAACACAAAAAACTGCTATTGGCGAATAGCGACTGCATAACTTTACTTCTACTAAATATCTGACTATGTGTCCATAACTAAAAAATCAATAATATGTCTTCAACATATATCCAAGCATGCAAGACTCCACGATAACTTTATGGACAACCATACACAGAACACTACCTATTATTATGTCAGGAACATTGCTGACATAAGCTACTATATAACTATTTGTACTAATAGTTAACCTCTGCGCCCATGATATCATGCTGATATCATGTCCATGCTACATATACTGAAAGCTTACTACATAAGACTTCCACACATGCTACTTTCCATATGTTGTCATCAATGACAAATATATAGTCAGTACTGGCCTATTGGTAAATCTCCAATAATCTCCCCCTTTGGCATTGATGGAAACATGTGGAATGAAAAACCACCACCAACCCAAATGAACATTTATTTAATAACATTCTCCATTTCCTCTTCAAAACTCCCCTAAAGATGAATCCTCCAACTACTACAATAATTTCCAAGATTCTCTATTTCCTCAACTGAACAACTGAATACTACTCCCCCTAAGTATATTACTCCTATTTTTCATGACTCTGTATATTACTCCCCCTTTGACATCAATGGAAAAGGGCACCATTCATTTTAAGCACTGGTACTACTCCTAAGGTATAGTAGTCAACCTTCCATCAGTCCTTGAGGATTGATGCCTTTCCTTCTTCATCTAAGTAGAATCAGGGAAGGGAATTACTCCCAACTTCTCCCTGAGATACTCAAAAGTATCCTTAGGCAAGGGCTTTGTGAATATGTCTACCAATTGATCTTTAGTACTCACATAGTCCAGCTTGACTTCTTTCTCTGCCACTTTCTCTCTTAGGAAATGATACTTGATCTCAATGTGCTTTGTCTTTGCATGCATCACAGGGTTCTTTGACATATTGATAGTGCTAGTGTTATCACAGTGAATAACAATAGGATAATCAATTTGAATTCCGAAATCCTTTATCAACTGCTTGATCCAAACTATTGTAGAACAATTAAAGGCTGCTGCAACATACTCCTCTTCTACTGTTGATTGAGAAATACAATTTTGTTTCTTGCTTGTCCAAGTGACAAGTCTATCACCAAGAAATACTGCTCCACCTAATGTACTCTTTCTGTCATCAACGCATCCTGCCCAATCTGCATAAGTGTACACATGAAGTTAAACATTTTTTGAATTAGGATACCATAGACCATATTATATAGTGCCTTGTAAGTATCTAAATATCCTTTTTATTTCCATGAGGTGACTTTGTTTAGGTTCTACATAAAATCTTCCAACTATGACAACTACATTGCAAATATCAGGTCTAGTCTGTGTAAGATAAATAAGTTTGCCAATCATAGACTTGTACAATGTTATGTCTACTACTAGTGAGTCATCTTCTTTTGTAAGCTTGCATCCAGTTATCATAGGTGTCCCTACTGGCTTGCAATCATCCATCTTGAATTTATTTAATATTTCTTTCACATACTTGGACTGATTAATGAAAATACCTTTTTCTGTCTGCTACACATTCAATCCTAAAAAGCATTTGATAGGACCAATCATACTCATTTTGAATTCATTTTGCATCTCCTTAGAAAATTCAGCACTAAGTTTGTCATTACCTCCAAAGATAATATCATCAACAAATATGGCTACAAGTAGAAAACCTTCAAATGTCTCTCTTATGAATAGATTACAGTCTGCTACTCCTTTCTTGAATCCAATCTTTGTTAGATATCCATCTAGTCTCTCATACCATGCTCTAGGGGCTTACTTAAGTCCATAGAGGGCCTTCTTCAATATGCATATCATATCAGGTCTATCTGATAAGGTGAATCCTTCTGGATGCTCAATGTATACTTCTTTCAAATCTCCATTCAGGAATGCTGACTTGACATCCATCTGATAAAATTTGAAGTTTTTGATTGTAGCATAAGTTATAAACAACTTACTAGCTTCTAATCTTCTCATAGGTGCAAATGTGTCTGAATAATCAATGCCTTCTCTTTGTGCATATCCCTTACATACTAACCTTGCCTTTTTTCTTACTACTGTACCATCTCCATTCATCTTGTTTCTGAATATCCACTTTGTTCCAATCACATTCTTATCACTAGGTCTTGGGACCAGTTTCCAAGTGTCATTCTTGATAATTTGATCAAGTTCTTCTTTCATAGCATCATGCCAATCTAAATCATTACAAGCATCTTCAACACTTAAAGGTTCAATTTGAGATAGTGAACATACCACTTCACTGCTAGCTGTGTTCTTTGCTTTTGATCTTGTTAAGACTTTGCCGCTATGATCTCTAATGATGTATTTCTTGGAATGGTTTCTAGATGTAAACTTTGGAGCTTTAGTTGATGTTGACTCATCAGCCTTAGGAGTTTATTCTTCACTTGTCTTAGGGTCATTGAATAACATATCAATACTGTCAAACATTTCTTCAATAACTATTTCACTAGTGGAGGGTCTGGGTTCTTCTTCAATCATAGGTGAGTAATCATGATATCTTTCTTGAACCATGAAATTTTTGTCAATCTTAACACGAGCACTTTCAATGATCTTTTTCAATCTCAAATTGAAACATCTATAAGATTTAATTTTAGTAGAGTAACCAAGGAAAATACCTTCATCACTTCTTGCATCAAACTTGCCTACTGCTTCATCCCTCTTGATGTAGCACTTGCTTCCAAAGATTTTGAAGTATTTTACTATGGAAACATTACCAAACCATAGCTCATATGGTGTTTTGTTAGAGCCAGGCCTCAATTGAATTCTATTGATGGTGTAGACTACTGTATTGACCACATCTCTCCAATAGGTGTGTGCAACTTTTGCTTCTATCATAATGGTGCATGATGTATCAAGAATGATCCTATTCCTTCTCTCTGCAATTCCATTCTACTAAGGGGTTCTAGGTGCACTTAACTGTCTCTTTATGCCATGTTCTTTGTAGTACTCATAGAATCTGTCAAAGGTGAATTCTCCTCCTCTATCTGATCTTAAACATTTTATCTTTAGTCAAGATTCATTCTCAACCTTAGCTTTGAATATTTTAAACTTGTCAAATGCTTCTGACTTATCTTTTAAGAATGCAACCCACATCATCCTAGTATAATCATCAACAAAAAAATGACATACCTTTCACCATAGTATGATCTTGTTTGAGTTGGACCACATAGGTCTGTATGGATTAGATCCAACTTGTTCTTTGCTAAATTGTGCTTGCTCCTAAATGAATTTCTCACATGCTTTCCCATCACACATTCCCTGCATATAGTATCAACTGGCTTTGCTATGCTAGGTAGATCTCTTACTACCTTTACATTGCTTATCTTTACTATGTTATCAAAATTGATATGACATAGTCTTTTATGCCACAACCAACTATCATCAACTTTAGAAACAAAACAACTTGCTTTTGAATTGAGTTGGAAAGCATTACCTCTTATCTTTGAACTTGATGAAATCATAACACCATCCTTGTTGTTAATGATGCATTTGTCATTTTGAACTCCAACTGATAGCCTTTTCCAAGTAACTGTCCAACACTAAGAAGGTTATGTTTCAAACCATCAACATAAAGAACATCATCAGTACTATTCTTTCCATCCAAGGTGATGGCTCCTCTACCAACTATTGGTTTAGGAGTGTTGTCTCAAAATCTAACCATGCCACCATTGTATTTGTCCAGATGAAAAAATCTATTTTTATCACCTGTCATGTGATGTGAACAACCACTATCTATAATCCAGTCTGTCCTTATATCTGCTTGGGAAATCAATGCTAGCTCTTGTTTTATTTTCTCATCTTTATGATTTGTCTTATTGTTCATTTTGTCTACAATAGCAATGAATCCAATTTCTTCTTCACCTGATTCATCATCAGAAACTCCATCTCCAGCATAATAACATTTCTTAGTGTCCTTAGGCTTGTAATTCTTTTTGAACTTTCTAGCTCTAGTAGGACACTTAGATGCAAAGTGACAGATCTTGTTGCATGAAAAGCACTTAAATGGTAATTGACCTTCATATTTTCCTTTTCCTTTCTTTTCTCTTTTGGAAATCATAGAAAAAAAATCATCTAAAGTTTTCTCTTCATCATCATCATCAAAATTACTAGAAGTGTTTGCAGATTTCTTACCATGAACTGTTGCTTTGAAGGCTGTCTCACTTTTAGGTTCTGTCTTCAATCTTGAAATCTCAAAAGCTGAGATTTTGCTGATCAAGGTCTCTCTCTTGAAATTAGATGTAAGCTGTATGGTCTCATCAAGGATGTTGATCTTCCTTTCATATTCAGGAGTGAGAGTAGTCATCAACTTGTCCATAAATATCTTCCTCTGAGATCTCTCCACCATTGTTCTTGATTCCAGAAACTACTTCATTGATCCTTTGATTATAAGCTCTGATGTTTTCTTCAGGCATCATCTCTAATGCATTGTATCTTTTCTTCCATGTTTTTTTGCACGCATCCTTTGCTTATTTATCACCTTCAAACATGTCTACTAGGTGCTTCTGTATCTTATGGGTGGTGTCTACTTTCTTTATCTCTAAAAATTTACTATCATATAGGGTGCTGATAAGGGCTTCTTTAGCTATAGCATTCTAATGAAACAATTCCTTCTGCCTTTTAGTAGCATCATCCTTTGCAAGGTCTTCCAAGGTAGGGATCTTGGTTGCTTTGATAGTTACTGTATCATCTTAAAATGGAAGCACTTCCATGTTAAGAGCATTTAGCCCTCTGAGTAAGTGGTTTGGAGTCATATCCCCTTGAATTGATCTTTTCTTTGATCTAGCTTTCTCCTCACTTTCCACTTCTTTTCTACTTCATTCTAGGTGAAATTAGGGTTAGGATCTCGAGGATTCTCCTTAATTTCCATCTTCCATGGCTCTATTTTCTAGGTACAACCTAGAAATAGGTCCTCCTAGACTTCATCAGAGTCATCAAAGGATTTTATGCCTATCCCTAGCATTCTATCCCATTCTGGCATCATTTCTAGGTCTCTGGGCATTCCCGGGACCTCCTGTCCTGATTTTGGATGGATTTGGGCCCACAGGGTCAGAATCGAGGTTGATCCTGACTAGGTCAGAATTGACCTTGATCCTAACTAGGTCAGGATCAAACTTGATCCTAACTATGTCATACCCAAGCTCAATTTTTCCCCCCTCTCTCAAATTTCCAAATTCCTTTATTTTCGGGTATCAGGTTTCGAGGATATTTATTTTCCCGCCTCCGGGTTGGCTATTTTGGGTTTTGAAATGGTAAATCCTCTAATTGAATTTAATCTAGGTATATTTTCTAAAGGTTAGGACCTAATTGGGATTTAATTCTCCAAGGTAGCACCTCTAGAGGATTGTGCCCTAGTTCACTATAAAAGGAGGCCTTCCTCTCTCATTTACACATCCATCATTCATATCTCTCAAGCTCTCAAGGTGATCAAAGAAAGAATTTTAAAGGAAGCATTCAAGTTCTCTTCTCCATCCAAGTTCTCCATTGAAGATCAAGGATTCAAGCATTCAAGCCATTGAAGGGATTTGGTTCAAGCATTCAAGATTCATTGTTAAAACCCTTGATTTAGCCATCATGATGGTGTGATCTTCCTTCAAGATCCTTTGTTCATCTTCAAGATCCATTAATATAGTTGTTTACATTCAAAATACAATTGCATATCTATCAAATTGCATAGCTTTATTGTTAGATCAATTTCTACTACTTGCTAGCATTCTTATTTCAATTTCAATATTAAGGTTGATTCCAAACTGGGGTTTGACCAAGGCAAACCCCTCAAACAAACAACAAAAATCCTCTTTTTCTTGTAGATACATGTGTGGGATTTTGGATCTGAGAGTAGATTTGGATACCCTTTTCAGAAAACTTTCCAGATCTACGAACAAAGTCAAAATTGACCTTCAAATAAAGAATCTAGCCTTTGACCTTTTATGAGGGTCAAAGTCGACCTGATCTCATCTTGGAAAAAGATTTATGGGTTTTCTCCGTCTTGACATTTTCAGTTTGGAATAGGTTGCAGAATTGCCTGAAGGTACACACAGACATTAGAATTTGGCATTTTCCAGATTTTCCCTATTTTGAGGTTAGTACTTGCATTTCAATTATTTCAAATTCTAAACACTTCAATTCCACCATAAGGGAAATATAGGGTTTTCCTCTCTCTTTCATATTCTCCATAGATTGATTCAATTGTGTATTAACACTTTGGTTGATCAAATTGGATCTCTCCTTTGGGAATTTGGATTTAGGAGTGGATCTCATATTTCCCCCATACATTCACACAACATACACATTTGACTAGGTGTGAAGCCATTTTACTCCTATTCATTTTGGTGAACCCGACAAGCTTACTCTCTTTCTTTTTGGTGTTAGATTGCCTTTTAGATTACGTCTAGTTTATGCTCTTGCATTTTAAAGTTCAAAAATACAAAAAAATCTATATAATCAATAAAATCCAAAAATATTTCTTGCATTTTATTTTCTATGGTGATTGTAAAGATGCTTTGGTGTGTAGTTATGTTCTTCATTACTCTTCTTTTAGCATGTCTTTATAATACCTATGATGTTTATGAGACTATCATTCACTTAATTGTGTTGATGACCCTTAACTTTTCTCTTGCCTATGCTTTTGTGAAGTTGACCGATTCTAATCTGCCTACATTTAAAACCTTCATTAAAGATTTCTATGGCAACTTTATTAATCTATTGGATTATGTGAAGAATTTGGTAGATGATACACCATCTCCTAATCTTCCTAATCTTAATCCTATCAATCCTAATCCTAATCCTATCAATCCTAATATTAATCCTATCAATCCTAATCCTAATCTTCCTAATCCTAATTTGATACCTAATTCTCCACCTGTTCATCCTCACTCTTCCCATACTTTTGATGGGATTCAAGCTATAGTTCAGGATGCGGATGTGCAAGATTTCTTTGATTTACCTTCTCCTCTAATTAATGATGATATTAAAGGAAAGGGTCAAGAAACTTCTTCAAAACCTATTATCCCACCTTATGCAACCTTTACTCATGAACATGATAAACAATCACCTCCTGTAGAAGCTTTACATAATATGTACACTACCGGATATAATATTGTGACTAAACAAGGTTATAAAGGTTTAGGGCTTGGGATTAATGAGCATGGTATTAGGTTTCCAATTCATATACCCCCTAAACCAAATATGTATGGTGTTGGTTGTTCCAAAAATCAAGTTAAGGTAGGTGATGCTAAACATCGTCCTCCTCTTCACATTCCTCTCCCCACACCTATCTTAGATAACCATAATACTCATCAAGAAGTGGCTAAGAAGGTATATGTTGAGCTAATGAATTCCAAGAAATAAATATTTAAACCTATGCTGATCGATGCTTTACAAAAATACAAATGTCCTTTTCATTAGAGTAACAAACATTTACTTGTTGATTGTAAACATTTCAAGTTATATGTTAGAGAAAGAGCTGCTTTAGGAATTATATCTCACTCTCGTGCAGTTTTACAATTCCTTCATAATTTTGATATAGGGGATTCCCCTCCTTTAGATATAGTGTAGATGTTCTTTCCCTCTTGTCTCAAGATTGGGTGCAAGAGGTGTATCTTCATCCAGTCTCCTAGGATCCATTAGGATTTTAGTATATATATTATGTCTTGAGCTTAATTGGTATTCTTTCTCTCCTATTTTTCTATGGTTTTGCAATATGTTTTTAATCATCCATAGAATCTTTCAAGATATCTTTTCTAAGACATTTTTTTGCAAAGGTATCCCTTGTCTCTATCTCTGGGGGACAAGGTACCTCTTTCTTTCTCTTTGTCTAGGGAGCTGCTTTCCTTAGCTTAGTGGTATCTGTTTATATTGTAATATTATTTCAACATATTGATAGATATTCTGACTATGGATAACCTTATTATATGAGAAGCTATTGTCCTAAGTCGTCACTTCTCTATTTTGAAAATTATGTTCTTTATAAACTCTCACCCTTGCTTTGGTGTTAGAGTTGTTTCCCTCATTCCAAAGATTCCTTTCCTTTTCTTTGCAGGGGGCTTGATGATTGAATCTTTGTTCCCGCTTTTGAAAGATGATATTTTATCCAAGGCATTTCTCTTTGGTAGGAGGTCTTGTTGATAAGATCTCTTTCTTTGAGGATCCTTTTCCATGAGTGACATATCCTTTTCACGATTATCTATATTCTTGGATATAGGGGTCAACATCCCTCGCTCAGCATATGGTATACATTGTTGTGAAACATGATATTTCCTTGCATTGTGAAGTTGGTACCCTCTTTCATCCTTGTTCCTACACTTGGGGGGACAAGGATGCTACCTCCTTTTTTGTCTTTCTAAGATTCACCGCTTTCCTTGGTTAAGCAATATTTATCTATTATGTGATATCCAATCATACATGAAAATTTTGGTTTGCATTGAGGATCTTTGTCCTTGATCACAACCTATTTCATTGTTTGACATTGGGTTTCCATGGTTGATATATCTCTCACCTTGGAAACTAAATAGTGTGCTATCCCTGATAAGGGTTACTTTCTTTTCACTTCTTGCATGATATCTCTTTACATTCATCCCTTCCATGGCCTCATAGGAGCTGTGACCTTCTTGGCTTGGACTGGGTGTTGTTTGTGGATATTGTCTTGATGCTAAGGAAGGATTTATCCTTGTTCTTTTCTTTCCTTAACATGTCAAAATAGTATGTTTTTTCCATATTAAGGAGGGGGGCATATGTAGGGTCTCCCTTGTACTATAGTTTTTTATTTTTACATGCTAAATCTTGGAAGGTAACACACATAAGTTGCTAAACCTTAAAAAGACACAGATTTATATGCTAAATCTTCTGATGGTAACGCACATAAGTTGCTAAATCCTAAAGGGACATGCATTTCTAGTTTCAAAAATGCTAAATCTTGGAAGGTAACACACATAAGTTGCTAAATCCTGAAAATACACGCACCTATATGCTAAATCTTCCGAAGGTAATGCACATATGTTGCTAAATCCTGAGGAGACACACATTTTATATTCATAGTGATACAAGAAGGTGGATCTATGAGTATTACAGAAGCCATTAGAATACGCATTATAATTGCAAGCATAGTTTATGGGTGAACTTGTTGGGCTCTCCCTCCAGGGTGATTCATGGTAAGGTGGGCATCTTACTAGGCAAGGTAATCACTCTTTTCCCTTTCTCTCTTTTCGCTTATATGCTAGTAGGACTAGATCTTGAAGCTATGTTATTTATAGTGTTGTTCTTGTCTTTCTTATGTAAACATTTACACTTTTATGATAGCTTTCCAAATATGATGTTAGTATAAGAAATGTTTCTTAGCAAGGTTTCTTGTGCTAGTTGATTTGGGTTTGTTTTAGTACTAACCCCCCTTTTTGTGTCCTTTTGTTTTTCGCACCCTCGTGCATGTATGTTGAGTTAGAATCCTTAGCCTAGGGGCTAGTGTCCCTAACTAAGTGTCATTCTATCTCATTTCAAATCCACTTGGATCTTCTCTTTCTTCTCCTTTACCAAGATTTTGCATCGAGTCCATACTCTTGCTAAAGTGGGGGCTTAATGTATCATCTTAAAGTGGAAGAACTTCCATGTTAAGAGTGTTTATCCCTTCAAGTAAGTGGTTTGGGGTCATATAAAATGCCTTGAATTGATCTTTCCTTTGATCTGGCTTTCTCCCCACTTTCCACTTCTTTTCTACTTCATTCTAGGTAAAATTAGGGTTAGGATCCCGAGGATTCTCCTTAATTTCCCTCTTCCATGGCTTTATTTTATAGGTAGGACTTAGAAATAGGTCCTCCTAGACTTCATCATAGTCATCATAGGATTTTATGCCTATCCCTGGCATTTTGTCCCATTTTGGCATCATTTCTAGGTCTCCGAGCATCCCCGGGACCTCCTATCCTGATTCTGGCTGGATCTAGGCCCACAGGGTCAGAATCAAGGTTGATCCAGACTAGGTTAGAATCGACCTCAATCTTGACTAGGTAAAACTTGATCCTAACTAGGTCATTCCCAAGCTTGATTTTTCCCCCCTCTTTCAAATTTCTAAATTCTTTGATTTCTGGGTATCGGGTTTCGAGGATATTTGTTTTCCTGCCTCCGGGTTGGCTATTTCAGGTTTCGAAATGGTAAATCCTCTAATTTCATTTAATCTAGGTATATTTTCTAAAGGTTAGGACCTAATTGGGATTTAATTCTCCAAGGTGGCCCCTCTAGAGGATTGTGCCCTAGTTCACTATAAAAGGAGGCCTTCCTCTCTCATTTACACATCCATCATTCATATCTCTCAAGCTCTCAAGGTGATCAAAGCAAGCATTTTCAAGGAAGAATTCAAGTTCTCTTCTCCATCCAAGTTCTCCATTGAAGATCAAGGATTCAAGAATTCAAGCCATTGAAGGGATTTGGTTCAAGTATTCAAGATTCATCATTAAAACCCTAGATCTAGCCATCATGATGGTGTGATCTTTCTTCAAAATCCTTTGTTCATCTTCAAGATCCATTCATTCTTCTATCAAGGTGGATTCCAATCATTCAATCATGGAGGTTTGATTTACCATTGTTGTGTTCAAGCTTTCATATTAATATAGTTGTTTACATTCAAAATACAATTGCATATCTATCAAATTGCATAGCTTTATTGTTAGATCCATTTCTACTACTTGCTAGCATTCTTATTTCAATTTCAATATTAAGGTCGATTCCAAATCAGGGTTTGACCAAGGCAAACCCCTCAAACAAACAACAAAAATCCTCTTTTTCTTGCAGATACAGGTGCGTGATTTTAGATTTGTGAGTAGATTTGGATACCCTTTTTGGAAAACTTTCCAGATCTGTGAACAAAGTCAAAATTGACCTTCAAATAAAGAATCTAGCCTTTGACCTTTTATGAGGGTCAAAGTTGACCTGATCTCATCTTGGAAAAAGATTTTTTTGGTTATCTCCATCTCGGCATTTCCAGTCTGGAATAGGTTGTAGAATTGCCCGAAGGTAGACACATACATCAGAATTTGACATTTTCTAGATTTGCCCTAATTTGAGGTTAGTACTTGAATTTCAATTATTTCAAATTCTAAACACTTTAATTCCACCATAAGAGAAATATAGGGTTTTCCTCTCTCTTTCATATTGTCCATATATTGATTTGATTTGGATTTAGGAGTGGATCTCATATTTCCCCCATACATTTACACAACATACACATTTGAATAGGTGTGAAGCCATTTTACTCCTATCCAGTTACATCAAAAACTTCAAAACCAATGGACTACAAATGTGTCACCATCTTATTCTTCCAATCAAGATAATTCTCTCCATCAAACTTAGGACTCTCTTTCTTGAAGTATGCCATCTGATCAACCTCAAGCTGTTAAACTTTCTCTCTGAGGCACTTGGCTCTGATACCAATTGTTAGGAATAGTCCCAAGAGATAATTGAGAGGGGGAGGGGGGGGGGTGAATCAGTTATCTAGAAGATTCAATTCTTTATCCAATTAAGTATACTTAAACATAAAGCATAAACACAATGAAAGAACACATGAACACAACACCAATATTTTGGTTACGGGGAAACCCAAATAGGTAAAAATCCCGGTGGGAATTGACACCTACTAATATTCTGTACTAGTGTATTATGATCCTTGTTAGAAGATCCTTAACCCTGTTAGGAGTTGCTTTACAATATATTAAGTACAGTAGAACTGGTCAAGGGTTGGACCCTGTTAGGAGTCTTTTACAATTGTCCCTGTTAGGGGAGAGGATGCACTATCTGAGAGCTCATTGCTCAAATGGGGTGAAGGCTACAACCTTCTGAATGACAGATACACACTATATCTGGATCTTGGTGAACTATGCTTTGACCTACTATCTAGATCAATTCCAATTTATAGCACAAATAATTTACTTGGTCACATAGACCTTCCTCTGATGGCTCAACAATTCACACACTCTGCTCTGCTCCACTTAATCAACTTTGAACCACACTCAAGCAATCACAGATGACTGCCTATAAATATCTATCCTCTAAATGATATAATCAAGTCAGATTTTTAGAACCACCTTGAAATCATATTAGAGAAACCATAACAAAATTTTATATTCATATTGTCAGCTCTACTATGCACACAACACATTCTAGGACCTGTCTAATAAGATAATTGTAGACGCATGCTACACATTGTCGGCTCTACCAAAACAACTATATCTTTCTCCTCAAGCTGAATTATTTCATGCACTCTTATCTAAACATCAATACCTCTCCTCTAAGCTTAAATCCAAGGGCACATACCCACATGATAGGCACAACTCCATAACCAATAAAATCTCTGTCAGCTCAACTGAATAAACATAGGAAACTGCTACTGGTGAATAGTGATTGCATAACTTTACTTCTACTAAATATCTGACTATGCATCCATAACTAAAACATCACTAATATGTCTTCAACATATATCCAAGTGCGCAAGGCTCCATGATAATTTTACGGACAACCATACAAGAACACTGCCTATTATTATGTCAAGAACACTGCTGACACAAGCTGCTATATAACTGTTTGTACTAACAGTTAACCTCTGCGCCCATGATATCATGATGATATCATGTCCATGCTACATATACTGAAAGCTTACTACATAAGACTTCCACACATGCTACTTTCCATATGTTGTCATCAATGACAAACATACAGTCAGTACTGGCATGATGGAAAATCTCCAATAGTTAGCTTACCAATCAGACTATCAAGAGTAAGAGTACTGCCAGGTTCAGACCTCATTTCATGTATAGCAGATATTCTGATTGCATATACATGCAACAAGGTTCTCACTATCTTACTTACCACTGTATCTTCATCAATGACACCACCATATCCTCAAATAGTATTGACTACCTTTTTTGATTTGGTTGTAATATTGTGTAATGTTTTCACCTTCATTTTCATATCATCAAATCTACCTCTTAAGCTTTCAGCTCTGGCTCTCTTCACAGTTGCATCATCACCATAGAATTGAGAAAGTTTATACCACATTTCCTTTGAAGTAATGCAATCTTTGACATCCTCAAATTCAACATCAGATAGAGCAGCAACAATCTCTATCATAGTCATGTTGTGTTCATGTCGATCTTTCAGTTGATCAAGAGTCAAAGGTCCAGTCGATGGTTGCAAGTAGCCATTTTCAAGTGGATGTAGGGCATAATCTCTAATTTTGGATATGTGAAGTTTCATTCAGCTTTTCCATATTATAAAGTTTTCCTTGTTCAGCTTTGACACCTCCCTCTTAAACATTTTGTGATATTTTTGCTGAAGTCCTTACAAGTCTGGTCCAAGCAACCAATACTCTGATACCAATTGTTAGAATAAATGAGAGGGGGGGGGTGAATTAGTTAGATCAATTATCCTATAGTCCCAATTACAAAGATGTAAAAATCAAACCAATTTCAACAAATTCTGTAGCTCAGTAACATAAATTATTAAACTGTCTGTGCCTTTACTGATTACCAGTTAATTAACTCACCGTGATTACCAAACAAATCAAATATGTAGTATGTAAAGTATGATAATAAAAAAATCATCACAGAAACACATAACACAATGATTTAATGTGGAAACCCTGCTAAGGGAAAAACCACCTGGGACCGGTAACCCAAAATATTTTTCACTCTTTTGAAGTGAGCTCGGTGAAGAGCCAACCCTATTAAAGGTTACAAACACATTGTTAGGTGTGACCTTGTTAGAGGATTTAAGACTAACAATTATCGTTCAACCAAAATTCACTATGAGGTTGATAGGATAACAATGTACATTCACTGAATGACATAGGGGTATAACATAATATGGTTAAGTCCACTAGGTTAGGAGATTTTTTGTATCAATGGTTATACTAAAATAATAGTTGATTTGATTACAATAAAACTTATTTGTAGAAGTTTAGATCTATTCTAAACCCATACAAATCCTCTGATCAATATTTCAATTCAGTTCCTCAACATTTATTAACTTACTATCGCTTGATAATAGCTCTCTGATGCTCGGATAACTCTACAGTTCGGTTCTCCTTCAACTAGTCTGATCAAGCATACATGAAAACTGTATTCATGCAAAATCTCTGCAGTCTTCTTTCTTCCGACATAGTTTCAATAGTGAAATTCATATCTCTTATATAGACAGATAAACCATTTTCATATCAACCATTAGATTTTGCTGCTTAATCTTCTTCGTTGATTTTTCCTCTTAAACCTTCCTTGACAGTTGTGTCAGTAACACGTTTCAATTTCATCTTTTAGATCTTCTCTAAATTTTTTTAGCCATGGATCTCATAACAAACTTTATCCTCAATCTCGAAATCATAACAATTTCCAGC
This sequence comes from Chamaecyparis obtusa, assembly GCA_027943335.1. Lineage (NCBI taxonomy): Eukaryota > Viridiplantae > Streptophyta > Pinopsida > Cupressales > Cupressaceae > Chamaecyparis > Chamaecyparis obtusa. The sequence continues at coordinate 2,559,940 of BSBK01003345.1, forward strand.
TCATCATTTTCTGTCAGCTAAACTAAGCATTTAATTCTTTCATCCATACTCGGTTAACAAAGAAATGCGTCGGCATATACAAGCTTAGTTGATACTTTCTCTTGGTATACACTATACTGGCTCAGTGTATACTGAAGTACTTCATTTACCGACCACATTGCCTTATACAATTTTTCTTCCTACTTCATCATAGATTAATGCAACATAATCAAGTCAACAATATAGGGTCATAGACTCATCAATACATTACCCAAGGTATTCCTTATCCTCATCTATCATATCCATCTTCCTCCATGTGGATATCTCAATTCTTCATCTCTTCACTCTTTTATAGATGTTTAGATATTTGGAAGTATCATGATAAGTAAAAACTAGTTGACATCAATGACAACATAATAACTGATTTAATTATCTTACATATCATTTCAGTAACTTGGTGATCTCTAATCACTGATCTTCAAGTCATTCAGGTGTTCAATTAGTTGTAGTTCATCAACATCTTGTGTGATAACAAAAAAATAAAAATCAAGAGAAATAATTCATCCTATTGTGAAAACCACTTCTTGTTGTGCCTTGGGCAAGTACCATGATGAAAACCTGGCAAACAGGCATCATGTGTAATCCATTACCCTCTACACTTGGGGGAAAGTTTCATTCATGCAATCCTACCTATCACATCCTTCGTAGTCCTACATCCATCCATATCCCTTTTTTTCCATCTTTTATCTTGACAAGACTTCATACATCCTTTTTTCTTCACTTTATCCACACTCTACAATAATCCTTTATCTTATTCATCCCTTACTTTTATCATCCATTGTCACGTTTCATATTTCCTATCCCACATTCCTTCCTTGGTCTTGATCAAAATTAAGGACATAAAAAAAGAATATGTTTTCAAAAGTCTCTTGACATGTCCATTCCCTATAGATCCCATGTCATTCAATGCATCATGTCATTTCCTACATAGACACATATTTGGTCCCTTATCTTGGGTAAACATGTTATCTGATTGTGAGATATTTCTTGCATCCAAATGAACTCTAATTCAATCTTTCACCTATTTATTTTCATCCCATTAGCTCATTCATATATTCATAGTATTCCATACCTTGCTAGACACTAGGGAAAATAAATATAATCATATTTGAGAATAAATCCTTACATATGCCTTTCACCTCATTCAGTGATTGAAAAGAGTCCTTCAAAATAACAAAAATAACATAAAATCATCCTGTAAAACTCTAAAAACATAACAAAACCTTCAAAAAAATAAAAAACATTGAAAAATATAAAACATTCATCTAAAGGCGACCATGTTTAGGGTGTCTATGATAAGAGCCTTCACTTTATGTGATACGTTGTAGATACCTCGACTCCAAACATACGAACCCTATGATGCACCAAAAACATTTGCAAAAGATCCAAAAAATTATTGAAGGCAACTAAAAAATTTAAAAAACAACCAAACAAAAATTATGCAATAAATCTCCTTTGTACATAATCAATTCTTTGGGCTTTCAAAACCAGGCATTGAATGATGATATACAAGACATATGAGCTTCAATGAAACCAAGTCAAAATAGTCAAAACTAGTCAACAAGTCGTGAACTACATTAGAAAAATATCTTATCTATCAATAAATCCCACAATAAAGCATTTTTTCAAAAATCATGTTGTCTTAGACAAGGGAAGGAACACTCAAAATCAGATGGAGTAGTCTTAGACAAGGTGCCTTTTTCTTGAAATCAGATAGCATCAGCAATACATCAAAATTCAAATGTCCAAAGTACTGCAAATACACACACATAATCGATACAACTGCAACTTGTTGAGTCATGTTAGTCTTATTATGTCTTGATCTTTGTAAGTCATGTTCTTACACATCTCTGGGATGTCCACAAGTGATTTAGAGATGCCACGATGGCTCATGACATTTTTATTTGTTTTCTATCTGTGGAATATTTTTTGTGAAGTCTTAAAAAATCAATTTGGCTGTCTATGATAAGATCCTTCACATCCATATACACATATCCAATTTTCAACATTGCAATGGATACTTCAGTTGTGATACACCACACATACCTCGACTCTAACTGCTTGACCTAGATGGATTGAACCACATTCCTTCTCTGTTCAGCGTGCCTGTTTTCAATGCAAGGGGATAATTGTACCTAGATCTTTCATATCTTGGTAGGATGGTTGTTAGGAATGAATGCTAAATGTTTAGCAGCCATTTTGTAACAGTTGTTGTTGCATTCATGACTATGATTGTCATTGATGTCAACACAGTGATTTATCAGAGACTTGTAGAGAAACAAATAAAGTTTGAATTAGCACACATGGGATATTGTAGTTGGAGCTATGCGATGTTGAGGATATACTCTTTGATATGTTATATTGTTATGGTTAAGAGTGCAGACAGTAATTCATTTATTCATGGAAGTTATGAGCATTTTGGTGGAAGCAGTATTCAGGTAGTGTTTCTGAGTAGCGGTTTGTGGAAATCGGATGATATCTCCTAATTGGGATGGAATCTGGTTTTGTGCATTTAAAGGGAAGTTGAAGATGTTAGCTATTTTTCTTGCACAGGTAAATAACTAGACCATAACCTGATCTCTCCCTTTTGATGCTCTTTTCCTAGCAAGAGAAATGCTAATTGACAAGGATGGAATCCTTCTTCACTTCGGGCTCCACAGACCCAGGCGGGTGTACCTTACTTCTCTGCTTATGCAAACTGATATGAACTAATACAAACACCTAATAAGTAGATTCACTAATGGATTAAATAGAATAAATATGTCCTGCAACAGGATTCATAATTGAGATGAATCTCTGTTATGGGAAGCCTCCCACATGCTCAATCTATCTTTCAAACTCATCAACAGAAAGGGAAAGTTGATTGATTAAATTGATGCTAGTTTGGCAAATGACTTCTAACAGTAAAGATCAGTGCCTTTAATCTGGGCATGGAGTCAAAACTAGTAAATATACACCCAAACTACAAACCATGTTTCATTGATTAATATCCCTGCATTAATGCCTGACATTAATACATTTCCATCACTCAATATGAAGAATCATACACATTCATAGCACTGATTAATTTCCAATCTGCATTTAAGGATTTTACAATCCTTCCTTGGAGGATATCCAAATACATACAGATACATTCTCCCTTGGAGAAGACAAACTCAATATCCCTTGAATACTGAACTCATACTGAAATTGAAACTCAATACCATGAAGACAATTCTCTGAAAACCATACATGCCTTACATGTACTTCAATTTGCAATCAAATTTACAAATACTTGCATTGAATCTATGACATAAAATGAAGAACGCAAACCATTACACTTAGACAATCATGAACCAAAATGGAATTTCATTTGGACCCTTCTCTTTGAGAACCCCCTGCTGGAATCACCACAGACCTGGAACCATTCAATGGATGTTTACCCAAAATCTGGAGCCTAGACCAGAGTTCTTCCAAAATTGGAACCCCTCACCTCACTCAGAATTCAGAATAAGAAGGCAAAGAGGAAATTTAGAAATCATCACAGAGCAACACTTGTCTCCCTCTCCTCTGCTCATTGGATGAGTCATCCACCTTCAAACTGGAAATGGAACCTGCTATCAACTCTGGAAAGCACCTGTCATCTCTTCAAACAAACTGTGAATCACCGGATTGAACAAAGTAGATATTTTCAAAATATCTTCCCAGGCCCCTATTTTGTTCAACTGCAAATATCTCGAAACTGGCTAGACCTACACTGAAATTGATCCCAAAAATGGAATCCTCACGTCGAGACCTTTCCGGCGGTATATAATACTTGATATTTTAGATAAAAATTGCCCCTCCAGCATCAGTTTGAAAAATCAAGCCCTGGCCTGTAAAAATGTGCACTAAATGACATTTTGAAGAAAATAAAATCTTCTATAGTCTAAATTATAGAAAATTATCATTTAAATTTGATTTTCAAATTTGAGAATTGACCGTATGCACAAATAAAATATTATTATAAAAATATTTTATTTCTCCTTATATCTCCCCAGGGCTGCAACCGTGTGCCATGTGTCAGCCTGTCGCATGATCACATGGGCTGAATTTGGCTCTTGCGATCATGTGACCACTCCATCTTCGAATCGCAGAATTCTTGGCCTAAACCGTCAAGTACCTGGCGAACTGGCGACAGACTAACCTCTGAATCACGGAATAAATTGGCATTGACCGCCAGCATTATGCGAACATGCTCATCTCTAAGTTGCCAGATCACTTGACCTTAACCATCACATTTGCGCGAATCCATGACTGCTTGATATCTCCAATTCGCTAAGTATTTCATGCTAACCGCTCCAGCATCTAGCGAATTCATGAACTCCCGCCACGTGTCGCCTTGTCGCATGATCACATGGGCCAGAAATGGCCCATGCGAACATGCGACACACCCTCCATACAATCGCCACTACCGCATCGGGCTGCCACGTGTCAGCCTGTCACATGTTCGCAGGGGCTGAATTTGGCTCTTGCGACCATGCGACCTCCTGACACGTGTCCATCCGATCACTGCACTCCATCTGCAAAATTTCTTTCTTGGGCCCACCGGCACAGAAACCAAGGTGACCGTGAGCCTATGCAAGCATAGCTTCCTCTATTCGATTTACTTTCATTGTTTGTGTGGTTGCATATAAACTCTCAAAATTCCTATTCTGACACCAATGTGGGATAATTCCTTTTAGATTTTTTAAAGATTTCCCTGCACATCCTTCCAAAATATTAGCTTCATATCCAAGCTGGTGCGCACCTCAATGGACTGACACATGTCAGCCTGTCGCATGTTCGCAAGGGCTGAAGTTGGCCCTTGCGATCATGCGACCACTTGACACGTGGCCATCTTTGACTAGTCACCGCCACCTGCGCCACTCTGCATCACAATGCCAAGGCATTGAACTGACCGCCACCTCATCACCAGCTACCACGTGTCACCTTGTCACATGTTCGCAAGGGCTAAATTTCCTCCTTGCGATCATGTGACTGCAACCACTTAGCTATGCAGTTGCGATCACAAACCCTTCATAAAACTCAACCTCCTCACCACCTCATTGGGCTGCCACATGTCAGCCTGTTGCATGTTTGCAAGGGCTGAAGTTGGCCCTTGCGATCATGCGACCTCCTGACATGTGTCCATTCTTGTCCGGTCAGCACCTGTGTCCACTCTGCAAAATTTTGTTCTATTCGGGCCCCCCGGCACAAAAATTCAGGTAGCGTTGAGCGCTCACATGGGCATAGCCTCCGTTTTAATTTACCTTATCAATGAGCGGACTTGCTTATAAATAATTGAAAGACCTATTTCCGCATCAATGTGGGACTATGATTTTAGCAGTTTTAAAGACTTTCATAGTGCTTTCCTCCAAAATATGGGGCCCACCAATAGGTCGCAGCTGCGCAGATAGGAAATGCTGATAAAGAGGAAAGAGTGCGAGGTCGAAAACACACAGGATTTTCGATGAGAGATCGAAAACATCTAGAGTTTTCATGCAGACCAAAAGGTAGTAGGGAGACCGAAAACATCATGGGTTTTCAAAAACATTGTGGGTTTTTGACACTAAGGCATATTTTGAGATTATTTCTTGCAGACCTTGAAACTTGAATATCTCCCTGGGTTTTGCGATTTAGCTCATGCGATCTGAATTGGAGCAAGGTGATACATTAAAGAGCATGGGGCTAAGAGTGCAAGCTATGAAATATTGTGGATTTTCTTCGCACATTAAAACTGTGATTATAGGTCGGGTAGAGACAACTTTTACAAAACTTGCAGGGAAGAGGTCATTTTCAAAAGATTTTGCTATGACTGAAAAATGACCCAACATAAGACACATTGTTAGTGACATGGATGATAGCACAAACTTCGAGGTCGCATGAGTGAAGAATTATTGTAGTTGGAAGTCGATAGTTTTGTATAGTTTTGATGTAGCGTGTGGAAACTTTTATTTTGTAATAGTATGTTGACTCAATTGTAATTACTTGAGTGTGGTATAAAGGAAGGAATGTTTTTCCTTGTTGTAGTGTAGTGGATGAATATGAAGTGAAGAAAAGAGCTAAATGTGAAAACGAATTTGTGAAGGAAGACATGCAAAGTACAAAGATCTGAAATTGAGATTTGGTGTAACAATGAGTGCGGTTTGGCATAGTCAGAGAAGAGGTAACATATTATTCTATTGAGTAATACAAAGATTATTTGGACAGTGTGTTCAGTGATCTTACCCTGAAGCTGTTTGGGTAGTGGGTCCTTCTGTCTTCCATAACTCTTAGCAGGGTTAGAATCTTTTAACAGGGATTCAAAATCTCCTAACAGGGATTCATATGTACTGAATGTATTTCATAAGACTCCTAACAGAGTCCATCCTTTCATAAAGAATATTCATATTAGTGCATCTTTTGTGGGCATCATTCCCACCGGGGTTTACTCTTTGATCAAGAGGTTCCCTAGTCAACATATCTTGTGTCATTGTATTATCATGTATGAATATCTTTCTATGGTTGGTAATTATATTGCTTACATGGTTTAATGCTGTTGAAGTTGATAAAAGTTATAATTATCTGATAACTGATTCACCCCCCCCCCTCTTAGTTATCTTGGTGGACTTTACCTTCTAACAATGGTATCCATTTTTTCTATAATAATAGTGGCTAAATGATGATAAATAAATATCTCAAATAAGTTTGAAATCAAAAGCATGGTTATTAAAGAATTAAACTCTCTAATTGCTATAAACTAAGGGTTTCAATCAAGAATTCATTATCATTCTTTCACCCCCTTTCCATCATCTTCTAAAAATTTAGTCTAATCTCTTCTAAATTAGTCAAATCTCTTCTATTAGTCAAATCTATTCACTCACTCAATCTATTTGTCAAAATGGTCAAATCATTTTTCAAATATGTCAAATCAATTGGTCATTCATTCCATCATCATTTGTCTTATACAAGATGTTTCTTTCCTGAAACTAGACATTGTCGCTTGTCTTATATAGGGTAAATATTCCCTGAAACTAGATGTTGTAGCTAGTCTTATACATGATAGAACCTTCCTGAAACTAGACATGATTCTTATCAACAATTTCTATATCTAACATTGATCGAACAGTCATCACAGCCTGCCAACATTCTTCACTTCTTACTAATTATTTTTCTTGCATCATTTAATCTAAATCTTCTTTCAAGAGATCATTCATATATTTATTTCACAAATAATCTCTCGAGGGGGGGGGGGGCATCATTTACCTCATTGTCACATTGTTCACGCTAGGGCATAATTTTTATTATTCTTTGAAATAACACCTAAAATGAATTATACCAAAGAGGGGCAAAATTTAGACACTTAAAAATGGCCCATTGCTCTAACACGATGACATTACTAACATTCCTCCTAAATTGTTAAATAATCTTTATTATTTAATTAATCATGTCATTCTACCATATTCTAAGATCAAAATCATCATTTATGAGCATTATTAATGTCTGAGAATCAAATATCTTTCAAAAATAGAAACTTTCTATTTCCTTCTAGTTCTCATTTTTGGAAGTTTTGTCTCTTAAAAAATGAGGATATTTATCCAACTTCTATTTCCATTTTCAACTTCCCACTTTTAAAGTTAAATTGGAAACTTGCTAGTTTCTTCTTCAGTCTTATTGTGTGTGTATTTTGTGGTCAATGTGATATCTGCAACACAAAAAGTGTTAGAATAATAAGTAGAAAAAATGCAAATATTAACACACAAAAGAGAACACAATAGCACAAAATTTAACGTGGTTCACCCAATCCCTAGGCTACGTCCACCAACAATGAGTCCAATATCTCTATTATTATCTAGTGATTACAATCTGTAACCTGCAACTCAATACCGCCACAGGAAGCTACAAAAAACTCTCTTACAATAAATCTCCAACCCTAAGCCCTTTTACAAGTATTTTTGACTTCACCTAATTAGGCTTGGGGGCACTGCCCCCAATCTCCCATAGATAAGTCTGGGGAGAAATCATGTTGAAAGAACTTGAGTCTGATTAGGCTCCACATACATAACAAAAAGTTTCAATAGAACATTAACTTGTTAGTTTAAATCAAATTGAAAGAAAATTAAAGCCATTAACTACACAAAATTGTTCTATTGCTCTCTAACTAACACAAGTATGAAAAGGATCTAAGATTACTCTCATAATTAGACCCTAAAGAGTGACAATGCATGTTAGAATGAAAGATTCAAGTCAAATATGCAACTAAGATACTAAATTCATCCATGAAAGCCATTAATTCATTAACCATTAATCAAATTGAAGTATTTTCTAATTAGCTATGAAATCAAATGTGCAACATGTAAGTATGAATTCAAATTAACTCTATGTTTTGAGGTTTGAAAATTCATCTGTTATAGAATTTTGAGAATTTGGACGGTTGGGATGCATCCATGATAAATGGTTGAGATTCTTCCAAACTTTATCCATGTGAATGATCCATGTGATGAGCTCTTATTCGTCAAAGGTGTTTTTGTTGTCCTCTTGAGAGGTGACATGTCATTTTTGAACCTTTTTATTCATTTGTTTTAATTAATCACTCTAGCCATGCATTTAATGAGATTGATTTAATTAATTAGGCTTAGAGGTAATTAATGTGATTTTTCTCAATTCTTGATAATTAATGGTTGACTTATGATGTTTTATTGATTTTATCAAATTTGATGAATTATGTTAATAATCAGGAATTAAATTAACATAATTAGGATTTTATCTTGAATTAGGGAAAACAGGGCCTTAGATTTTATTAGCCCAAATTTAGGTGATTACATTTTCCCCTCTTTGAATTACTTTGTGAACAGCGCAATGATTCAAAGAAAATCTGATTTAGCAGTAGAATTGACAACTTCAGGATATTTAGAGAGCAATGAGAACCACTCTGAACTAAAGTGATTTAGAGAGAAGTGAGGACAAGTCTGATTTTTGAGGAGATTTAGCAGGCAGTGAATCCACTTTGAAATATTTAGAGAGCAATAAAGAGAACTACTTTGAATTTGAGAACTTTGAACTTGATCGAATGAAATCCTACATGATTCGAAAGTCATCAATTCTGAACTTGATAGAACAAGAATTGACCATATCGATTCTAAACTTGATTGAAAAAAAAATGATAAGAGATTTAGATAGAAATTCTAGTTAAATTTGATTTACAATAACTGAACATGATGACAAATAACCAATTTGATTTGAAGCGATGAAATTGATCAATATCAAAAAGATTAACAATATCAACTTGATTAAAGACAATTGTCATGTCCCTGGTGTTTGAAAATTTGATTTGAAATTTGAATTTTGGTATGATTTGTTAGGAATGGGAACATTTAGAGGGGGGGGGGTGAATCAGTGTTTCACTATATTCAATCTTTTTACTTTACTCTTTAAACTTAACTTGAATGCTTAAGTAGTGAAATGAACATTAACATAAACAAGATAGATGAACACAACACATAAAACCAAAATGGTTAAAGGGAAACCCAAATAGGTAAAAAATCCAGTGGGAATTGACACCCACTAATAATATGCACTAGTGTTTTATGATCCTTGTTAGAAGATCCTTAACCCTGTCAGGAGTTTTCTTTACAATGCATTTAGTATAGTGACCTTGTCAAGGGTCAGACCCTGTTAGGAGTCTTTTACAATTAACCCTGTTAGGGGTGAGGACACACCGTCCTAGAGCTCACTGCTCAAGTGGTGAAGGCTACAACCTTCTGATCTTAGATACACACTATATTTGCTGGATGAACTAGTGCTTTGACACTTCTTGTCAGATTAGTTCCTTTGATGTGCTGATGCTTTGACCTCTTGCAAATCTCTAATACATCTTAACAAATCTTCACACACTTTTGCTCTTCTTATCTGAACTCTCTAACAACTTCCATGCAAATTACAAAGGGCGCATCTCATATTTATATGCGCTACCAAAATAATTAACTAGGTCGGCCTATAACCGATTACACACACCACTTCCAATTGAATTGGCTCAAGCGTGTTTACAAAAAAAGTTAATTACATGTCTACAACCTAATTACAATAGACTCATAGCCTTTACAAAACAATTTTATCATCGCTCAAAAAATTACCAACAGTTGGCTACATACTCTGTTTTGTTCTGTCCTTCACTATCTGTGTAACTTCATCTGTCTGTAACTTTGTCATAATGAGTCTTTTGATCATGCGATCTCAGACTAAGCATGAATATAATCTTACCATCTTATCTTCTAGGGCGCATACCATAACTCAGTCATACACATGTGCGCTGATGCTCTGATCTACTGGTGCTTTGTTAACTATCCAGTCTTCTGTACGTAGCCAAATACTGATCTTCTGATGATGTGATCTGACTCCAAAACACTATATGACTTTTTTGCCATAATGACAACACTATATTAAGTCATATATAACATTATAGTCAACTTTCCAGCAATCTCCCCCTTTGTCATTGATGGCAACAAAGGAATATGACAAAGTTACTATCTGTCCTCTTATACAAAAACTCTGACTTATATCTCCCTTAGTCTTATTACTATACATATTATTTACATATCTATAACTCCATATTCTATACATACTCCCCCTTTGACATTAATGACAAAGGTGCTAAAAAATTAAATCTCTACAAGTACTTACAAGGAAAGTACATCCAGATATGCTATCTACAAATTATGGATCTCTTGCTTCCAGAATGCAATCAGTGCATTGACTATTTGGAGATGGGTGCATAATATATAAGTCATCTTCTCCATCTTCTCCAAATCTGAGCGAGGACCTTGATCATATGTCACCATGGTGGCATTGATCTCCTTGATGTTCTCATTTAGTACATCTAAAGAGGGTGCAAGAGCATTCCTAGCTGTGTTTGCCTTGCCCTTATCTTAGACATCTCCTTTTCATCTCTTTCAATCTTGTCAATATGCCCTTGATATACATTATTACACATATTTACATCAGTGGAGGGATCTTCCACAGATTTCCTCACATTCTCTATCATAGCTTATGCCTCTTGGATCTTCTGGTATAGATCAGCTGTTAACTTGTCCTCATTCATGCAGTCATCAATAATCTTCCTACCCTTTGCTACAAACTCTTTTAAGGATGCTTGACTTTATGTGCTTTAGAAATGCAATGTTGAAATGATGGGAATTATTATGAAATGCAGTTAGAAATTATGATGTTAAGAATGTGATTTTTAGATTTATTGTATTTACATATATATATGATATTTGACATTTCATGAGCTATTGATGCTTTTTCAAGTGTGCAGGTAGGACCATGGAAATTTCAGGGGAAATCAAAGATGGATATTTGTAAAATCATGTTAAGCCAAGGTTATCTCCAAGGGGAGAAATTAACCTCGTTGTAAAGTGTAATTTTGTAAAGTGGTGCATGAATGTTATTGTAGAATTATGTTTATTTTACTTTTTTTATACTCTACTTGGCATGCCATGTGTATTGTATATATTGTGATTTATTTGTGGTGTCAATTGGCACATGTCATGTGAGTTGGCATGCCCAAGTGTTTAATGTGTGTAAGTGGTCTCTATTTCTAGGGGCCATGAGTGGGAATCTCTTTCTTTTTCGGATTCAAACTTTGAGTGGTCTTTTGAGTGGCTTTTAATGATCATTTATGACAGTGGAGGATAAAAATAGGTTACCCCATAGTGGTACCATATGTTGGGGGTCAAATTTTGACCATTGTGATGCATTTTGACTATTTTTTCCCTTCCAAAAGATGCTTTTTTGAAATGTGACGAAATTGGAAGAGACATGTCAAGCCCACTCTTCATTTTGAATTTTGAATTTGAATTTCCCTCTTTTGTTTTGTAAGGTTTAGGGTTTGTCTTCTTAAGGAGATGGAGGGAAAAATTGTGGGCTAATTGCCCACTCTCCAATTTTTGGAGAATTGAGAGTTTGTGATAACTTTGGTCTTGTTCTTGGAAGATTTTTGGTATTGCATAGAAAAGGAGGAGACTTTTTGGAAAGCTCATCTCAACCCTCTTGCCATAAGCTTGGATCAAGGTTGGGTCTTGAATTCTCTTGTTCTTATTGCTATGTACATTTTTACTACTTTTTCTATGTTGTGTGAATGATATTTATTCATGTAAAAGTTCATGACTTCTTGTCCTTGCTTGTATGTGTATTTTATTTTTGCATTATTTTCTTTGGGGTTGTGCAAGGCCAAGCTCACTCTTGGGAGGGAAGAGAGCCTTGATGGGTGAAGTGCATAAGTTGGGACTACTTTTCTAGTGTAGAGTCCTTCCTCTAGGAGGAAGGCGATAAGGCATGGATGTATGAGCATCCATGTGCCATCTTTGTGTATACTTTTGGGGGTCATAAGGGTATTGTTATGGTGATGAGTATGATAAGGGTGGATGGTTGTTTCTATGGCCTTGTGAAGGCATCTTGAGCAGATTTTAGAGCTTTGTTGAAGGCTGGTATTCTATTTTACTTTGACATTCTCCTAGTTGAGTAGCTTCCACCTTCACCCCTACTATGGGTCCAAGGTGACTCATGTTGTGCTAGCCTTGGGAAAGGGAATTTTTTGTTTATGTTTATTGCTGGTTTATGTTTATTTATGTGTTTGTTGAATGCATGTGTGCAACCTTTATCCATCTTTATTTCCCCTAGCTCGAGGGTGGCCGCCTCCATGGTCCGCTTGTTTTTATTTTGTAGATTTTGAAAGGCACATCTTGCTGGTTTTAAAGGAGCTAAATGGAAATTTGGAAATATCTCCTATATGTTATTTAGATATTTGGCTTTGAGCCCTTTGTAAAAGTTTGTAAACCAAGGCTATGTTAGAAAGCCTAGCATATTCTATGCTTGTAAAAGATAGATTATTAAGTTATTTCTTCCATTTCTTGAGCTAAAATGTTTATGAGAACGTTGTATTGTTTCCCCTTATTTTGAAGAATTATATCATTGTTGATGTTTTAAGTTAGATGAAATGACTATGTAATGAGAAAAGCTATCTCTATGATTGTGTATTAAAAAGTTTATTTACGCATGTTTATTTAAGCTCTTCCTTAAAGAAAAGATCTATTCCCATCTTGAGAAAAGTCTTCAATTAAATTAAATATTTTATTATTTCATTCTTGGCATGGAAGGATAGTTTTATTAATCTTTTATGTGTTAGCATCAAAATATTCTTAGGATTAATCTCCCTCTTTTGTGAGAATAAGAAGGAAAAGAATAAAGTTCATTTCATGAAAAGTCATCAAAGAAATAAATGCTAATCAAGATTTGTGTTTGAAAACTAGCTTAAAATGTTTTAGAATTAATTACATGTTTTATGGTGAATAGATCTTTTTATTTCTTTTTATAAAATGAAATGGTTGTATGTTTTAGATTTACAATTTATATAATCTTTATATGGAATGCTCTCTAATTTTGCTTATAACCTCATTGTTTCTATTTATGCAATCTTGGAAGTTAATCTTAATACAACATATATACAAATTTATATTTGATACCTTTCTGTTACATATATCAGAATTCATATTAATATATATATATATATATTTTCCATATATATATATTAATACACTGCTGTACATTACTTTGGCTACCTATATTATTACATATATATATATTCGGCTATATATATGTAATAATATAATTTATATCTCTTAAGCTGAATCACGCACTGGTTTTATTTTATAATGTTGAACAAAAATTTCTATACCGTAATATTAGTATTGCTTTTGAGTAGCAAATTTTCGTTATGTAATTGCATAACAGTAAAACCTAACATGACCATATTGTCCTAAGCAAATTTTAATTTCGCTGTCAATAAATAGCTTTCGGATTAAATTCTGCCATACCTGTGTCTGCAGTCTTTCCGGCGAACAGAGCTAGCGCTGTTGCGACAGTAAGCCGCCGCAACAGTGATCATGTCACTGCTGCCGGCAGTTAAGACCGCCGTAGCAGTGGCATGGCCACTGCCGACAGTGGCCGGGGAGCTCCAAACCCTCCCCATTTTCCATCGGTGGTGGTCCTTTCATTTTTTGCCTGTAGTCAATGCATTTCTGGGGTTTGCGTTAAGAGCCCAAGTTTTTGTTGGATGCATGCTCATTCGGTAATGAACAGTGCCTATGCATTTAACTTGCCATCTGGAATAATATTTTTGCATGACGTAAATTACTTTCTTTATAAGAAGATCTATACCGATGATTACTAAAATTTATCTAAAAGTCTAATGTTGAGGTTTAAATGTATTACCTCTTTTGCATGTTACCTAAACCTTGCCTTATATTTAAATCTGTGCTAAATATGTAAACCTACATAGGCATTTTCAACCTAAAATTTTAATAGAGATAAAACAAATTGATGCCAGCTTTAAGAATAAAATGAAAACAATTGGATTCATAACTTTAACCATATCTGTAAACATCCACCAAATTATCATAACCTTTTGGTAAACATAACCCTAATACAACCCGAGATGTAAGCTTGGAAGAAGAAAATTTTACCGTCTGACCTTGCTATCCCCTTGCCTCTGGATGACTAAATTCTTCTTTTTGTAACCCCTGGTTCTCAAGTATGCACAGGAGTGTATACACACTTGTGTGTATATGCACCTGTGCATGCTTGGGTGAATACTCACCTTGCATTACAGAGCTTTCTTGGCCCTCTGATGCAACCTGTTAAACCCTTCAATAATGAAAATTTGGGTCCCAGACCAAGTTGTAATAGGCCTAAATCCCTAATTTTGGATTAGGGTTAGGGCTAGCCATGAGGCCATCTAGTGTTCCTTCTTTTAATTATATTCGAAATGGTTTCTTTATTGAGTCATGGTTCTAATTATTTACTGACTTTTGATATCTTCTATTTTAATTTCTTAAAATTTTTGTAACTCTTTATTATTGATGGCCATGTGATTTTTAGTGATTCCCCTATTATTTCGGGATTTTATTTGATTTTGGATTTTAATGTATATAGAAAACTTATTTCTATGTCGTTTCTTTTAGTATGTGTCTTTGAACCCCTTTTAATTATTATAATTTTATTTATTTTAGTTGTGCTGATTAATTATTGCATCCTCGTTATGATAGTGTTGATTATTATTTTTTAGGGCCTTGTTATTTCTTTTAACGGCTCTTATATTCTTGAAGTCTATTATTCCTTAATAAAAATTATTATTAATGAGAATATTTATTAATTAAACTATTAACTAGTACGTTATTTTTTAAAAATTCCCTTGTTATGTTTAATTCCTTTATAACTAACCTAGGCAAGAATAATATTATTTAATTTAATCATGTAATAGAATTATTGTCTTAATGTTATGCCTTAAGCTTTTGGAGTGATTTGTTTAGGAAAATCATTCCTCGTGCCCCCGTTTGGTTGAACCCTAGTTAGTGTTTACTTTTACTTAGTGCACCTGACATAAAGGGGATGTCGACAAGCCAATGCATGCATCGAATCCCCTTGCAAGTTGCGTGCATTGGGTGTTCTTTTGTTCTCGTGTTCTCGTATGAAACCTTGTAGTTAGTGACCTTTAAAAACAAAATTGTTATGTGTGTTTTGCCCTAATTTTGGGCATGACATTTTGGTATCAGAGCCAAATTTCAACTCTAGGAACCTAAACCTATTGCATTTTCAACTTATGTCTTGTCTTTCACTTGTGTAGGATGCCTCCAGTTACACGTAGAGGTCATCGTCATGGGCGAGGCGCTAGGACTGCTAGAGAGGCTTCAGTGGATGTTGAGAAACTAGTAGAGGATGTAGGTGATGAGCCAAAACCACCTCCTAGACCGCCACCAAACCCTAATCAAGATATTCTGAATGCCCTTCAGAATCTTGCCGGTATCATTATGGATAGATTACCTTTAGGAGGTTAGCAGACTGAGGTCAGAGAGATGAGTAGGAGCCCTCCTTCTAGATAGGTTAAGGGATAGACAGATTTAGAGGATGAGTCAGTACATATGCCGGAGCCACCACCACCACTTGAGATAGTGCATAGAGCACTCCGTGATAGAGGGGGTCAAATCAGAGAGCTCCTACACCTTTAGCACAACCCTTTTTAGGATCTATAGATGGTACAGAGGTAGAGGCATGGATTTTAAGCCTTGAGTACTGCTTTGGGTTACGTCCTTACGAGAGCAACTTGAAGGTGTGTTTGGCAGTACATATGCTTAGAGGTAATGCCTCTACTTGGTGGAGATAGGAGGAATATAAACATCACTTGACTTTAGATACCCTCACTTGGGATGTTTTTCTTGAGAGATTCAAGGCTTGATACATGTTAGAGAATTTCAGACAACATCGCATAGATGAGTTCCATGACCTCAAGTAGAGGAGTATGACTGTGGCACAATACGAGAGCAAGCTTCTCGAGCTCCTTCCCTACATGGATTATATGAAGGACAAGAAACTTTAGGTCAACCACTTCATCAAAGGGTTGAACCATGCTATATCAGAAAAAGTATGATTGGTACCTCCAGGAGATTTGTGCTATACCATTGAGAGAGCCATGGTTGCAGAAGAGATTCATAATCGGTCATAGAACTAAAATTCCACACAATAGGTTTCTGGTTTCTAGAAATCCCAATGGAAAGGGAATCAGAAGCACTCATTAGGATCATACAGAGCACCTCAACAATATCAACAATAGTCTCAGTAGAGTCAGAGACAGATGCGTCCACAGGGACAGTAGGGCTCTAAGCCCAAGTAGTGGAATTCATAGGGTCCACGAAAAGATCAAAAATCTCAGTCATAGTATGCACCACCAGCTAAGACTCATCAGTCTTCCAGAGGTGGATTTAGTGGATCTAGCATGGTAGATGGACATGAATAGTCTAGATCTCAGGGGATTCAGATACAGGCTAGAGGTCCATGTTATACTTGTGATGCTATGAGGCACATTGCTAGGGATTGTCCATCAGGACATCTAGTAGGTAGTCAGAGAGGAGTAGCTTTAGAGCCTATGGTGGGAGACATGGGTAGATCTCATTAAGTGTTTGCAGTGGTTGATAACTGCCAGGCTAAGCATCAGGCCACAGTTATTGAGGTCATAGGTATGATTGGAGGTATTAGTATTTCTATTTTGTTTGACTTAGGAGCTACCAATTCTTTCATTACTCCATTTGTAGTGGAGCGTTGCGGGCTAGTGGCAGCTAGGTAGGATGTGAGTTGGGAGGTTGAGTTAGCCTCAGGTGCTAGGGTGTCAGTCAATTCCTTGCTAAGAGGTTATCAGTTTTAGATTGATGACTTGACCACCATAGATGACCTACGCATCACACCACTTGGATCTCATGACGTTGTCCTTGGCATGGATTGGATTTATGCCTACAACACCAAGATGGATTGTAGGTAGAAGAGGATTGAGTGTGTAGATTATTTTGGTGTGCCTTCGATTATCTCAGCAGTTTAGAGACCTATATCTCTTCGTGTGATTTCTGCTATGTAGCTGAAGCAGTGCATGCGTAAGGGATGTTAGTTATTTGCCATCACCATTAGTGATCAAGAGGAGGAGGTTTAGAAGGAGCCTTCCCTTGATGACCATCCTATCTTGTAGGATTTTGTAGATGTATTCCCTTCAGAGCTACTTGGTATGCCACCACCTAGAGAGGTGGATTTTCACATTGATCTTGTGCCAGGAGTAGAGCCAATATCTCGAGCACCATATCAGATGACTACCAATGAGCTTAATGAGCTCAAGATTTAGTTAGAAGAGCTCTTAGAGAAAGGGACATTCATCCTAGTGTATCGCCTTGGGGTGAACCAGTTATCTTCGTCAAGAAGGACGGATCTCTTAGGTTGTGGATGGACTACTGACAGTTGAATAAGGTGACCATCAAGAATCAATATCCACTTCCTAGGATCGATGACTTGTTTGATTAGCTTCAGGGTGCCCATGTATTTTCTAAGATTGACTTGAAGTCAGGATACCATCAGTTGAGGATTGTGGAGAGTGATATCCACAAGACTACATTCCGTACTCGCTATGTCCATTATGAGTTCACAGTAGTTCCTTTTGGACTCACGAATGCTCCAGTCATGTTCATGAGTCTCATGAATGGAGTGTTCTGCACTTTCTTGGATAAGTTTGTAATAGTATTCTTGGATGATATTTTGATCTACTCTGGGGATGAGCATGAGCATGAGGAGCATTTGAGGCAAGTTTTGCAGTGTTTGAGGGACAATCAGTTGTTTGGTAGTTTGTCAAAGTGTGCCTTCTTCAGATCTGAGGTTCACTATCTTGGTCATGTGATATCAGGGGATGGGATTGTTGTTGACCCATCCAAGATTAGAGAAATTATGGATTGGCTAGCACCTACCAGTGTGATCGAGGTTAGGAGTTTCATGGGGCTGGAAAATTATTATAGATATTTTGTTGAGGGATTCTCTAGAGTGGCTCATCCTATCACTTCCCTCCAGAGAAAGGGGAAAAAGTTTGAGTGGACTGAGAAGTGTGAGAGAGCTTTTCAAGAGCTCAAGAGGGCAATCACTAGTGCACCTATTCTTGCAGTGCTGGATCCTTTAGCAGAGTTTGTGGTTTGCACGGATGCATCTTTGGATGGTATAGGAGTAGTCCTTGTGTAGGGAGGTCGAGCTATTGTCTATGAGTCTAGGAAAATCAAGACTCACGAGCTCAACTATCCTACCCATGACCTCAAGCTCGCAATAGTAGTGCACGAATTGGTGAGATGATGACATTTTATTTTGGGTCATAGATTCGAGCTTCACTTAGATAATCAGAGCTTGCAGTATATCTTCACTTAGCCGAATCTCAATGCTAGGTAGAGGAGATGGATGGAGTTCCTTTGTGAGTATGATTTTGATGTTCACTACATTAAGGGAAAGGAGAATGTAGTTGCAGATGCCATGAGTAGGAGATGTCATGAGCTTTCATCTATGTCTTCTAGCAGAGATTTGAGAGGATGCATTTTGCAACACTTGCCTGAGGAAAAATTCTATTTCAAGATTTGTCAGATGGTTTAGTCACAGAGACCCCTTGAGGGGAAGTTCTTAGATTATTACCTAGAGTCAGATGGCCTTCTCCATCATAGAGGATATATTTATGTACCTTCTTCTGGTGGATTGCATGACTTCATTGTGCTTGAAGCTCATAGAGCTCCTTATGCAGCGTACCTTAGAGTCAAGAAGTTACATGCAGATTTGAGGTAGCTATACCATTGGCTGGGTATGAGATTGCACATTGCAGAGATTGTGGCTAGGTTTTTGGAGTGCTAGAGAGTTAAGGAAAAACACCACCATCCAAGTGGGCTTCTTTAGCCGCATGAGGTACTCGAGTGGAAGTGGGATATTATATCCATGGACTTTATTGTTGGTCTTCCTATGTCCTCTCATCACCATGATGCTATTATGGTGACAGTGGATAGGTTGACTAAGGTAGCCCACTTTTCATCCATTCATACTACTTTCGCAACACCTGCAGTGGCATAGGTCTTCTTGCGGGATATCATCAGACTTCATGGTGTTCCTTGTAAGATTATATCTGACAGAGATTCTCTTTTCACATCATCCTTTTGGAGGGAGTTACAGTCAGCATTGGGCACCAAGCTCAATTTCAGCATAGTTTATCACCCTGAGACAGATGGTCAGATCAAGAGGGTTAATCAGGTATTGGAGGATATGCTTCATATGTATGTGATCAATCACTAGACCAAATGGGAGGAGTACTTGCACTTGGTGGAATTTGCATATAATAATGGTCATCATTCATCCTTGGGTATTGCACCTTATCAGGCCTTATATGGTAGACCTTGTAGGACTCCTTTGATTTGGGATAGGATCAAGGATAGAGTGGCAGTGGGACCGTAGTTAGTCAGGGAGATGGAGAAACTGGTAGACTTGATCAGATAGTGCCTTAGAGAGGCTCAGGATAGACAAAAGAAGTATGTGGATGCGAAGAGGAATGATCATGTTTATATGGTTGGAGACAGAGTCTTCTTGAGAGTGCGACCGCATACGAGCCCAATCCACTTTGGAAAGGGTTCTAAGCTTGCACCTCATTTTGTTGGTCCCTTCAAGATCTTAGAGAGGATAGGACCAATTGCATATTGACTAGCTCTGCCACCTAGCCTATCGCGTATCCATGATGTATTTCATGTTTCTTCCTTGAGGAAGTATATCTATGATGAGACTCACATTATTGACTGGGATGCTATATGGTGGATTCAGATGGATAGCTAGCGCTAGAGCCCATACGTATTTTGGCTCGCAGGATGGTGGCCCTTTGAGGTCAAGAGCTAGACCAGGTTAGGGTCCAATGGGATTGCTATCATGAGGTTACAGCTTTATGGGAGGATGCGGCACATATGAGAGCACGGTATCCCCACCTTTTTGATGAACTCCAGGAGGAAGTTTATGCCTAGGGGGGGAGGATGTGAGGCCTCACCTCGTGACATCATTTCATAGCAGATTATTTTCCATCTTTGGACTCATGTTGACACTTTATTTTATCATGTTGGATTATTGAGACAGAGACATTTTATTATGATACTATGTGATGATTTATGAGTATGTGATAATGATATAGGACTTTTACTTTCATGTTATTTATTAGGTCATGAGCATAGTAATTGATAAATTTCTGATTTATATATGATATCTTGGTGTTACATTCATGTTAGGAAAATTTATGGGAAATGATCATGACTATTATGTTAGATGGATTAACATGTATCATTTTATTCTTGACTTTATGTGCTTTAGAAATGTAATGTTCAAATGATGGGAATTATTATGAAATGCAGTTAGAAATGATGATGTTAAGAATGTGATTTTTAGATGTGTTGTATTTACATATATATATGATATTTGACATTTCATGAGCTACTGATGCTTTGTCAAGTGTGCAGGTAGGACCATGGAAATTTCAAGGGAAATCAAAGATGGATATTTGTAAAATCATGTTAAGCCAATGTTATCTCCAAAGGGAGAAATTAACCTCATTGTAAAGTGTAATTTTGTAAAGTGGTGCATGAATGTAATTGTAGAATTATGTTTATTTTACTTTTTTTATTTACTCTACTTGGCATGCCATGTGTATTGTATGTATTGTGATTTATTTGTGGTGTCAATTGGCACATGTCATGTGAGTTGGCATGCCCAAGTGTTTAATGTGTGTAAGTGGTCTCTATTTCTAGGGGCCATGAGTGGGAATCTCTTTCTTTTTCGGATTCAAACTTTGAGTGGTCTTTTGAGTGGCTTTTAATGATCATTTATGATAGTGGAGGTTAAAAATAGGCTACCCCATAGTGGTACCATATGTTGGGGTTCAAATTTTGACCATTGTGATGCATTTTGACTATTTTTTCCCTTCCAAAAGATGCTCTTTTGAAAAGTGACGAAATTGGAAGAGGCATGTCAATCCCACTCTTCATTTTGAATTTTGAATTTGAATTTCCCTCTTTTGTTTTGTAAGGTTTAGGGTTTGTCTTCTTAAGGAGATGAAGGGAAAAATTGTGGGCTAATTGCCCACTCTCCAATTTTTGGAGAATTGAGAGTTTGTGAGAACTTTGGTCTTGTTCTTGGAAGATTTTTGGTGTTGCATAACAAAGGAGGAGACTTGTTAAAAAGCTCATCTCAACCCTCTTGCCATAAGCTTGGATCAAGGTTGGGTCTTGAATTCTCTTGTTCTTATTGCTATGTACATTTTTACTACTTTTTCTATGTTGTGTGAATGATAGTTATTCATGTAAAAGTTCATGGCTTCTTGTCCTTGCTTGTATGTGTATTTTATTTTTGCATTGTTTTCTTTGGGGTTGTGCAAGGGAAAACTCACCCTTGGGAGGGAAGAGAGCCTTGATGGGTGAAGGGCATAAGTTGGGACTACTTTTCTAGTGTAGATTCCTTCCTCTAGGAGGAAGGCGATAAGGCATGGATGTATGGGCATCCATGTGCCATCTTTGTGTATACTTATGGGGGTCATAA
Source organism: Chamaecyparis obtusa (assembly GCA_027943335.1). Lineage (NCBI taxonomy): Eukaryota > Viridiplantae > Streptophyta > Pinopsida > Cupressales > Cupressaceae > Chamaecyparis > Chamaecyparis obtusa. Next base: position 2,581,909 of record BSBK01003345.1, read on the forward strand.
GGGTATTGTTATGATAAGGGTGGATGGTTGTTTCTATGGCCTTGTGAAGGCATCTTGAGAAGATTTTAGAGCCTTGTTGAAGGCTGGTATTCTATTGTACTTTGGCATTCTCCTAGTTGAGTAGCTTCCACCTTCACCCCTACTATGGGTCCAAGGTGACTCATGTTGTGCTAGCCTTGGGAAAGGGAATTTGTTGTTTATGTTTGTTGCTGGTTTATGTTTATTTATGTGTTTGTTGAATGCATGTGTGCAACCTTTATCCATCTTTATTTCCCCTAGCTCAGGGGTGGCCATGAAATGGCCTAGGTTGGGAGGTGAGCCTCCATGGTCCGCTTGTTTTTGTTTTGTAGATTTTGAAAGGCACATCTTGTTGGTTTTAAAGGAGCTAAATATTTTATTATTTCATTCTTGGCATGGAAGGATAGTTTTATTAATCTTTTATGTGTTAGGATCAAAATGTTCTTAGGATTAATCTCCCTCTTTTGTGAGAATAAGAAGGAAAAGAATAAAGTTCATTTCATGAAAAGTCATCAAAGAAATAAATGCTTATAAAGATTTCTATTTGAAAACTAGCTTAAAATGTTCTAGAATTAATTACATGTTTTATGGTGAATAGATCTTTTTATAAAATGAAATGGTTGTATGTTTTAGATTCATGATTTAAATAATATTTATATGGAATGCTCTCTAATTTTGCTTATAACCTCATTGTTTCTATTTATGCAATCTTGGAAGTTATTTTAATACAACATATATACAGATTTATATTTGATACCTTTCTATTACATATATCAGAATTCATATTAATATATATATATATATATATATATATATATATATATATATATATATATATATATATATATATATATATATTACCATATATACATATTAATACATTGTTGTACATTAGTTTGGCTACCAATATTATTACTGTTACCCAAAATTTCCCATCATATAGTGTTGGCCTATTTTCCCTTGTGAGGTAAATCCACAAGGTTTTATGGTTTGCACCCTTAGCCCCATGTTCTCCAATGTGTCACCATGTTCCAGTTCTGATTGCATGTACTAATTCATAAAGAGCAGGGGGATATTCAAGTTTTAAGGTCGGCAGGAAATAGCTTATTTCATATCAGAGGGTATCAAAATTTGTCTAAGTATAAAAAACCTTGATGTTTTCTATTTCCCTGATGCCTTTTTTGGTTTTAAGAGAAACCCTAGTTGTTTTCAACCTTTTGCACCTCACACTTCTTCTCTAGTGTCATCTTTTCCTATGTGTGTTGTTGCGACCAAGTGGGCCCAGTTCTTTAGGATACAGTCGCTTGATCTCCAATTTTTCTGGTGGTTAAGTCTTTATTTCAGTGACTGGGCAACTATGTATTCACTAAGTCTCTTGTTTTTGGCAGTTAAGTACTCTTCATTCAGCAACCCAACATTTTCTTCAGTTGTGTATTCATGCAACCTTGACGGTTTGTGCCTTAGCCTTCAGCGATCTGGCGAGTGGTTAATGTTATGTCTGGCAGTCTCAGTTTTGAAGTAGTTAAAATACAGTCAAGATCTATGGTTGTCACATGGCGGCTATGGGAAAGTGCTTGATGGTTAATCTTCATGGCCTTGCGACAGCCATTCGATGGAAAGGTGATCTGACCGTGGGTCTGAGGTGCCGGTCATGTTGAGGTTCCTATTTTAGATTGGTTGAAGGGTGGCGATGTGGCAGTTGATAGTAGGCCCAAAATATTCAGGTGGGATGGTAGTGTAGAAAGATCTATGGTTGTCACTTGATCACAAGGGATATTCTTTCTCTTTGCGATCATGCGACCACCGTTTGATTTAAAAGGCCACAACTAAGTGGGTCCGCTGCCAGGTTGTGCTAATTTGTCTATTTCCCATTGAGCGAGAGATTGATGATGTGGTTGGTGACCTTTTAGAGCTGGGTTGATCATTGCATTGATTAATGTGGGCCATTCAATTTGCTAGTAAGTGATATGATTGACGATCATGTTTTAAAATAGAACTAGGTGGCCGTTGGAGCTTGATTTTGAATCTACCTATAAGGTTTCATGTCGGTTTGTTGTAGCTGGCCGTGAAATGACAAAGGGGTGGCTTAGAATTGATTTCTCAGAGATTTGGGCAGTCGTCCTAGCCTGATTCTTTCTTTTTGGGGTCGGCACCACCTATGACCGTTTGTGCTTTTTAAATTCAAAATATCTGCAAAGATTAGATTTGAACATTCATGATGAACCTAAATTATAGAGACAAGCCATGGTAGTGGAATGAGGTTTTCAACTTGCAGATAAGTAGATGGATCAGGCGGCTCGTCTGCACGATAGTTATAGTGATGGAAAAGACATGTAGGCATGTATCTGATTAGCCAAGATATTTCAAAGATGCATTTATAATCAGACATGACAAAGTTAGGGTTTCTATTATTAAATGAAAATCTATGTAACCCTAATCAGATTTTTACTCCAGCTTGCGTGCAAAAGGGAGATGTATATATTAGTTTTTTGGAGCTTTTAGAGATTAGAGTTTACGATTATAAAAGAGAGGTTTTTTTTCTTAAGGAGTTATTCATGGCATTTGTTCTACCCTTTGGCTCTTACAGTTTGTAATCTTTCATTGATCTATCAGACTTAATAGAGGCTTTCCGTGGCATTTGTTTTGCCCTCAGGTCTTTCCCTTGTCTGTATTTCTCTTATTGGGTATGATATACTGGCTTTGTTAGAGAAATCTCAGAGTTCCAGAGCCCTTCTTTCTTTCATCTTATTTGTGTACTACTGTGTATGATCTAATTTAGGTAGTTTTGTGGATTTTGTTCATCCCCTAGTTGTCTTGTCTCATTCCTATTCCCCTTTTGCTGAAGAGAATGTTTGCTTGTAGGTCACAGTCCGTGTCTTTTGTTCATACCTCTTTGTGAAACACTTATGCAAGCTTGTTTAGAAGGATTGTGTTCTATTAGATCTGAGAGCTTTCATGGTAATTTGGTCAATATATTGTGTTCATTTAATTTCGGTGTATCACCTAGTAGGTAGTTTGCTTTTCAGTCATTTCCCTTCAGCATTCCTTCTATCCCTTTCCCTTCAAGAGTTTACTTTCTTGTCAAGAAGAAAATTAAGGTGATTATCCAAGAGGAACTAGGCTAGAACCTGGAGGTCTCATCTCAGTTATCATAGGTCCCACAACCTGGAGATGATTCCCATGTTATACTAGGTTATCAAGACTACGAGAGCTTGAATATGGTGCAAAACTTAGTGTATAACATTTTTGGCATGCCTGACGAGACTCTATAAAGAAGTTTATCCATAAATATTATGTTATCTCTGATATACTGATTGCATAACATAGACCTTAGAGAGGTTAATTATCAAGTATATCTGGTGACTCCACCGGTGTAAGGATTTAGGACATCCTTGTTTAGAGTTTATGAGAAAGATAGAGACAAGGAGCTCAAAGCCCATTGAATTCTTAGAGCTGCCCCCAAAAAGAAAATATAGAGGGAGGTCAACTCAGAGGACATCCCCTACAAGGAGAATATAGTCTACACCACCTGATACTTCAGAAAGGAGCCCCTTACCCTTTCATCTCAGAAGAAGAGGAAGATCTCTAACTAGGGACTTGGAAGAGGATTCAAATCCAATGTCAAATACAACTCATTCAGCTGCTACTCAACAAATTTCAGCTCCTACAATGGCTAGGCAGTTTGCCTTTGTACCTTTCAATCAAGGGAGTCCATTGAATTTTTCTCAACATCATGATGTGCCCCTAGTGGCACTAAAAAGTGTACCTTATTTCACAGGTGAAGGACAAACAACAGCTTTTGAACACATAAGAGATGTGACCACTATCTGTAGTATACATAATATTACTCAGGAGGATGTGACCACTAAGTTGTTAGCAATCTCTCTCAAAGGTAAGGCTCTTGAATGGTTTAGGACCCTAGTTGTTGGTTCTATTAATTCTTGGGATGGATTAGGGGATGCATTAAGTAAACACTTTGAAGACAAATCAAACAACCTATCCTTGGTCGAATAGTTAACGACCATAAAGAGAGACCCTCAAGAGAAAATTACAGACTATAACAATAGATTTCTCAAAACATGGAATAGAATTCCAATCTTAGTAAGGCCATCAGCTGATCATGCTTTCTTATACTTCTTGTAAAGCTTGAATAGTTAGATCTCTATCATGATCCAATCTATGGGAGGTGCCTCTCTACCCCAAGCTTTTGACATAGCTGTCAGGGCTGAAAATTGTTTAATCCAGGTAGGTATGATAGCAAGAAGGCCACCCATGCCCATCTTTCCTAACCTTCAATCCATTGCACCTCTACAAGTACCTCTTTCTACCCCTATTCCCACCATATTAGCACCTCATGATAGTACTAGCGGCGAAGAGTTAAGGACAAGTCTCTCTCAAGAATTGCAAGAAATGAGGAATAGTCAACAAAGTAGTTAGCAAGAAATGAAAAATTTGCTATAGACTTTAACTAAAGAGGTGACGAACCTAAAGAGGCAAGGGCAAGGAATCTGACCACCCTTTCAGCCACAAGGCCAGAGTCCCAACGAAAAATATCAGAATCATGGACCGTCTTATCAGCAGATTAGGCCAGCATACCAAGGAGGTTATCAGGGACAGACAAAATTTTAATCAAAGACCCTTTCAACCATATAACCCAATGCCCCTTAATTCTATAAATCTAGTTAGGGATGTGGTTCCTAGTCAAAAAAATCTAGCCTTGGACAATGAATGGTACTTTCCTTGTGATCAGCCTCACAATCAGGCTACATGTTCAAATGGATGGATGAATCAGGCTCTGATGGTTCAGGATGCCTCACATGCTCAATCAGAGGCCCCTCCTAGTGGGTCCATTCCTCAACAAGAACCACAAAATAATTAGACTTCCATTTTCAATTGGGAACAACCAGATTTCAATGGAGTTAATGGTTAATCTCCCATCACTGCCAACACAAGATCAAAGAAAAGAGCCCAGGACATGGAGTGAGAAAATTCTAGGATTAAAGCCACTACATCTGCAAAAGCACTATAGCCGTTTGCTCCTGCCATATTGATGAAGGCTCCGATGGAGCCTATATAGTAAAAGCACAACAAAGAGTACACACTGTGACACCTTTTAACATTGTAGACAACATGAAGAAGGTGACTATTACCATGTCTATGTGGGACTCTTTGGCTATTCTAGGACAACCTGAGATTTTGAAGAAGGCCATGGATGAAGTAACATATCCTCAGCCTACAAATAATGCAACAAAGCTAGTGTTGGTCAACACTAATCAAGAAAAGGAGGCTCCAAGTAGCAACTCCAAAGAAAATTCCCTGCAAGGTAGGAACTTGAAACCACCTCCCTTTTATGTATCTTTAACTATTGGAAAATCATTAGTACATAACTGTATGGTGGATAGTGGAGCTACTAGTACTATAATGCCAAAAAAGGTGGCTGATTAATTAGGACTTAATTATGAACCCTTCCAAAAGAAGGTTACACAACTTGATGGATCCCCAGTCAATACTGTGGGTGTAACCAAGGATACCAGTCTAATCCTCCATGCAAGTCCTAATTTCTCCATCCTGCTTGATATATATATCATAGATCTCCCTGCTTTATTTGCCATATGTTTGTCAAGGGAGTTTACAGCCAAGATAGGAGGCTATCCTTCTTCTAATTGGTCTCACATGCTTTTCCACACAAGATATGGGACCAAGGTCACCATTAAATTTGAATCATTGGTAGCACACCATATAGAACCATATGTGTCCAATATGATCAATGCAAGTTGCCTTGCACTTGATAGCAATGACTTCCAAATTATTATGGAAACAAACACTAAGAAAATATCCCTGATATTTTACTAGATGAACTAGAATCAGAAAAATCCCAAGAAAATATTAGTTGGGATGCTGGTTTGGGAAGCTATTTGATACAAGAAAGTGGATCCATAGAGCCAAACCTTCTCAAAGAGGACACTAATTTGGAAGATCAGAGTGATCAGGTTTGGGAATTGTTTTTTGATGGAGCTAAAAGTAGACATGGCTCTAGTGGTGGTGCTATGCTAGTGTCCCCAAAAGGAAAAAGATACTATACAAATTTTAGATTTAGTTTCTCCTGTACTAGCAACACTACAAAGTATGAAAGTCTAGTAAATGGACTGGAGTGGGCTAGGAGGAGAGGGCTTAAAGCCCTAAAAGTTTATGGTGACAGTGAGTTAGTAGTCAGGAAAGTGAGAGGGATAACTACAATGAAAAATGACACCATGAAAGCATACAAATATAGAGTTTGGGATGCAATTGAAGACTTTTATGCTTTCAATATTGTTCCCATCCCTAGAAAGTGAAATCAAAATGCAGACAGATTAGCAGCTATTGGGTCTGAGTATGAAATTCCTAATAGTGTTTCAAAGGAAAGAGACCAAAAACACATTAAAGTAATTTTCAGACCTTTTATTCCCAATAATAATGTCAATTGGCAAGTGTTTGACAATGATGAGCAAATTGTGGAGTTCTTGTTTGAAGAGGATGTCTTCTCAGAGCATAACCAAGATAGAATATTGCAGAACTATGATGACCAAATAATGCAGCTCAAGTCTAATAAGATGCCTAGGGGTCTTGTCACTTTAGAAGCTATCTTCAACAAGGATGATCAAGTTAAGAAGAACAAAGCTAGCCTGGTGGTTCAACAAGAACATTGTGTTGAATTGAAGTTGGAACTAGGTAAAAGCTTACAATTTGGAAAGGTAAATACTAATTTAGAAAAGTAGGCTTATGCCCAATTATTTAAAGAATTCAGTGATGTATTTGCATGGCAATATGAAGACCTTAAAGGTTTTAATCCAGCCCTTTCTTAGCACACCATTGAACTAGAGCCTAACGCCAAACCAGTAAGGCAAAAACAAAGGCCTGTTAATCCCAAGCTTGAGCCACTTATGCATAGAGAAATGCTCAAATTAATAGAAAGTGGTATCATTTACCCCATTAAACATACTAGTTGGGTTTCCAACCTTGTTCCTGTTCAGAAGAAGAATGGGGAGTTGAGGTTATGTGTTGACTTCAGGGACCTTAATAGGGCTTCCTTAAAAGACTGCCATCCATTACCCTCTATGGAACAAATCTTAAAATGTGTCTTTGGGTCTGAGAGATTTTAATTATTGGATGGCTATTCAGGATATAATAAGATCCTGGTTAATAAAGAGGATCAATATAAGACTACATTCACAACCAAGTGGGGAACCATGGCTTATCAAAAGATGCCCTTTGGTTTGTCAAATGCAGGTGCTACTTTTCAAAAGGAAATGGATATGGCCTTTAAAAGCCTCATGTACAAGTTTGTACTAGTCTACTTAGATGACATAACTATCTATTCCAAACATACAGTAGGCCATATCAAACATCTAAGAAAGATTTTTGAAAGGTGTAGAGAATTTGGGATATCTCTCAATCCCAAGAAATGTGTGTTTGTAGTTCATGAAGGGAAATTGTTAGGATATATAGTATCCAAGAAAGGAATCATAGTAGACCCCGAAAGGATTGCAGCCATTCTAGAGCTACCCTTGCCACATCACAAGAAAATCCTTCAATCTTTCATAGGAAGGATTAACTTTGTTAGGTGTTTCTTGCCTAATATTGTAGATTTACTGAAGCCTTTGATGACCATGTTAAAGAAGAGTTCAGTCTTCAACTGGACTAAAGAAGGGAAATCCAACTTCCAGGCTATCAAAGAGGCCTTGACAGAAGCACCTGCTCTATTGAACCCAAACTTCAATAAGGATTTTATCCTTTATGCTTATGGAGGTCATGACATCGTATCTCCAATGTTGACCCAAGAAAATTCTAAAGGATTCGAGCAACCTATTGCTTTCTTCAGCAAAGGTTTAGAAGAGTATGAACAAAGATACTCTTTTGTGGAAAAACATGTGCTTGCTGTGGTGAAGAGTCTTAAAAAGTTTAGATATACATTGACCCATAGCAAGGTACACTTGAAGGTTTCTCATCCAAGTGTCAAAGAATTTTTTCTCTCCAAGGACCTAAATGAAAAGAGGGCTGGTTGGATTACAAAAGTGATGGAGTATGACATTGATATTTAGACCACCAAGCTAGTTAGAGGAAGAGGTCTTTGTGAGCATTTGATAGAAGGTGAAGGTTGAAAAAAATTAGAATAAACAGATGCATCTCTGGTTATGCATCCTACAGAGGAACATGCCGAGGCAGCAGGTTAGTTGCCTAACATGATTCATTACTTAAGGATAGGACAATGTCCTACAAACCTAGATTCAACAAAAATAAGGTATTATAGATTACAATTTGTTCCCTTTGTGCTGATAGATGGAGTTCTTTTCAGAAAGGATCACAATGGTGTCCTCTTAAGATGCATTGATTCGAAAAAGATAGCTAATGTCCTATTTGAATTTCATGATGGACCCTCTGGAGGTCACTTCTCTCCTAGGACTACTACTTTTAAAATCATGAGGGCCAGGTACTATTGGCCATCTATCTTCAAGGATAGTCATGATTAGGTGAGAAAATGCATCAAATGTGCCATGTTTATAGGCAAAGAAAGGCTTGCAGCTCTGCCCCTTCAGCCAATCAAGATGGAGCAACCTTTCATAAGATGGGGCATAGATTTTATTGGCATGCTTAATCCTCCATCTAGTACAGGCCACAAGTGGATAATCACTGCAACAGATTATTTCACTAGATGGACAGAGGCAGTTGCCTGGAAAGAAGCAAATGAGAATGTTGTCTTAAGTTTTTATGATGATATAGTTCATAGATTTGGCACTCTAGACTCCATAATATTAAATAATACATTGGAATTCATAGGCCTTAAAGTCTCAGAATGGGTAGTTAGAAATGGCATTTATTTGAATACAAGTTCAAATTACTACCCTTAGGGCAATGGTTTGGTAGAATCAACTAATAAGAACTTGATTAGGATAATCAAGAAAACCCTACAAGATACCCAAAGAGATTGGCATACTAAATTGAAATTTTCCTTATGGTTAGACAAGATTACCCCAAAAAAGATCATTGGAAATTCTCCTTACATGTTAGTATATGGAAGAGAGGCTAAGTTGTCCATTTCAACTGAGTTACCAGATTTGGACTTGGCCACTCAATATGTCCTATTTGAAGAAGGATATCCATTACAAATTAGGTATGCTCAGCTCATAGAGTTAGAGGAACTCAGAGATAAATCCATGAAAGATATGGAGTTCCATCAGATACAAACAAAGAAAAGTTTTGATAAAAGAGCTAGGGTTAGAAACTTCAAAGTTGGAGATGTAGTTCTCAAATGGGATGAGTTTAGATCAAAACCTGGCAGAGATACAAAATTTGATTCCTTCTGGGGTGGACCATTTGTTATCACATAATGCAAGGGATGCAATGCTTTCCAGTTATCTACTATTGAAGGTGATGCCTTGCATATATCAGTTAATGGTTTCCACTTGAAGCCATGTTTCGAAGTTAGTCCTTCCTTGTAAATCTCTATAGTTTTGTTTCTTTGTTTTCTATCCCTACTTTCTAGATTAGTTTTCCTATTTTCCAAGAAGTGCTCGTGCACATTTTTTGTCCCTCTTGGTTTCAGGTCTCTCTCTATCAAGAAGGTTTTTGTGTTCATGAATGACTCCTATTCCCAATGGATTGCATTAAGGTCACTGATCTAATTTCTAGTAGGATGACATCCAACAGAAATTGCCAAAATGTTACCCAAAATTTTCTATCATAGAGTTTTGGCCTATTTTCACTTGCAAGGTAAATCCACAAGGTTTTATGGTTTGTGCCCTTAGCCCCATGTTCTCCAATGTGTCACCATGCTCTAGTTTTGATCGCATGTGCTAATTCATAAAGAGCAAGAGGATATTCAAGTTTCAAGGTCTGCAGGAAATAGCTTATTTCATATCAGAGGGTATCAAAATTTGTCTAAGTATAGAAACCCTTGATATTTTCTATTTCCCTAATGCCTTCTTTAGTTTTAAGAGAAACCTTGGTTATTTTTGACCTTTCACACCTCACACTTCTTCTCCAGTGTCATCTTTTCCTATGTATGCTATTGCGACCAAGCGGGCCTAGTTCTTCAAGATGCAGTCACTTGATCTCCAATTTTTCTGGCGGTTAAGTCTTTATTTTAGCAATTGGGCAACTGTATATTTTCTAGGTCTCTTGTTTCTAGTAGTTAAGTACTCTTCATTTAGCGACCCAACATTTTCTTCAGTCACGTATTTGTGCAACCCTGACGGTTTGTGCCTTAGCCTTCCGTGATCTGGTGAGCGGTTAATGTTATGTCTGGTGGTCTCAGTTTTGAAGTAGTTAAAATGTAGTCAGGATCTACAGTTGTTGTGTGGCCACTATGGGAAAGTGCTCGATGGTTAATCTTCACGGCCTTGTGATAGCCATTCGATGGAAAGGTGATCTGATTGTGGGTTCAAGGTGTCGGTCATGCTGAGGTTCCTATTTTAGATTGGTTGAAGGGTGGCAATGTGGCAGCTGACAGTAGGCCTGAAATATTTAGGTGGGATGGTAGTGTAGAAAGATCTACAGTTGTCACTTGATCGGAAGGGATATTCTTTCTCTTTGCGATCATGCAACCACCATCTGATTTAAAAGGCCATAACTAAGTGGGTCCATTGCTAGGTTGCACTGATTTGTCTATTTCCCATTGAGTGAGAGATTGATGATGTGACTGGTGACCTTTCAGAGCTGGGTTGATCATTTCATTGATTAATGTGGGCTGTTCGATTTACCGGTAAATGATATGATCGATGGTCATGTTTTAAAATAGAAGCAGGTGGCCATTGGAGCTTGATTTTGAATCTTCCTATAAGGTTTCACGTTAGTTTGTTGTAGCTGGTCGTGAAATGACAAAGGGGTGGCTTAGAATTGATTTCTCCAGAATGATTGCAGTTGGGGAAATGATGAAGAGATCTGGGCAGTCGACCTGGCCTGATTCTTTCTTTCTGGGGTCAACACCACCTATGACTGTATATGCTTTTTAAATTCAAAATGTCTATGAAGATCAGATTTGAGCATTCATGATGAACTTGACTTATAGAGACAAGCCATGGTGGTGGCGTGAGGTTTTCAACTTGCAGCAAAGTAGATGGATTAGGCAGCTCATCTGCACAACAATTATAGTGATGGAAAAGACATGTAGGCATGTATCTGATCGGCCAAGATATTTCAAAGATGTATTTATGATCAGACATGATAGAGTTAGGGTTTCTATTATTATATGAAAATCTATGTAACCCTAATCAGATTTTTACTTTGGCCTGCGTGTAAAAGGGAGATGTATATATTAGTTTTTTGGAGCTTTTAGAGCTCAGAGTTTATGATTATAAAAGAGAGGTTTTCTTTCTTAAGGAGTTATCTGTGGCATTTGTTCTACCCTCTGGATCTTACAGTTTGTAATCTTTCATTGATCTATCAGACTTAATAGAGGCTTTCCGTGGCATTTGTTCTACCCTCAGGTCTTTCCCTTGTCTGTATTTCTCTTATTGGGTATGATATATTGGCTTTGTTAGAGAAATCTTGGAGTTCTAGAGCCCTTCTTTCTTTCAGCTTATTTGTGCACTACTATGTATGATCTAATTTAGGTAGTTTTGTGGATTTTGTTCATCCCCTAGCTGTCTTGTCTCATTCCTATGCCCCTTTTGCTGAAGAGAACATTTGCTTGCAGGTCATAGTCTGTGTCTTTTGTTTAGACCTCTCTATGAAACACTTATGCAAGCCTGTTTAGAAGGATTGTGTTCTATTAGATCTGAGAGATTTCATGCTAATTTGGTCAATATATTGTGTTCATTTCATTTTGGTGTATCACCTAGTAGGTAGTTTTCTTTTCAGTCATTTCCTGTCAACATTCCTTCTATCCCTTTCCCTTCAAGAGTTTACTTTCTTGTCAAGAAGAAAATTAAGGTGATTATCCAAGAGGAACCAACCTAGAACCTAGAGGTCTCATCTCAGTTAGCATAGGTCCCATAACCTAGAGATGATTCCCATGTTATACTAGGTTAACAAGACTACGAGAGCTTGAATAGGGTGCAAAACTTAGTGTATAGCAATTACATATATATATTCGGCTATATATATGTAATAATAAAATTTATATCTCTTAAGCCGAATCATTCATTGGTTTTATTTTATAATGTTGAACGAAAATTTCTATACCATAATATTAGTATTGCTTTTGAGTAGCAAATTTTCATTATGTAATTGCATAACAGTAAAACCTAACATGACTATATTGTGCCAAGAGAATTTTAATTTCACTATCAATAAATAGATTTCGGATTAAATTCTTCCATACCCGCATCCGTGGTCTTTTCGGTGAATAGGGCTAGCCCTGTTGCGATGGTAAGCCGTCGTAGTAGTGACCATGTCACTACTGCCGATGGTTAAGACCACCGTAGCAGTGGCATGGCCACTATTGGGAGCTCCAAACCCTCCCCATTTTCCATTGGTGGCGGTCCTTTCATTTTTTTCTTGTAGTTAATGCATTTTTGGGGGTTGCATTAAGAGCCCAAGTTTTTGTTGGATGCATGCTCGTTTGGTAATGAACAATGCCTATGCGTTTAACTTGCTATCCGCAAGAAAATTTTTGCATGACATAAATTACTTTCTTTATAAGAAGATATATATCAATGATTACTAAAATTTATCTAAAAGCTTAATGTTGATGTTTAAATGTATTACCTCCTTTGAATGTTACCTAAACCTTGCCTTATATTTAAATCTGTGCTAAATATGTAAACCTACACAGGCATTTTCAACCTAAAATTTTAACAGAGATAAAACAAATTGATGCCAGCTTTAAGAATAAAATAAAAACACTTGGATTCATAACTTTAACCATATTTGTAAACATCCACCAGATTATCATAACCTTCTGGTAAACATAACCCTAATACAATCCGAGATGTAAGCCTGAAAGAATAAAATTTTACCATCTAACCCTGCTATCCCCTTGCCTCTGGATGACTAAATTCTTGTTGTTGTAACCCCTTGTATTTACTCAAGTATGCACAGGAGTATATACACACTTTAGTGTATATGCACCTAGGCATGCTTGGGTGAATACTCACCTTGTGTTATAGTATTTTCTTGGCCCTTTGATGCAACTTGTTAAACCCTTCAATAATGAAAATTTGGGTCCCAAGCCAAGTTGTAATAGGCCTAAATCCCTAATTTTGGATTAGGGTTAGGGCTAGCCATGAGGCCATCTAGTGTTCCTTCTTTTAATTATATTCGAAATGGTTTCTTTATTGAGTCATGGTTCTAATTATTTACTGACTTTTGATATCTCCTATTTTAATTTCTTAAAATTTTTGTAACTCTTTATTATTGATGGCCATGTGATTTTTAGTGATTCCCCTATTATTTCGGGATTTTATTTGATTTTGGATTTTAATGTATATAGAAAACTTATTTCTATGTTGTTTCTTTTAGTATGTGTCTTTGAACCCCTTTTAATTGTTATAATTTTATTTATTTTAGTTGTGCTGATTAATTATTGCATACTCGTTATGATAGTGTTGATTATTATTTTTTAGGGCCTTGTTATTTCTTTTAATGACTCTTATATTCTCGAAGTCTATTATTCCTTAATAAAAATTATTAGTAATGAGAATATTTACTACTTAAACTGTTAACTAGTACGTTATTTTTTTAAAATTCCCTTGTTACGTTTAATTCCTTTATAACTAACCTAGGAAAGAATAATATTATTTAATTTAATCATTTAATAGAATTATTGTCTTAATGTTATGCCTTAAGCTTTTGGAGTGATTTGTTTAGGAAAATCATTCCTCGTGCCCCCGTTTGGTTAAACCCTAGTTAGTGTTTACTTTGACTTATTGCACCTGACATAAAGGGGATGTCGGCAAGCCAGCACATGCATCAAATCCCCTTGCAAGTTGCGTGCATTGGGTGTTGTTTTGTTCTCATGTTCCTGTATGCAACCTTGTAGGTAGTGACCTTTAAAAAAAAAATTATTATGTGTGTTTTTCCCTAATTTTGGGCATGGCACAATCTGCCTTTGATATACATTATTATAGATATTTACATCAGTGGAGGGATCTTCCATAGATTTCATCACATTCTCTATCATAGCCTCTGCCTCTTGGATCTTCTTGTATAGATCAACTGTTAACTTGTCCTGGTTCATGCAGTCATCAATAATCTTCCTCTCCTTTGCTACAAACTATTTTAAGGATGCTTGCCCAACCTTGAGTAAACTTAGTTCAAGTGAAAAGTTACTAACTAATTCACTGAGTCTCTTCTTTATATACTTCTCTTCTGCAACTAGGGATGCAGATTCTTCCAAGCTAGAAAATTTTGTCTTAAAATTTGAAAGAATTGTGCTCACATGATCCACTAAATGAATCTTAGACACTTTCTTGTCTGAAGGTAGTAAGTTGTTCAAGATGTTCACTGACTCAAAAAATAAGGGATTCCTCATTACTTGTTTCTCTTTGGCCTTCTCCATAGCTAAGACACTGATCTTGATCAGGTCTTCTTCTCCACAAGAATCCAAACTTGTGGTGTCTGGTGTTAATCTTGACAACAATGATACAAAAGGAGTGATAGGAGTGCTATCCACTACTTCTTGCTTTACTCTAATTTCCATTTCAACAGATGGCTCATCTGTTGGTTCATTTCCTTTTACCTCTTCTTCTCCTTTTTCTATCTCTTTCTCTTTTTCCTTTTGTGTTTCTTTTTCTTCTTCTTTTCCATCTTCACCTTCTTGTTGTATCTGAGGTGAATTGCCACCACATAGTGTTTTAGTCTCTTGTGTTCTTGCAAAGGTCTCTTCAAACTTATCCAAGTCCTTATCTGTGGTCACCATTGCAATCTCAACATTATCAATGATGATGGTGCTATCCTTTAGTGACTCTGTTATGGGCACATACTTTTCTACCTCTGTAGGAGTTTCAATTGTAGGTGCTGAATCCTGAGGACCTATAAATGGTACATTTGTGGTCTCTGACTCCTTGGATACCTTTGTGTGTTCTTGAGTTGTGGGCATAGGAGGGCCATCATCTATTTTAACCTTTGGATCATCAAATTTCTCCACTTTTTCCTTCTTCAATTTTGGATCATTAGACTGTTTCTATTGCAGAAGCACTCTCAATTCCTAAAGCAATCTTTTCTTGTCTTGATTTGTCTAGGTCTACTTGAGTTACTCCATGAATTTTCAATATCTCAAAAATAAGCTTGGCTACTTTCCTCTTAGTTGCTAGGCTGTTCAAGACAACATCAACTTCTCTTATTTTCTCTTCATAAGTCCCCCATCTTGGTTCATTAGGGTCCTTAGGGGCTGATAGAAATACTTGTGCATATGCTTCTAGGACTTGTTCATCAACCTCATATCCAAGTGGATGGATTCACTTTGTTCTTGGTTCCACTACTTCCATACAGGTTGTATTAGTTTCCACCATGAAACAAATAGTGTCTTTGTATTTCTCAACAATGTTTTCTAGAATCCTGTATCTCATCTACATTCTGATTCTGAATGTCTTCAATTTCATTGTCCTATAATCTTTTAGTGTACTCTTAGTAGTTTCCTTAAAGGATATCTATGGCATAGTAGGCATACTCTTGTCCAAATATAAATTTGACAAATTTCCAAGAATGTGGAAGTACATGTATATGATCAAAGACCCAAATTTGAATATTTTAGTCTTGTCATGTTTAATGGATTTGATATTGTCTATCAGTTGTGCACACACGATCTCGCATAGATTAAACTCACCATTTTCTTGTACAAGTCTTATAGCTATAGTAATTGTGGCTGCTAACACACTATTCACCCTACTGGTGTGTTGAAACCTATACCCTAGTATCATAGACATTAATTTGATGTCTTTCTCCTCTATAGGCTCAATAGTCATTCTGCACCTATCACTTCTTGACTTGCATGTTTGGTCAACAAGTTTTCTCACATCCTTGCCTAGTGGAAGAATGACACCTATCCTTGAGAGGCCTATCATCTAATGTATTAGGGCTCCTATTATTTTTACCAATACTTCACCTATCCAGAATAGGTCATCATGAATCTTGCTAAGTAGAATCTTTATGCATTTGGAATCATAGAACTCATATGTTGTAGCATATTCGATTATAGGATGGTTTTCCAACTGCGTGAACTCATCCAGGAAGGTTTTATCTGGTTTCATCATGGTTTCTAAGTGCACTCTTATCCTATCAAGTCTTATTGGTTCCTTCTTACACTAAATATATGCTCAGATGTCTTCTACATGCATTACACCCATAGGAGTGCGGGAGAATGCCCCTGCTAGGTCATCCAATGTAGATTTGAATGATGCCTCTTAAATACATATCTTTTCTTCTCCACAACATCAAATACAATAGGAGTAGCCATCACTTACTTATATATTACTTTCCTAATGGTTTCCAAGAACTTTTGAATTGACACGATGGATTAGGGCTTCCGCAACCGATCAATCACACTGCTTCGCTGGTGAATCAATATGCAATCCTTCACAATCAACTACTAGGGATTTTGTGCTCTTCAATCACTCTAAACTTGAATACAATGAGTGATCTACAAGCTTCTATGTACTTTAAAGTAAAAATTCCACCATTAACGCTTGTTTTGTAAACTAGACTTTCATTGAAAATCTCAAACTTTCATTCTTCTATCAATTAGGAAGTGTGCTCTTGCACTTATCATCACATAATCTCCAAAAGGTTATATCCAAAGGTGCATACTCTGAGGGTGAGTATACCAGCCACACAAGGGTCTAGAGCTAAATTATCCCCCCTATGACCCCGAGGGCCATTCATCTGGATGTAGATGGTGCATCCACTGTGGATGCATCCAACACACACTCATCAACCTTATCCTTCTTCACCTCTAACCAAATCATGCTTGTATCTTCTGAAGCTTTCACAAACTTGACTTCTCCTTCGGTATCCAATATTGATTCTTCTTGCTTTTTAGGGCTTTCTTGACTCTGCATTCTTGATCTACAAAACTTATAGATGTGTCCAGCCTTGTTACAAGAGTGACAAATAACTGGAGGCCTTATATTCCTTGGCGCATTGACATGGGTTACCATTTTACACTGTCTAGCTGAGTGACCATTATAGTTACATAATTGACATGTAACATTCTGGGAACTTCTTGTATTTGGTTGATTCTAATTTCTTTGATTATGCTGAGTCTTGTTCTTCTGACTTGTTTTACAATTCATAGCTTGATGACCAAATTTATTGCATGAATAACAGTAACCATTGAAAGGTCTTACCTTTTTACAGTTCCTTTCTATATGTCCATGCGTGTTACATGCATAACAAGTTTGGTCTACTGGCTTGCGCTCATCCTTAGTGGTTCAATACTATTTTTAGTCTGATTTCTAATCTCCTTAGCATCTGTGGTGTCTTCTAGTGCTTTCATTCTTGCTTGCATATTGTCAATCTAATTTTGTGCTTCATTGAATCCAATGCCCTTGGTATCTCCTTTAAGCTTCTGAGCATACAATTGAGATTCAATTAGATCCTTGCTTGTGTGTAATTTATCAATGTGATTCTTAGCCTCTTTCAATTCAGATTCCAAGCTTTCTTTGTTGTTTCTTAGCTCCAAGATTTCCATTTTTGCTTGCCTCAATTCTTCATTCAGTTGAAGGTTCTCTTTGATTTGTTCATCATAGAATTTGTGATTGTTAGTTAGCTTGTCATCCAATTCTTCAATTTGATCTTTTAGAGATGTGTTCTCTTGATTTAAATTTTTGACCATGATCCCTAAATCATTGGTAGAACATTATTTTAAATCTTTCCTTAGTCTTTTGATGACTACTTGAGCATCACTGACTTTATCTTTTAGCTCTTCAATTTATTTTTCAGATCTGTCCAGGTCTTCAAGAGCAGCTTCAAGATTTCTTTTCAGATGTTTCATTTTTGTCTTTTCCATGATCTCCTCAAGTGGTTAAACTTCTTTATTGAGGACCAGAGCTCTAATACCAATTGTTAGGAATGGGAACATTGAGAGGGGGGGGGGTGAATCAATGTTCACTATATTCAATCTTTTTACTTTACTCTTTAAAATTAACTTGAATGCTTAAGTACTAAAATGAACATTAACATAAACAAGATAGAAGAACACAACACATAAAACCAATATGGTTATGGGGAAACCCAAATAGGTAAAAATCCCAGTGGGAATTGACACCCACTAATAATTTGCACTAGTGTTTTATGATCCTTGTTAGAAGATCCTTAACCCTACTAGGAGTTGTATTTACAATGCATTTAGTATAGTGACCTTGTCAAGGGTTAGACCCTGTTAGGAGTCTTTTACAATTAAACCTATTAGGGGTGAGGATACATTGTCCTAGAGCTCACTGCTCAAGTGGTGAAGGCTACAACCTTATGATCTCAGATACACACTATATTTGTTGTATGAACTGGTTCTGTGACACTACTTGTCAGATCAGTTCCTTTGATCCGCTGATGCTTTGACCTCTTGCAAAGCTCTAATACATCTTAACAAATCTTCACCCACTTTTTCTCTGCTTATCTCAACTCTCTAACAACTTCTATGCAAATTACAAAGGGTGCGTTTCATATTTATATGCCCTACCAAAACAATTAACTAGGTCGGCCTATAACTGATTACATACAATGCTTCCAATTAAATTGGCTTAAGCATGTTTATAAACAAAGTTAATTACATATTTGCAACCTAATTACAATAGGTGCATAGCCTTTACAAAACAATTTTATCATCACTAAACAAATTACCAACAGTTGGCTGCATGCTCTGTTTTGTTTTGGCATTCATTGTCTGTGTAACTTCAACCATCTGTAACTTTGTCATACTATATCTTCTAATCATGCGCTCTTAGACTAGGCATGAATATACTCTTACCATCTTATCTTCTAGGGTGCATACCATAACTTGGTCATACACACGTGCGCTGATGCTCTGATCTACTGGTGCTTTGTTAACTATCCAGTCTTCTGTACTTAGCCAAATACCGATCTTCTAATGATGTGTGTTGACTCCAAAACACTTTATGAATTTGTTTCCATAATGAAAACACTATATTAAGTCATATACAATAGTATAGTCAACTTGCCAACATGATTATGCCCCCTCAAGACTGAAATTAGAATAAATTCAGATAAAATCAATATTTTCAAGCCTTTAGAAAATATTATAGTGATTGAAATAGATCTGGATCAAGTACAAATCATTTAGAAAGCATTATTAGAAAGCAATTAGGATCAATTTTAGTGTCAAAGAAATACTGCTTGACCAATTTTGACCAAGAAAGCATGTGGGTTGACCAAGTTTGATTGATGTTTGATCAATATCCTAATTTGAAAATTTGATGCATGAGTGAGAAATTCACTTTTCACAGCTTCTGGTAAGCTTTTTGTGCATTAATTATCCTTTGTGCAACTTTCATAACTTGCGTTTGACTGAACTTTGACTTTTGTTAACAGTGTGTTTGAGTGATAATAATTACTGAACTCATTTGCTATGTTTGTGTCATCCTTTCCACTCATTTTGCCCCTGTTTGACTGTAATTTGAACATAGTTGACTTCTGCACTTTGAAGGTTGAATTTTCTATGTAACTTTATTTTAATGCATTTAAATGATATGGATCACCTATTTCAATTTCAGTCTTGATATGAAGCTTGTGTGACATCCTGTCATGAATGTTCCCTAGGTCATCGAGGTCCCCGAGAGGATTAAATATGTCCAAAAGGGTAATTTTATTATTCATTTTCACTTTTTACCATAATTATTTCTAAGCTCTGATGGACGATATGGTGTTCCCAGTTGCACGTCACCATTTCAAGCTAGCACATTGTCATGACCAGCCTTGTCACTATTCTGCTAACACTTCTGAGTACCCTATAACGCTTCCATTCAAATTTGAAATTTCAATTTTCTCCCTTTTTCATACATTTTATAGGAAATATAGTGTTGGATCATATCCTGTAAGGAGGATTGCACCCAGTCCATCCTGTGTCACATCTAGTTTTTTTCCAAATTCTAGATCACATCCTGCATTTCTTGGATCGCACCCTGTCAGATCACATCCAGTAAAATTTGTCCAATTTAAATGCCATTTAACTAGATTTTTGCATCTAATAATAACAGGGTCGCATCCAGATTCTGGGTTGCATCCTGCATATCTTAAATCACATCCCGGATGCAAAGTGTCACATGTAGTTAGGGTGTTGCATCCCATGTTTCTTGAATCACATCTGGGATCCAGGATCACATGTGGTCTGCTTTGATTTTTGAGTTAGCTTTACTTATCTATTTGAACATTTTAAGCAATTTTCTTTCAATTTTTCATGTCTAATGCTGATGTAGTGCCCTTTTTTTTTTTTGTTGTGCAGTCACATTTTAGTGTTATATCATTCCTCTCTCCCTGACCTACACAAGTCCTAGATTTACATGAGCATCTTACTCTTGCAGAGATGCGAGTCATAGCGAGGTGCAGCCTATGAAGTTTAGTCGACTTACCTGACATTCAAGTAAATTGTAGGTTGCTGATTGCTCTCACCAAGAGGTGGCACTCAGAACACAACACCTTTCACTTGCCCACTGGAGAGATGACAGTGACTCCTAAGGACATCTGACATATTTTACATGTTCCAGTGATGGGGTCGTGTGTAGAGTATGAGGCCAAAGCCATAGTGGTGATGGTGTAGGTGTGACACCTTTTTGATGATGATACTATTGCTTAGAGATACCTGAGTTGGGATCACATGGTGGCCAACTATGAGCAGCTACCTATGTACCTTGCAGGACTAATAGGAGGACTGATGATGCCTAACCATGGGCAGCATGACTTTATGTGCGACTGGTCGTGCCTGATCAAGGAGATGATTCAATTACCTCATAGATTTTCTTGGGGTAGTTGCATTCTTGCACACATGTACCAAAAGTTATATGAGATTGTCTATGTAATGCCTACCCTAGCATCTTCCTATGTTAGACTGACAGGACTATTGCTTTGACACTTTGGATTTTATGATGGACTATGATTATTATTTAGTTAGCATTTTATGAGACATTTGAGCACATATATTTGGTTACTACAATTTATTTGGAAATATTAAATAGCATTTAATGATGAATGGTTAGAAATGAACTATTAGTAAAATGTTTTACATTGATTTGTGTTATGATGTTTATATTATGATCTAACCCTACTGACCCTATTATAGTTTGATGTTTAATGGTTGATGTGAGTGTAGGATGAGGAAGGGCAGTTGTAGTTACTCCTATGGGAGGTCCACATGATGTCACACTCTCCCTCCTTGTTTGTCACTATATATATATATATATATATATATATATATATATATCAATTGGTGATGCAGGATGCAGGTACCAGGCATCATCTCCACCTGGCTACACAGTTCTGAGCGTGCCTTCAAAATCCTCAAATTGTTGTTGTGTGGAGATTTAACCAAGCTACTCTCGAGGTTACCCATGGACTTAGAATTCTGTTTAGGAAGTTATCCTAGTTGGGAAAGTAGAATGCAGTTTATGTTATGGACTTGATTTGATGTTGGTTTGAGTTTATGTTTGAGTTAGAATTAATCTATTTTATATGTATAATAATGGTGTTATAATTATGTTATAATTGTTTGTATGTTATATAGGTGTGTGTATATGTGGGTGCACACACACGTATCCATGCTTATATAAATAATAATAATTGTATGTTTTTATTATTTGTGTAAATAATATGTTATTTATAATAAGTAAATAAAGTGAGTTAAATAAAGTATTTTTAATGAATGTATTAAATAAAAAGTAAAAATAATAATAATAAAAGGAAAATGCCCTTTGTAGTAAAATTAGCTATCTAGGAGGGAGTTGAACTCGAGACCTCCTAGAAGTTAGGCTACTTGTTTTCCTATTGTGCTATGTATTTTTCTTGAAAGGTATTTGTCTATTATTCTTGTTATGGTTTTATTTAAAAGATATTTTAATTAAATTTATTAAAACCTTGATTAAGTCTTTTATGGGAAATTATTTGGTTGTTCCTCCAACCAACTATGGAAGTTGGAGAGATTTGTTTCTTTTGAGTTGTCTGTAATTGATTTCTCCCAAAATTTTTGTTGAAAGTTTATGTGAGTTTGAGAGAGTCTGGTTGGTGAAGTCAACTATGTGAGGATTCCTTGGAGTTGATTGCCAGAGGAAGATTTCTAGAAGGATATCTACTCAAGGATTGAAGTTTCACAGAGATTCTCCAGCCAACGAAAGAGGATTCTCTGCAGGACCCCAAGTAGGGTCTAAACTTGGAAGAATATCCATTCTTCCTCTATGTGTATGAATGTGTTTGTATATAATATGATATTACATTGTGATATGATTATTTTACTATAAAAAATGATATGTAAATGCCTTATCCTCTGAGTATTTCTACTGTGTTTCCAGGAAGTAAATTATGTATGTTTATATAGTTTTATTTATGTATTTTGTATTTTGAAATTTTCCTAGGAAGTTAGAAATGCTTGAGGTCATGTGGGAGGATGTGTTTATCTAATATTTAATGAAATAGGGAAGTCTAGGAAGAAACAGGAAGGGTCGTGAAGGTGTAGGATTGAGATGCAGTCCTTTTTCCTACTCCTTTCCTCTTGCAGGCTTCTTTGTGAATGGTTGCTTTTATTTTGATTAATTTAGTCTAAGGCTTAGGTAATGTTGAGTATGTGCTATGGATGTGGTGCTGAGGTCCCTGCATCAGGATGACCTCAGGGAACCTTTCCCAGGCACGCTTCATGCCTTAAAAAATTAGTTTTTAGTGTTTTCGGGAAGTTTAAAATTTATTTTCATAAAAGTGTCCTGCAGTGTCATACGACATGGTATCCATACTTGTATGACACTTGGTCAAATTTTTATGGGAATGCATACAAAGTTGTATGGGTTAAAAATTAGTTTTAACGTTTTAAGGAAGTTGAAAATTTGGTTTTCGGGAAAGTGTTTTGCAGTGTCGTACGACATTGTATTCATACTCATACGACACTTGGTCAAATGTCATATGGGAATGCATACAAAGTCGTATGGGGTCAAATACAAATTCATTTGGAGTTTTTAGGGTTTGAGGGGCTCAAAATTTATAGGATTTTCAGGATTCAGGATTTATACAAATATAACATTTAAGTATAAGTTTGGTACTTGAATTTCTTATACTTTAAGTTATATTTGTATAAAGAAATTAAATACATTCCAGGATGTTTGAGATAGGTTTCAGCTTCATAGGAGTTAAGATGCAAATTTTAGATTTTTGTTTTTTTTGAAAATTTTAGACTTAGCCAAATTTTAGGCACATGAGAGTTCCCTAGATTTTTGAAATAAGCTATGGAATGTTGTGTAAATGCATGTGGGGAGTTTTATGTTGTATCTTATGAATTTCTATACATGGTTTTGATTGGCATTATTAGCTTTTGTTCATACTTGGCTTTTGGTAGAGTCCATAATATGAGGTCAGGACTTGTTCGGGTGCCCTAAGTGCACCAGAGGGATCCCTAGACCTATGAGATGGATCTTTTGAAAGTACTTGATGTTTTCATGGCTTGTGTGTGGGTAGGGGACTATGTACCCTAGGTGAGTGGCTCACCATTGGTTTTGGAACCCTAAAGTGGTTACCGGATGATCCTATGGGTGGGTTAGTAAAAAGTGATAACCTAACAATGAATTTGGGAAAGGGGGGAAATAAAAGATAATAAAAGAAAACATATTAATGGCCACATAGTCCTATTGGAGTACCAGGACCATGGATAACTGCCAGGATGGATCCCTATTCATAAAGGGGGGACCCGGGTTACATGGTTGCCAGGAAGGATCCCAAAATCTAGGATATGTGATGACACTCACCTAGAGGGTATGCTAGGAGCCTAACCCTTGTGATTAGTAAAGTGATATATTGTTATGTTATGTAATTTCTTTTAGATTATGGTTTTGTGAAGCCTTAAATTTATTAGGGCCTTGTGAGTATCTTGGTTCTATCTCCTAGCACGAGGGGTGGAACTTCACTAGTTTCACATGGTTGGGTGGAAAAAATATTTCGAGGTCCTGTTCGTGGTTCGTAACTTGGATGCGTTCAAATTTATGCATTGATGTAGATATTTGTATTTTGTATTATTTATTATTGAAAGGAAAGATGAAAATATATGTTTGTAATGCCTTTGGACCATTCATTTACTTGTTATTGTAATGAGATCTATTATCATAAAGATCTAATTGAAAAGAAACACAATGTAATTGGGAGGGATAGTTCTAGGGTTTGTTTCAATGGTTATTATTTGAAAGGTCAAAGTTGGAAATATATTATGTCATGTTGAATTATATTTTCTATCTCTCCTATGTTTCAATGAAAGGAAATGTTTATTATGCTAAGGTTAAGATGTAATTTGTAAGGAATAGTTATTCAATGTGTAGGAAGGAGAAATGAAATTAGTATATAAAGTAAGGAATATAATTATAAATGGAATGTTATTTTCTTACCCTATCTCTTAAGTTCTAAAATGTGAAAGTAAAGAAAGGAAATGAAATTCAATTTGGATAAGTAATGTAAATATGTTAGTAAATGAATTCATTAAGGGAACCTTAAGGAATGTAAATATGAAGTAGTAATGATGTAATGTTAGGAAATTTTTTTTTGTTAGTTGCAATTTTTGGTCATAAGACCTGATTCCTTATGGGTTCCCTAGCGGGGATATTATAGTCTATCAACATTCCCGCACCATGACCATTAGGATTTTAGTTTTACAGATCTAGGCCTGGGAGTATATTCCCGTGACATAGCTGATTGTAGATAGACAAAGAGATGTTGAGTTACCTTATATTTATATGTATTCTGGCATGTTACAATAGCCCCACCTAGCCAAGTTAGATTATTGGCGGTGAGTGCTTGACAATGTCACACATGTTGTATGATGATCATATCTAGATTGTGAGGAGTGGCACTTAGATGTCTACCAAATGCCATTTTTATTACAATCATGGTATCTTACTGGTAGGACTAGGTACATTGTTGAGTGATTTTTGGTTAGTCAAGTGATGAGGTAGTACGGTCAAGTTTAGGGCATGCCCCAGGAGATAATTGTCTATACCCGTATCTGTGATGAGGAGGTGTAGTGGGGGTCCCACATGATTTATGAGACAACACTCCACAAGATTTCACAAATGGTACCAGTGTTGTGGGATTACCTTCCAGAGGTGAAAGATGGCATTATTAAAGATGGGTATCATGCCCATTATTCTTAGCATCTGTTCCCTATATTTACATCGCCAGATGAGATCGCTCCTTGCCTTGAGGATGCACTTGATTATGATCCAACCGATGAGGGTGGTGGCTGAGGGTGAGCTGCCAGAGGGAGAGGTAGAGGCAGAGATGGTGATGGTGCCCGTGGAGGAGGAGGTGATGGATATGGAGGAGGTTGAGGAGGGGGTGATGGTGGTAGGTGATGAGCACCTGGTGGAGATGTTAGCTAGCATATTCAATAGATGAGGCTGAGAGCACATGCACCCCAAAGAGATACAGGTCCACTTTTGCACAGGGATCAACATTCTCAACAGTAGAGAGCAGCACCAGGGGAAGTGGTGATAGTGGAGGAGATCAACAGACTCATAGAGATCCTCCAACAGGTGGTGATGGTGATCATTATCACATTGTGAATAGGATATGACATCGCTATGTCTTGAGGTAGCGATAGTGAGAGAACATTTAACCAAAAGGGATACATAGCTTGTTGATCTTCGAGGTGATAGGGACTAGCAGTTAGCAATCCTTAGAGCTGAGAGGGACAAATTTGCACATACGGCCACCCATCAGGGGCAATGGGCCACTTATTATTTTTCATTATATTGTGTTGTCGTACTTGCTACAAAGAGAGCCCCATTGTATTATACTATTTCTCAACAGTCAGAAGGTGCCATGTCACCACCTATTCCAGGCTGAGAAGATGTGCCTCCTCTAGATCCTCCATGAGAGGATGATGGCGCTAGGAAAATGTGACATTTTTGTATATATATTTTGTATCACACAGACTATATTGTACCTCATTTTTATATCATGTATTATTTACCATTTTTTATCAATGTACATTATGATGTCTTTTGGACTCTTATGCAGATACACTGCTACCTTGCTTCATTTATGCTCTGATACTTTTTATGTTCTGATTCACTAATACTATGATGCTTTGGTATTCTCTGATATACTGATGATTACTGATATATTGATGCTTTAGATGATTTCTATTTCTCATATATGATGTTCTCTGATTTCTACACATGTGTTGTAATCTCTAATATGTTGTTCATGCTTTGGATATTATTCTCATGTTGATACTTGGTCATGGTTAGATTAAACAAATGATGATATATTGATGTCCTGATATTATTTCACTGATATATGCATATATTTTTATGTTTTTATCAAGCACATGTTTGTATGAGATTTAATGTGATGCGATGTATGGACATCTCACTTTTATTTATGTATGGATGATTATGGATGCATTATCTAGGCGTATTTATGGTACCGACATGATTATGTAAGTGAATGGATATTAGTGATAAATACTTAGCCATTTCATTTTAAGTTCTTTATGATTATATGATGTACTTGATCAAACTTGGAATATGGTTATGTTTTTAGAATTTTCAATTATATATTGATGTTTATTTAATTGAATTCACACATTCATGCTAATGCAATTTAAAATGAATGCAACAATATTAAAATGAATGCAATTTAAAATTAATTTCAATGAAACTAAAAACATGAAATGCATCTAAATGAATCTAATGCAAATTAATATGAAAATGCAACTATAATGAACCTAAATGCAATTAACAATAAAATGCACCTAGACTAAGATACCTAGGACAATCATTGTTTATTCAAAGTGGATCTATTATCATCATAGAGCATTTTTAATTGGGACCTTATAGATTAGTACAATTTTCACTGATATATTTTACAATAATGAAAATATGAATACTTTCCTCTCTTTTGTCATGTCAAAAGTTAACCTAAACATCAAAGCATATAGGCTAGAATGTTTTGTCAGTTACTTCTTGTTTGATATATACCTTTTTTGTTATGGTGCAAAATGTATATGTATACTCACAATGCCCTTTCATTTTATATTCATATCCTTAGGTATTCTCTCAATTTATTATGCACCTTACTAGGAAGTAGTTTTCCATTTTAGTTTAAAATAGTTAAGGAAATAAATCTGACCTCATTAAAGTTTTCATAGGAAATAGGTCAAGGAATACGTGGCATTCCAATCATGATGGAGGAACTTATCATAGACACCCATTTCCTACGATCACCTTAGATCGTCGAATTTATCACCAAAAGATAAAGAAAATGTTATGTCCCCAGTCCTTGTTTCTCTAGTCCATTTTAGACATCATCAAGTCACTCAAGGAAACATAATAATAAAAAATTGATAATAAGAAAATAAGAAAATCATTTCATTCCTTGTAGTTTCTCTAATTAAGACTAGTGTATTTTCTTCAAGAATAGACAATTGTGATTATAGTGTTTAGGAACACATTTGGTTAATTTTACATATACACATAGAATTTTTTATCAATCATAGTTTTTTATTTAATCAATAAGTGTCTCACCTGTTTAGTGTTTAAAAACACCCTTATCCTCATGACGTAGTGTTTGGGAACACCTTTTAGGTCCAAATATTAAGAAATACTATTGTTGGTAGCATTAAGAAATACTTTTTTTCATAATTTAATGTCTATTGCGGACTAGGGATAAGTGACACCCTAGCAGAAATTCCTAATAGTGACTAAGCGACTTTGTGACATGCATGACTTTGATCATTGCCTCTAGGAAAATAGTTTACGTAGGACCTCAATGTAGAGAGATTCCATCCTTAGGAAGATACAATTTTCTGATAGTATGCTTTAGGGTTTGGTTTGTTATGAAAGTAACTAAAAGATATGTACAAATTGAAATTTACATCAGCTAAGTGTTCAAGCATTGTCTTGATAGATAGAGTGTTAATTACAAGTAGCATCTGTTTATGAGGTTTTCACCACTTGGCCAAACTTATCTATTTTTGCTATCATGGCACCTGTTTACCAGGTTTTCACCAAAAAACTTTTTCTCTTTTCTAATTTTTTTGTACTTTTTCTCTTTTCTATTTTTTTGGACTCACCAAGGCATGTGTTTACTAGGGTTTCAACAAGATGGTCATTTTTTTAGGACTTTTTCCATTGTTTTTTATTTTTTTGTGGATCAATATTTGTTGTTTTTGTACTTTTTTTTAGGAACTCTTTTCACTGTATAGGTGGTATCTCAAGAATGTCAGACATAAAACCTTTTCAAGTGTAGAGTGTTGATTGGATCTAGTAAAACATCTCCCTCAAGTGTAGCCAATTGATAGGCTCCTGATCCAATTGATGATGTAATGACAAAGGGACCCAACCAGTTGGGTTCAAATTTTCCCTTTTTCTCTCAATTTTGTTGATTCTTTGGATTTTCTCTTAGGACTAGATCTCCTACTTGAAAAATTCTTCATTTCACTTTCTTGTTGTATCCTCTTGACATTCTATTTTGATAGACTTTGAGATGATCAAACACATATTATCTGTGCTCATCTAGCAATTCTAGTTCTTGTAGTCTAGAGATTCTATAGTCCTCATCAGTGACTAGATGTTTCAATGATACCCTCAGTGATGGAATCTCTAATTTGACTAGTAGCATCACCTCTGACCCATAAACTATTGCAAAAGGAGTTGCATCAGTTGGTGTTCTGATGCTAGTTCAATATGCCCACAATGATGGATTTATTTGTAAATTCCAATCCCTTCATGATTTACTCACTGTCTGATGCAATATTTTCAATATAGTTTTGTTTGATGCCTCAACCTATCCATTACCCCGAGGGTAAGAGATTGATGAACAATGCTGAGTGATTCTAAATTGAAGACACATATCATCCATGTCTTTATTTTTAAATTGACCCCCATTGTCAGTCACAATTGACGAGGGTATTCCATACTGACAGATGATATAGTTCAAGATAAATAGTTAAATTTGTTTTCTAGTTGTATTAGATAATGGCACAACTTCTACCCATTTTGTAAAATAATCAGTTGTAGTAATGATGTATTTGTGCCCATTTAATGAATTTGGGTAGATCTATCCAACTAGATAAAAGGCCCGTTGCTAGAATGGCCAATGTGTTATAAAAGGAATTAGCTCCCTTGCTGGAGCATGTATCAGGTTGTCATGAATCTAGTATTTCTTACATGTTTTTGAATACTGGATAGCATATTTTTCCATTGTGGGCCTGTAATATCCTACCCTTAAGAGTTTCTTGGATAATAAAAAACTGTTTGAGTGTGACCCACACACACCGTCATGAACTTCCTTTAATGCATGATTAGAATCTTCATTTTCTAAAAACCTAAGAAGCGTACCATCTAGACCACATTTATACAAGTCATTAGCGATGATTATATAACATGATTATGCTCTTATAAGGCATCTCTTTTCATTTGTGGAATAGATTTCTGGGATTGTTTAGATGTTTAGGTAAGAGTAGATATGGACATATCTAGATAAAACTTGAGTTTCAAGGGCACAAACAATCTCAAAATTGGGCGAGTCATAGGATGGGAATGGGAGTTCTTCCACCAGGAAGTCATAACAAAATTGATGTTCTTCAAGTTGTAACATTGATGCTAAAGTAGCCATCGCATCTGATGCTTTGTTTTCTGATCTTGGAATTTTCTCAAATGTGATGAAGACAAAGTATTTCTTCAAGTCATCCACCATTCTTTTGTAAGGCATTATCTTATCATCTTTTGTCTGATAGTCACCATTCACCTGATTCATAATGAGTTGTGAATCTCTATAGATGTGCAATTCAATAATTTTCCACTCTATTGTAAGTTTTAGTCTATTTACAAGGGCTTCATAATCTTCTATATTGTTTGTACATGGAAATATCATCTTATATGCTTTTGGAATTTTATATCCTTGTGGTGTGATGAATAAGGATCGAACTCTTGATCCTTACTGTGTGAAGGAGACATCAAAATAAATTTTCCATGAGTGTCCTGTCAAGTGTATAATAGCTTCATCAGAAAATTCAAAATGTAATGGCATATCATATGTTAATGGTTTTTTTACAAGTTGATCAGAAATTACTTTTCTTGTAATGGCTTTTCTATCAAAATATTCAATATCAAATTCACTTAGGACCAAGACCCACTTTTCTAGTGTTCCTGTCAGTTTTGCTTTACTCAATAGATATTTGAGTGGATCTATCTTAGCCACTAGCTTCACCTTATGTGCCAACATGTAATGCCTAAGATTTTGGGATGCAAATACCACTGCTAAGCATGATTTTTCAATTATTGAATAGTTAAAATCACATGTGACCAAATTTTTTCTGATGTAGTATATAGATCTCTCCTTAGCCTCATCTTCTTGCACAAGTAATACTTCGAATGACATATCTGTCACTAATATGTAAAAAAATAAAGGTTTTCCATATATTGGTGGCATTAGGATTAGAGGATTCATCAAATATTCTTGGACTTGTGCAAAATTTGCTTCATATTGCTCATCCCAAGTGAATGTTGTTCCTTTGCGCATTAGCTTTGTGAAAGGTTGTGCCTTATCTTCTAACTAAGATATAAACCTTCTTATGGATTGTAGCTTACCTTGGAGCATCCTCATTTGACTAATGTTTCTTGGTGGTTGCATTTCAAGAATAGCTTTCATCTTTACTGGATCCACCTCAATTCCTTTTGTTGAGACTATGAATCCTAGTAACTTTCTAGATGATACCCCAAATGCACATTTCTTGGGATTAAGCCTTAATTGAAAATGTTCCATTCTATTAAAGATTTTACTTAGATCTTCTATATGTATTGTCCTTATCTTTGGATTTTCCAATGTATCATCTACATAGTCTTCCATGTTTCTATACATCATGTCATGAAATATTGTAGTCATTGATCTTTGGTAAGTGGCACCTGCATTTTTGAGACATAATGACATCACATTCCAACAATATGTTCCCCATGTGCATGTGAATGTGGTCTTTTCTTGATCTTAAGGAGAAATTTTAATTTGATTATATCCATAAAATCCATCCATCAATGAGTACATCTCATAGCTTGCCGTCAAATCTACAATCATGTCTATATTAGGAAGTGGAAAGTCATCCTTCAGATAAGCCTTGTTTAAATCTCTAAAGTCTGTGAAAACTCTTATGGATTTGTCTGCCTTCAAAATAGGAACTATGTTTGATATCCATTCCGCATAGTCAATTTCTCTTATGAGTCCAACATTTAATAGTTTTTCCAGTTCTTTTTTGACTAGCAATGCCACATGTGGATTCATTTTCCTTAGTTTTTTCTTTACTAGTTTCACATCAGGAGAAATAGACAATTGATTCATTATCAAATTTGTATCCAATACAGGCATATCTAAATAAGACCAAGAAAAATTGATCTTCTTTTCTTTAAAGAAACTGGTGAATTGGATCTTTTCTTCTTCTGTCAATGACTGAGCAATATGGACTAGTTGAGGAGCTTCTGTTGTTCCTAGATTGACGGGTTGTGTTGGTTCAATCAGTACTGAGGATCTTTCCTGAAAATGATCTGGGAGGATATCAATAATCCCATCCTTAGGCTCCTCTAGGATGTTTTCACCATTGGATGCGTCTTTATCTTTTTCTCTTTTAGAATCTGACACTGCCACTAAGTGGTTTTCATCGTCAGATTTCTTGTACTTTTTGTTATTCATTTTTAGACTGAGAAACTTGATATCCTCCTCAGTCATGTTTTCTCTCTTTACACTAGTAGAAGAAGGGAAAGGTTCACAAGCATTTAGGTAACAGGCTAGGGAATAGTCATTGTCAAAAGATAACAACCTTGTGGATGTAGGCTCATTCCAGTCTATCAGTTTAGGATGTATTAAAGATAAAGATTCATTGGGTTCAAGAGACAACACCACGTTATTATCAATATCATTAACTTGTAAGATGTTTTCCATTAGGTATTCTTCTAGAGGGATGTTAGGATGATTAGAGTCATTACCATCATTATTAGAGTTCATGTTAATGTTATGTAAGTCTAACTCTAGCGACCTAGCATTAGAACTCTCTCCCTCTTCAATTAGGACTCTAGGAGCATATTTATGTATCACATCCACCTCTATCTCCATTATAGCATCAGAAAGAATATCTCATTCATATTCATGTGAGTCTACCTGACTATAATCTGAAAGCCCCAAGAAGTGGGCAATAGTCATTGGTATTTCAGCTTCTTCATTATTTTCTTCCCCTTGCAAAGGTTCTTGTGGAGATGTCATTGTAGATACCCAAAAATGGACACACTTGCGGGTTCATATTTAGTCACTAATTATTCTTCTATTAGTTAATGGTTATTTAATCCTTAATTAATCCTCTTATTTTCCTCTAAAAATCCAATCTTTGCATCATTTAATCATTCTCATTATGTTAATTAAATAATTATCATTATTTAATTAATTAACCTATAATTAATTAGTCTTACTAATTAATTAAATTCAATTTCTAAAGTCCCATAGTTTAAATAATTATTCTTAATTATTTAAATTAACTAATTTATTCCTCTTGATTAAATTAATTCCTAAATTAATTTAATTCTAATTTCATCCCAATTTCATTTCAATTTTTTCCAATTTCAATTTAGTTTCATCATTTTTCATTTAATTGAATTTTAATTCAATTAAATCCTTAGATATCTGAAAAAACAATTTATAAGGAATTAAATTTCTAAAAAAATTGAATAAAACCTCACAATTGAAAAATTGATTTTCTGAAAATCTAAAATCAGAAAATATCCCAAACTTTCCATTTTTCAGTTTTGGCAACTTTATCTCTCCAAAAAAATTGAAAATATCTTCAGATTTTATCCTGTGTCTTTTTCAGTTTGAAATTGGAAACTTACCAATTCTTTCTCTAGTCTCTTTCATCCTCATCCGCCGATAGTGATTTTCCCTGATTAATCTCAACTGTCCGTTTTAACAATCATTAACAAATCAAACATTTTATCATTTTTTTAAGAGAATAGGAGTCAAAGTGCTGCCAAAATCACTACTGAGTGCAACCACTTCCATCGATGAAAGAGAAGCAACATAAGAATGGAGTTTTGTGATCAGTTTGCATGCATTCATTGTGTTTGCTTATTTCTAATTAGTATTATTTCTTATTTTGTTGTTAATAGAATCATATTTAGTAGTTGTTTGATTTTCTTTATTGGATCAATCAGTGCTACTAACTCTCGTTCTCGTTCTTGAGTGTACAATTTAAGCTTACACATTTTGGTAAACCGGACATGAAGACCAACCATTAACACACTTGCAAACAACCAAACTGTCCATTTCGGTCTCGGCCATACGGTCGAGAATCCTCTTTTTTTCATTTATTTTCCTGTTGTTTTGCTCTTGTACCCTTGTTGTTTTAATTCTAATCGCCCATATACTCATTGATTTACTTCATTGGCTTTACAACGATTGGTATTCTGGTCTGTCATTTCTGACGTAGTTGATGTTTTCTAGACTAGTTTATTTATCAATAACATAATCATTTTTGTATTCAAGATTGTGGCTGTGCTCTGTGCAGGTAACATCATTGAGAATCAACACATTTTCATTTATGGATCGCTGTGATGTGTTGTTTATAGTGTCGCAATACCTCTGTTGAACATCCTATCCGTAGACTGTAAGCCCGCAATGAATACCTCTAAAATCTCAGTCCTCTCATTCAAAAGTCACTTTTGTTGTTGTTACAAAGCTGCATGTAGTCTTACCATAAAGCCACAGATCGCCGCATTAGCACAAGTGACAGACATGAACAGGAACGGGGAGGCTGAGGCTGAGGTTGTATTATTGGGACAAGGACGGTCTAAACTGTACACAAAAAGCTTCAATTTGATAACCTTGTCAAATGCAATCAAGGCGTAGAAAGTCATTGTCTTTCAATTCAAATGTGGCATACTTGGTTTAGGAGCTTAGACATTTTTTTAAAGTTAGTTTTGTCTTTTAGCTAGATTTTGTTTTTAGTTTTTTTATTAGATTTAGTTTTCTATTTAGTTAGATTTAGTTTTTTAATTAAGGGGATTTAGTTTTCTTAATTAAATTTTGTTAATTAATTAGATTAGTTTTTTTAAATTTGTTTATTAGTTTTTAGATTTTAGTAATTTAGTTAGTTTCAGATTTTATTTTATTTTATTTTGTGGGGAGCTAAATTTTTTCTTTTTGTGGGCTTGTGTAGGTGATCGATTGTCGAAGATCGTATCATGCAAACTATTAGTGACATTTCATGAAGGATGGTTGAAATAACTTTGTATCTTAAGTGATTTTGTGTATTTTCATTTGGATTTGGATTTTCTTCACTTTGTATTGGAAATGTGTTGGACTAATGTTTTTGAAGAGGATGTTTAGGAGCTACAATGGTCGCCACTAGGTGAGTATAAAAAAAATGCAAAAATAAAATTAAAAAATGTGCCTAGCCTTTGCTAGCTTCGATTAAGGTAAGCCTTATCCCTTTGCATTTTGCTTAAATTGTGGCATTCAAAGTTCAAAATCTAGCTTAATTAGAAAGCCTACTATTGTTTGATAAATTTTGGTATTAGGCCTATGCTCTTCACTTTCATATTGAATCAGAATGGTAAACATGCCAAAATGGACAATAAAAAGAACGGCTAAAAGAATGAACAAACACTAAAATTTAAGCCTATTTGTTTGTGGATAAAAACATTAGGCATGTGCTCTTCACTT
Source organism: Chamaecyparis obtusa (assembly GCA_027943335.1). Lineage (NCBI taxonomy): Eukaryota > Viridiplantae > Streptophyta > Pinopsida > Cupressales > Cupressaceae > Chamaecyparis > Chamaecyparis obtusa. The sequence continues at coordinate 2,616,736 of BSBK01003345.1, forward strand.
TCATAGCGAATCAGAATGCCAAACATGCTCAAATCCCCCTAGATTAAAAGGCTTGGGAAAGAATCTTGTTAAATGTGTTTGGAAGTGAGTAAGTAATAGGGATATGCTCTTACCCTTCTCAGGGTAATAAAACTCCTAGACCTACTTCTCATTTAAATTTCATTGCTTTCATGAACATGCTAGTTAAATTAGAACTTTAGAGGGTTTGCCTCCCAAGAACATACCTTAGCGAGGTCGGTGAGAGGGACAACCCAAAGTGGGATACAATTGCATTTTCCACAATAATCCAACCCACTATAAAATAAAATGCATTCATCCTTGATGGGGTGAATGATACAAACTTGAGAATAGTACATCCTCTAGTAGTCCTTTGGGATTGCACAAAATCATATTTTTATGCATGTGGGAGGCCTCTGTAATGGGGGATAGACTCAAGTATGTCTGAATGCAATCCTTACTAGAACCTGGTTGAGTAATAAGCCACCTTTTTCAGCCATGTTGAACAAAATTTACCTTAGGTAGATTGCTTGATATCTTTTCTTGTGAAAGACTAGTTGAAACAATTGAGAATGTACACGTGGTGTTAGATTTTTACAATTACTGATTGAAGTGTGTGTTGTGTTTGGTTATCATTTTGTTCTTTTATCTGAATCTTTTTTGAAGTGTCATCAACAAACTTTGCAACCGACTTAGTTAAGTTCTCCATTAAGGGTTGCACGTCCTTAGAACTGATGAGTTAAAACCTTCAAACAAGTCTTAAACCATAGAGGTACATCTTCCTCTATAAAGAATTCATCTAGAGACACACTTGCCCATTTTGCAAAAAACTCCTAAACTCAATCCAAACTCAAACACCTTCAATGAGTAACCCTTGGGATCTTCTGATCCATACTCTCAGTCATGGTCCTATCACTAGGTCCAGGTCCAAAAAATAACCAGAGGAATCTTTCATCAACCCTTTCCCTCCTTTGGAGGAAGAACCGGAGATTAATCCCTATGAACAAGTTGATCCTTCTATGTATTATGAAAACATTCCCGAATCATCCCAACCTCACGGATAAAAATCTTTCCAAAATGTAACTGAAGATCTAGAAGATGTTGAACAAGATGCATATGCATCTCAAGTTATAGAGAACGTAGTTGGATGTAATCCCCAAAAGTATCTGGAAATGATCTTGAGCAAAGGAGTCACACTTCCTTCTGGGTTTGATGTCTCAAAAATATGGCCTGATAACTCTTTGGTAGCACATACACTACTTCCCAACTCCTGCCAAATACTATAGTATCTCAAGTCATGACCATGCCTGATGTAATACCCCAAAAATGGGCTATAGGACCATTGACCTTCTACATCTATAAATTGATTGAAATTGACTCAAAAATCCTAACCAAAGGCACATCAGTGCACCAAATCATCAAAAGTACCCTAATTGATTTTATCCTAATTCTACATTGGGGAATATTCCTAATTTATCTAATTATCTTTAATTGAATATTATTTGGTGATAAATGTCATTATTTATCCTAAAAGTTAATTAATTGAATATGTTGAATATTTGATTAATTAATTTAATTCTACCACTTAATTATTTAATTAGATTTAATTAGATTTATTCCTAATTATTATTATTTAATCTTGACAATAAATTAAAAATCCTATGAATAATTGATTAAATTTCTATTTAATTGATTAAATCAAAGTTGTCAAATTTAATGATATAGTTTTGGAATAAAGTGTGATTTAATAATTGATTAACCCATAAATTAGTTATTTTAATTCAAAAATCAGTTAAGTTGAGAATAAATCACTTGAATTATTAAATAAATTCATAAGTATCTATGCAAATTCAGAAGAGCAGTTAAACTTTAAATCAGAAAATCAATTCAAGTTGTTATCTTTTTGAAACTCAACATCTATTTTGAGTTAAAAGCTGATCTAAACTTCTGATTTGAGTTAAAAATTGTTTTTGCATGATTTTGTGAGTTAAATGTTTCTAATTAATTGATAACTCAAAAATCAAGATGAGTTCATCAAAGAGTGATTTATGGATTTTCTCATGCATCCTCAAAGCCCTGGATTTCTATAAAAACAAGGCTCATCCCTTCACAATCAATCCCATGAATTTAGACATATTTGCGAATTGGAGAATCGAGCTCTTGCGAACATGCGATTTGTGAGATTTTTTGCAATTCATAGATTTCATTTCATATTTTCATAGCAATTTCATAGCATTGTTAGATTCATATTGCTAATTCATTTGAGATCATTTGAGATCATTTTTTATATTAGTTTTTCATCCTATTGCATAGAAAATACAAAAATCTAGATTGATTTGCATTCATATTCATCCATCTTTCATCAGTTAAAACTTTCATTTAGGTGTTGCATTGTCACTGATCTCATTCTTAATCTGAGAATACCATACTCGCACCTACTAGAAGGCAGTAAATTGCCTGTTTAGATTAGTTCATTCATTTTGTACATTTCTTGATTTGCTAACCTTTAATGTTTTACTGAAGTGTTGTGTCCACAACTAGGTACAATTTTCACACACACATTTCTAGCACCTACCGTGGGGCCCTAAAACGGGTTTCCATTGTGAATTTTTAATTTTCTATCATTTTCTCTCAAAAATGCAATTTTTAATTTTCTGTCCATATAATTTCATACAACATTCCATAGATTGTCGTACCAGGACCCCCTATCTGTTGTACGACAACCAAAAATCTAAAGTGTCGCACCAATTGTATGTGGATTGTCATACAAGTTTTTGAAGTGTCATCTGCATACTGAACCACTTTCATATCATGTCTATACTATCGTACAAGAAGTAGTATACTATCGTACAAGTTTTTGCACCAGAATTTCAATTTTCGTATCAGAATTGCAAACAGTCGTTTAGATTTTGATTTCAGATTTTTGCTGACGACTAACCCTAATGATGATACTTGCTATTTCTGATCACTTTTGCTCACGGAATTGCTCAACAAAGCTAAAAATCAGGTAAAATCTACTAAGTGTGTTGTGGGGGATATGAGGTATTTCACTATATTCTTATAATATTTTGATTTTGAGAACTAAAATGAACCTCTCTTGTGTTTAGCTTGAGTGTATTTCTTTCTTTCATAAGTCACACTTTGATTTTGGTCTCTACAAAGAATATAGATTTGGTTTCTTGCATATCTGTTACACATAGTAATTAGGCCCTATGAACACTATTTGTGGAGTTCTTGAGGGAGTTGGATTCATTCACTTGTTTTACATGCAAAGCTCTTCCTGAAGATAGATCCCCTTGTAGGTAGGGAGGATTTGTTATCATCTCATGGTCTTACTTAGTTTTTGTCCTCAATTTTTGGTGGTACGTTCTCTCTTGGTCCCACTTAGAGAGATCGGTAACCATTGTTGTTGGCATACAAACCTTGGTGTGGTGGTTTCATTGTAGTGTGTCAATTAATCTGTTTGCCATGTTTGGGTAAAGTGAAGAGGCTACAAGATTATACTCCATTCCCTTTTTGGGTAGCATTAGAAACTCATAACCCTCGAATCTGAACCAAGTCCCCATGTGGTCTATTTTGTGAGTCACCTTTTAGAGAGGGTTAACCACAGTGGACATTCCCTTTATTGGGTCAACCACATGGATGAAACCTCAAGTGGTAATAGCTATTTTCACCATGGTAGCAGTTGCTGCTATATAAATGTCTTTGTGGAAGAAATATCCATGGGTGTAGTTTCTTGTTAGGGCTGTTAGATCTCCTCAGCATCTCCAATTGATTAAATTATTGGAATGTGTCAAAACCTTGGTGTGCCTGGATTGGAGCTCGCCCTTTTGAGATTACAAAAGTTGCAGAGTTGACCATTACTAAAAACCCTAGTGCAGCCAAATTTTTCATTTTTTTAGGACTATGTGCATGATTGCAAAACTTTTGAGAACATACACAAGTAGCATTCTTGGGGATTAGCATACTAGAGTCACTATTCTTATTCATTGAAAGGTTGCTTTGTCTCTTGCTCATTGTTTGAAGATGATTGCTTTCTCCCTTGATTGTTGTCTTGCATGTCTACTATCTAATTGGTCACTAAAAAATGAACAAAACTCGAGACAAACTTCTACACAGATCTTCAAAACCTAGTCCAAAAAACAACAGCTATCAAAATCTACCAACAAATCTGGAAAACATGAAAAGTTTGAACAAAAATCCTTTTCTGGTGTCAGTTGTCATCCTGGAAATTCAAAGCTCGTATGAGTTTTTAAACTGTCGTATCTAAACCCCTGAAAACTCATACGAAGGCCTATACTATGTCGTACGACTGTTGTCAAAATCCAAGAAAATTTAAAAAATTGATAGCAATTGTTGTACGAGTTTTGTCAATTGTCATGTGGGACCTTATCCTGACTCGTACGAGCTTGGAGAAAGTCATTTTGGAGTTGGGTCAAACTTGTCAGAAAGCCTTCAAATTTATCAAAAATCCAGTCATTGCAGCCATTGTCCAAAATCTGTCAAGAAATCCAGCGTGTCAGGAATAGAACAAAGCCAACTGAGAATTCAGCCATTTTCCAAAATTGGTCATTTTAGCTTGATTATGTCTGCTAATCTGTCAATTTGAATCCTGTCTGATCTTCTGTCATGACATTGTCAAAATAATCTCAAAATTTATCTCAAAACAACTAAGTGTTGCTAGCTTGTGTCTACCATCTTTTGGGTGTCTACCCATACAGCTAGGGCATGGTATCCTATATTTACGTCCAATCAATCCTTTTATCAAATCAATCTTGACAAGGTTGAGTCATTCGATTAGTCTTAAACTAGATCATCAATCAGTTGCCTTATCTTGCTCTTGTGATTCACTTAAAGTTAATGGTGGAAACTAGAGCTTCCTCACAACGAAAATAGAGGGAAGAACCCAGAATCTCTCCATCTTGATCACTTTTGGCTAATATGATTCATTAGCCTTATGACACCACTCTTTAAAAAGAGGATTCCCTTGGCAATCTACATCTGAAGGGTGGTTACATAACCCCTCCATTATCAATCTTACGACCACATCTCAGTAGTAACATGTCTCAAGGAGGAGCAAACCAAGGCTCCCAAGGTCAAAAATCTCAACATGGTGCAGACCAAGAACCCACACCCTTTGAAATTGCCTAGTATCAGAATGATCATAAATTCAAGAAAATGATGAAACACTTCTTGCATGAAGACAAAGAGGAATATTTCTTTGAATTGGCCCAGCAAGGGGCTAGACTTCCTCTAGACTTTAATGTTGATAATATCATCACACAAGAGGAAGAAACTCCCATCACAACCATGATGAAACAGATTCATGCCATGCAAGTTAAGCCCCTAAGTTGGAAAAAGATAAGGAACCTAAAGAGTTCTCCATGGAGGCTCTATGCCCTTTTTCATTTGATAAAAACTTATACATGCCACCATTCCCAAAAAGAGTGGAAATACCAAAATATGATAAATATGATAGAAGCTCTGACCCCCAAGATCATGTCAGAGAATTTTGTACTCAATGCATGGATTTTATGCATGAACCAACCTACTTAATGCATCATTTCCCATGATCTTTGGGAGGAGCATCCAGTCATTGGCTCTCTAAAATGCCTCCAACTATCAAAACCTTTGAGGAGTTAATCAAACTATTCTATCAACAATACTCCTACAATATCTAGCATCCGGTCACCATGATCGACATCTGCAATCTGAAACAAAACTTAGGAGAACCCTTTTTGACTTTCCTCAAATGATGGAGGAAGAAGTTTTCACTCTATGCTCGGCCTATTCCAAAAACTGAGAAGCTGGAAATATTCATCAATAACCTTGTTCTAGAAATCAATTATCATTTGCAAATGCAAAATCATACATCCTTTGATAAAATGGTAGAGAATGCCATCAAAATTGAAAAAGTTCTTGTTCAAAAAGGAGACATATCACTTCATATAGAAAACAAGTATGAATCAGGATATAGTTCCAAAGACAAAGGAAAAAACTAGAACAAGAATAAGAACATTGTTACAGATGGTGTTGTTGGTCATATCTATAATCCACCTAAAGCACCCACTTTTAATCTCACTATTGGTACCCAATCCATCAAATCTTCAGAGGTAAAAGTGATAGAATCAACCAAAAAGCTAGATGTCTATAAACCTTGGGCTATGGAACCAAAACACAAGTTTAATCCTCTTGGAGAGTCCTTAGAATCTACCATGAAGACTCTTCTAGAAAATAACTTCATCATGTTGCCTAAGATTAAACGATTTGATCCCGAAGTTAAACCTAAGTGGTGGAAAGAGACCGATTTCTGTGATTTCCATCGTAACAAGGGTCATAAAACTAACAACTGGATACATCTGAAACATCTCATTCAAGACAAAATTGATGCTGGAGAAATTGTGATTGATAACCATAAATCTAAAAATGATCATACAATATTCACAAAACCTTTTACGAAGCATAATCAGGGAGATTCTTCTTCTAAACCTAATATGGGTGCTAAAGTTAATTACACTTACACTGGCAATAACGAAGTTATCAACATGGTTGAACCATGCCTCTCTAAACATGGTAATGTCATCATGATTGTCAGAAAGGACAGAGATAACATAACCACTGATGCAGTTACTCGATCTCAAGCTCAGGCTACTAATCAAGGATAAAACTTGGGTTCACCTAACACTCAAAAGGTGCCCTTAAATCTTACATCTGCCTCTAAGAAAAACACTACTTCCAAATCTTCCAATTCTAAAGAGTCTAAAGAGGTATCCTACAACATCATACAACAATTGCAACATACCAATTCTAAAATATCTATGTTTGAGTTGCTTTGCATCTCTCCAGCTCATCGAGAAATTCTGGATAAAGCTCTAAACGGTTCTAATGTTCTTGAAGATCTTGATCTTGACAAATTTCAAACAATGTTGGGTCACTTGATGTCCCCTTAGTACATATCTTTTTCTGAATAAGATGACAATTCCTTGGGTCACCCACATAATCAGCCCTTGCATATTGAAGTCTTAATCCAAAACCGTTGTGTCAAACATGTGTTGATAGATGGAGGTGCTAGCTTGAACATTTGTTCCTACAAATTGGTTACACAACTGGGATTGTCAAAAGCTGCTATTGATCCTTAAAATAAGATAACCATAAAAGCATATGATGAACAAGAGAGAAATTCCAAAGGAGTCATTGTGCTACCTATCAGAACTAGACCTGTTATCAGAGATATTGCTTGTTAAGTACTAGATCTTCCACTGGCCTATAATATTCTTCTAGGAAGGCCTTGGATACATGAGATGCAAGATATCCCCTCAACATATCATCAATGTCTGAAATTTTCTTATGAGGGAGTAGAGGTCACTATACCTGTAGATACATTAGCATCTTGTAATGCCTTGAAAGAAAGTGCAGATAAACTTGTTCCTCACAATAGAGAGTCTTTTACAAAAATAGACATGGCATCTACATCTAAGATGAAAGACCTCTCCAAAGAAGTGAAAATCATAGATACTGGCATGGGAGAATACACATTGGAACTAGTCATGTCTCTCACATCACTCCCGCTTTCACCAAAGTCCTATGGACAACCTTCTGAGAAAGCAAAACCATCAACAAAAGAACCTCAGGTTATCTTTAATGGGATTTTTATCACAGAGAAAGTATCAAAACAAGAAACTGAGGAAGAGGAAGTTGTGCTTGCCTGGTTATTCAAGGATGAGTCCCAATCCAAAACTATGTAGACATGTGACTCTAAAATACAAAAATTCTTTCAAAGTCATATGGACCACGAAATAAACTGATCACTAAAATGGGATATCCTGGAAAAGGACCTCTAGTAGTGCGAGGTAAATGTCTCATGGTGCCCATTGGACATGTTGGCCAGACAAAAAAAGATACTATAGGTCTAGGATATCAAAAGAAACCCTTTTATCTCAAGGGGAACTCTTCTCATGTAATAGAACAAATAGAACCAACAGAGAACAACAATGAGGTAGAAGAAAAAAAACAAAGCGACAGTGATGATTCAAATACTACTAAACAAGTGGCAGTCGCCACACAAGAACCAATTGATCTTGAATCCAAACAAGAGGAACAACTTGAACCTATCATGATAGATGAACAATTGGGACACAATAGTGATTTTGAGATAGACTCTCGTGAATATGAATTCTGTTCAGAATCTGAAGGAAACCCATCTTGGGGGATCCATCTAGATTTCACATATCTTCTTAGATTTCCCAAAGGCCCAGATGAAGAATCAGAGGATGAATCCAATGAATATGAATGGGGAGTTATTCCAGAAGATGATGAACTCATCACAGAGAAACATGTAGATGTCATTCACCGATACACACCTATACCCGACGTGAGTCTAGAGAGAAATAATGAACTTCACGAGTCTGATCCACCTACTCCTAAAGTGGAATCCAATAATGATGTTGTGACTCCTAATGAACTGAATATCATGAGTAGTAATATCACCTTCGAATTCATGGGTCAGATCATAGCTAATGATGCCAGTACCATATATGTAAACACAATCAACCAATCCTTTCTAGAACTTACTATCCAACATCCCAAGCTTATTGACCAAACATCCAATGATTCGAGCCAAGATATCCATACCTTCAGATTAGACTATTCTCTCACATGTTATCTCAATGTTGTTGAACCCATGATGACTTCCATTAGTGAACCTAGCATTAGCATGACAAAGTCAGAGATCAAATATCTTAGTCAAAAGAATAAAAGCAAAAAGAAAAGGAGTTCTAAGGGTGAAAACCACTTTATGGTAGTCTCAGAACCTAAAATAGTAAAAATAAAAGATGTATCCGAAGGTGAAAACCTCTATGAGGAGCCTAAGGATGAGATATTTGATGTCCTTCCGAGTCATTTACAGGATAGATCTCTAGTATTGATAGATCCAACTCATCCTATCAATTTGGGTACAACAGAAGAACCTCAATTAATTCATGTAGCTCAATCTTTGTCAAAAGAAGAAAATCAAGTATTCACCAAGTTCTTAACAGAGAAGAAAATAAACTTTGCATAGAAATACTTAAATATGCTAGGGTTAGATCCTGATCTCATCATGCATCATCTTTCTATAGCTCCAGGAGTCAAACCTATTAAACAGAAGTTGCGAAAAATGCATCCACATAGATTATGTAGAATGGATCTCAAACATAGTGCATGTTTCAAAACTAGACAAATCTATCAAAGTATGCACAGACTTCAGAGATGTAAAAAAAGCATGCCCTAAGGATGAATTTCCACTACCAAACATTGATACGATAGTGGACATGACTGCAGGCTTTGAGATGTATTCTTTAATGGATGGTTTCTCTAGATACAACCAAATCAAAATAGCTCTAGATGATCAAGAGAAAATAACTTTTAATTGTGCATGAGGTACTTTCTACTAGAATGTCATGCCATTTGGTCTTAAGAATGTTGGTGCTACATATCAAAGAGCTATGACATCTATCTTTCACGATATAATGCATCAAACTATGGAAGATTATGTTGATGAAACCTTGGCTAAATCAATGAAGAGATAAGAATATCTAACAGACTTGAGAAAAACACTAGATAGAATGGAAAAGTTTAGTCTCTGACTGAACCCTAAGAAATATTCCTTTGGTGTCACTTCAGGATAACTTCTAGGCTACATTGTTTCAAAGAAAGGAATTGAAGTAGATCTATATAAAGTCAAAGAAATCATGAAGATGCAACCTCCTAAGAATATTAGTCAAATGAGAACCTTACAAGGAAGGGTACAATCTATTAAATGCTTCATATCTCAGCTAGCAGACATATGATAACCTTTCACCAAAACATTACATAAAGGTGTGACCTTCTCATGGAGCAAGGAATGTTAAAAGAACTTCAATCATATCATGAAATATCTAGCAAATCCTCCTATTTTGATGCCTCCTATTCAAGGAAAGTCATTGATTCTATATGTCACCGCTATAGATACATCACTGGGGGCATTACTAGAACAACATGATAAAAACAAGAAGGAGAAAGGTATCTACTACATCAACAAAACATTGGTAGCTTATGAAAAGAACTATTCCATGTTAGAAAAGGCATTTCTAGCTGTTATCTTTGCATCACAGAAGTTGAGACACTACATGTTAGCTCATACTATACATCTAATAGAAAAAAATGATCCATTAAAATACTTATTGAGAAAAGTTTCCCTCACAGGTAGATTAGCAAAATGGGTAATGTTATTGAGTGAATTTGACATAGAGTATGTTGAGAGAAAAGCTATCAAAGGACAAGTTATTGTAGATCAGTTAGCTAAAGCACCATTGTCCGATGATCAACCAATGCAAATGGAATTTCTTGATTCTTGTATTATGAATCTGTCTTCTAGAACATTGAAGTTATTCTTTGATGGATCCTACACACAGAATGGATTTGGAGCTTGTATACTATTCATTATACCATAAGGTTACTCTATTCCAAAAGCATTTAGACTCAAATTTCCTTGTACCAACAACATAGCTAAGTATGAAGCTTTACTAAATGGTATGAAGATAGCACTAGAATGGAGAATAATAGAGCTACACATTAATGGAGACTCACAACTAGTCATACACCAAGTCAATGATGTGTATCAAACAAAAGATGAGAAGCTAGTTCCATACAAATGCATGGTAGATGATCTAAAGCAATACTTCATATCTATCACTTTTGAGTAGATTCCTAGAATGGAGAACAAGGCTGCTGATGCTATGGCAACACTATCAACTTTATTACAATAGCCCAAACATGAGCTACGCTACAAGTTCCTAGTGGAACCACTGTCATTCCTTGCCTATGATTGTCTAGAAACCCAAATGATCTGCACCATTGTAGGTCATGATTCCTCTCGATACCAAAACATATATTCCTACCTTTAAGACCAAATCATTCCTGAATCCTTTAACTGACATAAAAAATGTTACCTTATTCGAAATGCATCATGATATGTCATCATTGGTAATGATCTATACAAATGGAGTCTAGATGGTACACTTCTTAGGTGTTTAGAATGTGAAGATTCCCAATGCGCATTAGAGGAAGTCCACAAAGGTATTTATGGATCACATTCCAATGGTTTAACACTAACTCAAAAACTCATTAGGGTTGGGTACTATTGGCCAGACATGGAAAAAGATGCCACCAAATATGCTAAGAACTGTCAGAAGTGTCAAGTCCATGATAACTTGATACATGCACCAGGAAGAGACTTAATTCATTTTACAATACAATGACCTTTTCAACAATGGGCATTTGATCTCATAGGATCTATCTATCTGCACTCGTCAAATGGTCACACCCATATTATCACAGCAATAGATTACTTTACAAAATGGGTAGAAGTAGTGCCTTTGACATAAGCAATCGGCAAAAAAATCTCCATGTTCATTTTGAACTACATCATTTGTTAGTATGGTATCCCGCACTCCATCATCACAGATAGTGGAGACCAATTCAAGAACAAGGACCTAGACTCCTTATGCTCTAAATTCAAGATCACTCAATATTGGTCATCCATTTACTATCCTCAAGGGAATGGACAAGCTGAAGCATCCAATAAGAACTTACTAAAAATTTTGCATCGCATAGTTAATAAGATAGGAAGAGATTGGCATCTGATGATCAATCCAACTCTTTGGGCCTACAGAAAAAGTATCAGAACACCCACTGGGCTACTCCCTTTACTTTAGTATATGGGGCTGAAGTGGTACTGCCTATTGAGGTTGAAATCCCATCACTACGAATCAGAATGCAGGGTCTCATAACCGATGATGATTAAAGAGTGTCTAGGTTACAAGAACTTGAACTACTAGATGAGCGGAGACAAGCTACATATGATCATCTTAGAGTATATCAAAAAAGGATATCTAGAGGCTACAATGAGAAAGTCAGACACAAAGAATTTCAAGTTGGTGATCTAGTCTTGAGAGAGAATCCTAAAAATCAATCCCATCGAGAAAACAAGGGGAAGTTTGAACCCAACTGGATGGGTCCCTTTGTAATCACTGCTACTTTTGGCTCTGGTGCCTATCAAATCTCAATGATTGAAGGAGAACAACTCTAAGAACCAATCAACATTCTCCATCTAAAGAAATTCTATGCCTAAGGCATTCAATCTATGGTAAAATATCTTGAAAAAAAGCATAAAAATTAGAAAAAAGTCTTGAAAAAATGATCATCCTGGTGAAAACCTAGCAATAGGCACCTTGATGTATCACAAAAACATAAAAAAAATTACAAAAGTACAAAAAAATTTGAAAAGATCAAAAAATAAAAAAAATGAGAAAAAGTGCCTTGGTGAAAACCTAAAAACAGACGCCTTGGTAGCAAAAATAGAATCCCTGCCAAGATGGTGAAAACCCAAAAAATGGGTGCCACTTGTGTTGCAATGCTCCATCTATCAATGCAATCTTGGTCTTTCTCAGCTTTCAATCTTAATTTAGTTTGTACATAACTCCCGGTTTGCTTTTGCATCCTATTTTCAATAAAGTCGGTCTAAGCATAATCCAACACAATTGTTTGTATCCTATCAAAGCCTAAACTTGGGGGAAATCAATGTCATATCCTATGGTCCTCAGTATCTTCAGACAAGTCATATCTAGACAATGCCTTTCCAAAGCTATGCTTGAGTCAGTCATTCAGTCTCCTCACTAGGAAAGGATTTTGCACAAACATAAACAACAACAACACAGACTGAAAACTATCTTTGTGACATGATTAAATCTTCTTGTATGCTTATTGATTCACATTGAGATTTGTGCATATTTTTTCTCCTCAAGCTGCTCAATGATGTTCTTTACAGGATTTAGAAGAGTGATAACTGGGGGCATAATCTTTTATTTGTTTTCTTCTTGAAAGTGAAAATCTAATAACTTTAGAAATTATAGATTGAATTGGTGTCCACTATAAGTTCCTCCATCATGGATTGGATGGCCATGTGTACCTCGACCATTGATACCCGAATTCTTCAGGGAAGTTTGATCTAGCTTTTATCTTTTGGAATGATTTATCAATCCTACTGTGAATGACTATTATCCAAGGATGTGAATTTAAAGGGTCACTGTGTAATACCTCTCCTATGGTGATACTTAGACTTTTCTGATTTGGACATTTTATTATTATTATGGTCAAGACTATACATTTACATTTATGTTTTGTGGATGATGACATGATGAATATGCTCATTTATGGTTAGTAATTACATGTTTATGAGATTAGAAAATTATCTATTTTTATATGGATCTAACCCAATTATTTGAATCTAACCACTATCATGATGTTTTATGTTTCATGGATGTGTCTGATGTGTTTTTCATGACTCCAGGATGAAGTCGTAGTTACTCACTTAGTTGAGGTCCACACGATGTATCGATCCTGGTCATCTGCTTGCATATATCTGATTTGTATCTCCATATGTATATATATGTATCTCTTCTTGGTGATGCAGGATTGCAGGTACCGGGTGTCGTCTCCTCCTAGCTTCACAGGTCTGAGCGATCCCTCAAAATCCTCAATCATTATTGTTGTTACGGAGGTATTACTAGGTCCACAGGAAGAAACTTCACCTTTGATCCTTTTATCCTTAGGTGGGAAGTGTCGAGTCAGTCCCTTGTGTGAATGTCTTATGTGGTTTTGTAGTTGATGGAATTGTGGATCTTGTAGCTAGTTCTTGCCTTCATGATATGTTCAATTCTATTAGTAGATCATGGATGTAGATTATTGTTCATTTGAGGGTATGATTTAGTAGCGTATCTCATTAAGAGCGATTTTGAGTGCAATTAAATCATGTGGTTTTAATACCCATGATAAGGATTAATTTTATGGTATTTTAATGTCTAAGGAAATATTAATAATAAAAGGTTTTAAACAATAGTGGTAAAATTCTAACCTATGCTAGTGGCTACTTAATATATACATATGTATTTTAGAATGAGGATTAAGGTATGAATAAACAATATAGTTTATAATAATGTTATTTTAATGTTTAACATTAATAATAATGTACCTTATTTATGGTATTATTTTATAATACTAATAACGACAAAGAGTCTATAGCAATAAAAATAATAATATGTTTTATAATAATAATATTATGCTTGTAATAATATGTGTAGTAATAATAATATATGTACACATAGGCATATGGGTGCACACATATGCATATGCATACATATATTTATTAGTACCATGTAGTTATTTATTATATTAATAAATAATTAGATCAATTAGCGGTATGGTAAATAGGATTATCCTATTACCATAGTTGAATAATTTAATAAATTGTTTTAAGATTATAATATTTATTTTAATATCATTAAATTTGGGGACTCAGATTATAGTTTATTTATCCCTTTTCGGGAATGAGTTTTCAAAACCATCTCTTTAACAGATGGATAGTTGAGATGGTTGTACCAGTTGGATTACCTGTGCAACCACCTCCTCCATCCTATTTACAGGAAAGATTTCCTGTGTAAAAGGAGTTGGGAGAAGAGGATTATTATTATTATTATTGTAGAAAATTTATCCTGTGAGTTTGGCATTTGGATTGTTACGGGTAGAGGCTGGAAGATTGCAAGCAAAGGGATTCAAAGGAGTGTTGGAAACATTGGAGAGGGTTTGATCTTCCTTCTTCTCCAACTGGTCTTCGTAGGACTCTAGGTTGGAATCCATCCTAAGAAGTAGATTTGTTTTGTAGAATGAATGTAAAATCTAGATTTCTGGAAAAGTTTCTATATATTGTGCTATGGTTGCAAAATATATATATATATGCATTATTGTAGTATTATTATCTTGTGTATATGAATGATCTATTACTCGATGAGATTATGATTGTTTACCTTTTTGTTTAGAATAAAAAAATATATATATATATGTTTTATTTTCTATGTATTTGAAATGTGTTTGTGGAAAGTTATTTTACGAATGTTGTATGTTCACTGTGGTGAAACCTCCCTGGAAGGGTAGAAGTGGTTTTGATCTGGTAGGGTAGTGTATTTTACTGTCACTGGATGTATTATGAACGCTTCCAGATTTTAGAACTTTTGTTGCAACCTTACTGTTTCATGTCTATCTATGTGCCACCCTTTCTTTTCCCAGACCTAGAATATATTTGTTAGATAGGTAGGGAGGATTGATGGGCCATTTCTGAAGGGAAACTAGGATATCTCAAATGGGTCGTGCTCATATTAGGCAACCTTAGTCCCCATAACGCCCAGTTTTACCCGCAAGGCAAAGTTGACAGTCGTTCTCTGCAATTCCAGTCGGCTCAGTGTGTTAACCGAGTTAGGTCGGTAATGTGTTAACCGAGTTAGGTCGGTAATGTGTTAACCGAGTTAGGTCGGTAATGTGTGAACCGAGTTAGGTCGGTAATGTGTGAACTGAGTTAGGTCGGTAATGTGTTAACCGAGTTAGGTCGGTAATGTGTTAACCGAGTTAGGTCGGTAATGTGTCAACCGAGTTAGGTCGGTAATGTGTCAACCGAGTTAGGTCGGTAATGT
Organism: Chamaecyparis obtusa; assembly: GCA_027943335.1. Classification (NCBI taxonomy): domain Eukaryota; kingdom Viridiplantae; phylum Streptophyta; class Pinopsida; order Cupressales; family Cupressaceae; genus Chamaecyparis; species Chamaecyparis obtusa. The sequence continues at coordinate 2,632,272 of BSBK01003345.1, forward strand.
GTCAACCGAGTTAGGTCGGTAATGTGTCAACCGAGCTAGGTCGGTAGTGTGTTAACCGAGCTAGGTCGGTAGTGTGCTAACCGAGGAAAATAGGATTCAGACTTTATACAATTATAACATTTAAGTATAAAATTTCTTATACTTTAAGGTATACTTGTATAAAGGGATTAGGTACCCTTTGAAACCATTGGAATAGGTTTCAGGTTCCTAGGAGTTAAGTTGTAACTTTTAAATTTTAGATTTTAAATTAAATCAGACTTAGTCAATTTTCAGGATTAGCCAGGTTTTAGGTTTAGAAAGAAATTTTGTATAAACCTGAAGATTGTCCATTCCTTGTTTAGTGGAGATTATTTTCAGTACATTTAGATGCCTTTATTGAGATAGAATGTTTGTAAGGAGTAGTTTAGGGTTTAGAGTCAAGACATTTTAAACATTCTTAAACGTACTTGATTTCTCTAAACATACATAACTATCCTATTATTTCCAATTCTTTGTAGCAGTTTTCAAATGTGTTTACAATGTGCTTCTACTATGTGTATGATGTAATTGTGATGTATGGGTTGAGGGTAGAAAACCTAACGACACCTAGTGAGTGGCTCTCAGTGCGGGGCTGGGGCCCTAAAGTGGCTAGAACCAGGATAACCGACTGAAGAGTTATTTAACAAGTGAAAATTTAATTAAACTGATGGGAATGGGTTAAAACATTAAAAAGATTAAATGTGCCTCGCCCATGCCATTAGTGCTAGTAAAGGCTATGGATGGGAGTGGGAGAAGGTACCTATGCGTAGGTACGATCGAATGGCACTTGTCTATACGAAAGGCATTCGATCCCACATGTGCCTACTTGGGGGCCGGGGCCCAGAGTGGCTAGTACCAGGACAACCCAAGGAGTGAGGGCTATGCGATGACACTCACTTAGGTTGTTGCTTAGAGTTTCTACCCAAGCCTTAGAACCTTTTGGGAAAGATCTATACTTTGACTCTCTTTTCATTTGCTATTTTGGGAAAGATTACCCAACCCTAGGTTTGGCCTAGCTATTCCTTCTTTGTGGGCCTTGGTGTTTATCTCCTAGTATGGGGGAGTGGGCCTTATAGGTATCCACGTGGTTGGGTGGTAAACATTTTTATCGAGGTATCTTTTGCAGATACATGCTTGAAGATTCATGCTTGCTTATGTACCAGATTTGAAGAATGAAGGCCTTGTGATTATATTTCATGATGCATAATCTTGTTACCTCTTATGAGGAGTTGAATGCAATGTAATCAGTAATGTATTTCAAAATGATGTAATTGGAATGGGTAGACTTAGGAAGAAGGGAAAAGGGAAATGTGAACTTTATGTTTAAGATGTATGTTGGAAAAGAAAAGGATTTTTCTAACATTCCAAATTATGTAACATGCTCTCATTATTGTTGTTTAAGTGAAGCTATTGAAAAACCAAATGTAGTATATTTTTAATGTATCAAATGAGTTGGATAAATTTTATAAGTTACATTGTTCATAAAGGATATTTAGGAATATAGCTGATTTTTAAATGGAAAGTTGAAATGAAAATATTTTGTATTTCTTAAAGATATGATGCAGTTTGCTTTGAGAAATAAATCTTGTTGTTAGTTTACTTAATGGATTTGAATGAATCATGCATTTTAAATGAAAAGGGAACCTTGGAAGGAATCTAAGTTTAAGTTTTGATTACATAACTCTTTTCATAGTTCAAAATTTTTCATAAATTTTTGCTTAGGTTTTCTTTTGTTAAGAGAATCTTTGTTCTCTTCCCTGGTTCCCTTGCGGGGCATGACACACTGTAGATAATTCACATTGGAAACAGAATGAATTCTACAATTTTTTGGTGTGTTTGTTCCACAAGGCGTATTCAAGTCATCACAACATTTATGTTATGATGCTTATACAAATTGCTATATCAAAATGGACATGATATTCATGTCATCCGAGATTTTTGTGCCTTGATACTTATATCTAAATCCGACATAATAAAACAAAAATCAATATTCATATGTCCATAGTTGTCTAGCTAGTGGACATTGTATTGATTTATCCAGTGTTACCTAAAGAGAAAAGAACAAAAAAAGAATTCAATGAGGAAAAATGAAAGCGACTGACACATGATCAGTGACTAAGTCCAAGGTCCTAGGTTTTCATTTCATTTTTGCACTTTGCATGATTGCATTTATCTCACAATTCTCGAATCCAAATTGATGCTCAATGATTCTCCAAAACTATGCTAAAAGGACTGAGCTTTGTATGAAGGTCCCCTAAACTAACCAGCAAGCAGTCACCATCCTAGGTTAAACATCCATTTTGAAAAAAGACTAAGCACTTGTCTTCTTCATATACTTGCAAAACAATATCATGCGTATTGCGACATCTACATTGCATATCATAAGCATTTCATAAATCCATTTGCATCCATACATGTGCGTCCATAAACACATATTTGCATTTATCTATCTATCATCTATCATTGCATTGCATCATCCATAAATTTGAAAGTAAACATTGCATTGCATAATCTATACATTCTACACTAATCAAAGCATTCATTTACAACACATGATATTACATCATAAACCAAAAATGACAAGTGCATATGAAGTCACAACCAAAATAATCGATCTCATGTATATAACAAAAATCAGGATAAGTATGGGGGTGCACTACTGACACAGTATACTGGGGAGGTCATTGGTATCGACGACTATGTTCAAAATGATGCGAGGTGATTGGAACTTCCATTTTCTCTCTGAGGGCTCCACAAGCTCACAAAAGTCAAAAGTGAATAATGATTTGAAAATGACCCTTTTAGGCCTTATATAAGTTTTGACCTAATTTTTCAAAGTGCTCTATTTTGCGTAAAAAATGCACCCCTACCTAATTTCGATGTTCTGAACTCATTTTCAAGATCAAAATTGAAATTTGAGATCATTTACTTTGTCAAAATTACAATTAAAAATTTTCAAACCCAGGATGACCAATTGCTTGCATAATCAACCTTATAAACGTCAATGAAATCCAGTATTCAACTTAATTGAGTATATCACATCAAACTATCAAAATTTCAACATGGTCAACCATGGTCAACTCATGGTCAAACCTAGTCAAACTTGGTCAACATGACCTCCAAATGATGTAGAACGTGTCCTCGGATGTGTATAACCACTTATCACATCAATTAACATCGCTTCTAAACTATTTAACGCTGGTTTTCTTGTCAAATTTTAATATTAATCCCGAAGGGGGCATGGTATTACACATCTTTCAATCAAATATGCAAACAAAATTTTTCTTTTAGTAATCAAGACAACAACCACGTCTAATTGCTGATTCATCAAAAGACCTTGTCGCTTTGGGCACATCGCTTGGGGCATATCAGATTCATCAAGATCCATATTGATCTGGTGTTCTCTCATAACTTGTAAACTATATCAGCTTTTTGTAACCATCAGTTCATTAGTGTTATTTCCTTGGTTCTTCATAACTGAAGGGTTTTGATTTGAAATCCTTTCGATTCCTTTGGACATTCAGGTCTGGTGTCACGATAATCATTTCTTTGTAATCATAAGGTTCAGAATTAGGCATTTTGATACTTTTTCATAATCATCGGTTCATTGTTTCTATAGTTAACATCATCTCGATTCTTTGGTCAATCAGGACTTGAATCAACATCTTCTAAATCAATCAATCGGTTTCTGTCTCAGAATCGGTTAATCTTTCAAGATTAGTTTCTCCACCACATGATTGAGTCGTCATAAAAAATAGATTAATCTTTGAACCACTGTGCTTTGTACAATAATTCAAAGAGGGGAAAAATGTAATACCCCAAAAATGGGCTATAGGACCATTGACCTTCTACATCTACAAATCGATCAAAATCGACACAAAAGTCCTAACCAAAGGCACATCAGTGCATCAAATCATCAAAACCCTAATTGCTTTTATCCTAATTCTGCATCAAGGAATATTCTTTGAATGTTCCTAATTTATCTAATTATCTTTAATTGAATATTATTTGGTGATAAATGTCATTATTTATCCTAAAAGTTAATTAATTGAATATGTTGAATATTTGATTAATTAATTTAATTTTGCCACTTAATTATTTAATTAGATTTAATTACATTTATTCCTAATTAGTATTATTTAATCTTGACAATAAATAAAAAATTTATGAATAATTGATTAAATTTCTATTTAATTGATTAAATCAAAGTTGTCAAATTTAATGATATAGTTTTGGAATAAAGTTTGATTTAATAATTGATTAACCCATAAATCAGTTATTTTAATTCAAAAATCAGTTAAGTTGAGAATAAATCACTTGAATTATTAAATAAATTCATAAGTATCTATGCACATTCAGAAGAGCAGTTAAACTTTAAATGAGAAAATCTTTTCAAGTTATTATCTTTTTGAAACTTGACATCTATTTTGAGTTAAAAGCTGATCTAAACTTTTGATTTGAGTGAAAAAGCTATTTTTGTATGATTTTGTGAGTTAACTATTTCTAATTCATTGATAACTCAAAAATCAGGCCGAGTTCATCAAAGAGTGATTCATGGCTTTTCTCATGCATCCTCAAAGCCCTGAATTTCTATAAAAACAAGGCTCATCCCTTCACAATTGATCCCACAAAGTTTGACATACTTGTGAATTGGAGAATCGAGCTCTTGCGAACAGGCGATTTGTGAGATTTTTGCAATTCATATCTTTCATTTCATATTTTCATAGAAATTTCATAGCATTATTAGATTCATATTGCTAATTCATTTTCAATCATCTTAGATCATTTTTCATATCATTTTTTCATCCTATTGCATAGAAAATACAAAAATATAGATTAATTTGCATTCATATTCATCCATCTTTTATCAGTTAAATCCTTAATTTAGGTGTTGCATTGTCACTGATCTCGGTCTTAATCTAAAAATACCATACTCACACCTACTAGAAGGTAGTAAATCACCTGGTTAGCTTAGTTCATTCATTTTGAAGATTTCTTGATTTGCTAACCTATAATGTTTTACTGAAGTGTTGTGTCCACAGCTAGGTACAATTTTCACACACACACTTGAAACCTCACAATTAATGACATCCCAAACATTGATAAAGGCTAGCTCTTCTTCAACGTGGGGACTTAACCAAAACCAAATGGCATCTCAAGGGACCTGTACCTTCCAAAATTCTATTGGATCTTCTTCCATGACTAGCTTGTCTCAAACAATGTCTTTAGATACCATCTCTGTAAGAATCCATGTTGCATCTTCAGCAAGCCAAGGTGATTACAACCACTTTTATAATATTCCAACAAGACCCAGCTCTCAAACCCAATCAAGAAAATTAGGATCTTTCTCAATTGGTCCTACATTTAGTCAACCAACCCAAGAGCTAGATCTTTATTCCAACAACAACCCAATTGGAATCCCCCCATGTTCAACAGAGATTTTCGTAGGGTATCCATAACCCAATTCTTGGTAGATCTTACATTCCTATGCTACAATCCCATTATCTAAGACAAGATCCTCTACCAACTTCCACACAATCACTGAACCTTGGAAACATCTCTCAAGATGACACTAACCTCTTGATTCAAGAGTTTCAAAATTTGTGAAATGAGGTTTCAGACATTCAAAATCAAGGGCAAACCAAGTCTTATACCTCAGAAGACTTATACCCTTACCCCTTTGACCTCTCAATTATGATGCTTCCATTCCCTGCACACTTTGCAGTGACAAAGTTTGACAAGTATACAAGAAAGAAAGATCCTATAGAACACATCAGGGAGTTTTTCTCTATTTGCATAGAGGTTTCTCATGAGGGATCATACCTTATGTGACTATTTCCTCAAAGCTTGGTCGGTCCAGCAATGTAATGGTTCTTGCATCTACTACATGGCATTCTATCTTGGGAGGAACTAGCTAAAAAGTTCATAGCACACTTCCATCATAAGATCAAATGCAAGGTCAACATCAAAGACCTATGTGATACCAAACAAAAGAAAGGTGAGTATTTGGCCAACTTCTTGCAAAGATGGAGAAGTAATGCTAACAAGATATCCTATTTTATCCCAGAACAAGATCTGATAGCCATGTTTGTTGACAACCTTATCCCAGATATGGCCTACAGAGTTGAACTTCAACTCACACCTAATTTTACTCAACTGATTGAGCAAGGCATTAGATGTGAAAAAAATATGATCAAGAGAGGAGTCCTTGCTGATCCTTATCAACCCAACACCACTAAGAACAATGCTAACAAATAAAAATGATGGAATAAGAACAAAAATGTCACCAATGATGGTGTCATTGATGTTAAGATAATTAATTATGCCCATTCGAAGATCTCATTAAAAGGGGCACTTGTGAAAAATCCAACCCAGGTAATGCACACATCATTGGAAAATAATTAAACTCTTGACATGAAGGTTCAAATTGGAAATGTTTACCAACCTCAACCTGTAATCACCTAAAACTGGGCTAACGGAACCTAGGGCCCTATTTGCCCTTAATTTGGTATGTAACCTTAGTTATGATAATTTGATCTCTGATTATTAGTATAAATTCTCAAAATTCATTAAACCCCATCAATTTCTAGATCAAGCATTTATCACCAAGGTTCAAGCAAAAATCAAGGTTATTAAGTCTAGGCCTATTTAATTAATTAAACCCCATCAAAAGTAAAGGCTAGAGTTATTAATTAAGGCAAATGCATACATATCTCCTAAATCAAACAAACACAACAAACACAACTTAAAACAAGGAGGCTTGCACATGGATCAAGGATCAAGCCAAGATACATCTCAACCACTCCTCATGGATGCATCTCGACTGCTGATTCTCTTCCAAATCTTATAAAAGAGAGCTTTCAAAGGCTTTCCTTCTTCTTCTAGCTCCTTTGGTTTTGAAAGGCTTCTTGTGACACATTGCTAATTGCTTCCAATTTTAATGTTTAGGCTCCCATTTGCTCATGAATTTGAGGCTTCATGATCCATGATTATGAACTCTCATGCTTTGGAGAATTTGTGAACTAATGCTTGAATTGATAGTTGTTTTCCATGATTTCAAGCTTTTATTAAGTAGAAAACACTTCAATTTGGGTTTTAATGGAAGGAATTAGGATTTCATGCTCTCATTAGGTTGTTTACATGCACTTTGAATCTCTCATTTTAGTGTAGATTGTCACTGTTCTAAGGGTTAAATCTGAGAACAACTAACCCCTATTTCATACTCACATTAATTAGAGAGCAATAAGATGCTTTTGCTTGTTAGCATTTTCAATTGAATCTTCATTTTACTCTAACAAGTGATGTTATTATCCTATTGAAGTGTTGTGTTGCAAGTCACAAACTCACACACACATTTCTAGCGCCCACCGTGGGGCTGAGCCCCTGATTTTCTATTTTTTTGTTGACATTTTAAACAAATTATCACCGTACTAAATTTGATAGAAGATCGCATTTGGTAATATCATCTGCATACAGTATTCCTGGATCATATCCCATATTCCTTGATCGCATCTGGTTACAAGGTCGCACCTGTTTGAAATACAAGATCACATCTTGCAGATCTAGATCACTTATGGGAAATTGGGTCGTATGTGGCAAATAGGGTCATTTCTGGTAATTTGGGGGGAAAAATCTAGGATTGCATCTGGGGTATTTTATTGTAGTTTTGGGTTGTCTAACACTTGATTAATTGCATTATTGATGTCTCTGGTTTTTGGTAGCTTGACTATGGTTTTGCAGGTTTAAAAGGACAGAAAGCTCAAAAATACTAACTCTTGTCTTTGATTTGCTTAAAGGATAAATGAACAATTGTGCTTTTGTTTTCAAACACCTAATGAAAATTTGATCTCATTTTGTAAATCAATTAGAGGATTATGCTCTTTTCTCCTTGAGGGAAAATCAGAAACTCAAAAATTGGCTTATATTTTGAATTAAGTTGAGAAATGAAGGCTAAAAAATTTGCATGATTATTTTTCCTTAAAAGTATTATCTTCAGATTTTGAATTTTCTAACCCTCTAATCAGCTAATGGGTGATCTTGGTGTTCGTGATTGATTTTGACAGCTTAACAAGTGTTTGCAGGACATTTGTCTAAGACCCAAGAAAGGAAACAAAAGACTACTAATGCTCATTATGCAGGTTACCTCTAAAGAAAATTGACAAAAGAATTTTGTGCTTGTTTTGTAGGAACTTAAAACAATTTGAGATCAAGTTGCAAACTGACTAGAGGATTATGCTCTTTTCCCCTTGAGGGAAAAATAGAAACTCAAACATTGGTTTTCCATTTGGCATCAAATTGGAGTAATTGAATTCTTACTATGCATGATGTGTTTGGGACTTGTGATATAAGTTAGGAGATTATGCACTTCTCCTTCTTGGAGAACCATAAATCTTGAGCTTACTATCCCTTGTCTATTTTCTTTATTGTACACCTTTAGAGGGCCTACCGGTTGAGGAAAAAATCTCCCGGGAATGACCCAAGTGGGGACAAGTCTTTCACCGACTCTTCCACCCCACTATAAAATTTGATGCTCCTTTGAGGTTAAAGCCTTGGGAGACATGATTCATCTTGTCTTGGGAGATTGATGATCAATCCCAATGACTGACTTGGATTTGGTGTAGAGTGGAGCCACTTTAATCTCGCTTCTCGAGACTACACACTTTCAGGTTCCTATAGGGTTAACAACCTCAATCCTGCTTGCGGGACTATGGGAGATGGTTATGAACAGATGCCTTTATTAAAAGATTTTTGTTAGATGCTACCTGGATCACCCCCAAAAGGTTGTTATCACTTGTGCGAGGCAAATAGTAATTGCCCCAAGACATTCACCATATCGAGCCCCCATCGACATTAACACTTGGCAAATATGGCCTCCAATATCCATTGCGTGTTATTGGACTATGATATTCTGAGGAGTCTTTGGGTGTGTTCCTAAGTTAGTGAACAAGTGGTTTCAATCTCTACTTAGTATAAGGAAGGTTAGGTGTGTTTGCTCTAAAAATGATTGCTTGATGTGTCTTAAATACAAACTTAGTTAATTTCCCCCAAATGAACAAGCACACATCATTTTTCAAGCACTGACAAACACCTGATAGTCACTGGAATCTGACAGACATGACACATTTTCTGAGAAACACTAAAATTGCAAAATCCCAGGCATCATAAAATCGCATATGAAATTCCTACGTCGCCCTCCGTATCCTGGATCATATTTGTTCAAAATAGGATTGTATTTGGTATCTACACCATTTCTTGAGTCGCATTTGGTGACTACAACATTTCCCAAGTCGTATACTGTAATTCTTGGATCACATCCGATGTTCCAAATTGTTTTCTAGTAATTGTTTACGATCACATCTGGGACAGGGAGCATTTTCATACATCCCAGAAGAATTTTTTTCACATTTCTAGATACCCATTTGGTTAATTAGTAGGTTCTTGTTGCTAAAACACAATCATCTAATGTCCATAATGAGTTATCTTTGAGAGCATATTATTACCTTGCATAGTCTGAATCTACATTGTCTCCTTGTGAAGGCAGTTAACCCAATCAGTCACAAGCAAGTTGTCAGCTCATAAACAGGGCACTTTGACACCCTATTGATGCTGAAACTTTCACTTTCAAATCCACTTGCACTTTGGTTCCCAACTCATAAGCAGGGCATTCTAACCCCATTTGATGTTGGATCCATAAGAACATTTCAAACCCACTTTTGCATCCTTGAATTCACAATCAAACATTGCAAAATTATCAGACTCACCTTTTAAACACAAGACTCTCGTTGGTTACTCAATCTAGACTGCATGTTACCAGACACAAGATTTACGATTTGAAAACAAACCCATTCTCAGGAAGGAAACCTATATTCACATTGGAAACTAGAGAAACTTCGAAACCCAATCCATTACACGGTGCTACACCTAATATTACTCATACAACAATACCCAAATCTACAAACATGGATGATCAAAATGAATACCGATGGGATGAAAGATTTCATACACAAAATGAAGAAGCAGAACATGAGGAACAAAAACAAAAAGCCCAATATGATGATGATGATGATGAGGATGATATGAATGATGATGCGGACCCTATGGAAAATGAATACAATAGAGCTTTGAGCAGTAAAAGATTTCACAAAATACTTGAAAGAGCCTTGGAAGAAAACAAAGAAAAATACTTCTTTGAGCTTGCTTCCCAAGGTGTGAAATTGCCCAAAGACTATGATGTGGAACAACTCAAACAAAAGGTGGATATAAGTCCTATGTCAATCCTAAATAGACAATTCCTTGCTATGAAAGAAGAAATTCAAGAACTCAAGGACGCAAAGGACAAACCAAAACAACAATATTCTTTGGAGCACATATGTCCTTTCCCTTTTGATAAAGGACTCACGATGATTCCATTTCCTAAGAATGTTACAATACCAAAATATGACAAGTACATGGGAGATTTTGACCCTCAAGATCATGTGAGGGAGTTTTGTATAACTAGTATGGAGTTCATGCATGAACAAACATACCTTATGAGGCTATTTCCACGAAGCCTAGGTGGACAATCTATAGAATGGTTTTCCAAATTGCCTATTGGAATCAAGACATTTGATGAGTTGGTGAAAAAATTCATACAACACTACTCCTACAACATCCAACACACCATCACCATGTTGGATTTGTGCAATACCAAACAGAAAATGGGAGAGTCACTCTTGAGTTTCCTACAACAATGGAGAAAGATATTTGCACGATATGCTAGAGAGATTCCTGAAAATGAAAAAATGGACATCTTTGTTAAAAATTTGGTCCCAGAAATGAACTTTCCAATTGAATTACAAGGACCACCAAGCTTTGACAAAATGATTGATAATGCTCTCAAGATAGAGGAAGTTCTAATCAAGAAAGGTGAAATTACCATTCACAAGGAACATAAAGACAAGTCTTATACCACTAAAGACAAGTAAAAATATGCAAACAAGAACAAAAATGTGGTTAATGATGGAGTGGTTGATGCTCCTAATTCAAAACCCAAACTAGAGGCTTTTAATCTAACCACAAGTCTTCAAGCAAACAAGAGTCCGACTCCTACTGAGACTCCAAAGACGAACAATACTTTCAACAAATCTTGAAGAGAACCTTGGGTACCACAGCCTAGGAGAACATTTACTCCATTGGGAGATACCTTGGAAGTGATTATGAAATCACTTGTGGAAAATGACATTATTACAATCCCAGAACCAGGTAGGCCTTCGGATCCAGAAGATAAACCTAAGTGGTGGAATGATAATGACTATTGCGATTACCATCATAATAAAGGACACACCACTAATAATTGCTTAAAACTGAGACATGTTATTTAGGATCTTATTGAACAAGAGAAAGTTAAGGTAGATGGACATCCCATGAATAATGATCACAAGGCATTTCAAACCCCGCTACCAAACTATGAAAAAGGAGAAACTTCTAAAAACAATAACATTCACTACACGTACACTAATAGTGACAATGTAATCAACATGATGGAACCATGTGACTATTCCATCAACATGATCACTCTCAAAGGGGTGAAAAGAAAAACTAAATCATAGGGAACAAGTGGTTCCATCTCCAAAATTCAATCTTGTGGAACAATTGCAAAAGACATATGCACAGATATCTATCCTAGAGTTGTTGAAAATTTCCCCTAGTCATAGGGAGATTCTTGATCATGCCTTATTAAGCACAAATGTACCGAAAGACTTAGATGTGGATAAATTCTAGGCCATGGTTGGCCACATGAGTTCACCACATTACCTATCTTTTAGAGAAGAGGATGACAAGTTGACAAATCAACCACATAATCAACCCCTTCATTTAGAAGTTCTTATTCATAAACACTGAGTCAAGCATGTCTTGATAGATAGAGGCACTAGTTTGAACATCTACACTTACAACTTGGTACAACAACTGGGTTTCTCCAAGCACACAATTGATCCTAGGAGAAAGATAACGATCAAGGCATATGATGAGGAAGAGAGATCCTCCAATGGATTGGTTGTCTTACCCATCAAAGTACGACCTATAGAGCAAGATGTTCTTTGTCAAGTTCTTGATTTACCCCTTTCTTACAACATTCTTCTTGGAAGACTGTGGATACATTCAATGCAGGCAGTGCCTTCTACATATCACCAATGCCTAAAGTTTCCTCATAATGGAGTGGAGGTGACTATTCTAGTAGATACCACACATACTTGTAATAACCTCAAACAAACTGAAAGCATGGTTCCCCATAACAAGGAAGGGTCCCCCAAGGCAGAAACATCTAAAGACATGGTCTTGAGAGGCTTTTCTCAGAAGATTAATATTCAAGAAATCAACATGGGAGAGTACAAAATAGATCCCGCATCATCTTTGATAGATCTACATATATCTCCTAGGACAAGGAATGCCCTCATCTAGATCTACACCTTCAAATGGCAATGCTTTAACTATACATGAAGGAACTGGAATGGTAAAAGAAAAAATATCCTTAGAAGAAGAGAATGAAGAAAAGGCTATTTTGCAATGGCTTTACAAAGAACCCGAAGCAGACGAGAATGTGAAACATGTTGAGATCTCTTCGAGAAAATACAGGAAAGGATATGAGCTTATGAAACAAATGGGGTACAAAGGAAAAGGACCATTGGGACAAAATAACCAAGGACTGGTGGAACCCCTACACATGGATTTCTGAAATCCTAAAGACAAGACTGGACTAGGCTTTAGAGAAGCTAGATTTCATCCTACAGCAGAGAAGGGTCCAATGTTTGATACATTAGGGGATTCAGATGATGAAGAAGAAGTAGAAGGACAACCCATTCCTTATGAAAGGTTGTTACTCTTACAAGGAGACCCAGAGGTTACATTCCTTGGTACAAGTATTGGACAAGAATTGGAAGGAGTACAAGAAGATGAGCCTGATGAAGAAAAAGAACACGAACCTCTTATCATGGATACACCACACTTTGATGAAGAGCCTGAAGCAATGAATCCACAAGAACCATTGCAAGAAGAAGAGAATCATGTTGATGAAGAAAATGAGGTGCCTATGAGTATTGCCAACTTTTTGGGGGTCTCAGATTACAGCTAGATGGATTCACATGAGTATGAATGGGATGTCCTTTCTGATGCAACCATGGACATAGAAATAGATGTGATACACAAGTTTTCTCCTAGATTCTTGATGGAAGAAGGAGAAATTTCTAATGTTAGATCGCTAGAGTTAGATCCATATAACATTAACATAAACTCTAATAATAATGAATCTGACTCTAATAATCCTAACACTTATCTAGAAGAAAACTTAGTAGATGACATTTTGCAAGTTATAAGCGATGATAACAATGCGGTGTTGTCTCTTGAACCTGTTGTATCTTTGTCCTTAATAGATCCTGACTTGATAGACTAGGATGAATCCATAGAGACAAGATTGTTATCCTTTGACAATGACTATTCCATAGCCTACTATCTTAATGCTTGTGAATCATTCCATTCTTCTACGAATGCAACAAGCAAAATCATGACTAAGGAGGATATCAAGTTTCTCAGTCTCAAAAAGAAAAAGAAAATGAATAAGAGATCTGATGGTGAAAACCACTTAGTGGCAGTATCAGATCCTAAAAGAGAAAAAGAAAAAGACGTATCCAATGGTGAAAATCCCCTTGGGGCACCAAAGGATGGGATGCTTGATATCCTCCCAAATCATTTCCAAGAAAGGTCCTTAGTTTTGATTGAACCAACACAACCCATTAATTTGGGAACAACAAAAATCCCCAGTTAGTTCACATAGCTCAATCATTGACAGAAGATGAGAAAATCCAATTCACCAATTTCTTCAAAGAAAAGAAGATCAACTTTGCTTGGTCTTACTTAGATATGCTTGGATTGGATACGGATTTGATTATGCACCATTTGTCTATTTCACCAGATGTGAAACCTGTCAAGCAAAAACTTAGAAAAATGAATCCACATGTGGCATTACTAGTGAAGGCAAAACTGGAAAAACTATTGAAGGCCGGATTCATTAGAGCAATTGATTATGTAGAGTGGATCTCCAATATAGTTCCTATTTCAAAGGAAGACAAATCAATAAGAGTGTGCATAGATTTTAGGGATCTCAAAAAAGCTTGTCCTAAAGATGATTTTCCACTCCCAAACATAGACATGATTGTGGACTTAACAACAGGTTATGAGATGTATTCCCTAATGGATGGATTTTTAGGATATAATCAGATCAAAATTGCTCCTGAGGACCAAGAGAAAACAACATTCACTTGTGCATGGGGTACATACTGTTGGAATGTGATGCCATTTGGTCTTAAAAATGCAGGTGCCACATATCAGAGAGCAATGACCATAATCTTCCATGACATGATGCACAAGAATATGGAAGACTATGTTGATGATACTTTGGCAAAATCAAGGATGAGGTCTACACACATAGAGGATTTGAGGAGGATCTTTGATTGAATGGAATAGTTCCAATTAAGACTTAATCCTAAGAAGTGTGCATTTGGTGTATCATCTAGAAAACTCTTAGGATTTATAGTTTCAGCTGAGGGAATTGAGGTGGATCCCGTAAAGGTGAAAGCAATCCTAGACATGAAACCACCAAAGAATATTAGTCAAATGAGAACCTTACAAGGAAAGCTACAATCTATAAGATGGTTCATATCTCAGTTGGCTGATAAAGCACAACCTTTCACAAAGTTGATGAGGAAAGGAATCACATTTACTTGGGATGCATAGTGTGAGGAGAATTTTACCCAAGTTAAGAACTATTTGATGACTCCTCCAATTCTAATGGCACCAATTTATGGAAAACCTTTGTTGCTCTACATATCAGCCACAGACACATCACTAGGTGTGCTCCTCACACAAGAAGATGAGACCAAGAAAGAACGAGCTATATATTACATTAGTAGAACATTGATCACATATGAGCTAAACTATTCAATGATAGAAAAGTCCTGCTTAGCGGTAGTGTTTGCATCCCAGAAATGGAGACACTATATGCTAGCAGACAAGGTGAAACTAATGGGTAAAATTGATCCACTCAAGTACTTAGTGAGCAAAGCAATGCTTACAGGAAGATTGGCTAAGTGGGTTTTGATCCTGAGTGAGTTTGACATTGAATATGTGGACAGGAAGGCCATTAAAGGGTAGGTGATTGCTGATCAACTTGCTGAGATGCCGTTGACTGATAATAAGCCATTACTAATAGAATTTCTAGATGAATCAATTATGCATCTAACAGAACATCCCTGGAAAATGTACTTTGATGGGTCCTTCACACAACAAGGATTAGGAGCTGGTTGCTTATTCATTACACCACAAGGGTATAAGATCCCAAAAGCTTATAAGATAATATTTTCATGCACCAACAATATGGTGGAATATGAAGCTCTTGTGAATGGGCTCAAGCTTGCAATAGAGTGGAAAATTATTGAATTACACATATACAGGGATTCACAGCTCATCATCAATCAAGTAAGTGGTGATTATCAAACTAAGGATGAAAAGCTTATGCCCTACAAAAAAATGGTGGATGATATGAAAAAGTAATGTGTCTTCATCACTTTTCAATAGATCCCAAGGTTACAAAATAGAGCAGCTGATGCGATGGCTACTTTAGCATCTATGTTACAATTGGAAGAACACCAATTTTGCTATGACTTCCTGGTGGAAGAACTCCCTTTCCTAGCTTATGATTCCCCTGCATGTCAAATTGTCTATGCCATTGAAACCCAAGTATTGTCCAAATATGCCTCTATCTGTTCTTATCTCAAATACCAAATCATTCTTGAAGCCTATTCTAGAAATGAAAAAAGATCCCTTATAAGAGCAGCATCCCGCTATGTGATCATCGCTAATGACTTGTTTAGACATAGTCTAGATGGCGCACTTCTTAGGTGTTTAGAACATGAAGAGTCTAATCACGTATTAAAAGAAGTTCATGAAGGTGTGTGTGGATCACACTCAAATGGTTTTTCATTAGCCAAGAAACTCCTAAGAGTTGGATACTATTGGCCCACCATGGAAAAGGATGCTATTCATTTTGCAAAAACTTGTAAGAAATGCTAGATTCATGGTAACCTCATACATGCACCAGCTAGAGAGCTAATTCCCTTTATAACACATTGGCCATTTCAGTAATGGGCCTTTAATTTAGTTGGTCAAATCTATCCCAATTCATCAGGCGGACACAAATACATCATCACTGCAACTGAATATTTCACAAAATGGGTGGAGGCTGTCCCATTGTCCAATGCAACAAGAAAATAGATTTCAATGTTCATCTTTAATTACATCATTTGTCATTATAGCGTGCCCTCATCAATTGTGACTGACAATGGGAGACAATTCAAGAACAAAGATGTACATGAGCTATGTCTTCAATTTAAAATCACTCAGCACTGCTCCTCAATCTATTATCCTCAAGATAATGGGTAGGCTGACGCATCCAACAAGAACATTCTAAAAATCTTGCATAGGATAGTAAACAAATTAGGAAGGGATTGACATTTACAAATAAATCTAGCCTTATGGGCTTATAGGACGAGCATAAGAACTCCAACTTGCACAACTCCATTCACACTAGTTTATGGGTTAGAAGCAGTCTTACCAGTTGAAGTAGAGATTCTATCACTAAGAGTATCACTAAAACATTTAGTCACTGACGAAGACTATAGAATCTCTAGATTGCAAGAGCTTGAATTACTAGATGAGTGCAAACAACAAGCATTTGATCATCTCAAAGCTTACCAAAAAAGAATGTCAAGAGGATACAACAAGAAAGTGAAACCAAGAAGCTTTCAGATTGGGGATCTAGTTCTCAGAGAAAATCCTAAAAACCAACAACATAGAGAACAAAAGGGAAAATTTGAACCCAACTGGCTGGGTCACTTTGTCATTACAACAACATTTGGATCAGGAGCCTATCAGTTGGCTACGCCTGAAGGAGATGTGTTGCTAGATCCTATCAATACTTTGCATCTGAAAAGGTTTTATGCCTAACATTCTTAAGGAAGCCCCTGTACAGAGAAAATGGATCCTGAAAAAAATTGAAAACAATGGAAAAAGTCCTAAAAAATGACTATCTTGGTGAAAACCTAGCGATAGGTGCCTTGGTGAGTCCAAAAAAAATAGAAAATAAAAAAAAAAATGAAAAAAAATGAAAAAGAGAAAAAAGTGTCTTGGTGAAAACCTGGTAAACAGGCGCCATGATAGCAAAAATAGAATAAAACTTTGGCCAAGTAGTGAAAACCTGGTAAATAGGTGCTACTTGTAATCGATGCTCTATCTATCAAGACAACACTTGCACATTTGGCCAATGTAAATATCAGCTTGTATATATTTTCCAGTCACTTTCGTGACGTGCCAAGTCCTAAAAGAACTTTCAGACAATTGTACCTTCCTAAATT
The DNA here is from genome assembly GCA_027943335.1 of Chamaecyparis obtusa. NCBI lineage: Eukaryota > Viridiplantae > Streptophyta > Pinopsida > Cupressales > Cupressaceae > Chamaecyparis > Chamaecyparis obtusa. The sequence goes on from BSBK01003345.1 coordinate 2,649,731, forward strand.
GGAATCTATCCACATTAGGGTCCTAGGTAAATTGTTTTTCTAGGGGGCATTGGATCATATTCACAATCACATTTGTTGACATGATGATGCATCCACAATGACAATAAACTATGAACATCGGTATTTCTCAATACCACCCTTGTCCGCAACTGACTATAAACTACGCAAAATGGTGTTTCTCAACACCAACCAGCTAGATCTCAAAATGTGTTTCTTAACACAACATCATTATGAAAACAATGTTTCTAAACACTACAATAGGTGAGACACTTATCAATGAAGACATAAATTGTTGGTAATAATTCTTAAGCATGTGTTTGCAAAAATGAATCAAGAGTGTTTTTCAACACTAGAATCACAATTGTCTATTTATATTTTGTAAATACGATGACCATGCTAAGGGATAAAGAATATTTCTTTTTCTTATTATCAATTGTTGCTAATTTATGCTTCCACGAGTAACTCGATGACATTTTTGGACTAAGAGAAACAAAGACTGGGGGCATGACATTTTCTTTGTTTTCTATTTGTGGTAATAAATCCAATGATCTGAGGTGATCATGGGGAATGGGTGTCTACTTATATGCGCCTCCACCTTGTAGTGGAATGCCATGTATACCTCGACCTATTTCCTATGAAAGCCTTAGTGAGGTTGGATCTATTTCCTTGCTTGTTTCAAAACTAACAAAGATACATCAGGAAGTAACTGACAACATTTATAGTTGGGTGCTTTAATGTTTAGGTTGTCTTTCAACATGGCGAATAATGAGGAGGTATTCATATTTTCATAATTTCTAAATCTATTCATGAAAATTGTACTATCCTCTAGAGGTCCCGCTGACACAAAGGTTCTATGATGAAAATAACCCACTTTGTATAAAACAATGATTGTCCTAGGTGTCTAGGTGCATTTCATATTAATTGCATTTCATTTTAGTTGCATGTCATATTAATTTGCATTAAGATTCTTTTAGATGCATTTCATTGTCTTTAGTTTCATTGAAGTTCATTTTAAATTGCATTCATTCTAATTTAGCTGCATTCATTTTAGTCTTGCATAAGCTTGAAGATGTGGATTCAACTATCGGAGGCAATGTTATCAACTGAGATTTATTCTAAAAGCAAGATGTAAGCTGAACATCTATCTAAAGCATTTATGGTATGAGCTGAAAATACTTAAATATTAACCATTTGACCAAGTGCATCATGGAATCATAAGCAATGGAATAAAAAAATGATGGAGTACAAATCACTGATATTCATTTGCATTCATAAATCATTTCATATCATAAAACCACTTGCATTTTGCATCCACATTGATCCATACATAAATAAGATTGAGATGTCCATACATACTATCGCAATACATCTCATACATCCATACATTCATACATTCATGAAGCTTTGAAAATAACAAAAACATGAGCATATATCGGTGAAATGTATTATGACTTCATTTTATCATCACTTTATCTACTCTGGACCAAGTACGACTATCACATAAAAAATCTCAAGCATAAAACAAACATCATATACCACATGTGCAAAAATTGAAAACATGAAAGATGAGACACCATAAAGAATACCAATGGTTGAATCAGTATGAGCATCAGTATATAATAAAAAATGTCCATGACCAAAGGTATCTATCAGAGGTCACCAATGAATCAGAGTATCAATATACCAAAGCATGAAATAGAGTATCAATATATCAAAGCAAAAGCATGAAACAAAGTCCAGGAGATATGACAATACAAATGATAAAAAATGGTACAGATACAGGATATGCCATGATATACAAGGTGTCCAGAAATACAACATAAGGAGTCTATGTCCCGCTGGCCCCCTCCTCCTCTACAAGAGGATCGGGAGGGGGTGCATCTGATCTAGCACATGGTGGTGGTGGTGGCATGGCACCCTCTAACTACTGAGAAATGATCAAATACAATGGATCTCTCTATGTAGCAGGAATCACAGCACAATACAGGGTGAAGTAATAAGTGGCCCATTGTCCCTGGCTGTGTGTGCGTACCTATCCCTCTCAGCTCTCAACTGTACCAACTGAGTATCCCTATCTACTCTTAGCTAGGCTATCTGCATATCTCACTCAACTTGAACCTGTGCCAGCTATGAGTCCCTCTATGATAACTGCGCTGTGAGGGTAGCAACCTGTAATCTCAATGCAGCTCTCTCCTACTCACACTATGAAAGCCTATCCCCATCACCACCTATTGGAGGATCTTGTCATGTTTTCTGCTGATCTTGATCTCCTCCAGCAGGTCTTTGTGTGATGATCCCTGTGCAATAGTGGTCCTATATCCCTCTAGGGAGGAGTGACCCATACTCTCTGCTGACAATGACTAGTGTCACCTCCTGAGGTCTACCACTGGCTGCCACCCACTACTCCACCTCCACCACCTCTATCATCTCCTCCATCTCCTCCATCTCCTTCACCTCCATGGGCTCCATCTCCATGACCTCCCCCTCTGCCAGCACCTCTACCTGCATCTCTCCCACCACGTCCACCACAAGTTTTCCCGACAACATCATCCTCAAGATCGTAATCTAGGGCATCCTCAATGTGTGGAACAAAATCATCAGGAGTAGTGAATTGAGGATAAGGATACCTCATGTAGTGGGAATGGTACTCATCTATCACCCTAGCATCACGGACACCAACCTGATAGTCCCAAGCTATAGCCTGCATGTGTGTAATCTCGTAAATGGCTATCTCATATACTAACCAGGCTCCCCACTGAGCCTCCTCACTCCTGATACACGCATATTAGCAAGACTCCTGTGACATGCCCTATACATGTCCATACTAACGGTAGACTCAAGAAATAAAAAACCGCTCAATCACATAGTAGGTTCGACCGACAAGGTACCGACTCTAAAAGAAAAATGACATATGTCTGACATCTGAGGGCGAAGCCTCACAATCACGGTATGGTTGCCAATCTACCTCAGTCACATCATCCAAAAAATGGTGCCAGTACTCTAACTTGCCCAGATGGGGCTGCTGAATGAATCCTGAATACATATAAATATATGGCAGATCAGTGTCATGGTGCCTATCAACAATAGGGTGAGTCATAGGGATGTGCTCCCATGCCCAGATCTGCAATACAATGCTCCCTACAGTCATAGAGCAGGAATACTGATAAACTACCTCATGTAACTTATGATACAGGTGAGCTAGTATGCAACTACCCCAGGCATATCTCCTAGGAGTCAGAATCATCTATCCTATAACACGGGACCAACCACACAGAAAACCATGCTAGCCACTATCTGGCATCATGATGCCTCCTATCAAACTAGCTAGATATACAAGAAGAGGGGCATAGTTGGTGACCATGTGGTCCCAACTCAGATAATGACCATCAATAGTATCATCTCTAAAGACTCTCCTAGCATCAGCAATTGCTGTAGGTCCAGAGGCCTCATACTCAATGCGGTGTCCCATCACATATACATGCAGAATCCTCCACATGTCCTCAGGTGTAACCGTCATCTCACCAGTCGATAAATGAAAGGTGTTGTGCTTTGAATGCCATCTCTCTGCCAGTGCTGTGAGCAGACCTCAATTTACCTGAATGTGAGGTAAATCGGCTAAACTCCATAAACTGCAACACTGTACTATCTCCTGCTTAGCATCACTCAACTGATCCAAAAGAGCCAACACTTGGGCTGATCATGGTGATCTAAATGATACAACTAGGAAATCAACCTACACAACAGAAAATAGGGGCACTATGTCAGAGTTAGACCAAAGGTAGTTGACGCAAAAATGCTCAAAAAGATCAGAAGGATAAGTTAACTGCACTCAGAAATTAGAAAAACTGGATGCGATTCTGAATCCTGGATGCGGGTCAAGAAAGCTTGTATGCGACCCTAAATCTAAGTTCAATCCCAAAAATACTGGGTATGATCCATGAAATATGGTATGCTATCCGGTATACCAGATGCGAACCTGTTCTAAAATTTGGCTAAAGAGCAAAAATTCATTCAAATTTTGCAAGATGTGACCCACTGGGGTGCGATCCTTAAAATACCAGATGCGATCTAGAATCCAGGAGGTGACATGGGATAGACATAATGTGATCCTGTATACAGGATGTGACACAACACTAATTGGCTTATAAAATGCATAAAAATGCGTGAAATTAAAAATTTTCAAATTGAAAAGATTTGTTTATCGAATACTCACAGGTGCCTCGTAATGCCTCAGGTGGTCGTATCATTTGGCTCTCTCAAATTGATGCTTCTCTGTGGGGAACACCATGTCTGTTCAGAGCTCCGTAAATTTCTAAGGGGTAAAAGTAAAAATGAATGGTTAAAAGTCAATTTTTGACCTATTTAAGCCTCTCGGGAGCCCCAAGGCCTTAAGGGACTTTCTTCATTAGACATCATAAAGGCCTAATCTCAGGATCGAAATTGAAACAGGTGATTTCTATCATCTAGATGCCATAAAAATAGAGTTACACAACAAAGTCAATATCCAAAAGGGCACAAGTCAAAATGGTCAAAGCACAGTCAAATAGGGGCAAAATGGTGTGAAAATGATGCAGTGGGCAAGGCAAAGCAGATTTATATGCTGGGATATCATTTCAACACAAGTCAAGCTTGGTTAACTTTCTCAAATTCTTGGTCAAACTTGGTCAAAAAGTGCTTCTAGGGCACTTTCATCGATCTAAACAGCTTGAAATTCTTTCTCATCGATCTATGCTTGACCTGAGGTCAATTCAATGACTGTAATTGTTGGAACTAATAAGTTTATTCGAAGTCATTTCACTTTCGGTCCTGAGGGGGCATAATCATACCAAAATCTAATGCTTTGAATCAAATTCTTCAACACCAAGGGCACGACAATTCTCTTCAATCAAGCTGAGACAATTAATTTCAATTTAAAATTATTTTCAAATCTCATATTGACTTTCATTCAATCAAGCTCAGAGTCGGTATCATCAATTCTTGTTCAATCAAGCTCAGAATTGATAGTTTCTAAATCAAGCAAGATTTCATTCAATCAAGCTCAGAATTCTTTTATCGATTTTCGTTCAATTGGGCTCGGAATCATTATTGTCAGTTTGCGTTCAATCAAGTTCAGAACTGACAGCTTTTTGGAAACCAGGCAAGATTTCGTTCAATCAAGCTCAGAATTCTTTTATCAGTTTTCGTTCAATCAGGCTCGAAATTGGTATTGTCAGTTTTCATTCAATCAAGTTTAGAATTGACAGCTTCTTGGAAACTAGGTAGGATTTCATTCAATCAAGCTCAGAATTCTCAATTTCAAAGTAGTTCTCACTACTTTGTAAATCTCCTGAATCATGCTTTGAATAAGATTTTCTTTGAATTCCTATTCTATTTGCAAAGCAATTCAAAGAGGGGCAAATGTAATCACCTAAAATTGGGCTAACATAACCTAGGGCCCTATTTGCCCTTAATTTGGTATGTAACCTTAGTTATGCTAATTTGATCTCTGATTATTAGTATAAATTCTCAAAATTCATTAAACCCCATCAATTTTTAGATCAAGCATTTATCACCAAGGTTCAAGCAAAAATCAAGGTTATTAACTCTAGGCCTATTTAATTAATTAAACCCCATCAAAAGTAAAGGCTAGAGTTATTAATTAAGGCAAATGCATAAATATCTCCTAAATAAAAAAAACACAACAAACACAACTTAAAACAAGGAGGCTTGCACATGGATCAAGGATCAAGCCAAGATACATCTCAACCACTCCTCATGGATGCATCTCGACCACTGATTCTCTTCCAAATCTTATAAAAGAGAACTTTCAAAGGCTTTCCTTCTTCTTCTAGCTCCTTTGGTTTTGAAAGGCTTCTTGTGACACATTGCTAATTGCTTCCAATTTTAATGTTTAGGCTCCCATTTGCTCATGGATTTGAGGCTTCATGATCTATGATTATGAAATCTCATGCTTTGGAGAATTTGTGAACTAATGCTTGAATTGATAGTTGTTTTCCATGATTTCAAGCTTTTATTAAGTAGAAAACACTTCAATTTGGGTTTTAATGGAAGGAATTAGGATTTCATGCTCTCATTTAGGTTGTTTACATGCACTTTGAATCTCTCATTTTAGTGTAGATTGTCACTATTTTAAGGGTTAAATCTGAGAACAACTAACCCCTATTTCATACTCACATTAATTAGAGAGCAATAGGATGCTTTTTCTTGTTAGCATTTTCAATTGAATCTTCATTTTACTCTAACAAGTGATGTTATTATCCTATTGAAGTGTTGTGTTGCAAGTCACAAACTCACATACACATGACCCAATGTATCACATCCTCCAAGATAACCTTTTCCAAATTGTGAGTATACCCTACTAGGTGAACCAATTGAATTAGCACTAAAGAAGTTGATCCTGAATAATATGATCATGTTATCAAAAATATGAGCATTCAAACATGGTGCGTTCAAACCCAAGTGGTGGAATGATAAGGACTTTTGTGAGTATCACCATGTTAAAGGTCATAAAACCTCAAACTGTTACCCATTGAAGAACACTATCCAAGACCTAATCAAACAAGGATCAATTGATTTTGATAATCCCAAACCCTAAGACACCACAAATCACACTATTTTTAAGGACCCCTTGCAAAATTATAACAAAGGAAAGGCCCCTTTATCTGGTAACCGGCCCAAGCAAGTCAACTATAGCTACTCAGCCTCTGATAATATGATTAATTGTGTTAATCTTATTGAAAACTAGATTGCTACAATCACTATTAGAGATAACAATTCAAAATATGCAGTCACAACCCATTGCTCCAAGGTCATCCTATTGGGGGCACCTTCAACTTCCACTACACCTGCAAATGCTACACTACTTCCCAATCTACATCCTAGTATTGTGGATCAACTTAAGAAAACACTTGCACAAATCTCCATTTTTGAGCTACTCTGAATATCTCCTGAGCATAAGCAAGCATTGAACAAAGCTCTTCAAAATACAATTGTCCCATGAGACATAACTCCTAAGAATCTGCAAACACACCTTCACTAAACAAGATATGCCTCCACATAAGCCGCTAAATAATGATCCTTTGCACCTACTAGTGCAATTACATAAACATATGATTAGATGAGTCCTCATTGATGGTGGGGCAGGACTAAATATATGTACTCTAAAGGTCATAAAATCCTTGGGATACTTAGAGTCTAGTGTTGATATCAATCACAAGATAAATATCATAGCCTATGATGAAGAGGAAAGGTCATCCAAGGGAGTCCTTATTCTGCCAATCAAATTAGGACCAATGGTGAAGGTTACTGCATTTCAAATGCTAGATTTGGAGTTAGGATATAACATGTTGATAGGAAGGCCCTAGATACATGAGATGCAAGCTATACCTTCCACCTATCATCGGTGCATTAAGTTTCCACATCAAGGTACTGAGGTTCTTATTGAAGGCAATACAAATCCTTTCAAGTATTGTGCTAACTTAAGGGTTAGTTCTGAGAACCACGTACCCCTTAACTAGGAAGCTAATCTTCCTTCTACTTCTAGTTCTATTCCCAAATACATATCCATGATGGGAATCTAAATATCAGTTCAAGATAAAGGATGTGGCAAGTATCACTACGAAGAGGCATTCACCATCACTCAACTACCTTTGTCTCCAAGATCTTATGGCTGACCTAGACCCTTAGAGATAGTTGAGGCACCAGAACCTGATATCTTTAGATGCCCACCCACAACATTTGTCAGATGTGGTGATATAAGTGAAGAAAATTATTTTGAGCTTGACATCAACACATGGTGAAGAAAATACTTTTGAGGAGGATATGGGTGGTCAACCGGTCCCTATTTTGGTTGATTATGATAGCTCAGAGGAACATGATGTTCCTATTTCCCCCAAATTGGAAGTGATTATGGAGGTCCATTCGGATAAGTAGAAGGATTCCCCTATTGCTGAGAAGGAGAATGTTCCCTCCTCCTCTCAAAACATCCCCTTTGTCAAACCTGTTAATTTGCAAGAATGGAAGGTGCAACTACTCAAAGAAGACATGGATGACAGAATTGACCCCCCTTTCATGGTCCTCTAGACTACAAAGGAAGCATCTATGTACTCATTTCTCTTGTTGAAATGGGTTTTTAAAGAAATAAAAAATATAAACTTAAAATGTCTCTCTATCTCTGCTAAGGTTGACTCCCTATAGGAGATTTTGGAGACTGGTTCAAAGGGATTGAATAGAAATACGGACAATGATAGGGAAAATAAAATGTAGGATATGAAAGTTAAAGTTGATAATCTATAAAATATGGTGAAGAAGCATAAGCAGGATAACAATGTGTTCATGGGATTGGCCATGGAGTGTTTTATGTCTATCAAAGCGGAGCTAGATGCTGGTTCTCCTAGTAATAAACCTAATGAGGACAATGAGGATGCGGGTGATGAGGGTCTTGGTAAATGCACTTAGTCTGCTAAAAGTAAAAAGATCCAGGAAAGGATCCTTGAGCTCTCTGACTTCAGTGCTGCCATCAAAAAGATCTCGGAGGCAAAGAAGGAAGCAGATGAAACTTGCAAGGAGTTTTCTTAGGTTTTCCTACGTCTTAGTGCTATTTTGTTTTTAAGTTTCCTTGGTTGCTGGTGGTTTTATTAGTTTTTGGTTTTTTTTAGCTTTTTTTGCTAGCCTTGGTTCTATTGGATCGGTTCCCAGTCCTATTTCTTTTCAGTATGGTTAATGATGTTATCCTTTGATCTCAACTTGTACGGGGTTTTAGGTCCCCATTAAAACCTATTTTTTCCTACAATAAAAAACACATGGTTATACAAAGATCCTCAATACATATCTCTAGTACAACTAAACTTGGAAAGATATGGACATGGATTCACCATGATACAACAATTTGGATATCATGGAACCATAGGTCTAGGGGAAAGACAACAAGGAATTATAGAACTGTCACTACCACCTACCCAGAGAAATAACAAGGGGGCTAGGGTATGGTCAATCTAGAATCATACTAGGAGTCAGAGTTGTTTTAGAAGTCACTAATCCTAACCAGGAGAAACTTCATGGACATGCCTAGATTAGTCATATACTTCCACATTTATTTTCACAAGAGGCAAAAACTATAAACACCAAATTTTCCCTCGAACAGGAAGTCCTAGATTCTGTGGAAAATGAGATACCTTATGAGTATTCTAGCATGATTGATTCACATGATTATGAGTGTTTATCCCTCCATGATTCCAAATCAGATACCCCTTGGTGTTCCCCTCATTTGACCAACACCATGCACATAAATGAACTTTTCGACCAACTAAACCTAGAGGAAGAACCTTGCATTGATAAAAATGTTGATGTACATTCCCTAAATGGTGCATCCACATCTCACTCTAGATTTTTCATAACTATCATTGCATTTCCCTTTGTCCAAACTAAGCCATTGCCTAACACAAACCTATGCCTAGTCCACCCTGAGTTAGTCGACTGGGATCAACAAGGACATCCAGATTTGGATATTTTTGAAAATAATAAGGCCATTGTAGAATTTTGAGGACTTTGAGAAGGAATGCCATCGAGAGACCACAAGGCTAGGTTCTACTTTGATTTGGATAGATCAGCTGACTTTGGGGAGGTGACTCCTCTTTCTAGTAAAAAAAGTAAAAAATAAAAATAAAAAAGAAAAAAGAAAAAATAGGTCATAAACCGAAAGGTGCTTCTTGACCATGAAAAAAGTAAAAATAAAGACTTATCTTCTAGTGAAAACCTTTTTAAGGCACCAAAAGATGGAAAGTTGGAACTCCTCTCCTTAGAGGAAGAAAAATTATTATTATTGGAAGAGGACACCCTTAAAATAAACTTAGGAGATGAACTCCATCCTAAGAGAATCTATTTGGCTAAATCTCTATCACTTGAGGAAAGAGAAAAATTCATTGAATTCTTCAAAGAAAGGAAAGTAAATTTTTCCTAGTCATATGCTGACATGCCAGGACTTGATCTAGAATTGGTATTACATCACTTTCCATTATTTCCAAATGTGAAGCTTGTGAAACAAAAACTAAGAAAAATGCATCCACACATTGTATTACTAGTCAAGGATGAGTTAAAAAACTCCTGGACATTGGTTTTATCAAACTAATCCCTTATACAAACATGATATCAAACTTAGTGCCTATCACAAAATATTCAAGATATATCTGCATATGTATAGATTTTAGGGACCTAAATAAATTTATCCTAAAGATGACTTCTCATTGCAAAACATAGACATGATAGCGGATCTAACAACTGGACACAAAATTCTATCATTAATGAATGGATTCTCGAGATACAACCAAATCAAGATAGCACCTAAGGACCAAGACAAGATAACCTTTACTAGCACTTGGGGTACATATTGTTGGAATGTAATGCCTTTTGGTCTAAAAAATGCAGACGCAACTTATCAAAGAGAAATGACCAAAATCTTCCATGACATGATTCATAAGACAATGGAAGACAATTTTGATGCTACATTAGCAAAATCTAGACTTAGAGAGGAACATCTACAAGTGTTGGGACCTATTTTTGATAGGTTAGAAGAATACAAGGTTTGGCTGAACCCAAAAAAGTGTGCATTTGGTGTCACATCTAGAAAGCTCCTAGGGTACATTGTTTCACATAGAGGAATTGAAGTTGATCCTGAGAAAGTCAAAGCCATACTAGACATGCCTCCCCCCTCCAATTTGAAACAACTCAGGGGACTCCAGGGAAGATTACAATCAATAAGGAGGTTTATAGCTCAACTCACTGATAAGTGTCATCCATTCCAATACTTATTACATAAAGGAGTCACATTTATTTGGATATAAGAATGCGAGAAAGCATTTCAAATCTTCAAAAACTATTTGTTGAGTTGGCCAGTACTAGTACGACCAACTCTTAGAAAACCACTTTTATTGTACATTTCAGCAATAGAGTTAGCACTAAGAGCTCTGTTGGTTCAACATGATGATCAGGGAAAAGAAAGAGTCATATATTACATCAGCCAAATCCTCATGGGATATGAATTGAACTACTCATCCATTAAAAAGTCATGTCTAGAAGTTGTTTTTGCCTCTCAAAAACTAAGGCATTATATGTTGAGTCATAAGACCAAACTCATTGCTCACATAGATCCATTGAAGTACTTATTGAGCAAAGAAACATTAATGGGAAGACTTGCAAAATGGGTCATAATTTTAAGTGAGTTTGATAAAAAATATGTTGACTGTAAAGAAATAAAGGGACAAGTTATTGCAGACCAACTGACAAAAACTCCTTTACTAGATCACCAACCCATTGTGTCAAACTTTTTTGATGAGTCAATTTTCAATATAGAAGAATCCATACTAGTTTGGCAACTACATTTTTTTGGGTCATATACAAACCATGGTGCAAGTGCAGGAATTGTTTTCATCACTTCGCAAGGAGATGCAATTTCAAAATCCTTTCACCTCAAATTTCCATGTACCAACAATATAGCCGAGTATGAAGCTCTAGTCATAGTACTAAAAATGGCAAAATAATGGGGGATAAAGAATTTGAAAGTTTATGGTGATTCACAGCTAGTCATTAGTCAAGTCAATAATGACTACATGATAAAACATGAAAAATTGATCCCATACAGGAAATTAATGGAATGATTGCATGCTTCCTTCTAATACATTATGTTTGAAAAAGTTCCAAGGGTTCAAAACAAAGCCGTGGATGCGATGGTTACCATAGCATCCTTGATTGACATGCCAACTAATGAAACTAGATTCAAATTTTTGGTAGATCAGCTCATGATTCCAACACATGAAGAATCAATAACATAATCAGTGTGTGTCCTTGTTGGTCCCAAGTCTCCCTGGTACAAAGACATCTATGCTTACATCCAAGATAATCACCTTCCACCTGACTTGTCCAGAAACCAAAAGAAGTCTCTTATGTGACAAGCCTCTAGGTATACCCTTCTCACTAATACTCTATATAGAAAAGGTCTAGATGGTACGCTCCTACAATGTATTACTTCCATAGAATCAAGGAAAGCCTTGTATGAGGTACGTGAAGGTTTTTGTGGGGCCCACTTAGGTGGTAATAGCCTAGCAAAGAAAATATTGAGGACAAGATATTATTGGCCAACTATAGAGACATATGCACATGAGTATGTACAAAGATGTCGACAATGTTAGAGACATGGAGATCTCATCCATGCACCAACTCAAGAGCTTCAACCCCTTACTACACCATGACCTTTTTCAAGGTGGGGATTTGACCTAGTAGGAAAGATTACACCTATTTCCTCTAACGGTCACAAGTACATAATCCAACAATAGAATATTTTACAAAGTGGGTGGAGGCCATTCCCTTGACAAACATCACTAGAAAGTAGATATCCATGTTTATCCTTAATTATATCATTTGTCGGTATGGAATTCCATAAACTATACTAACGAACCATGGATCACCATTTCAAAACAAAGATGTTGAGGACCTTTGTGAGAAGTTTAAAATAAAAAAAAAACTTCTCATCATTCTATTAGCCTCAGGGAAACAGTTAAGATGAGGCAACTAACAAAATGATCCTAAAACTTTTTGATGAAGGGCCACACCACCCTTACCAACTCATAACCAAAGAAATAATAACATGAAGACAAAGAGAAGATAAAATGCTTTAAAAGCATACGTTAAATCTTTAAAATAATTGCAACTTGAGAGATCTTACAACATGAGAGCTTTCTCCTAATATGAGATCCTACCACTTGAGAGCTTTATAATGAGAGAGCTTGTTCCCTAATACAAGATCCTACAACTTGAGAACTTGCCTATGAATGCTCCTATGCCTTCTTTATATAGGCATTTACCACCCAAGATATTACAACACAACCAATGTGGGATAAAAGATAGATGCAACTACCTTGATATAAATATTAAATACCCACCCAATTAATATTAAGCACCACCATGTGGGCCAATTATAAAATTACAATGCCTTTGTGGGCCAATAAGAAAATAGAAAGGTGTAACTACCTAGCTACAAATATTAAATGCAAGAACTTTCTACAAATTTCTAAAATGCCACCTACACACCTCAATAAATGAAATATTTATTTTATTTTATTTTTCACCTATGCACCTTGGTAAATGAAATAACTTTTTTCTTTTTTTTTTCCTTTTTTTTTCTTTCCTTTATTTATTTTTTTTTTTTTCCTCCTTTTTTTTTCCTTCTTTAAAAAAATAAAAATCATGCCCCTTTTTATTTTGTGATGCAAGATGCTCCTGCATCAGACACCTAAGGTAGGAAAAATTTTGTGAATATGAATTCACAAAATGAAGTAGCCGCTGCTGATATATATTTTTTTCTTCTCTTCTAACATCTTGCTGGAACAAGTATCCGCTGCTGATATATTTCTTTTTTATTCTTTTCCAACACCTAGTTGGAACAAATATCTGATGTTGACAATACTCCTTTGCAATCAACTTCATCCATCTGTAACTCTCATTCTCCTCCAAACTTGTATGATCTAATGCATCTGTAATAAACTCTGTAATGCCATACAAATCTTCTATTGCATACCAAACATTTTTTGCAACCATCATCATTATCTTTCAAATCCATCTCAAAGTTGGCATCCAATGATTCATAAGAATTTACCTCTTTCATATCTTCTTTCATGTCTTCAATAAGGCATGTAACAACTTCTTCCCTTTGACCTCCAACCAAAGTATTCCACTCTTCCTCAACTACTGCAATCTTCATTAATAAATCATCTTCATCAACTTCAGTGAAAAAAAAGAGAAGAAAAAAAAAAAAAAAGTTATTTCATTTACCAAGGTGCATAGGTGAAAAATAAAATAAAATAAATATTTCATTTATTGAGGTGTGTAGGTGGCATTTTAAAAATTTGTAGAAAGTTCTTGCATTTAATATTTGTAGCTAGGTAGTTACACCTTTCTATTTTCTTATTGGCCCACAAAGACATTGTAATTTTGTAATTGGCCCACATGGTGGTGCTTAATATTAATTGGGTGGGTATTTAATATTTGTATCAAGATAGTTGCATCTATCTTTTATCTCACATTGGTTGTGTTGTAATATCTTGGGTGGTAAATGCCTTGGGTGGTAAATGCCTATATAAAGAAGACATAGGAGTATTCATAGGCAAGTGCTCAAGTAGTAGGATCTTATATTAGGGAAGAAGCTCTCTCATTGCAAAGCTCTCAAGTGGTAGGATCTCATATTAGGAGAAAGCTCTGATGTTGTAAGATCTCTCAAGTTGTAATTATTTTCAAGTATTAATGTATGCTTTGTAAAGCATTTTATCTTCTCTTTGTCTTCATGTTATTATTTCTTTGGTTATGAGTTGGTAAGGGTGGTGTGTGTAATACCCCAAAAATGGGCTATAAGTTCATTAACCTCCTACATCGACAAATCGAACGAAATCGACATCAAAGTCCTAACCTAAGGCACATCTAAACATCATCAAATCTAATTGATTATCTTAAATTTTGCATCGGGGAATATTCCTAGTAATATTCCTAATCATCATAATTATCTTTAATTTTATAATTATTTGGCAATAAATCACATTTATCCTAAAATTTGATTAATTAAATATTTTCATATTTAATTAATTAGATTTAATATTTGCCACTTAATTGTGTAATTAAATTTAATTCTATCTATTATTAATTGTATTATTTAATTTTGACAATAAATCAAAATTCCTATCTTTAATTGATTAAATTCTTATTTAATTAATTAAAGCATGTTGTCATTATTTAATAATATAATTTTTAATAAAAGTTTGGTAAAATAGTTAATTAACCCATAAATTAATTATTTTATTTTTAAAAGCAGTTAAGTTGAGAATAAATCACTTTATTATTAAATTAATTCATAAATAAAACATGCACAATCATAAAAGCAAACAACTATCAATTATCAATTAAAGCTAAACTCTATTTTGAGTTAAAGCTTAGCTTTTGCATGTTTTTGTGACTTAATTATTCTTTATTTAAAAATAACTCAAAAATCAACTTGAGTTATTTGAGTGATTTATGGCTTTTTTTCCCATGCACCTCCAAAGCCCTGGATTTCTATAAATTAAGGCTTTAGCTCTTCACAAATCATCTCATATTTTGCACAATCACACTGGAGAATTGGAATTGAAGAATCAAAGCTCTTGCAAATCGACATCTTTGTGAGATCAATCTTATTTTTGCATTCATATTTCATATCATTGTTAGATTCATAGCATATCAGTTTTCAATAGCATTCATATCATATCAGTTTTTATCATTCTTATTACATAGAAAATATCAAAAATATAGATTAATTGCATTTATTCCATATCTAGAATTGCATTCAAATCCTTCATTTAGGTGTCGTCTAGGTCACTGATCTCGATTACAATCTGAGAACATTAATCTCGCACCTATTAGAAGGCAGTAAATCGCTTGGTTAGATAGCTTTCAATTTTGCACGATTTTGATTATAGCTAACCTCTAATGTTTTACTGAGTGTTGTGTCTATAGATCAGGTACAATTTTCACACCACACATTTCTGGCGCCCACCGTGGGGCAACCCACCTTTGCATGCTGATTTTGATTTTTTTTGGGAGCTAAAACCCCAAAGTTTCAAAGATTTAATTTTCTCTCCCAAACGGCTTGGAATTTTGGTCTGAAATTTTTTTTGTAGGTTGATGACATGTCATGGAAGCTACAGTAAAAAATTTAGAATTTTCTGAGATGTTTTGAATTTTTAATAATTTTTTCTTGAAATTTCGGAAAAAATTAATATCTGACGCAAATCAGCATATTTTTTGAAAATTTTTATATTTTTAGAAATCTCTTTAAATTCTACAGGGGGTCTATTCTTTGTGTTTTAAATTTGGATATGATATCATAGCTCAAATAGTCAATTTACAAAAACTGGTCTGTTTTGATAAAATGGGTCTCTAGGGCACAAATGAAGAGGTTTTTCTAAAATTTTTGCATTTTTGGAAAGCTCTCTATTTTTTTAGCAGGTGTCTCTATTCTGAATTTCTATTTTTGTGGCCAAAATCATATCAAAAAAATTAGATCTTGTTAACTAGGTCAAATGCAGCAAAAAAACTAAAGTTTTGTGATGGGTATGCACTTATTTTTTTTACATGGTTCAATGAATGATATGAGTTGTCATTTGGGTTGATTGCTAGTTATTATTACTGATAATAATTGATTTTTAGAGCTAACCCTATGGTTTTCATAAGTTGAATATATTTTGCATATCTTATTTGCTTGTTTGCTTGTTGGAGAGTTCGTCACTTGCTTGCATGGAAAAGCTCAACAAAAATTGCTAAAAATCAAGTAAAATCTACTAAGCGCATTGCAAGGATCCCAGGTATTCTCCTTCATCTAATAATATTTTGATTTGGGACTTAAAATAAATCTCTTATGTATCAAGCTTGTGTGCATCTTTTCATGCTTTTGATCTATTTCTACACACTTGCATAATTGATACTAGGTTGTGAACCCTTAAGGATTCATTAAGTAGCCTTAGAATACTTGTGATTGATCTTGATTTCTATCTTGGGTTATTGGACTCGCTAATCTGCCGGCCCCTCATTTCCGCCCCGTGGTTGCAATCTCAGCGCCATAAAGGGGAGGGGTCAACAGGACAGAAGCGTTAAATGTTCCACTTGGCAACCCTTTTGTGCTTTTAGGAACTCCCTTGTTTTCTAAGTTATGGACTCGTTTTTAGCTTGTGTGAGGTGTTAAGTGTTCCACCTTGTGGACTCATCTCATATTCGCTTTAAACGTTAAGTGTTCCTCTTTCTACTTTTTGGATGCTTTTGGTAGATTTGCTTTCGGAACATACATCTGTGCTCACATAGTAATTAGGCCCTATGAACACTATTTGTGATTCTTGAGAGATTGGATTCCTAGCGAAATCCTTCTTGACGATAGAATCCTTGTAGGTAGGGAGGATACTTAGTGCGTTTCACATTCAACTTAGTTAGTGAGTCTTCTCTTATTGATCGACACATTCTCTCTCCGGAGAGGTTGATAGATCACGTGGGGTTGATATCACGAGCTTTGGTGAATCAAAATTGGTTAGTGCATCTTCTCTTATTGATTGATACATTCTCTCCCCGGAGAGGTTGATAGATCACGTGGAGTTGATATCACAGACCTTGGTGGAACAAAACTTTGTCTTAGCGTGTCGGATTAATCTGCTTGCTTTGTTTGGGTTAAAAGTGAAGAGGTGTCAAAACCTTGAATCTGGAGCCAAGTCCCCTTGTGGTATACTATTGTGAGTCATCTTTAGAGAGGGTTAACCGTAGCGGACAATCCCTTCACAGGGCAAACTGCATTGACGGAACCTCAAGCGGTAATAGCCATTTTCGCCATGGTAGTGACAGCCGCTATATAAATGTCCTTGTGGAAGAAATCTCCACGGGTATGGTTCATTGTTGGGTTGTCAGATCTCCCTAGCAGCTCTTGAAGATTAAGTTCTCGGACTGTGTCAAAACCCTGGTGCGCCGGGATTGGAGTTCACCCCTTTGAATCATAAAAGTTGCAGAGTCAAACCATTACTAAAAACCCTAGAGAGGCCAATTTTTCATTCTCAGGTATATGTGTGTTATTGCAAAACTTTTTCAGAACATACACAATTAGTACTCTCAGGGATTAGCACAATTTGGTCACTTGATTGTTCATGCGCAAGGTTGCTTTTGCCCTTGTTCATTGTTTTTAGACGTGCTTGGAATCACTTGCTTGCTATTCTGCGTGCTTATTTATCTACTTGGCTATTAAAAATGATAAAATCTGGTATAACCTTCAAAATCTAGATAGTACAATTTGCAAACAATCCAAAATTGAAAACCTTAAATTTTGCAAAAATTGACGTAAAGTTCTTTCTGGAGTCAAAAGTCATTTCAAGAAGTCAAAAGTCGTATGACTTTTTGTCAAATGTCATTTCAATAAAGCCCATATGTCGTATGATTAAGAACCCAGTGTCGTACGAGTCTGCAGAGTGTCGTTTAGAAAAATTTGAGAGAGTTGTCAGAAATTATCAAATTGCAAGATATCCAATGTTTCCAGCCTAGTTCTAGAATCTGTCAAAAATATCATTGTGTCAGGAATAGAGCAATAGCTATTGAGAATCAGTACACATGTCTCAAAGAATCAGTAAACAAGAGGAAGAAGCTCTGATCGCCACTATAATGAAACAAATACATGCTATGCAAGTCCAGCTTGACAAACTTGGGAAAGAAAAGGAACCTCTATACTCTTTTCCATTTGATAAAGACTTGTACATGTCACCATGCCCCCGGAAAAAAATTGAGCAATATGATACCTCTTCCACGGAGAGTGACACATCTAGCTTTGAAGACTATGATGACTATGATGACAGAAAATGTAATGATACCTATGACACCTCTGTTCTTAAGAGTCCTCCTCATCGTTCATTCCTGCTTACTACAAATGGGCCATCACATTGGATAGATCGTGATGGTGATCCATATGATTCTGATTTTGAAAGAGATTTTGATGGCTTTTGTGGACAATACCTTGATGATGATCCATCTACTACTTCTGAGGACTATAAAATACATCGTGCTAGCTTGAAACGTCAATACTATAAGTATCTCTCCTCTAAGAACTCTCCAGCTGAAAATAAAGATTACACTCTCAAGGAAGATCATGTTAATGTTGGATCTTTGTCTTGTGATGGTTCCCTTCCATCCCCTACTTCCTCCAATACTCGTACATTTCCTAAAGCTTCTGAGTCTTTCAAATCTTTCACAGAACTTTCATCCGACACAAGCCCTGATACTTTTCATGTGGTTCCCTATAGTTATCCTCCAGGGCTACCTCTTAAAGAAACTCAAGCTAACCTTCACTTGGCTGCAAATACTTTCAATAATGATAAACCTAAAGAGCCTAAGCCTTCATATGCTATAATGCCTACTTCAGCTAGTCCTTCACCATCTCTTCCAAAGTCATCCATACAATCCCAACATGCTTCCTTGTCCTTAGAAGTGGCTCCATGTCAAGAGGACTCTAAAAATGATAAAGAGAAGAACATAAAGAAAGATCAAGATCAAGAACCCTCCATGTCATCCACTCCTTTTCCCGATGTCTCTTATCCGCTTCATGGTTCTTTTGATCCTATACACCCTTTTTCATGCATTCCACCATGTCTTAAGTCTTCGCCTAAGCAAGATCAAGCTACTACTTACACTAATGAGCTTATTGACAATCAAAATGACCTTACTACACTTGCACTTTCCAAAGATGATACTTCCATTAAGGTTGGTAAAAATGGTGTTCCTTCCAATGTTAAGCCTATTGAAAAACAAGAGACAAATTATGCGCTTGTGCTATCCAAAGATCCTTGTCAAGATCAAAGTCTTCCATCTTCTTGTTCTACCACTCCATGTTCACTTTCACTTTCTACTCTTCCTAAGTCTTCGCAAGCTTTGAATGATCCTATCAAAGAAAATGCTCTTATTCAAGATGTCCATGATTCTATTGAAAATTCTAATGCTCACTCTAAAGATGCTGATATCCTTGGTTGTCATATAGATGCTGATGAACTTATTGATTATCCTTTTGCGTCTTCCACTTCCATCCTTGGACCTCTTCCACCACTACAAAGATCTTCACGCCTTCCTTCCATCTTGGGTCCTTATGTCCCTTCACTTTCCCCTCCTAACTCTCCTAATTTTCCATCCATCTTGGGTCCTTACATACCTCCATCTCCCATCTTTCCTCAAGATCAACATAGATGCATACCCTTGAATCCTTTTCATCCAACCACCCATCTAAACCAGTCATATCCTCCCTCTTCCACAAATCCCAAGTCTTTTGGAAGTAACTTGAATGTTCAATACAAGAAAAAGAAGCAATACAAGAATCCATCAAAAAAAGAATATCACCATGTCTCCTCTCATAGACATGGAAGCATAAAGTCAAAAGAAATATCTAAGAAAAAAACTACAAGACAAGTATGGGTTCCAAAATCCATCATTCAAGATATTCTCTCTAGATCAACAAAAGGAAATAAAAATCCTAAGGCTATATGGATTCCAAAGTCTCTCTTGAAAGAGTCTGGTGTTGAGAAAAAAGTGAAGTTGACATTCAAACTTCCAAAGGCTTCCACTTCATCTCCCTCCAAAAATATTCTTCCATTCCATGTGCCTAAACCACAACCTCTGCTATCCATTCGCCATATTCCTTCACGTATTCCTTCATTCACGATTCCTCCATTATCTCACCACCCTTCAAGGTATGTGTTGATGTTGAATTTGCCTTCCTTTCCATCTACCCTTTCACAATCCTTCCATGCATTATCCTTATACCTCCTATCCTTTTTCCTCATTTGCCTATTCCTCCTATCTTCCAACCTCACTCGCTTTACATAAAACCTTATCCTCCATTTTTCTCTTCCATCTCCCTTTCCCTATCAGCATCTTTGAGCATATCATTTTGAATCTTTGGTATATCATGGTTTATCCTTTCAAGGAGCATTATCTAAAAAGCTTGCCTTCTTCCAAAAAAGAAATGAAAAATGAAAAAAATTTAAAATGTGCCTTGGTGAAAACCTGGAAACAAGCACCTTGGTAGCAAAAGTAAAGAAAAATTTTCATCCTAAGGTGAAAACCACTCCCTTGTGGTGCCTTGGATAAGTACCATGATGAAAACCTGGCAATCAGGCATCATGCATAATTCTTCTACATATTTCATCCATTTCATCTTCTCTATTTGATCTTGACAATGTTGATCTATACACGAACATGTGGCTATTTTGTGAGTTGTCTGATGATGATCTTGCTTTCAATCCCTTCCTATTTAGCCTTCATATTTATTTTCCTTCATTCATTTTCACCTGTTGCTATCCTTTTCCCCTTTGGTCTTGATCTAAGAAAGAAAGAGTAAAACACGGTGCTATGAAGCCTCTTGACATGTCTACTCCTTTGGATTGCATCCTTTCCTGCTCTTGCATTATGATTTTGTGCTTATCCTATGCTAGCCTTTCATTGCTTGTCCAAATGCGCTTTACATGACAATTTTTCCCTAGCTTGGGTATTCTTGAGGAGTTTCCCCTTGAGGATTTCTTCCCTTCATTTTCCTTCATTCTCTTATCTTCCATCTCTTCCACCAGCTTACTAATCCCTCTTGTTCTCTACCTTGCTAGACATTGGGACTGCACGATATGATCTTGCTTGGGAGTTTGCAATGGAAAAAGATGCTATCAAGTATATCAAGTATCAGAACAATTATCAAAATCAGTATCAGAATCAGTATCAGAACTAGTATCAAAACAAATATCAGAATAAGCATCAGAACTAGTATCAGAACCAGTATCAGAACCAATTATCAGAATCAGTATCAGAATCAGTATCAGAATCAGTATCAGAATCAGTATCAGAACTAGTATCAGAACAATTATCAGAATCAGTATCAGAACAAGTATCAGAATCAGTATCAGAACTAGTATCAGAACAATTATCAGAATCAGTATCAGAATCAGTATCAGAATTAGTATCAGAACAAGTATCAGAATGGGCCTACAAAACAAGTATCAGAACACCTATTGGGGCTACACCTTTCGCTTTAGTTTATGGGTCTGAAGCGGTACTGCCTATTGAGGTTGAAATCCCATCACTCAGGATCAGAATGCATGGACTTGTCACTGATGAAGACTACAGAGTGTTGAGGTTACAAGAACTTGAACTACTAGATGAGCGCAGACAAGCAGCGTATGATCATCTCAGAGTGTATCAGAAAAGAATGTCTAGAGGCTACAACAAGAAAGTTAGACATAGAGAATTTCAGGTTGGCGATCTAGTGTTGAGAGAAAATCCTAAAAATTAATCACATTGAGAACGCAAGGGGAAGTTCGAACCCAACTGGCTGGGTCCCTTTGTAATCACTATTACTTTTGGCTCTGGTGCCTATCAACTCTCAACAACTGAAGGAGAACAGCTCCAAGAACCAATCAACATTCTCCATCTAAAGAAATTCTATGCCTAAGGCATTCAGTGCTTGGTAAATGTCCTGAAAAAAATCTTAAAAATCAGAAAAAGTCCTGAAAAAATGAACATCTTGGTGAAAACCTAGCAATAGGCACCTTGATGATTCACAAAAAAAATAAAAAAATATCAAAAGTACAAAAAAATTGAAAAAATGAAAAATACAAAAAAATGAAAAAAAGAAAAAAGAAAAAAAAAGTGCCTTGGTGAAAACCTGGAAACAGGCACCTCGGTAGCAAAAATAGAATCTCTACCAAGATGGTGAAAACCTGGCAAACAGGCGCCACTTGTTCCAAATGCTCCATCTATCAGCACAATCTTGGTCTTTCCCAGCTTTCAGTCTTGCTTTAGTTTGTACATATCTCCCAGTTTGTTCCTGCATTTCCAGTTTTCAATAAGTCGGCCTGTACACCAACCAGCTCAAGCGTCTGCATCCTATCAATGTTCACACTTGGGGGCAATCAATGTCATATCCTATGGTCTCCCATGTATCTTAGACGTGTCATATCCACTCAGAGTCCTTTGAAGCTTCAAGTTGAGTCAGTCAGTCAGTCTCGTCTCCAGAAAGGATTTTGCATCAACAACAATCAAACATCAAAACTCAACTGAAAACAATCTGTGCTTTTCATGCTTTTATCTCCTTGTAGGCTTGCTGATTCGCATTGAGATTTTCGCATATTGTGTCCCTTCGAGCTCTTCAATGATGTCCTTTACAGGATTTAGAGAGTGATGACTGGGGGCATAATCTTTTCTTTGTCTTCTGCTTGTATGTGAAAATCTAACAACTTTGGAAATTTTGGATTGAAATGGTGTCCGACTGTAAGAGCCTCTATCTCGAATTGGATGGCCATGCGTACCTCGACCATTGATACCCGGAAAATTCAAGGAAGTTTGATCTCACTATTGTCTTTTTGAGTAAGTTCTTTTTCCTACTGTGGAATGCAATCTTGCCTAAGGATGTGAACGATAAAGGGTCACTACGGGTAATTCACATTGGATTTAGAATGATCTCTTAACTGTTTAATGTGTTTTTAACGCAAGGTGTACTCAGGTCATCACAACGTGTATGTTTTGATGCTTGTACAAATTACTTGGCGTTTGTGCCTTGATGCTTATATTTAATCCGACATTCACCAACTAAAATCAATATTCATATGTCCATGGTTGTTTGACCAGTGGGTGTTGTATTGATTCTTGCACATACAAATTGATATTCATATGTCTATGGTTTCATGGATAGTGGGCATTGTATTGATTTATCCGGTTACCTAAAAGTTCAATGATGATAACAAATCGACATATGATCAGTGACTAGGTCCTCGGTCTTAGGTTGCATTTCATTTTGCATGTCTCATTTCATTTTGCATGTTGCATGATCTCACAATGATTAAACGAACTTCAATGCTTAAACGATTCTTCAAATCACCTCTTCCATTCTAACAAGAGCTGAATCTCACACGAAGGTTCCTCCAACGAAATAGCAAGTAGAATCCTTTTTCGGGATCAAAATTCAAATCTGAGATCATTCATATTATTAACTACTTGCATAATCAACCTTTAATCATCACAGAAATCTAGTATTCAACTTAACTGATTATCTTACATCAAACTATCAAAATTTCAACTTGGTCAACCATGGTCAAACTCATGGTCAAACCTAGTCAAATTTGGTCTTTTGGACCTTCCAACGATGCAGAATGCATTCTCGGATGTAAATAACCACTTCTCAGATCAATTAACATGCTTCTAAACTATCAACGCTGACTTTTCTTGTCAGATTTCAATTTTAATCCCGAAGGGGGCATGGTATTGCACATCATTCAAAGTCTATAAATCAAATTCTATCGATCAAGTCTATCAATATCTTTCATCAGTGATCAAGACAAACAATCACGTCTAGTTCCTGATTCATCAAAAGTCCTCATCGCTCGGGGCAAATCTATCATCACTTGGGGCATATCAGATTCATCAATCCATATCAATCTGGTATTCTCTTAATCTTGTAATCTGTATCAGTTTTTGCAACCATCAGATCATAGTGTTATTTCCTTGGTTCTTCGGCAACTAAAGGATTCGGATGTGATACCTGCTAGTTCTGCTAAGACAATCGAGTCTAGAACGGGTCACTCACTTCTTATCAATCCTAAGGTTCAGAATCAAGTATTTTGACACTTTTTCGCAATAATAGGTTCATTTGCTTCTACAGTGAACATTATCTTTGGTCATTCAAGACCTATTATCTCCATCTTAATTCAATATCAATCAACTCCTATCTCAATATCTTTCAATCAGTTTCTATCTTGAGATCGGTTTATCTTTCGAATCAGTTTCATATCTCTATCAAACACAGACTTTCTTTGAACCACTGCGCTTCGCACAGTAATTCAAAGAGGGGAAAAATGTAATACCCCAAAAATGGGCTATAAGTTCATTAACCTCCTACATCGACAAATCGAACGAAATCGACATCAAAGTCCTAACCTAAGGCACATCTAAACATCATCAAATCTAATTGATTATCTTAAATTTTGCATCGGGGAATATTCCTAGTAATATTCCTAATCATCATAATTATCTTTAATTTTATAATTATTTGGCAATAAATCACATTTATCCTAAAATTTGATTAATTAAATATTTTCATATTTAATTAATTAGATTTAATATTTGCCACTTAATTGTGTAATTAAATTTAATTCTATCTATTATTAATTGTATTATTTAATTTTGACAATAAATCAAAATTCCTATCTTTAATTGATTAAATTCTTATTTAATTAATTAAAGCATGTTGTCATTATTTAATAATATAATTTTTAATAAAAGTTTGGTAAAATAGTTAATTAACCCATAAATTAATTATTTTATTTTTAAAAGCAGTTAAGTTGAGAATAAATCACTTTATTATTAAATTAATTCATAAATAAAACATGCACAATCATAAAAGCAAACAACTATCAATTATCAATTAAAGCTAAACTCTATTTTGAGTTAAAGCTTAGCTTTTGCATGTTTTTGTGACTTAATTATTCTTTATTTAAAAATAACTCAAAAATCAACTTGAGTTATTTGAGTGATTTATGGCTTTTTTTCCCATGCACCTCCAAAGCCCTGGATTTCTATAAATTAAGGCTTTAGCTCTTCACAAATCATCTCATATTTTGCACAATCACGCTGGAGAATTGGAATTGAAGAATCAAAGCTCTTGCAAATTGACATCTTTGTGAGATCAATCTTATTTTTGCATTCATATTTCATATCATTGTTAGATTCATAGCATATCAGTTTTCAATAGCATTCATATCATATCAGTTTTTATCATTCTTATTACATAGAAAATATCAAAAATATAGATTAATTGCATTTATTCCATATCTAGAATTGCATTCAAATCCTTCATTTAGGTGTCGTCTAGGTCACTGATCTCGATTACAATCTGAGAACATTAATCTCGCACCTATTAGAAGGCAGTAAATCGCTTGGTTAGATAGCTTTCAATTTTGCACGATTTTGATTATAGCTAACCTCTAATGTTTTACTGAGTGTTGTGTCTATAGATCAGGTACAATTTTTACACACACAGTGTGCCCCTTCATCAGTGGTATTAGAGAAGGAGTTCTTGAGTGTGTAGACAGATCACTGAATGTGAGGCAGTTTGCACTAGGATAGTGGGTTGGGTGAAGTTTTTCTTAAGAGGATGCGAGTATGGAGAGGAGAAAAAAGAAGATGAATTTTGTGATTGGATGGATTCTTAGAATTCCTAAACTTGAGAAAATTAGAGAGAGATATCAAGAAGAGACAAAAGTTGCGCTATTAGATTTGAAGAATCAAGTGGTTGAATTATAAGCGAAGCTAAAAAAAAGAAGAGCGATTCAAAGAGATGATGATAATTATTTGGATGAAGGAAAGAAGTTATAGTGGACTATCATGCATGTGATACAAAAGAAGAGGTAGAGTGTGAAGATGCAAAGATTCATGAACCTGCAGTTGATGAAGATGATTTATTAATGAAGATTGCAACAGTCGAGGAAGAGTGGAATACCTTGGTTGGAGGTCAAAGGAAGGAAGTTGTTACATGCTTTATTGAAGACACAAAAGAAGAAATCAAAGATGAAGATGTGAGAGAGGTAAATTTTTATGAATCATGGAATAATAACTTTGAGATGGATTTGGAAAATAATGACGATGGTTTATATGAGGACCTTGCAAGTGATGTTTGGTATGCAAAAGAAGATTTGTATGACATTACAGAGTTTATTACAGATGCATTAGATCTTACAAGATTGGAGGAGAATGAGTGTTACAGATGGAAAAAGTTGATTGCAGAGGAGTATTGTTGGTAGCATATACTTGTGCCAACTAGGTGTTGGAAAAGAAGGAAAAAAAGAAATATATCGGCAACAAATACTTATTCTAGCAAGATGTTGGAAGATAAGAAAAATAAATATATCAGTAGCGGTTACTTCATTTTGTGAATCCATATTCACAAAATTTTTCCTACCTTGGGTGTCTGATGTAGGAGCATCTTACATCACAAAATAAAAGGGGGCATGATAAAAAAAAATGGAGGAGAGAGAAAGTTGCAAAAAAAAAAGGGAAAAAAAGAAGAAAAAAAAAAGAAAAAAAAAGAGAAGAAAAAAAAAAGTTATTTCTTTTACCAAAGTTCATAGGTGGAAAATAAAATAAAATAAAATAAATATTTCATTTATCGAGGTGTGTAGGTGGCATTTTAGAAATTTGTAGAAAGTTCTTGCATTTAATATTTGTAGCTAGGTAGTTACAACTTTCTATTTTCTTATTGGCCCACAAAGATAATGTAATTTTGTAATTGGCCCACATGGTGGTGCTTAATATTAATTAGGTGGGTATTTAATATTTGTATCAAGGTAGTTGCATCTATCTTTTATCCCATATTGGTTGTGTTGTAATATCTTGGTTGGTAAATGCCTATATAAAGAAGGCATAGGAGCATTCATAAGCAAGCTCTCAAGTTGTAGGATCTTGTATTGGGAAAGAAGCTCTCAAGTTGAAGCTCTTGGATTGTAAACTTTGAGGATGTAAGATCTCTCATGTTGTAAGATCTCTCAATTTGTAATGATTTTCAAGTATTAATGTATGCTTTGTAAAATATTTTGTCTTTTCCTTGTCTCCATGTTATATTTTTTGTTATGAGCTGGTAAGGGTGGTGTGGCCCTTCATCACTTTTAATGAAAGTTTTCAATGAAACTAGATGAGACTGGCATTTGCAGCTTAGTCCTACACTGTGGGCATATAGAACTAGAATAAGGACTCTGATAGGAGCATCACCCTTTTCTCTTGTATATGGAACAAAAGTAGTTCTACCAATTGACGTTGAGCTTCCCTCATTCAAGATATCACTGAAGGATTATTTCAGATGAAGACTATAGGGTAGCCAGATTATCAGAGCTTGAATTTTTGGATGAGAAGCATCAAAATGCAATAAACCACTTGTAAGGCTATCAGAACAACCTTTGTAGAAGTTATAATAAAAGAGTCAGACCAAGGACATTTTAGGTAGGTGACTTGGTCCTAAAAGAGAATAACAAAAATCTCACAGAGTGAGAGAAGCCCAAAAAATTTGAAGCCAATTGGTTAGGACCCTATATCATTATTGGATCCTTAAATAATGGGGCATTTCAAGTAGCAACCCAAGAGGGAGATCCGCTCCGCAGATACATCAACAACATGTGCCTAAAAAAATATTATACATGATATCCCAAGGTCAAGTGTATATATCTTAAAAGTTCCTAAAAAAATACAAAAAAATAAATTAAAAAATAGAAAAATAGAAAAATTAAAGAGAAAAAAACACCCTTTGGTGAAAACATGACAAATATGTGCTATTGAGTAGGTACCTTGGTGAAAACTTGGCAAACAAGTGCCAAGTGTTGAAGTCCTACTCCACCATCAATGAATCTAAATAATTGGTTTGTACTCACTAGAAAATACCACTGCACATGCTAAACCCAAATCCAATGAGCATAACTTTATCGAGCCTTCATGCTTATCCATGACTTTTATTGGTTCATCAGACTGGGGGCCATCTCGCTTAACGTCCTAAAAAAATCCTAAAAAATTCAAATAACATCCTGAAAAATTCTTAAAAATTCAAATAACGTCCTAAAAAAATTCTTAAAAATTCAAATAATGTCTTGAAAAAATTCTTTAAAATTCAAATAATGTCTTGAAAAAAATTCTTAAAAATTCAAATGATGTCCTGAGAAAATTCTTTAAAATTCAAATTATGTCTTGAAAAAATCCTTAAAAATTCAAATTATGTCTTGAAAAAATCTTAAAATTTAAAAAATATCCTGAAAAAAAACCTAAAAATTCTAAAATATCCTAAAAGTGATCAAAAACATCATATATGATCTTGAAATAATCCAAAAAACTAAAAATATCAAAAAATTCATCTAAGACAACAATCTTTGGGGTATTTGTGATAAGTGCCTTCATTTATTGGATATGCCACACATACCTCAACTCTAAACATATGAAACTTTTGATGGACCAAAAAAATCAAAACACATCAAAATTGTACAATAAACACATCTTTGTCAGGATAAGCATAAAGTGACGATCAAACATCAAATTTTGATCAAAATGGTGAGCTTCATAACCCAACAATGGACTCATGAGATATATCTTTATCAACAATCCACTTTGTCATCAATCAATCAATCATCTTATACATTGATGGATACACTTGAAACAAGACATGCCAGTCTTATACAAGTAGTCCAAATCTGAAATTAGACACAATCAATCAAAATCAAACCAATCAATGATCAGTAAGGCTGTCAAAAAAGTCAGTCGTGTCAATCCATTATTGATTTAATTTTCTTGATTGTCTTCCTATCCTCCTCAAGGATATCACTGAGTGGTGAGAGTGGCTATGATGGTTCATAATCTTATTTTCTTTTGTTTTCTTCTTGTGGAGTGTTTGATAAAATTTTGGGGTGAGGATGATGTAGGATGAATGTGATAAGCATTTTCACACATCTGATAGCCACACACATCCATGATCTTAGAAAACCCTGGGATGATGTCAAAACATTCCTTATTTTCTTTCTACTTGTCACTGTGAGATTGTAGCAGTATCCATATGGTCAGTATCTAGATGCATTCAAATCTCTTCCTTTTCAAATAAAGCACAATGATGAAAATAGTGAAATATTTATGGTAGCAACTCAATACATCATCCAAGTTGATAGCATAAGTTCAATTCTTCTAGTCCATTTCTCCTAATAAATTCTTCTAGCTAATTCATACTTCTTACTAACATTTCTTCTATCAATAAAATCAGTCAATCCATGAATTTGACAAATCATTTCTATCAATCAGCTAGTCAATCAATGATCACATGTCTTATACAGGATGTATCTTTCCTGAAATCGGACGTTGTCTCCTATCTTATATAGGGTATGTCTTCCCTGAAACCAGACATTGTCGCTAGTCTTATATAGGATGGGCCCTTCCTGAAACCAGACATGTTTATTGTTAACAATCCAATGCCAATCAACTAGCCATCATCATCTACTATGTCTTCACTTCTTAATAACTATTCTTCTCTTTTATCATTTCATCAAACATTTCTCATCTTCTATTGAGAGATCAGTCATGCCTTTCTTTCACAAACAATCTCTTGAGGGGACATAAAACCACTTGCTATCGTCGGGGCAAGCTAGGGCATGACCTAGTATGAATTTCTTTGATATAACACTCATAATCACATTATATCAAAGAGGGGAAAATGTAGATACCCAAAAATAGACACACTTGTGGGTTCACATTTAGTCACTAATTATTCTTCTATTAGTTAATGGTTATTTAATCCTTAATTAATCATCTTATTTTCCTCTAAAAATCCAATCTTTGCATCATTTAATCATTCTCATTATGTTAATTAAATAATTATCATTATTTAATTAACTAACCTATAATTAATTAGTCTTTACTAATTAATTAAATTCAATTTCTAAAGTCCCATAGTTTAAATATATATTCTTAACTATTTAAATTTACTGATTTATTCCTCTTGATTAAAGTAATTCCTAAATTAATTTAATTCCAATTTCATCTCAGTTTCTTCTAATTTCAATTTCATCTCAATTTCTTCCAGTTTCAATTTAATTTCATCATTTCTCATTTAATTGAATTTTAATTCAATTAAATCCTCAAATATCTAAAAAAGAACTTTATGAGGAATTAAATTTCTAAAAAAATTGAATAAAACCTCACAATTGAAAAATTAATTTTCTGAAAATCTAAAATCAGAAAATATACCAAAATTTCTATTTTTTAGTTTTGGCAACATTATCTCTACAAAAAAATTGAAAATATCTTTAAATTTTATCCTCTGTCTTTTTTAGTTTGAAATTGGAAACTTACCAATTCTTTCTCTAGTCTCTTTCATCCCCATCTGCCAATCGTGGTTTTCCCTGATTAATCTCAAGCATCCATTTTAACCCAGATTTCTATGTAAGGAACCCTCATCTCTCATAATTTCATCATAAATTTGAGTATCAAACCTCTGTTAGTTTATCATCACAATCATTAACAAATAAAGCATTTTATCATTTTCTCATAGAATCAAAGTTGAAGTGCTGCCAAAATCACTACTGAGTGCAACCACTTCCATCGATCAAAGAGAAGCAACATAAGTTTGGAGTTTTGTTATTAGTTTGCATGCATTCATTGTGTTTTCTTATTTTTGATTAGTATTACTTCTTATTTTGTTGTTAATAGGCTCATATTTAGTAGTTGTTTGATTTCCTTTATTGGATCAATCAGTGCTACTAACTCTTGTTCTTGAGTGTATAGATTTAGGCCTATACAGTCATCTCTAGTTCTTCATCAAAGTGGGGTGTGTCAAAAATAGGAATTCCTTGTTCTTGTTCTCCTTCAGGTTCTTCTGTTGGTCCTTCTTCTAGTTCTTGTTCAAGATTAGTGCCAATTTTTGATAATGGGTCTCCTTGCAAGAGTAGCAACCTTTCATAGGAAATAGGTTGTTGTTCCACTTCTTTGTTTGAATCTCCTAATCTATCAAATATAGGACCATTTTCTTCCATAGGATGAGATGTTGCTTGCTTGAAGCCTAGCCCAATTTTGTCTTTTGGGTTTCTGAAATCTATATGTATCACCTCCGCAAGTCCTTTTTTTCTTTGTCCCAATGGTCCTTTTCCTTTGAAACCCATTTTCTTCATAATCTCATAACCTTTTCCATATTTATCCGTGGCTATCTCTACATGCTTGATATTTTCGTCTTGTTCATTCTCTTTGTAAAGCCATTGCAAGACTACTTTTTCTTCATTTTCTTCTTCAAGGGACACCGTTTCTTTAAGCATCCCTATTCCTTTGTGGATGGTTAGAGCACTACCTTTAGAAGGTGTAAATGTAGGTGAAGGTCATCCTTGAGACTTAGGAGATATGGAGAGATCTACCAGGGACATTGTAGAATCTATCTTGTACTCACCTATGCTTGTTTCTTGAATGTTGACCTTTTTCGCAAAGCTTCATAGGACCATTTCCTTGGATGTTTCTACTTCATTAGAGCTTTATTTATTGTGTGGAACCATGCTCTTTGTTTGTTTAAGACTATTATAGGGATATGTTGTGTCAGCTGGAATAGTCACCTCTACTCCATTATGATGAAACTTTATACATAGGTGGTAAGTAGAAGGCACAACTTCCATTGAATGGATCCATGACCTTCCAAGAAGAATGTTATATGCAAGTGGTAAGTCAAGGACTTGACATATCACATCTCTTTCCACTAGTCCCACTCTGATAGGTAAGACAACCAACCCTTTGGAGGATCTCTCTTCTTCATCATAAGCTTTGATTGTTATCTTCCTTCTTGGATCACTTTCATGTTAGGAAAATCCTAGTTGTTTTACCAAATTATAGGTACATATGTTCAAACCAGTGCCTCCATCTATCAAGATACACTTGAAATGGTGTTTTAGAATGAGAACCTCTAGATGAAAAGGTTGATTATGTGATTGGTTCAATGACTTATCATCTTCCTCAGAGAAAGATAGGTAATGCAGGGAATTTAAGTTGCCAACCATAGTTTGGAATCTGTCCACATCTAAGTCCTTAGGCACATTAGTATTGAGCAAGGCTTGATCAAGGACCTCTCTATGACTATGAGACATTTTTAATAGCTCTAGAATGGAAATTTGAGCTGGCATGCATTGCAAATGGTCTATTGGATTGAACTTCATAGGTAATGCCAATTTTTTAGGTGTTGTTGTTGTAGTTGGTGGGTTGGATGTTGAAGCCCCTTTGAGAGTGAGGTTAGCTTGGTTTCTCATCATAGTATTAGAGGATTTAGTTTGTTTTTTCACTCTTTTAGAATAATCACATGGATGGATGGTTTGCATGGTTCTACCATATGAATTATGTTATCATTATCAGTATATGTATAATTGATCTTCTTACTCTTAGAAGATTCTCCTTTTTCATAGTTAGGAAATGGAGTCTTGAATGCTTTATGATAATTATTGGTATGATTTCCATCCACCTTAACTTTTCCTTCTTCAATTAAATCTCAATTTCATGCAATTTCTAGTCTTATGTCCTTTGTTGCAATAAAAATTGCAGTAGTCATTATCATTACACCACCTTGGTTTTACTTCTGGTTCCCAAGGTTATGAGTCAAGAATTGTGATAACTTTTTTGTCCAAGAGTGACTTCAATACCACCTCTAGTGTATCTGCCAAGGGTGTAAATGCCCTCTTGGGTCTTTCTTACCAAGGCTCAATTTGATTATTAGGTTTATTGAAAGTCTTGTTAGCCATTGGTGTCACTGTCGAATTCAAATTCTTGCTCTCTTGGAGAGTTGTTGTAAGATTAAAATTTTTTTGTTTTGGTTTGGTATTAGGAGTATCCACAACTCCATCATTAACCACATTCATGTTCTTGTTTCCATACCTATACTTGTCTTTGGAGGGATAATACTTGTCTTTGTTCTTGTTATTGATAGTGATCTCTCCATTTTTTATCAAGACTTCTTCAGTCTTTATGGAACTATCTATCATTTTATCAAAGCTTGGTGGACCTTGTAGTTGTATAGGAAAATTCATCTCAGGTACCAAGTTATTGATAAAGATGTCCATCTTTTCACTTTTAGGTATTTGTCTAGCGTATCATGTGAATATCTTCCTCCATCATTGTAAGAAATTAAAGAATGATTCTCCACTTTTCTATTTGGTATTGTGTAAATCCAACATAGTCATAATGTGTTGGATGTTATACAAGTATTGTTGGATAAATTTTTCCACTAGTTCTTCAAATGTTTTGATTCTTGTGGGTAGTTTTGAGAACCAGTCCATTGCTTGTCCACCTAAGCTTCATGAAAATAACATCATTAGGTAAGTTTGTTCATGCATGAATTCCCTACTTGATGTACAAAATTTCCTCACATGGTCTTGAGGGTCAAAATTTTTGGTATATTTGTCATATTTCATAATTGTAACATGTCAAGGGAATGGTATCATCTTCAATTCCTTATCAAAGGGGAAAGGAAAAATGTGCTCCAAATAGTATTGTTTTATTGGTTTGTCCTTTTCTTTATTTAGATATTGTATTTCTGCTTGCATGGAAAGTAGTTGTCATGTCAAAATGGACATACAACTAAGATATTCCTTTTGTTTGAGCTGATTCACATCATAGTCCTTAGGTAATTTCACTCCTTGAGATGAAAGTTCTAGGAAGTATATATCCTTTTTCTCTTCCAATGTTCTTTCAAGGATTTATTGAATCTTTTTCTTTTCAAAACACTTTGATATTCTAGTTCTGTAGGGTCTTCATCATCATCAAAGTCATAACGTAATTCTTGATGTCTTGCCTCTTCTTGGTTATTTTGTTCCTCTTGATTGTTTTGTTCTTTTTGTCTTTCATCCCAATGGAATTCATCTTGATTGGACATGTTTATCACATTAGGAGTTACCATGTGAGTAGTGCTAAGAGTAGCTCCAAATAGGGGATTGGTTCACAAAGTTTCTCCTCTTTCAAATGTTTTTAGTGGAACTTCATTCAAAAAAGGATTCCTTTCAAATTTGTAAGACTTATGTCATGTATTAACCATGAAATCTTGATCAAGGAATTTTTGAGTGTCTTATGTGCAAGTGGGTCTAAAACTATGCAAGTGTCCAATTGTGAGTCCAAGGTTGCAATAGTGGGTTTGAAATGCCTCAGGATCCAACACCAAAGGGTTAGAGTTCCTTGATAGTGAATTGGGAACCAAATGCAAGTGGATTTGTTTGAATTTGTTTGAAAGATCCAGCATCAAAGGGTTAGAGTGCCCTGATAGTAAGCTGGGAACTTGATTTGAATCCGTTGTGACAAGAAAACTCCACAATTTGAACAATGTGGTATATAGACCAAATAGGATGACAAGATGTACTCAACAATAACTCTTTCAGGCTTGAAGGTATATTTGTTCTAACAAAAAAATCTGACAAAAGGCCAAAAAAGGTACTAAAAAATACAAAAATCCAGTTTGTGATAGGTACGGAAGTGCTTTTGGTCCCATATGTGATCCTCTAGATGCGACTGACATGTTTTTGGCACTAAATGAGACATAGGAAACATGGGGTGTGATCCCTAATCTAGATGTGACCTAGGAAATATGGGGTGCGAAACTATTTTTACCAAGTGCAATCTGAGATACGGGGTGTGACGTAGGATACCATATGCGACATTCTAATGACTTTTCTTATATAAAGTTTTGTCAAGTTTGTAAACATTTGTCTTCTCTATCCGATTCTAGGGACTTGTAGGTGTCTGAAAGTACTTGTAATTTGTTCATTCAGTTGATTTATCTAAGATTTGTATTTAAAACACATGAAGCAATCTTTTTTAGGAGCAAACACACCTATCCTTCCTTAGAATAGGTAGAGATTGGAAATATGTGTTCACTGACTTAGGAACACAATCAATGAATCCTCAAAATATGATAGTCCAACAACACACAATGGATGTTGGAGGCCATATTAGCTGAGTAGTAACATCAAAGATGGCTTGATATGGTGAATTTGTTGGAGAAATTACTATTTGCCTTGTACAAGCATTACCAACCTTTTGGAGGTAAACCGGGTAGCAACTAACTTAGGTTCATAATGAAGGCATCCATTTATAACCATCTCCCATAGTCCCACAAGAAGGATTGAGGCCTATAGCCCTATGAGTACTCAAATCTATGTAGTCTTGCAAGAAAGATTCAAGTAGCTCCGCTCTACACAAGATCCAAGTATGTCATTGGAAAAGATCAAATATGGGTTCCAATGACAAAATGAAGTATGTATTCTAAGATTTTCATCTCAAGGAAGCACCAAATTTTATATTGGGGTGGAAGAGTCGGCTTAAGACTTGTCCCCACTTGGGTCATTCCTGGGAGCTTTTTTTCTCAACCGGCAGGCCCTCTAAAGGTGTGCAATAAAAAAAATGGGATCAATAGCTTAAGGTCTAGATTTTTTATTCTCCATGAAGGAGAAGAGCATAATCTCCTATCTCAAACTATCTTTCCAAGAAACATCATGCAAATTTAATAAAATTACTCTAATTTGACCACAAATTTTAAGCTAATTTTTGAGTTTCTAATTTTCCCTAAAGGGAAAAGAGCATAATCCTATGATTAGTTTGCAAATTGATTTCAAATTGTATTATGTTCCTAAAAAAAATAAGCATAATGTCTTGTTGATTTATTTTAGGCAACCTGCAAACAACCATTAGTAGTCTTAATTTTGTTGATATCTTCAACAATTTGTCCTGCAGACCGCTGTTAGGTTGATATAAATAAAAAAAGATCATAATATTCACACATTAGATGTTAGAAAAAACCAAATTTAAAGAAAATATCCCCAGATACGATCCAAAGTTTAACTGAATATGATCCTATTTCCTAAATACTATTAAGCATCCCATTAGCGATCCAAAATTAACAAAAGGCAATACCTTACAGGATGCGATCCAAGAAACCCGATGCGATCCAAGAAATTTGGGGTGTGACTCTAGTTCCCATATGTGATACAATTTCTAGGATGCGATCTCTTGCAGACAAGAACAGGGCAAAAAATTATTTTTAAAGGCAAAAATCTAGGGCTTTCCCCCATGGTGGGTGCCAAAAATATGTGTGTATATTGTGGTCAATGTGATTTATACAACACAACACTTCAATAGAATATTAACTTATGAGTTTAAATTAAATTAAAAGCAAGTTAAAGCCATTAAAATACACAAAATAATTCTATTTCTCTCTAACTAACACAAGTATGAAAAGGATCTAAGGTTACTCTCAGAATTAGACCCTAAATAGTGACAATGCATGTTAGAATGAGAGATTCAAGCCAAATATGAAACTAAGATACTAAATTCATCCATGAAAGCCATTAATTCATTAACCATTAAGAAAATTGAAGTATTTTATAATTATCTATGAAATCAAATGTGCAACATGTAAGTATGAATTCAAATTAACTCTATGTTTTGAGGTTTGAAAATTCATCTTTTATAGAATCTAGAGAATTTGGACGGTTGGGATGCATCCATGATGAGTGGTTGAGATGCTTCCAAACTTGATCCATGTGAGTGATCCATGTGATGATCTCTCATTGTTCAAAGGTGTCTTTTTTGTCCCCTTGAGAGGTGACATGTCATTTTTGAACCTTTTTATTCATTTGTTTTAATTAATCACTTTGTTAGGATTAAGTAATACTAAGAGGGAGGGTGAATCAATATTACAACACTTGAACTTAAACTTAAACCAATTGAAAATAAACCATATCAATGCTGAAATGAAAAGAACATAAGCACATAACACATAACTCATAACACCATTATTTATTTTTGAGGAAACCCTGGCCAAGGGAAAACCTCATTGGGGATGGTACCCACAACTATGTACTAAAATATAGAATCCCTGTTAGGAGATCTAGCCCTATTAGGATACGAGTATTACATAGTAGATTTCCTTATTAGAGGAATAGAAAACCCTATTATGGGTATACAAAAATCTTGTTAGAGGTATGTGAGCTTACAGCTCTTACAATCAAGATTCTGTTACAAAAGTGTTCTTCAATAACTAAATTGCACAAGCATCTACTATGCCTTGATAGTTCCAGTTATAGCTCTATCAATATTTGATCTCGCATATGCTATCTTCCTTTGCTATTATCCCAAATTTGCATCCATTATATCATCATCTCTATCATACTTATCACTTCCACAAAACACTCTATACTTATATCAATTATGTCATCTAGTCGGCTCTCAAATACAATATAAAACATGATAATTACTTATATAAATGATAAATTTGGAGTCATCGATCTTGTATTACCAAAGTGTTGGCAATATATAACTTTCATCTGACTTAGCATGTTACCATTCCATCTTTCCTTCCCTTAATCATCGTGACTATTCATATGCCTTGTTTCACTATTTCTCTATCTTCGCATACCTTTATATCACTATATCTTACTAATATCAACACCAAAACATGTGCAACCTTAACTAAAGGTCCTACATATCCAAACATATCTTCCTATAAGTTTGCAAGCCATTATATATTAATATTATCTTTGTTGATCAAAACCATACTACAGAATACTGTTATTTTAATTCTGTACTTAGTCATTTTCATGACTGTGTCTCCAGTACCTATTCTCACTTCATGTGATCACAAAAACATAACTTTTTACATAAATGACAACCCTTAAGTGATCCCTAGTGCTCTCAAATCATCACTTTCCAACAATCTCTCCCTTTGGCATTGATGGCAACACTTAGCAAAAAATGACTAAGTGTCAAAATACTATCTTCCTTATACATATCTATATACATATTCTTTCTCTTCTCTCTTTTTTTTTTTAATTTACTTCTTCTCCTCTTCTCATGTTTATCTTCCCTTCTTCTCCCCTTCTCATTTTCCTCTTCTTTTCTTCTCCCCCTTTGACATCAATGGCAAAGGTACTTACAAAACCTCAATTTTTTTTTAAAGAATATATGTCTTAGTGCATACTCACCAGATTTAGAATGTCTTGGAATGAGTCTTCCAAGGTCTTCACTTATTCATTCCATGATTTAATCAGAAGGTCACTAACATGGATTAGTCCATTCAATACATAAGATGTAGTCTCTACTACCTTCAGCTCAGAGGGTATAGATTTTTACATTGATCCCTAAATCTTCTCCATCTCTGTGAGATGAGCTTCAAGAATTGATAACTTTGGAGTGATTAGACTCTTTAGCATACCAAATATTTCCACTACTCTCCCTTTCTCTGTATTCAAAGAACTTATCTTATCCAAAAATTTGGATGTTTTCTTGTCCATATCCAACATAGTTTGTGAAGATATTTCACAACTATCCATTATGCTATCTAATGTAGCCTTGTCCTTGGCTATAATATCTTCAATGTTATTTATGTGTCTACTAGGATTGATGCAATAACTATAGAGTTTTTTTCCTTTTTCCATGTAGTTTTTAGCCTTAATTATGGTTTCTTTCAGAATGCCCAAGTCCCATCAGATGGACTAGTAAACTTCCTTCAACTTCTTTTCTTAGTATCTCTTCTCAGCCTTATCCTTTGCGATCTTCAACAATGACTCAAAATAGCTATCAAATTTATCCAATACCATGTTTGAGTTCTCTACATCATCCTTTCCTTGAAATGTGAGAGGTATAGGGAGTATTTTATTTACAGTCTCTACTACCCTAGCAATCACCTTTACTTTTGTATCCCCTTTTGTTCTAACCTTTCCTTTGCCTTAGAAAATTCCATGAAGGATAACCTCATGAGTTCATCCTCATCCATGCTTTCCACATCAGTGCTCACTAGCTCGGCCATACTTGCCAACAATAGGGTGGTGGAGGTATTCAGTTCTTGTTTAAGCTAAATTCTTACCTCTTCTTCTTTTTCTATTGTTGTCTCTTCTTCATACTTTTCCTCTTATTGTTTCTCCTTCTCTTGTTCTTTCTCTTCCTATTTTTATTCTTTAAGTTCTTCCTCTTTTTGTCCTTTCTCTTCTACTATCCCTGCACTTTCCAGATTTCCTAGAAATGGATCATTTACATCAAGGGAGGTGTCAAGTGATATAAGCACACTAGAAACAAAGAAGTCTGGTTGCTTGTCATCTTTTCTTGCTTGCACACTTTCTTCAATTATCTTAGAGATTTATCCCATACCCAAGGATGTAGGCTTCATGACCTTGGAAGGTGAGGTCTTCTCAAGCATGTTGCACATAATAATTTGGTCCAATGCCTTTTGTGTCTTCTATAACCTCATCATTCTTCCTTTCCATTATCTTCACAAGTCTACCCTTTTTTCTCAATAGAGGTTTCAACTCTTTAATGATTCTCTCCCTTTCTTATATGGAGACTACATGCAACATATCTTTAATAGCCTTATTTCTTATAGTCTCATCCTATGAATGTGCTAAATGTTTTCTTATTTCCAACTTTATATATAAGTACTTAGGAATAATGGCCTCAATTTATAACAAATTCTTCTTGTAGACTAACAAGTGCTCAATCACTATATCTTGAATTATAGATTGATTATCTGAATCATATCTCTCATAGTATCTATTTAGTGTCATCAAGTTTCCATTTCTAATTATCCTCTTCTGCAACATCTTTATATTAGGCTTCCATAGATCTTGTGGCTTCTTTTGTTCTACTTTTTCCTCTTTCTTCTTAATCACCTTTTCCTCTTTCTTATTTGTTTCTATATCTACCTTTTGTTTCTGAGGGCTGCTTGGTTTGTTAGATCTTTGGTGTAGGAGCACCTATAAGGTCTTGTGTAGATCTTATGTCATTTTGGCTTGTAGGTTGGTTTGAAAAAATACCTAGTGATAAGGACTATTTTTAAAGTCCTATAGTTGTTTAGGATGTGTGTGAAGGTCAGTGTGTTTAGAGTTAAGTGACTTGGATGTCTATTTTGAGTTCTAGTGTCCAAATGCTAGGAAGTCAACCAAGTGGTCCAACTTGGGTTAGGACTCCAAAATAGAGTGAAATTTGAGATTTTGATGTTTTTAGGGGTTTTAAAAATCTTACATGATGATTTTAAGTTAGTTTGGGTCATTAGGCATAGTTGTCAGATGAAATGCTAAAAGATGTAAAAGTTGCTCATGACAACTTTTCAATTTTGAAAAGTTGTCATGACAACATTTCCTAAAATATAGGAAAGGGCTTTAATGGTGCCCAAATCCTGACCTTAGGGTCTAATCATGAGGGGATAGGTATTTAAGATAATAAAAATCCTAATCTAGAGGTTGGTGATCATTGTGTATGGACTGAGAGTTGCAAAGGAGAAGTAGTTAACTATTTTCTATAACAGAGCTTTAATCTAGCTGTTTAATGGATCAAAAGTGATGAATTAATGCATTGAGATATTTTTTTGACATGTAATTACTTCTTGTAGATTTGGTTTTGTTTTTCAGTGCCACTAGTTAAGGTTTTGTAAATTCTTTCCATTATTCTAGTTCTGACCAAGGCATGTAAATATGAACCCCACTTGAATTCTAGTGGTCAAAACTCCATGGCCTCTTGGGATCAAGTAGGGGACTCCTTTTATAGTGTAAATATGTTTGGTGGAGTCTTTTGGTGTAGGGGAAGCATTTTTAACACCAAGCCCTAGGTGAGTGATAGGGCATTCTAGCTAGGAGTTTGGATGAGACAATAGCAAAAGGACTTGCTAAGGGGAT
Organism: Chamaecyparis obtusa; assembly: GCA_027943335.1. NCBI lineage: Eukaryota > Viridiplantae > Streptophyta > Pinopsida > Cupressales > Cupressaceae > Chamaecyparis > Chamaecyparis obtusa. Next base: position 2,690,482 of record BSBK01003345.1, read on the forward strand.
TGGTAGAACCCAATCAAGAGAGGAAAAATTTAGAGGGAAGTTTCCTTGATATGTCCATGCAAAGAGAAGATTAGAGGAGTTGTTTAGAGAATCTAGTTTGAGTGAAGAAACCAGAATGGTGTACATGTTCCCAAAACCCTTAAAAATAGGGGTTTCTTGAAAATCCTATGTACGGACCGAGTGGGGGTCTAAAAGTTTGAAAATACCTGAGCCTAGGATAGGCCTACAATGAATCCATATTTTTTTTGGAGGGTTGTTAAGGGTTTTTTTGGAGTAACTCAAGAAAACCAAATTCAGGAGGCCTAATTGAGCAAAAAGGCTACAAGGCCTCTAGCTAGTGAATCTTGGACTTGTTTGGAAAAATACTTTAGAGTCCATCCAATTGAGTTGGAAATTAGTTGAATGTGACCTAGAAGAGGTCAGGGACCCATCCTAGTTGCCAAGAGAGAGTTGGGAATATTTGATGGTTCAATGGAACCAATGGTGCAAAATAGAGTGAAGAGGGGATTAGTGGTAATTTGGAATTGATGGGAAGTTCAGAGTGAGAAAGGGGATCATAGAAGTGTTCCCTTTGTAGGGTAGAGAATAATACCCTAGGGAGGCCCAAGGTGAGGTCTTGATTGGAGCAAGAGTGCTCTTGAAAGTGAGCTCCCCATCAAATTGGTATCAGAGCCATTGAAAGGCTTAGGAAGTGTATAGTATATGTCAGAGAAAAGTGAATCCATAGGAGAGAGACTTATGGTCACTAATGCAGAGTTGGCATGAGACTTGTTAGAGACAAAATACAAGAAAAAAATCCTAGAAGAAGCTATGGAGGAAATGAAGATAAAATTGGCAGAAATTACAGAAGTAGCAAGTAATATAAAAGAACAAATGGGAGAAGATAGAGATAAAGGAAAGAATCAAGTTGAAGAGGAGGTTGAACTAGAACTTGACCCTCCTCTACCCGAGGAACCATTCCTCAAGGCCCTCAAGGCATTGAGTGGAAAAGTGGTAGAAGCCATCCCTATTTTCACAGGAAGGATGGATGCAGAATTAGTAATGGAGTGGATTAAGTGTATGGAAAACTATTTTGAATGTGATGGTATCATAGAGGCACATAAGGTGAAGATAGCCAAATAAAGGCTAAGAGGACAAGCACTCACATGTTGGAAGTTTTTTCAAGAAGAAAGAGAAAAGGAATGTAAGAAGCCTATAAATAATTGGAAGACAATGGTAGCCAAGGTAAAGGAGAATTATCTACCTGAGGATTATGATATCTAGTTATATAAGAACAGGAAAAACCATAGGCAAAGAGACCTAGATGTATCTACCTATACAGAGGAGTTCCAAAAATTAAGCCTAAGGTCTAGAGTCCAAGAACTTGAAAGTATCAAGGTGGCAAGGTATCTTAATGGACTGAGATGGAACATGCAAGGAGAGTTGAGTCTCTTTACACTTACTACTCTTCATAGCTATTATGAGATGGCTATTAAGGTTGAAGAAAAACTCAAGAAGAAGCAAGACTCAAATTAAAGGGGTAAAGGAAGAGCCAGAGATACTAGGGGTGGCCATAGAGGTGGTTCAAGTGGAAGAGGTATGATAGTAGAAACCAGGGTGACTTAAAAAATGTAGAGCAAGGGCATGAGTCCAAAAACAAAGGTGGGAATGGCAGAGGAAGAAGCTCATATAATAGTGGAAGAGACATATCAATGGTTTTTAGGAGTTCACACTTTTATTCCATGAAATGCTATAATTATGGACAGTTAGGGTACCCTACATATAGATACCTTTACAAACCCTCATCTTCACAAGGTGAGAAGAAAATTACTTATGTACAAGAAGAGGACATAACTAAGTAGTCAAAGATTAACTTGGATTCAGAGAAGGGAGAGAACCTCATTCTTAGGAGGATACTAATAAAAAAACCTACAAGGGATGAACACAAGAAAATAATGGCTCTTTTTAGAGTCAAGTGTAAGATACTTGGTAAGCTATGTAGGTTTATAATTGACTCTGGATCTACTGATAATGTGATCTCAGAAGAAGCATTACAGAAACTTAAATTGGTCAAGATTCCTCATGTGTGTCCTTACAAGGTAACTTGGTTGAACAAGGGACATAATATCTTGGTGAATGATCAAGTTTGGGTTAAATTCACTATTGGAAAGTATCAAGATAGGATACTTTGTGATGTATTACCAAAGAAAGGAGGTAAGTGGCGACTGTACACTGACTCTAGGGAAATTAATAGGATAACCATTAGATATAGGTTTCCTATTCCTAGAATAGATCTAATAGATTGTTTAGGAGGTGCTAAGTAATTTTCAAAGATTGACTTAAAAACTGGTTATTATCAAATTAAAATGAAGGAAGGTGATGAGTGGAAGTCAGCCTTTAAGACCATAGAAGGCCTATATGAATGGCTAGTAATTCTCTTTGGGCTTACCAACACACCAAGTCCTTTTATGAGGGTTATGAATGAGGTGTTGAAAGACTACATAGGGTTTTTATGGTAGTATACTTATATGACATCCTCATTTTCAGTAAAACAAAGGAAGAGCATATGAAACACTTGGAACTTGTACTGAAAAGGTTGCAGGAGGAGAAGCTCACCATAAATCTTGAAAAGAGTGAGTTTATGAAACAAGAATTGGTCTATTTAGGATTTGTAGTATCCCAAGGTAACTTGAAGATGGAAAAGACCAAGGTAGAAGCCATATTAAGTTGTCTTACTCCTAAGATAGGGACTAAAGTTAGAATCTTCCATGGGTTAGCCTGATTCTATAGGAAGTTTGTTAGGAGATTCAATAAAATCAATGCACCAGTCCTTGACACCATTAAGGGAGGAGTTAAGACAAAATTTGTATGGACCAAGAAAGCTAATGAAGGATTTGAGAGGTTGAAGAAAGAGATAGCCACCCAACCAATACTATTTTTACCAAGCTTTGAGAATTTGTTTATAGTGGAATGTGATGCTAGTAATATAGCAGTGGGTGCAATCCTAAGTTAGAAAGGAAGACTAGTAGCCTTATTTAGTGAGAGGCTCAATGAAGAAAAATCTAGGTACTCATCCTATGATCTAGAGCTTTATGTATTGGTGCAAGCTCTCAAGAAGTGGTGACATTATTTGTTACCAAAAGAGTTTTTAGTATATATTGATAACCAAGATTTGAGCTACATAAATATGTAGGAGAAACTTAGTGTTGGAGCTCTAAATTTTGGGCAAAATTTGGAGTCCTATATAGTGATAAAACCCTAAAAGATGGCCTCTTAAACTATATTCCCAATAATTAATGATGGAGTACATGAAATAGGATGAAAAAATTATATTAATTTTCAATTAAAAACTTGAGAGATTAAGGAAGGAAGCTCTATGACCAGACCCAAATTTGAAAGTTAGGTAGTTATTTTTTAGCTAGTTTATTAGTTTTTCAAAATAATTTGTAATTTAAGGTTGTGTCTTTTCACCCTAAAGAGGTGTGAAAGCCACTCAAACTAATATATATACATATGTAAAATGTAAAGAGACAAGACAATACAATTCAAATTTTCATAGGATATAATTCGATCACAACTGCAAGATGAACTCTAATGTACTATTTTTTCAACATTAATAAAGATAAGTGCTCTTCTTTTTATTTATGGTTATAAGTTATATGTTTTCAATTAGTCTTTTGGATATTCTATTAAATTGAGTGTTTCACTATGTTGAATTCCCTGAGTATCATAATTCAAAATTAATATATATAGTTTGAGTATCAATTGTATGGTCTGTGAACCTGCCATTTTTCTTATTGGTCTCTTAATTTGAGTTAAACTCTATAAGGTTAGCTATATAGATTTATTTGAATTATAAGTCAAGTGGAAACCTATGAAGTGATGGTCTTGTCTTATTAAAGCAAGTTTTTAAAATTATCTCTGATGGTACATAGGATTAAAAGTTTGATGACTCTATAGCCCAAGTATTTAGAAGGAACTGTTCTAATCTTTAATTGGAAACTGTCATGTTAGTTCATTTTTAGTTTGTAGGTCATTAAATCTTTATTTCAAAACATTACTTTTTGGTCTTTAGTATAATCCATTTAGTTAAGTATTATAGAATAGAGATTTTTAGGAGATTAGTTGTTTTCCTCAAAGGATCATTCACCACCTTTGGAGGAATCTTGTTTTATGTACACAATTGTGTGACATAGAGAATTTAATAATTCAAAGTGAATTTGGGCCTGCCAGCCTTGGCTTGATTAAGCCAGAATTGTAGAGGTATCAATTTGTACCTATCAGTTGGCCAAATCCAAACCATCATTTTTGGGCACCAACACTTAGCTTGAGGCATATAAAATGGATGGAGTTTCTGTAGTCATACACTTTTACTATTAAGCATAAGAAAGGGGTGAATAACAAGGTAGCAGATGCCCTTAGTAGGAGATTTCTGACCATCCAGGAGATTAAATTGCAGAGCACAAGGATTGAAGTTTTAAAGACCTTTATGAAGGAGATTCAGATTTCTCAAAGATATATAAGGTCTGTACTTATTTTGAAAATCACTTTCACTGTGAGTTTTCAAACTACACTATACAAAATAGATTGTTGTTTAAGGGAAAGCAACTGTGTGTTCCAAGGGGATCCATAAGGGAGAACCTCATCCAAGAAAATTAAAATGGCAGCTTAAGTAGGCACTTTGGCCTAAATAAGACTTTGGACCTAGTGGAGAGATGCTATTGGTGGCCTAAAATGCAAAAAGATGTAAGGAAATATGTGGAACAGTGTGTTGTATGTCAAAAGGCAAAGGGGACATCATCAAATGCAGGGCTTTATTAGCCATTACCCATTCCAAATAGGTCATTAGAGTGAATAAGTATGGATTTCATTGTTGGACTACCTAGGACACCAATTGGTCTAGACAGTGTGTTTGTGGTAGTGGACACATTCAACAAGATGAGTCATTTTATGCCATGCAAAACAACACATGATGCAAGTCACATTTCCCATCTCTTTTTCAAGGAGGTAGTTAGGATACATGGCTTGCCAATAAGTATAGTTATAGAAAAGGATGTGAAGTTTATGGGGCACTGGAAGATCCTATGGAAGAGACTAGGAACTAATCTATCTCATAGTTCAGCCTATCATCCTCAAACATATGGATAAATAGAGGTGATCAATAGGGTACTTGGAAACCTAGTGAGATGTCTAACCAAATAATATGGCCAAGGATGGGAACAAGTTATTCCACATGTAGAATTTACCTACAATGATAGCACAAATAGGACTACTGGCAATAGTCCATTTGAGATTGTATATGGAGTACATCCAAGGGGTGTACTAGAGCTCAGAGACCTCAGAGGTTATGAAGGAATCAATGGGCATGCATATGACTTTGCAGAGTCAATGAAAGAAGGCTAAGAAAGATGAAGAAAGGAGAGATCTACAATTTTAGGTAGGAGACTTGGTAATGGTTTATTTGAGTAAGGCTAGATTATAGAAGGGAGTACCAAGAAAACTCCAAATGAGGAGGATTGGACCTTGTAAGGTATTGGCCAAGTATGGTACCAATGCCTACAAGATAGATCTACCAAAGGAGATGTCTATTTCCCCTATATTCAATGTGAAGGATTTGATTCCATACAAAGGGATAGATATAGGTGAAGCGGAGTATAGTACAAAGGTAACTAAGGATGTGGGATAACTTAGAGTACTGGTTCAAACTAAGCCACAAGTGGAAATGATTTTGGATTCCCAAGTAAAGAAGAAGACAAGAAAGAAAGTCTACATGGATAGCATAGGTAGACTTCAAGAAGAATGGCATCACCAAGGAGTTTATCCCTCCTCAGGTACCTTAATTTGCTTGTTGCAAGGGGAGAATGGTGCAGGAGCACCTATAAGGTCTTGTGAAGATCTTATGTCATTTTGGCTTGTAGGTTGGTTTGGTGAACCACCTAGTGATAAGGAGTATTTTTAAAGTACCATAGTTGTTTAGGATGTGTGTGAAGGTCAGTGTGCTTAGAGTTAAGTGACTTGGATTTCTATTTTGAGTTCTAGTATCCAAATGCTAGGAAGTCAACCAAGTGGTCCAACTTGGGTTAGGACTCCAAAATGGAGTGACATTTGAGATTTTCATCTTTTTTAGGTTTTTGAAGGTCTTATATGATGATTTGAAGTTAGTTTGGGTCATTAGGCATAGTTTTCTAATGAAATGCTAAAAGATGTAAAAGTTGCTCATGATTTTGAAAAGTTGTCATGACAACATTTCCTAAAATGTAGGAAAGGGCTTTAATAGTGCCAAAATCCCAACCTTATGGTCTAATAATGAGGGGATGGGTATTTAAGGTAAGAAAAAACCTAATCTAGAGGTTGGTGATCATTGTGTAGGGACTGATAGTTGCAAAGGAGAAGTAGTTAACTATTTTTTGTAACAAAGCTTTAATCCAATTGTTTAATGGATCGAAAGTGATGAATTAATGCATTGGGATATTTTTTTATATGTAATTACTTCTTGTAGATTTTGTTTTGTTTTTTAGTGCCATTGGTTAAGGTTTTGTAAATTCTTTCCATTATTCTAGTTCGCTGTCTGGTTTTGACCTAGGCATGTAAATATGAACCCCACTTGAATTCTTGTGGTCAAAACTCTATGGCCTCTTGGGATCAAGTAGGAGACTCCTTGTAAAGTGTAAATATGTTTGGTGGAGTCATTTTGTGTAGGGAAATTATTTTTAACACCAAGCCCTAGGTGAGTGACAGGGCATTCTAGCTAGGAGCTTGGATGAGACAACAACAAGAGGACTTGCTAAGGGGATTGGTAGAACCCAATCAAGAGTGGGAAAATTTAGAGGGAATTTTCCTTGATATGTACATGAAACAAGAAGATCAGAGGACTTGTTTAGAGCACCTAGTTTGAGGGAAGAAATCATATTGGTGTAGATGTTCCCTAAACCCAAAAAATTAGGGGTTTCTCTAAAATCCTATGTACAAACTGAGTGGGGGTCTAAAAGTTTGAAAATCCTTGAGCCTAGGATAAACTTGAAATGAATCCATAGTTGGTTTGGAGGGTTGTTAAGGGTTTTATTGGAGAAACTCAAGAAAAATAAATTTAGGAGGCCTAATTGAGAAAAAAGGCTACAAGGCCTCTAGCTAGTGAATCTTGGACTTAATTGGAAAACTAATTGAGAGTCAATCCAATTAAGTTGAAAATTAGTTGAATGTGACCTTGAAGAGGTCATGGACCCATCCTAGTAGCCAATAGAGGGTTGGGAAGATTTGATGGTTCAATGGAACCATTGGTGCACAATGGAGTGAAGAGGGGATTAGTGGTAATTTGGAATTGATTGGAAGTTCAAAGTGAGAAAGGGGATCAAAGAAATGTTCCATTTATAGGGTAGAGAAGAATACCCTAGGGAGGCCCAAGGTGAGGTCTTGATTGGAGCAATATTTCTCTTGAAAGTGAGCTCCCCATCAATCTTGTAGATCTCCTAGGAGTGCTCGCAAGTACAACCTCTTTTGCAATCTTCTCAGGAGTGATTGATAAATATATTATATTGGGAGTAGGAAAAACTATCTTTTTAGCTTCAGAAGGAGGAGGTGCCTTAGTTTCCAAGCTAGAGGACCCTTTTGTAATCTTTTTACTTACTTCTTTTAGTTTTTCCTTAATAATTCCTACCTTCACAGCAATGTGATGAACCATTTTCTCTATTTTTATTTTCCTTGTTCCCTTGTCATGTTCTTCTCTAACTTTTGCTGACTTCTCTTCATAGGTTCCCGTTCTCTCTTTAGATGTATCTATTTCACCTACTAGTACATGTTCAACTTGCATTGTGAGAACCTCAGAACTAACCTCATACCCCATAGGGTAGCACCATTTCTTTCTTGGTTCTACTTCTTCAAAGTACACACAGTCAATTTTAACCATGAAACATATTGTGTCTTTATACTTTTCTACCAAATCCTTAGGCATTTTGTATGTCTCCTTAATTTTCCTTTGAAGGATCTTAATCATTGTAAATAATTCTCCATCTACCCAATCTTTGTTATGTCTCCTAAAGCTCTCTGATATCTGTATGCCAGTAGGTATACTATCTTTCCATGCTCTAGGGTGCATTCTAGGAAATTTGTTTACAATGTGAATGTACATGTATATCAAGAGTGATCCAAACTTGAAAGCTTTTGATTTGTCCTTCTTGATAATCATCACATTCTCTAAGAACTATTGTGCTAGGATTTCACATAAGTTATATCTAGTGTTTTCCTTCACCATTTTGTATGCCATCATGATTATCCTTACTAAAATAGAATTAGGCTTGATACTATAGAATAACTTATATCCTAGTAGCATTGCTACCAATCTTACATCTTGCTGAAAAATATCATTAACATTCATCACTTTCTTATCCCATTTAGAATGAGTTAGATTTTCAACTTGTTTTCTGATATTTTTCTCTACCATTGGGAGGACTCCAGTGTTTTCTAACCCAGTTATCTCATGAATTAGTTGGCTACATATCTTAATAGGTTTGTCTCCTATCCAAATGAATTGATCATGGATTCTTCTTAGAATGATCTTGAACCATTCAGTCTCACAAAACTCATTAAGAAGGGTTAGCTTAATAATATATTGGTCTTCCAAATGTTTGAACTCTTCTTTCATTTTCCCATCTGACTCTATCATTCCATCTATCCCTATAGATCTTTGCATCCCCTATGGTCTCATATTTGCAGTGAATGTAAGCCCTAATATCTTCAATGTGTAACACATTGTATGGGGTTTGCAAAAATTCTCCTTCTGAATCATCCTCACAAGACTTAAACAGGTGCCTTTTAAACTTATACCTTGGTCTATCAATAACATCAAATATGATAGGTGCATCCATAACTTCTAGTAGAGTATATAATATAAATACCTTGAATATGCTGAAATCTAGGACTTTTGCTTTAAACGATCATGCAATGCACTTGCTAGATGGTTGTAGTGCTTCTCAACTCCGATCTCCTTGGTTGCTGAGTGTCAAATGGTGAGGAAATGATATTATTTAAGGTCTTTTATCCATTGTTGATTAAGTGCATTAATCACAGTTAGCTCAACTTCGTATGTTGTCTAGTCAACATAAATCTTGCGATCATAGGATATGAATCTCTAAGTGTTGTAATCACAAAAATAATCTCCATAGTGTCTATACACACCATATCTAAGCTCACATGAGATTATTCCACATACTCAGGGGGTGGATATAATCTATTATTTGCATCCAATGCTCCCCCTAAGGCCATGTAGTCTTCTAGGTTGATGTAGCAATGTTGACATCAAGCGAAGACATAGTAGCATCTACTATCTCTCCCTAAACCAATACCTTATTGAAATATTTTATCTTCCATATCTTTTCATCATCTTCATTTATTGGTTTCTTGAAATTATTCTCAAACTCATCTATATAATTATTAAGAATTTTACCACTATCACCAATGTTATTCCTTATAACTATAGGTAGTGGTCATCTTCTATTGTTCATTCCATTATACCTGCAAAAATTTTCTATGTGTCCTAAGTTGTTGCATTTAAAACATGTAGGTGGTCTTATATCCTGATTAACCTACAACTTACAATACCATGCAGTATGCCCAAAGTTGTTTCATTTGTAGCATGTAATCTTTTCTTTTTATTCTTATTTGATTTAATATTGTTTGTTTCTAGATTGATTAGGTTTCCTACATTCTTCTTTCTTGTATCCATATGCATAAAAGTTGTAACAATAACTAGTAAAGGGTTTGAAAGGACCTTTACTTCTGCAATCTATTTTCATGTGTCCAACTTTTTTGCATTCAAATCATCTACCCCTGAAAGGTATAATTTGATCTTTAGGTTCTTCAAAAGTGGATCTATCTTTAGTCTTCACTTCATGTGATTTATCATAAGGCTTAGAACATTATCCTTCATTGTATCCAACTCCAGTCATATCTCCTTTAGGTTTCTATCTCCCTCTTTGTTCATCAATTTTATCACTGCTCATGTGTAACTTCTCAATATGCAATTTGGATTGAGTGAGTTCACATTTTATGATCTAATTGTGCTTCTCCAATTCTTGACATTTATCCTTGTAGTGATCAAGTTCAGTCTTCATTTGTCCTATCTGCACATTTTCTTCTTTTAGTGTCTCTTCAACTTTGTATCTTGCACCATTTTCATGTTTAATTTCTTTAATCATTAGAAGATTAATTTCCTCTTTTTCTTGATCCAACTTATTTACTTGGTCTGATGTATCATTGTCTAAATCCTCTTTGATCTTATCCATAAGGTCTTGTCTATGACTGCTTGAAAGTTCAAGTTGTTCTTTAAGTTTCTTAATGAAACCTTCTCTGCTCTTCTTAATTTGAATTTCAACTCACCATTCTAAGCCTTTTCTTTGTCCAAGTCATCAAGTGCTACTTCAAAGTTCTCTTGACAACTTTTTGAATCCATTTTAATCTCCCTTAAGCTATTAGGCTTTCTCTCCAAGGGCCAAAAGCTCTGATACCAATTGTTAGGATTAAGTAATACTGAGAGGGGGATGAATCAGTATTTCAACACTTCAACTAAAACTTAAACTAATTAAAAATAGACCATATCAATTCTAAAATGAAAAGAACATAAGCACATAACACATAAATCATAACACCATTATTTTTTTTCAAGGAAACCCTCGCCAAGGGAAAATCCTAGTGGGGATGGTACCTATAACTTTGTACTAAAATATAGAATCCCTATTAGGAGATCTAGCCCTGTTAGAAGCTAAGTATTACATAGTACATTTCCTTGTTAGAGGAATATAAAACCCAGTTAGGGGTATAAAAAAACCCCTATTAGAGGTATGGTGAGCTTACAACTCTTACAATCAAGATTCTTCTACAAAAGTGTTCTTCAATAATTGAACTACAAAAGCATCTTCTATGCCTTGATAGTTCCACTTATAGCTATGTCAATCTCTGATCTCACATCTGCTATCTACCTTTGCTAGTATCCAAATTCACATCCATTATATCATCATCTCTATCATACTTATCACTTCCACAAAACACTCTATACTTATATCAATTATGTCATCCACTCGGCTCTCAAATACAATATAAAACATAACAATTACTTATACAAATGATAAATATAAAGTCGGTGATCTTGTATTACCAAAGTGTCAGAAATATATAAATTTCATCTAACTTAGCATGTTACCATTCCATCTTGCCTTCCCTTAATCATCACGATTGTTCATATGCCATGTTTCTTTGTCTTTGCATACCTTCATATCATTGTATCTTACTGATATCAACACCAAAACATGTGCGACCTTAACTAAAGGTCCTACATATCTAGAAATATTTTCCTCTAAGTTTTGAAGCCATAATATATCATATATTATCTTCACTGATCAAAACCATACCACATAATACTGTTATTTTGATTCTGTACTTAGTCATTTTCATGACTGTGTCTCCAATACTTATTCTCACTTTGTGTGATCACAACAACATAAGTGTTGCCATAAATGACAACCCTTAAGTGATCCCTAGTTCTCTCAAATCATCACTTTCCAACACACTCTAGCCATGCATTTAATGAGATTGATTTAATTAGTTAGGATTAGAGGTAATTAATGTGATTTTGCTCAATTCTTGATAATTAATGCTTGACTTATGATGTTTTATTAATTTTATCAAATTTGATGAATTATGTTAATAATCAGGAATCAAATTAACATAATTAGGATTTTATCTCAAATTAGGGAAAATAGGGCCTTAGGTTTTATTAGCCCAATTTTAGGTAATTACACTTATCTCTTCTCACCCATTGATTCGTGATTTTCTTTGATCAATCTCGATCATTGATTTTAACTTGGTTTTCTATATAATCAACCTTCAATCTTCACAATATCATCACAAATTTACTCATCAAATATCTGCCAATTTTTCAACCAAGTCTTTAGGAATCACATAGTCTTTTAGCGATCCATTATCTTATTTTCTTGAAGTTTTAGAGTCAAAGTTCTACAGAAATCATTATCGAGTGCATCATTTCCTACCAAAAAAGAGAAGCAATAGAAGGTTGAGGTGTTCAACTAGTTTACATGTTTTTTTTTCTATTTGATTATGTCTCTTATTTTTTTGTTCATAGGAATTCATTTAGCAATTGTTTTATTTCTTTGATTAGATAGATTGGTGCTACTAACCCTCATTTTTGAGTGTACAGATTTAAGCCTATACATTTTGGTGAACACTGGTTTGTCTTGGAAATGTGTTGGACTAAATTTTATGAAGGGGATGCTTAGGCCCATTCTCTTCACTTTCATAGTAAATAATAATGCCAAAAATGCAAAGTTTTTCAATAGAAAGGATTCAAGGAATGAACAAACACTAAATATTAAGCCTCTTTATTTATGAATGAAAGAATTAGGCCTATGCTCTTCACTTTCATAGTGAATCAAAATGCCAAACATGCTCTCATTCCACTAGATTAAAGGCTTGGGAAAGAACCTTGTTAATTGTGTTTGGAAGTGGAAAGTAATAGGGATCTTCTCTCACCCTTCTTAGGGTGATCAAACTCCCTGACCTATATTTCATTTCATTCACAAACATGCTAGTTAAAATAGAGCCATAGAAGGGTACCACCACCCAAGTGGTTTAACATAGCTATGAGAGGGATGAACCTAAGTGGGATACACATACTTTAGCCACCATATTATGACCCATTATAAAATGAAACACCTTCATCCTTAATGGGTTTGTGGATAGAAAGAGTTTGGGAATGATAATCTCCTCTTGTAGTCTTTCGAGATTGCGCAAAATCATATTTTTATGTGTGTAGGAGGCCTTTGTAATGGAGGATAAACTTAAAATATATCTGAATGGAAATCCTAACTAAATCCTTGTTAATTATAAAACCCATATTTTTCATCTATGTTGAACCAAATTGACCTTAGGTAGATTGTTTTGAATCTTTTCTTGTACAAGACTTGTCAACACATTCTGGAACACACACTCAATGTTTAGCTACTAGGATTATTAGTTGAAGTGAATGTTGTTCTTGTCATTTTTTTTATTGCATTCAAATTTCATGTTATAAATGTTGTCAAATTTTTTTTACAATCATGGCTTTAAAGTTTTCCATCAAGGATCCCAGGTCCTTAGAGCTAAGAGATCACAATCAAACATCAACAAGCCTTAATCATGGAGACTAGTCTTTCTTTGTTAGACTTCAATTCAAAAGACACACTTCAAACTTAGAATCATTGCAACAATAATTTGAATCACACTCCAAACACTTGAAATCAATATCAAGATGTCTCTTCCATACCCTTTTGGTCAGAGAACACTCACACAACTTAAAATAAGGAACAACTTAGATGACTTGTACATCAATTCATTTCCCCCATATGAAGAAGATAAATAACCCAACTACTATGGTGACACATACTCTTTTTTTTATTCAAAAATTCTCCCCAAGATGGCACAAGAACAATTAAAAACTAATATCCTCATACAACAAATACAAGACATGCAAATCCAGGTAGATGATCTTAAAATTATGAGCTAACCAAAGTCTTACATCATAGAGGACTTATATCCATACCTTATTGATCAATCAATCTATAGGCCTTTGATCGAATCACATCTCAATTAACATCCTCTTTCTTCTTCATATCCACCACCAAGGATTTCCCAAACAAACAGAATTACAAATCTATCATCCTTTGGACATCAATCAAGCATGATCACTAGGAAATCTATTATGCCACATGTTTAATCAAAAAAAAATTCACAACATGAAAATATCAATGTGGTATCACCAACAAGATTGCCAAAGCAAAAAATACCCAATCTAAACCTTTCATTTATTTGCGTCAAAAACTAGTTCAAAAACATCATTCTATTGTTGAATAAGATCAAAATCACCTACCCATGCCTGGAAATGGCACATCTACATACCATGTAAATGTTATCCCTCAAGAAAATTCCATATTTCCCCCCATTCCTTCATCCCCTGAAACTTTAAAAGAGAAATCTTTTCCATTTTCATCCAATAATATATCCATTAATGAGACCTCCCAAGGGCTATCCATGATGAATTTCCAAGCTAATCCCTTCCTTGATATAATTCCCTTCTACAATTCAACAGTCCTAGATCCAATGCCACCATATACTCCATTCCCAAACAAACCTACTCCAAAGAGTCTCATTCAAAGTCCTTCTTCTCATGCCAAATCATTAAAATCCTCCAAGAATCCTCCATACATGTCCAAACTCATACCCCATGTCAAGAAGGTGATGCAAAGCATGAAGAAATGAGTCATGAAATAAATCAAGATCAAGATCCCAAGAATGACCAAACCTATCCAACTATTGACCAGGATCCTATCTTCTTAGAGTTTAATAATGATTGTACAATCCATGTCCATCCTATCAATGTGGATTCCCATCTATTCCAAGAAAAAATTTTAACTCCAAGTCTCATGGACCTTCCACTTCCTATTCCTAAGAAAGATCATTTCACCCCTTCCGTTATTCCCGATGATTTTTTTCATAGTAAAGAGAAAGCCACCCTTAAAATTAAGTAAAATGATTCCCTTCCAAGTCAAGATCAAAGTATCTCTTCACCTTCATTTCTACCACAAGATCCCATCATCCCTCCAAATCCTCCTCCAGAGCCTACGATTCCTTCATCTCCATGTCCTAATTCTCTGTGTTCTTTACAAGATCCTATCCTACCAAATGATCATGTTATTCCTCCTATTCCATCGTAGGATCCATTGTTCCTCCTAATTCCCCTCATGATTTAAATACATTAGTGAAAGATATTCATGAACACCATACATGTCAAATGGGTTCATCCAATTCCATCTAGTCTAGTTTGTTTCATGATCATATTGTTCCCTCCATACTATGTATACCTCAAAAATGGACTCACATCTTGTAGAAAGTCTCCCACTGTTCAAAAGCTTTATCATGTCAAAGGGTTAAGCATTCATAAACAAAGTATATCGAAACCCTTCCATGTAAAAGATAATTCTAAAGGTCATCACCTTACTTAAAAATCTCACTCTCAAGGCATCGATATCCCCTCCACATCCAAATTCAAGCATATACCTCCCCCTTCATCCATTCCATCCATCTTAGGTCCATATATTCCTCCATCTAATAGTTCACAATCCACTTATCCTTTCCTAAATCAAGGTTAGAAAAGGAACACATCTTGGAGAACCTTCCACCCATCCAAAAGGCCTCCATATCATTCTTATTCATCCATAAACCCTAATACCTTGGGAAGAAACTTGGATTCCAAGAATAAAATTTGAAAGTCCAAAAATCCACATCGATTAAAGAATCAACATGCCCAATTTAATCAACATGTAGATACAAAGAAAATAGAAACATCCAAAATGCCAAAAAGGCCCATCAAACAAAAAGAAAATTAAAAGAATATGTGGGTTCCTAAATACCTCATTGAAGCAATGCATTATAAAGAATTACAAAGAAAATAAAACTCAAGAACTATGCGGATTCCAAAGTCTCTCATAAAATACTTTCATACTAAAGAAAGATCAAAATTGTCATTCAAGCTTCCTTAGGATTCCTTAGATCCACTATCCAAAAAACTTCCATCCACTTCAAAATCCATTTTGGGTCCTCATCTCCCAAAATCCAAATCCATATTCACTTCACCATAAAATCCAAAACATATAGCCTTCCTCCATTAAATCCACAATCTTATTTTTCTCCATCACTCTAACACCCTTCAAGGTTGTGTGTCAATGTTGACCATGTCATCCTTTCCACATAATCCTAAACAAGTCTTCTCGCAATCCCTCCATTATCCAGCACATTTTCCACCCTTCCATACCCCTTATCCGATACTTTGCATAAACCCTTATCCCACTTCATCCAAACATCCATCTTATCTCCCCTTGCGATTACCCTACCAACGTCTTTGATCATACAATCAAAAGATATGATCCATTATTATGTTTCCTTCAATAGCACCATACAAAGAGAAAGATACTTGAGTCCTTCCTCTATTTCCTATCATCATTCCATCACCTTCCCAAAAAGTAAACAAGTTAAAAAAAAGTCAAAAAAATTCTTTCCTTGAACATCTAGCAAACAGGCATCTTGGTAACACAAAAAAAAAGAAATAATTTCTTTCAATAGTGAAAAATTGGCAAATAGATGCTTTGGACAAGTATTGTGATGAAAACTTGGAAAAAAGGCATCATGGGTAAGTTATGTACTTCTTGTATTCCATACTTGGGGGTAGGTTCATCCATGATATCCCATCATATTATATTCCTTTCATTTAATCCATTATCCTATGTCCCTCATATCCCTTATCAACATCCATATTTCCTTTGTCCCAACTATGATCTTGACAAGGCTGGTGATCTCCCTAGAAGCACCACATGTCCTATCTACTTCATGTTTCTTGCATCCCTTTGGTCCATCTTCCTTATCCTATCTACATCCCTTTGGTTTGTATCCCTTATCCTATCCACACCACTTTGGTCCATATTTCCTATCTTATTGCAACCCTCAGTCCATATCCCTTATCTTATCCATTCTTGACCTTGCTTGTCCCATCATTATCCTATCCAAATCCCTCTCTTGGTCTTGATTGTTAATAAAGACATAAAATGAGAAATGTTTTTTCAACATCCTCTTGACATGTCTACTCCTATAAACCACATACCATTTAGTTCACCATTTCATTACCCTATCTTGTCATATCCAATCCCTAAACTTGGTAAAAACAAATTATCCCATCTTTTGGATAGTCCTTGGCATGCAAATAGCTCCAAGATGTACCAAGAGACCTTTGGCCTTCATCCTACTACTCTACCTCCATCTCCACATTCTTATGGGAGACCTTCTCAAAATAAAAAATCTGCCACTAGCTCTCCTCAGATAGTATATGATGGTGCCTTTTTCAAGGCTACAACACCCCTAGAAGATGAAGAAGAAGAAATAGCTATCATAGCTTGGCTTTACATATTAGGAAAAGAAATATCTGAAATGACTACTCCACCTCCAAATTTAGAACAAGAGCCCTATAGTGAAGGCTTCAAGATCATGAAGCACTTTGGATACAATGGAAGTGGTCCTATAGCAATGAATGACAATGATTTCCTAAAACCCATTGAGGCTACAGGTCGCTGCACAAAAGACACTACTGGCTTAGGATTTTAAAAGACTCCCTTTCATTTAGGGACCAAGAAATTTGTGCAAGAGCTAGAACCTAAACTGGAATTTGAAGATACTACTCCAGAGGTAAATCCAGAGACCAGCTTTGATGAGGATACTTTCCCATACCCTAATCCTCCAAAATTTGCTGCACTCCTTGCATAACCAAATGAGCCTATCATACCTATCCATATGGTGGAGATTGATACTAATATTGATTCTGATGACACTGCTTTGGTGCATTGACTCACATATGACCAATGGAAAGAAATAATGAAATTGATAATTCTAGCTTTCAGGGTGAACAATATATACCACCACATTTCCAAAAGTAGTTTGAGCAAGATCAACTTCAAGAAAACATTAATGCCACAAGAAATGAAGATGAGTCAGATGATATAGCTAGTGCTAATGGGATTCCCACATCAAGTACTGACTCACATGAATATGAGTTTGACTCTTTGTCTAACGCTAATTTTGATGTAGACATAAATACTGATCATGTATATGAAAACCTTCTTGAGGTAGGTGAAGGGTCTAGTGCTAGGACACACAAATTAGACACTATTGGTGTCAAATTGTCCTCTACTTTTGATGTGGGGTCTCATAGGGATTCAAATGCTCCTTTGGATGAAATTTCTCTAGGTCTTCACTTGCTTGTCCACACTTTTGATGATTATACTATGAACATAATTGAACCAGCCACTACTACTCTTTCACCCTGCTATCCCGATCTGATAAACTAGAACTCCCCTTCCTCATCCAATGAAGTCCTAACATTCTAGAATGATTACACTCTAGCCTACTACCTCCATTCTATTGAACTTGTAATGTCCTCCACCAGCAAAAGCAGTGTGAGCATGACAGAGGCAGATATCAAGTATCTTAGTCAAAAAATTAAAAGAAGAAAAAATAGATGATATGATGGTAAAAACCACATCGTGGCAGTATCAGAGCCAAAAATAGTAAAAATAAAAGACGTATCCAAGGGTGAAAACCTCTTTGAGGCATCCAAGGATGAGATACTTGATACTCTCCCGAGCCACTTTCAAGAGAGATCATCAGTGTTGATTGAGCTGACACAACCAATGAATTTTGGTACAGAGGCTGCTCCACAAATTATTCATCTAGCACAGTCATTATCTACAAAAGAAAAGGAAGAGTTCACTAGCTTCTTTCAAAGCAATAAAATAAACTTTGCATGGACTTACTCTGATATGCATAGATTAGACCTCAATCTAATCATGCATCATCTATCCATTGCACCAGGTATCAAACCTGCCAAACAAAAGATGTGAAAGATGCATCCACACATGGCACTTTTAGTCAAAGCAGAGCTAGAGAAACTTCTTAAGACTGATTATGTAGAGTGGATTTCAAATATTGTTCTAGTCACAAAACATGATAAATCCATTCGTGTGTGAACAAAATTTCAGGATCTAAATAAGGCATGTCCAAAAGATGACTTCCCATTGCCTAATATTGATATGGTAGTAGACATGACAGTGGGCTATGAAATGTATTCCTTGATGGATGGCTTTTCTAGCTATAATCAAAAAAAATTGTGCCAGAAGATCAAGAAAAGACTACTTTCACATGTGCTTGGGGAACCTTTTGCTGGAATGTCATGCCATTTGGGCTTAAGAATGCTGGAGCAACATATTAGAGAGTTGTCACTACCATTTTCCATGATATGATGCATAAGACAATGTATATTATGTGGATGATACTTTGGCCAAAAGCATGCATCAAAAAACTTACCTTATAGATTTGGGTCCCATTGTTGACCGCATGGAACAATTTAGTCTCAGACTTAATCCCAAAAAATGTGTGTTTGGTGTCACTTCTGGGAAACTCTTGGGTTACATCATTTTAGCTAAAGGCATAAAAGTTGATCCAGAAAAATTTCAAGCTATTATGGAAATGCCTCCACCTAAGAACATTAGTTAGATGAGAGGACTTCAGGGAAGGCTACAATCTATCCAGCACTTCATTTCATAGTTGGCTGACAAATCACAACCATTCACTGAAACTCTACATAAAGTTGTGACCTATGAATGGAATGAAGAATGTGACAAGGGACTCACTCAAATTAAATAGTATCTGGCTAATCCACCAACTTTGATGCCTCCTATTCATGGGAAGCTACTCATACTATACATCTCGGCTACGAAAACATCTTTGGGTGCTCTCCTAGCTCAAGAGGATCAGAACAACAAAGAGAGAGACATTTATTATATCAACAGAACATTGGCTTCTTATGAAATGAACTATTTAGTCATTGAAAAAGCTTGTCTAGTAGTGGTGTTTTCTTCACAGAAACTATGACATTATATATTGGCTCACACTATGAGACTCATTGCAAAAATTGATCCACTAAAGTACTTACTGAGAAAGGCTGCCCTCACGGGTAGATTAGCAAAATGGGTTATGATACTTAGTGAATTTGACATTAAGTATGTATAAATAAAAGCTATTAAAGGACAAGCAATTGCTGATCAGTTGGCGAAAGCTCCTCTAAAAGATCACCAGCCTTTGAACATTGAATTCCTAGATGAATCCATCATGCTTCTCATGCATCAGTCTTGGAGCATGTTCTTTGATGGATCATTCACTCAGCAAGGATCAGGTGCAGGCATTCTTTTTATAACACCTCAAAGATACTCATTGCCTAAAGCTTATAAAATGTTGTTTACCTGCACAAACAACATAGCTGAATATGAAGCTCTCATCAATGGTATGAAGATAGCCATTGAATGGTGTGGAGATGAGCTCAAGGTCTTTGGAGACTCTTAGTTAATCATCAACCAAGTTAATGATGTCTATCAAACAAAAGATGACAAGCTAGTGCCTTACAAATGAATGGTGGATGATCTCAAACTATATTTTGCACACATCTCTTTCCAACAAGTTCCAAGGGCAGACAATAAAGTAGCCAATGCTATGGCCTCTCTTGCCTCAATGTTACAGATGCTAGAAAATGACTTCAGACATGAATTCCTAGTGGAGACATTATGCTACCCAGCCTATGACATTCCTGAATCTAGGATGATCTGTTCAATCATTGGACATGATTCATCCTGCTACCACCATATCTATTCCTACCTCTATGACCAAATCATTACAGACACCTATACCAGGAATGAAAAATGTCACCTAATTCATAATGCTTCACGGTATGTCATCATAGAAAATGACTTGTATAGACAGGGTCTAGACGGTACCCTCCTTAGGTGTCTAGAACTTGATGAGTCCAAACATGTGTTAGCTGAGGTACATGAAGGTATCTATGGGTCTCATTTGAGTGGTTTGATGCTAGCTCATAAACTTATTAGAGCTGGTTACTACTGGCCAGATATGGAGAAATAAGCTATTCAATATGCGAAGGCTTGTAAACAATACCAATTCCATAGAAATCTGATCCATGCTCTTGCTAAAGAGCTTATTCCTTTCATTTTTTTTTGTCCATTTCAGCAATAGGCCTTTGATTTGGTGGGTTAGATACATCCTTCTTCTTCAAAAGGGCACAAATTCATCATCACCACTATAGACTACTTTACTAAATGGGTTGAGGTAGTACCTCTGACTATAGCTGATGGCAAGTTTGTGGTTATGTTTATACTAAAATATATCATCTGTAGATATGGTGTACCCTCATCCATTATCACTGACAATGGGGGACAATTCAAGAACAAGGACCTGAAAGAGTTATTCACTAAATTTAGGATTATTCAGCATTGGTTGTCTATCTATTATCCCCAGGGTAATGGACAAGCAGAAGCTTCTAATAAGACAATTCTCAAAATCTTGCACAGAATAGTTCATAAATCTGGTAGAGGTTGGAACCTCTAGATTAATTTGGCTTTATGGGCCTATAGAAAAAGCATTCAAACACCAACGGGGGCCACACCCTTTGCCTTGGTTTATGGAGAAGATGCAGTATTTCCTATTGAGGTTGAGATTCCCACATTGTGAGTCTCTCTGAAGGGCCTCATCACTGAAGAAGACAATAGAATATCCCAGCTACAAGAGCTAGAGTTACTAGATGAACGCCGGAAGGTGGCATTTGATCCTCTTTGAGCATAACAAAAGAGAATATCAAAAGCCTACAATAAGAAAGTCAGACAAAGGGAATTCCAAGTGGGTGATCTCATCCTGAGAGAAAACCCCAAGAATCAGCAACAATGGGTCTAGAAAGGGAAATTTGAACCAAACTGGCTTGGTCCATACATTACTACTACAGGATTTGGATCTGGTGCTTATCAAATCTCCACCACTGAAGGAGAGAAACTCAAAGAGTCAATCAATGCTCTTCATCTGAAGTTCTACAGATGAGACATTCTCTATATGCTCATGTACATACTTATTGATCCTAAAAAAAATCCTAAAAATGATATATTGTCAAAAAATCCTAAAAATTGTAAAATGTCCTGAAAAAAATGATCATCTTAGTGAAAACTTGGCAAACAGGTGCTTTGATGTATCTATTATCCTAGTGAAAACCTGGTAAACAGGTGCCTTGATAATACTAAAAAAAAATAGAAAATTTGAAAAAATACAAAAAAAATAAAATAAAAATACAAAAAAAAATAAAATATTCAAAAAATACAAAAAAATCAAAAAGAGAAAAGTACAAAAAAATTGAAAAAGAAGAAAAATGTGCCATTGATGAAAACCTGGTAAACAGGCATCATGGTAGCAAAAATAGAATCTCTGCCAAGATGGTGAAAACCTGGTAAACAGGCACCTCTTGTTTCCTGAAGCTATATCTCATATCATCATCTCTTGGCTCTTAGTTTCCTGCTTTAGTTTCCTTGCATTCCTACTTTAGTTTGCTTTCTTTCTTTCCTACTTTAGTCTGTTTCCCACTTTGGTTTTCCAACTCATGGACTTGCCTTTAGTTATCCTCGAGATTTTCCTCAACTCTTCATGGATTGGAATTGGTCACACTTGGGGGCACCTTCCTAGTCTAGGAGGCATGGTCCTATCACTTTCGGAGATGCTTTCTTGCATCAATCACTAGTGGTTCTCATTACGTCTGCCTACTAATGCCTAGCTACTTATGAGATTTCTCTCCTTAAGGATCTCTCATGTGTCGGTCACCAGTGGTTCTCACTATGCCTACCTACTGATACCTAGCTCTCGTTCAAACCCCTCTCTTTCGAGATATCTTCCTTACATCAGTCACTAGTGTTTCTCACTGTGTCTGTCTGTTGATGTTTTATTCATGCTTAATTCTCTTTTTTTGAGAATCTTCCTTGTATCAGTCACTAGTGGTTCTTACTGCATTGACCTACCGATACTTGGTTCATGCTCTGATATCTTCTTGAGACTTTATCTCTTGTGACGGTCACTAGTGGTTCTCACTGCATCTGCCTACTGTCGCTGTCCCATTGAGACTTTGAACATTGTACATTTCTAATTTGACTTCAATCCGCTTGAACACAAACTTAAACTGAAACTAAAACTAAATTTGTGTTTCTTTGAAGTGTGCTGAGCTTTTCCTTTGAGTGCTTGTTTTTTTGCTTTATCATTTCCCATCGAGAAAATCTAAGACATCTTTCTTGACTGAGAAACATGAAGACTGAGAGCATGATCCTTTTCTTTTCTTTTTGTTTGCTGGTTTAGTTCCAATGATCTAATGAATCTATCTAAGAGGGGTGTTTGTCTATAAGAGCCTTTATCTTGTATTGGATGGCCATGCATACCTTGACTCCTTTTATATGGATGCTTTGGTGAGGTTGGTTCTTCTTCTTGTTTGTTTGAGTGACTTCTTTCTGCTACCGATGAAATTGCAAACGCTTGTCCTGCTGAGTGAACATAAGGGTCACTGCAAGCAATCTTTGGCAAAAGAAGTAACTCTTGTGTGTCTGGTGTGTTTGTTCACAAGAAACATTTAGGTCATTCTAGCAGTTATGCTTTGATGCTTATGTTAACTTGCTAAATTAAAAGGAATAGGTGTTTAGGTCATTTTGGCTTCTTGTGCCTTAATGCTTATACCTCATTCTGACAAATCTGAGACTTATGTCATATTCATATTTTCATGATTGCAATGTCAGTGAGGATTGTATGGCATCTTGTGAATGTCCATTGCTAAAAACTCTATGATGATAATTCGATGAGTCCAACAACCAAGTCCTAGGGTTGCATCTAGTTTAGGCCTTCATTTTCATTCTAGACTTGCATTGAGACAGTGTTTGGTGCTCTCCTGATTGTCTTTTAGATCTCTTCATTGAAGGTTCTCATCTTTTGTCTTGAGTTCATCTTGGTTGCACAAGTGTCCAGTCCTCACTCTCAATCTTCAAAACATTCTTTTGATTAGTACCTATCATATATTGCTACATCCTACATGAGATGATTAGTAGCACATACATTTCATATCCATTGTATTATCATAAATCTGTATGCATACATTTTACATCTACATATACATGTGCATCCATTATAAGCATAACCCAAATCATACATTACATTTTTCATCCATTATATGCATATCCATCTACCATCTATCATTGCATTTAAACATGTGCATCTCATACATATCTACTCCATACATCTAAATCATCTAGGAAATATCTCATAAAACATGAACATCAAAGTAGTATATAAACAAGTACAATGATATCAAAATAGAAATCTCATATATATATATATATATATATATATATATATATCAGTTGAATCAATGTCATGTACAAAAGAAGGATGGTACTTGAGGACTGTATAAAAAATATGGAGAGCTACAATGTGTGTATCAAGCTAAAGCTAACTCTACCCCTCACCACCTAGAGGAGGTGGTGGTAGTGGTCCCTGTGCTGGTGCCTATGGAGGTGGCATCAATCTCTAGGGAGGAGGCATCGGTCTCTGTAGAGGTGCCTGTGGAGGTGCCTGCTATGGGGGTGCTTGTGGTGCTCTAGCATACTTAGAAAATGGAGGCACCTGCTCTGACAAATTTGGAATGACCCCGCAATATGCTGTGTAATAATAAGCTACCTGAGTAGCCTCATATCTGGTCTCTATCCATGACTGTGCTAACTCCTCTCGTAGCTCTCTGATCTCCCACTCTTGATCAGCCATGTGGGTCTCCTATATGATGACTTGTGTATGGTAGTCATCTCTCTTGTGCTGAACCTGCCTAACCCTCTCCTGGGTCTTTCTAAGAGCCTCCTATAGCTATGGTGCATGTGCTCCTATAGGAACATCCTGCATATCTGTATCATCAACCAGAGGTGTCTGCTATGATGGATCCCCTATCCTCTTCCTGGTGGATCTCTGCTGAGTCCCACTACTCCCAACACCTACATCTGACCCCATAGTCCTCGGGGGGATATCCACTCGCCTTGTCCGTGGCCTTAGCACTCTCTATCTCTACTACTACTATGGCCCCTACTGTACAACTTGCTATTGTACTGGTACCTAATGTGGCTACTCCTATACAGGCTGTTGATGTGCTCTATCCCGTCCTAGTAGGATCTATAAATCTAGGGAAGGGATGAGCTAGGAAGTGATCTCTATATGAAGGTGTCATCCTTGCATTGGTGACATCTACCATATAATCCCAATGTGCCGCAGGTACTCATGCCTCAATTGCACATCTGCCCAGATCTAATCTCTGGTGCCACCCCTTCTTCTCCTCATTGGAAAAGTGGGCATAGGGGTAGTACTCTTGGGAGATGTCCTACTGTCTCCCAAACTGATGCAATACACATGTGACAAGAAAATGCTCAATAATAGTAACATTGTGACCAATCAGTGGATGTGAACAAACATGTGTGATAATTCATGCTGAGAATCATCCCACAGCTTGGTAGCAACCCAAGGTCTCCAAACAACAACTGCCATGTCATCAAGCTATCTAGGCCACTACTCTATCTTACCTAGCAATGGCTGAGTCATCAAACCTATGTACCTATATATGTAAGGCTCAAGCTACTGCCGTGTATCATGGAATATAGGCCTACAAATAGGGAGATGCTCCCAAGCCTAGATCTGTAGGATGAATATGCCTACTGCCATGGTCCTAGCCCTTTGATACATGATCTTGTGCATCTCATGGTACATATGGTCAAGCATGCACTCACCCCATCTGATTCTGACTGCTGGTCTGGCCAGCATCCGCTATAGTATTGAACCCCAGCTGCACTCCAAACCATGTTTACCTTGATCAGGAAACAAGTAGCAACTCAGGAACATAGAAAGTATAATGGCTAATGGGTGAGCACCACTGTACTTGCTGATCAAATCCTCCCAAGAGATGGCCCGGTCCATCACTAGCCCATCTCAGAATATGATCTTCAATGCCACTCTGCCTACTCTCGACTATACATCATACTCTACTCGAGCACCATGGATGGGTATCAGCAAGAACTTGTAAATATCCGCAGGAGTGACTATCATCTTCCCTAGTGGCAAATGAAAGGTCTTCGCCTCCAAATGGAAATGCTCAACAAGTGCACCGAGAAGACTGTGATTTACCTAAATTTTGGGTATATCACGTAAGTATCCTAATCCTAGCCTGTTAATGTGGGCATTCTCAACATCTGTCAATCTCTGGACTAGTGTGGTGATCACTGGATGATGTGACCAGAAGGCGACGTTGGGGAAGTCAACTTGCAAACCAAGCAATGACATTGGATCCGTATCTCAACATGATAGTTTCTCAAAGTAATAACAACAAATGAGGCTACACATTTATCCTAAAAGGACTCTGGAATGTTTTATTTGGCTGAATTTATGCAAAATTGGAGGAAGATTTCAAACACTGTAGAAATTTCCCACATGAGGAAACTATTCCCTTGCATGAGATGGGATCTCTTCTTGTGCGAGAAGAAGAAACTTCGCACAACATCAGCTAGCGCTTCGCGCAAGCTTGCAAAAAGACCCTAGGTGAGGAAACCCTAACCCATGCAAGGAAACTATTTCCTTGCATGAGAGGACACCTAGGCCAGCTCGAGGAAACTATTTCTTCATGTGAGACTTGAAGAACATGACCTAAAACATGCTAAATCTAGCCTAAATCGACCTAGAAAGTAGTAAAATTGAAATGCAAGGAGGTTTATTGACTACTTACAGGTGCGTCATACTCCGGTGGCCAAGTGTATTGTTAAGAGTGCTCAAATCGATGTGTGTGCACTTGGATGCCCTCCATTCTCTCTCAGAGCTCAAATCACAAGAAGACAAAAGTGAATAATGAATTGAAAATGACCCCTCCAGGCCTTATATAGCTTTTGACCTAATTTTTGAAAGTGCTCCATTTTGTGCAAAAATTTCACCCTTGGCTAAATCAACTAGTCTGAATCCATTTTCAGGATCAAAATCAAAATTTGACATCTCTAGATAGCTCAAAATGGCATTTTAAATTCTAGGATCCTTTAGGATCGGATGCTTGTGCAGTCAGTCTTCTGGCGTCATTTTCCTGCCAGATCCTCATCTTTTCATCATCCTCTAGTCAAATTTGGTCAATCATGGTCAAACTTGGTCAATAAGACCTCCCAACTACTTCAAATTACTTCTACAACTCCTTGAATCTAGTTTGATTGCTTCTATTTTGCAACCTCTTGTTGTCAATCATCCTTCTGATATGTCATCTTTCAATTTTGCTCTCGAGGGGGCAGGATGATTACATCATTTGAATCTTGTCAAACCAGTCTCATATTGATCTGATCTAAATCAAAGTCCTCATTGCTTGGGGCATCTCATCTCTAGGGGCATCTTCGTGCCTCACATCTTGTCATCTTGTCATCTATCTTTTAGGTATCTAAGAAATCTATCTCAGATACTCAGGAATCAAGCTTCATTCTGGAGATGGTTCTTGAAATCTATTGGGTATTGGGGCAATCTAACCCTAATTCCTAGGACTCAAGCTTTGTTCTAGAGATGGCTCTCAAAATCTCTTTAGACCATTATTTGGGCAATGTAACCCAAGTTTCAAAGGGCTGAGCTTTGTATTGGGGCAATCTAACCCTAATTCTAGAGATTAGTCCTAAATTTGCATTTGTCATCATTCGATCAATCGGTATTGGGGTAATCTAACCCTAATTTTGGTCTCCTCTCAAGTGTCATTAGACCATTTGCAATCTAACTTAGACTTCGGAGAATCATGCCTCATTTTGGAGGTGGTTCTATAATTCGATCTATTGTAGTGTCTTGGCATCCTAACCTAGACTTCCAAGGGTTAAGCTCCGTTATGGGGATAATCCTGAAACCTCATCTATTGCATTAGACTATTCTTTGAATCAACACGCTGCTCGCACATCAATTCAAAGAGGGGAAAATGTAATACCCCAAAATTGGTACCTAATAATTCAATCAATTTTAGTGCATTTTTCTTCAATTTTACATCATCAAAGTCCTATTTTACTAGGCAATTTTCTCTCTCCTACCTGACTTTATTTGACTTGATGTCAATTGCAAAAACCCTAATTTGCATTAATCTCACACTATAATTAATTCCTAAGTATTTGACTTTATTAGCTAAATAATCCCACTGATAAATTGATTTAATTCTAAAGTCCTAAGTGCTTTAAATTAAATTAAAATCCACCCCCTTTAGCTAATACACATAAAAAGGAATTAATCTTATTTAGTTATTTGAATGGACACCTATTTATTTGAATTTAATAATTTAAATTACTTGAAAGGTCACCCATATGTGGCAATAATTCATTCTCTTAATTAAATAAATCTTTCAATATTTGTCTCAATTGGGAATGAAGAGTCAACCGTTTCATTTCAAGAACCTCTTCATTTCTATCCCAGGCTTGTCTATATTATGAACCCTCTTCTTCATTCAAAAGAAGGAAACTATGAGAGTAACTAAACTATAGCCAATTTTAGTCTCAATTCCCATATTTTCAAGCTTTCATTGCAATTAGTTTAATTCTCATTTTAGTGTTAATTGCATTCTCATACTAGCATAATTTTCTTATTATTTCTTAGCTTAATTTGTAGATTTCTCTCATGTTCTTAGTGTAATTGCATCCTCATTCTTAGAATTAATTGCACATTCATCTTAGATTAATTTCATTTTGTTCAATCTTTCATGCTTTTAAATCCTTCATCTTAGTTTGGTCTAATGGTTGTTGGCTCTCCAATCTAAGAGTAATTAAACACCCCAACTAATTAGGAGGCAATAGGTCGATTCACTATGAATTTGTGAATTGAGTAATTCATACTCATTTTCATAATTCAATTTGTGAGCAATGGCTATGTTGTGTCTATGGTTGGATTAGAGGTCCATGTTCAGCTATAAACACTACCTGCTCATTAGTGGGTGGTTGTTCTATAGCAGGAAGGCCATGTACTGAATAACCATCATCACTATCTTCTTTATACTCTAAAGAAGAATGTTTTTCTTTTTCTCTCTCCTTATCATAAATTTGGCCTTCTAGTGAATTTACTAATGCATTATAGTTGGCCATCATTTGTTCCAACCTCTGTAAGTAAGGCAATGTAGGAAAGAAGCCTCCCAAAGGAATTCCCTTTTTTTTTAATTGTTTCTCTAATGACAACAAATCTTGAAATTGTTGTGCTCTCCTTTGTATCTCATCTTCTTCCTAGATGTTTCTTATGAGATCCTCTTCTGGACAAGGATCATGTCTATAATTAATGGGGATGGTAGGTGTGTAAAAATTTCTTGCGGTTACAATAAATCTTCAGTATCCACATACCTATACAAGGCAACAGTCATTATAAAGTGGCCTAACCAATCAGTTACCTGATTCAAAGCATTATTTCCAATTGTAAAATTATAGACCTTGAAGTGCCTTGGGGTAAAATTACCCTTCCTATGTGGGGCCAAATGTTCTTTGTTAGTCACCACAAGCTACCAAATAAATTCCAGTACTGCAATTCTGGGTGGCACATAAAAGGGAAGAATGTGAGGTGGTTGAGGGAACCCATAAACTCTAATCATTTTAAATTCTTTTTCATAATATAAATCACCCCAATTGTGATTTCCTATCCATTTGTCAACAAATTGACATGGCATTAATAATTGTAGAGCCTTAATTGGTAGCCTGCACAAGTTTACTCCTAAGCTGAACAAGATTGGTTGTACCATCCAATTCTAAAATGTAGAGAAATCGTTCTCTCTTAAAGTAAAATTCCAGGCCCTCAACCAAAATTGGACTAGGTTGGGCTAACCATTCCACATCATCCTAGGTTGGAGATACTATAAATCCATGATGTGATAATTGTGAAACAAAATGAGATGCATTAATAGAGAATAATGCATAAACCTAGGGGATGGCTCCTTCTTTCGAATTGATTCAAAACCCTCATGAATTTTATTTATAACATACCCTATGTAGTCATAAATTGTACTCACATAGGGACTCTTCAAGTCTAGTACCATCATCAAAATGTCTGAGGAAATTCTCTGAGTACCACCATCCACTCCCAATACTCTGCATAATCCATAAGCAATTTACTTGATGTAGAAACTCAAGTCTTTATAAAAGTATGGGGCAGTCCTAGGTACTGATGCAATATAATTCTTGTTGGGTTTAGGGACATGATTTTAAATTTCCCTTGAAACTAGGGTTGATTCCCTAACATATCTGTTTACCTGGGCTTGCAAGTTTATCTCTGTTGCTATTGGGACATATATATTAAAAGCTCTCATAAAGGAATTCCTATCCAATGTCACCAAGGCTGAACCATCATCCTTTCTAAAATTCTTAGACAGAGGGTCATATCTATTTTCCAACTCTAACAATAGATCTATATCCAGAAAAACATCAGGTATAATTAACCTAGCTAACCTTGAGGTCCAAGGGTTTGAAAATGACACCGGGCTTTTAGAATTCTTATAGAAATATTAAAATAAACACATAACAAACACATCATGTATCTTGGCATCTCTATAGAATGCTAGGTTATCAAAAAAAACTTCGTCACTGACCTTTTTATTCTACGTGGAACCAGGCAATAAGGTGATGAACTCATCTGAATAACTCTCTTTTCCTTTCGTATCACCTTTTTCTTTGCCTCCCTTACTGGTAGAAGCTTCGCTCATTTCTAGCTGACTCATATTGATCAATTGATAGAAGCCCTTATTGAATTTTAGAACTCTTGAAACCTCTGAATACTGAAACACTCAGAAAATCACGCAATTCTCTCACTCTGGCTCTCTGAATGCTTGGTGAATTGAAAATGAGCAACGATTATTTGTATTTATTCTAAGGAATTGAATGCATCAATCCGTTCGAGACCAAAGCTTTCTAATTCATGTCACTTAAGTCATTACTTGGCAAGCTCTGGATTCAATTTACTAGCTGTGAGCCTGGAAAATGATAGACAATCAAATTTTGAGTTCTAGCAACCTAGAGACTACATAGCTCCTCATAGTTGCTGAAAGACTTGGCACTTTTTATTATTTTTTAGAGATCAAGTGACTAAAGAGAATTTTAATTATTCGTCAAATGTTTTACTCTTTTGACAACTTATCTTGAGACTTGGTGACTGAGGAAAGAATCACAGTCGCTGAATATTTTAGCTCTTCATGATTTTGTTTAGTGATTCAATGATTACCATTAGATCTTAATCTAACGGTCTTCTTTAAGTCTCTTAAAACTTTAATCTTTGTATACTGAGACTTAGCGACTATAGTCCATCTCCTTGTCGCTGAAAGATTTATCTTTTATTGATTCCATCTCGATACCACATGACTACTGTTAGATCTTAATCGAACAACTCACATTAAGTCTCTTATACCTTTACTTTCTTACCATAATCATTGAGAGACTTAGCCATTGTAGAGAGTCTATTAATCACCAAATGCTTATTGAATTTTCAAATTTTTTTGGAGATCATGTGATTGAAGGAAGTCTCTTGATTGTTGCAACTTTCATCAAACCTTAAATTCATCTAGCGACTTAACGCTAGCCACAAGATCTTAATCTGACGGTGCTCATCATTTGAAATAAAAACTTTGATATATTAAAGATATCAAAATTAAACACCAACCACATGATCTTAATCCAATGGTATTTGATCAATCTCTAGAGTTTTTGAGTGACATCATCTTTATCAAATGACTGAGAGATAGTCGTGAGATCTTTGCTTTGAAGGGAGACAATCAACGATAGTCGCACGATCTCAAGATCTCTTCCTTGACTTTGACTTTCTCAGGAGATCTGAAAACTATATGAATATATCACTGCTTTATTACATCTGGAGACTTAATGACTATGGTTATATCATAGTCACTGAAAGATTTCTTATTTTACCATTTTATCTAGAGACTGCCTAACTGAGGGTATATTGGTTCTAAAGACTGGGCAACTATAGTTATACTTAAAACATTTTTCAATGTAGTCACTAGATCTCATAAATCACTTCAACCTATTTGGAGACCTCCCGACTAAAGGCATCCACTAATTCACTCATAACAAGAGAATATTCCTATGACTTAATGGACATTGCGCGACTGAAGTGTTTCAGGATGTCGCTTGATTAAAAGGAATATTCTGGATTTCTTAGGAGACTAAGAGACCAATCGTAAAAAGATTAAAGGCACATGCAGAAAGATTTTAAGTGATTTTCAAAAAGTGATGGCAAATTAGAACTCGACTAGGTATTTCTAGGGTTTTTGGATTTTTAAGCATATTTTGACCTAGCACTTAGGGTTTTTAACACTTTGATCAAATTTTAAGCTCTTAGGATGGTAATTTTTAAGATATTTTCAACACAAAAATAGGGAAAACCTTCAAGGAATCAAAGATTTGATTGGTAAATTTTGAGAACTAAGAATATTACCAACACAACGCTTAGAATTGCATTGTATCAAAGAGGGGCAAATGTAGACACCCAAAAATGGACATCTTGCGAACTAACTTTTAATGCAATAATCCTTCCTCCATTAATTAATAGTTTTTAAATCATTAATTAATAATCTATTTCTTCTATAACCTAGTCTCTTAATCCTTTAATCATTCTTCAAAAGTTAATTAAATAATTAATCTTTATTAGTTAATCGAGTTCCATTTCTATAGTTTGAATTTAATTATTCAAACTTATTAATTATTCCTCTGAAGTTAATTTAATTTCCTCAAATTAAATTAATGTCATCTCAAATTCCCATTAATTCTATTTCAAATTAATTTGGTACTAATTTCATCATATTCTAAAAATTAAATTTTTAGTTCAATTTTGATTTTCAAAATCCAAAAAAATCTCATTTATGAGCATTATTAATTTATGAAAATCAAATATCTTTCAAAATCAAAAACTTTCCATTTACTTCTATTTCCATTTTCAACTCCCCGCTTTTAGAGTTGAATTGGAAACCTATCAGCTTCTTATTCAGTCTTATCTCTTCACACTCGTTGATTCTTGGTTTTCCTTGATCAATCTTGATCGTTGATTTTAACTTGGTTTTCTATATAATCAACTGTCAATCTTCACAATATCATCACAAATTTACACATCAAATCTCTGTCAGTTTGTCAATCAAGACTTTAGCAATCACATAGTTTTTTAGCAATCCATTACCTTATTTTCTCAAAGTTTTGGAGTCGAAGTGCTACAAAAATCATTACCGAGTGCATCATTTCCTACCAAAGAAGAGAAGCAACAAAAGGCTAAGGTGTTCAACTAGTTTGCATGTTTTTTTATATGTTTGTTTCTAGTTGATTATATTTCTTATTTTGTTGTCCATAGGCATTCATTTAGTATTTGTTTGATTTCTTTGATTAGATAGATTAGTGCTACTAACCGTTGTTTTTTAGTGTGCATATTTAAGCCTATACAATCATGAATTTTCGTATTAGTGCTATCATTTATTTAACACATGGCTTGGAAAAACTACTTATTTCTTTGTCTACATCATCACATCACCTTAAAAAAAAATCCAAGTTTGAATGGTCAGGCCACATGATTGTTCATTGTGCAGATAAACGAGCTATTGAGGTATAATTTGTGATGGATGTCAGAGAGTGGAAAATAAGCCTATAATTCAATTTATCAAACCATCAATGATAATATTACATGCTATAACAACTAAAAAAAAGTTTCTTTGCTTTTATTAAGCACATCAAGTACTTGAAAAACAAAGTTATGAAAAGGGATATGTGATAGAGTGGAAATGAGGATGAAACATATAACAGTAAGAGGAAGCATGTGAAGACCCATGTAAAGACAATAAACAACCAAACTATTTAGAGTTTTTATTAACCAACCAAACTATAATTTCCTGTTATAAGACAATTCTTATACTTTGGTAAATCATCAAATTAGAAAATTGTACCTATTTGTAAACTTGTCATATGTTTTTTCAAATAGTGTATCCAAAGTTCAAAATACACTGTTGAATTACTTATTACTTAGTTGAAAATAAAAAATAATGATATTTTGATTATCAATTAATTGATAAATACAAAATAAATAAATTTAACTGTGTATTTTGATCTTTGAATAGGCATCACCTACTTGTTGACCACTAACAAATCAAAGATACAATGCCATTATTTTTTAGGGTATTTTGTCAAAAAGTTAATAGGTTTAAATGATGCTTTCATGCTCTATGTTTAAAATTATAATGAAAACTTAATTTAACTATTATTTGTTACATATCTTAAAAATAATCTATTAAAAAAAAGAGATATCCTTGTCAAGTCTGATTTTTCCCATAAAATTCTTATTAAATTATATAACATAATTAATATATTATATATTTTATACAAATCTATAATTTAATAATATATTATTCTACTAAAAATATGTAAATACAATATTTCATGTTATACATAATTGTAATTTATTAATGTTCAAATAAAAAAGGTGTAAATTTGGAAAAATATCGATTCTTATCTATATAAAGAAGAAAAATATAAAATAAAATAAATAAATTCTAAGATTTTTTTTACAATAGTTAAAAAAAATTATTTCATTAATAATGATATTATAACATATAGTATAAATTTTTAATAATGCTATCATTTAACTTTTAAAAATAAAATATATAGTAAAATTTTATATTCTTTAAAATATATTCTATATATAATTTTAACAGTCATATTAATAAAATAATAAATATAATATAATAATTAATTATAAACTATTAATAATTAACTATATATTATTTTTTTACAATAGTTAAAAAAATTTATTTCATTAATAATTATATTATAACATATAATATAAATTTAAATTTTTAATAATGCTATTGTTTAACTTTTAAAAATAAAATACATAGTAAAATTTTCATATTCTTTAAAATATATTCTATATATAATTTTAAAGATCATATTAATAAAAAATAAATATAATATATTAATAATTAATTATACACTATTAATAATTAACTATATACTATTTTTAACTAATATTTATATAGTTTTTTAAAAAAATTTGTTAATAATATTTATATATATTTTTATTTATTTTTTTATTGGTAAAAGGCCAAAGCCAATAATTTTATTAACCATAGAACCAAAAATACAAAAACCTCGCTCAATGCAAGTGCTAGTAGGAAACAAAAGGGCTGAGAAAACCTCTAGCCTTGCCTGGGACCATAGTCCAGATTCTAATACATAATAATTTAGGAGGGCATACCCTCCAAGACCAGATCCATGAGAGTTATATATTACAAATTTCATAAGAAGCTGATCTATATCTTGTTTGAAGTGAGTCTCAAATTGTTATTTTCTTTGTCCATTCGACGGGGTTGGAAGACCTTCCTTCTAGGTTTTGTGCTCTTTATTTTTGTTTGATTCCTTTCTTATGATGTCAATCTTAATTCCTTTTGTGGGAAGCATTGTGTCTGACACAGGGGCCACTTCCATAGTCATTATACCACCTGAACATTAGCTCCTCAAGATGACTCTTGAACCTTTATTACCTAAAATAACTAAACTTTTGGTTAAGATCCTTGTTAGTATATTGTTACTAAACAAAATTCTACAAGCTAATGGTAAGAAAATACTTGTCAATTGGAGCCTAATATTAGATTTATTTTCTTAAAAGAAGATATTTGTGCCTGTACCATCCAGTCATAAGCATGTTGTGAGCCTAGTTGATCTTATTCCTGGACTTTATCAAATAAGACTAACATCATACTTTTATGAAAAGTACACTATTTTGGATACCAAATTTTAAACCTGTGATAATCCATATCCTATACTTTACTAAGAAATATGATGTTAACCATGCTTATAAAATATGAATTAACCACTTTAGCTAAGTTGACTGAAATTGCCAGGTTGGATGAATGAAATAGAATTAGTCTAAAACTCATTAAAAAGTCACTATAAATATAGAGCAATATCCATATCCTTGCTATCTTGGCCTTGTTTCGAGGCTCACATAGAATATCACGAGCAGAAAAACATAAGAGAACCAAGATAATCTCTATATATATTGACTTCAGGATAATTATATAAATTAGCTCTATTTTAGAACTGTTGACTACAAGATATAAACAAATATAACAGATTTATATAAATATTAACTTTATGATAACAAAAATCATCCAAGATTATATATATATTTGCTCTTTTTTAGATCTCGCACCATTTAAATTGTGCTATTGAACACGAGACTTAAATAAACATCATCTTCAAAGGAAAGAGGGCACATGATACAAGAAAACCATCCCGAAAGCGTATCACATCATACTATCTCAAAACATAAGAGCACCATGATAAGCCCTTTCCTAAAGCCAATATATAACATATATATATTGACTTCAAGATTAGAGATTATCACAGTAGTCAGATCTATATCTATGCATTTTCTAGTATCTAGAGCACATTGCTAAGAGGAATACCATGTATTTATAATATAGACTACTAGTCCCAACCTCAGGTTTAATGGGCCCTTATTAAATCCTTTTGTCGAATAGTTATTGTCTATCTTTATTCTTGATAGGGAATATCTCCGAGTAGTATAAAAAGTGTCATTTATTTCAATCTGAATTTTACTTAATTTATCCATCTCTATTTCCCAAGTCATTAGATGGAGGATGTATATTAGGCCCTGCTACCACATATTCATGGAATAAATTATGTATTCTAGCTGAGATTATTCACTGCTACTTATTGATCATATAAAAACTGAAGACTAGCTATTTTGTATATGACTATGTTCAAGACATTTGTCATCTACCTGTATTTAAGCTAACATATCAATGTGAATGTATAAATTTAGATATATTTAGAGTGTAATTGGCCTTCAAATTGTAATGATACCATTAGTACAAGAGCAATAACACTTACTTGGTTAATGCTTGGATAATCTATTGTCATTCTGGTCAATTGTATTATTTGATATATTGATTACTATCTATTCTTCTCTATAACCAATATTACCAATATTCCATTAATCTAATTCCTTGTTTACTCATCGATTTTGTAGAATATCGCTTTAGCCAATTATTGAAACAATTACCCAAAGGGTATAGGAGTCCTTTGGTTTATTCCTTATTTATACTTAACATTACATCATAGCTGCCTCACTACTACTGATTTTAAAATGGGGGAACTACTTGAGGCTAAGATAATATAAGCTACAATAGTCTAATATAGGAGAGCTCTTCACAATAAAACTAGTTCTAGGCATCCTCTATCAGTCCCTTGCTTGTGATTTTGAACCTTTTGAATCAAGGAGTCACTTTTTCTTTTTCTTATGGTGTTTCCCTTCTTCTAGCCACATTTCTACTAGATTATCTGACTCAGAGTTTGAAAAGCATTCCATGTCTGCATCTCCTACCTCATCTAGATGCCAATACTCATAAAACCAATTTTCCTTCAAAAGCTTCCCAATATGAATATAATTTAACAGGAAGTTCAAATTTCTTTTGATAATGAATTCTCTTTCCCTGAATGCGTTCATATTGATTGGGGTAGAAGGGATAAGTTTCCCCTTGATAGATGTCATATCATAGAACCTAGGCCTAGCAATTGTTAAGTCCTCTTTGATATTTTGGAGGACCTTATCCAGATTATCAAGAAATCTTTATTTGAAGATTCTGTAGTAGAGTCTCCTAATTTTATGTTTCTCTAAACCCTAGTAGAAAATAACCGCTACAAACATGGAAGTAATGTTGGAGTGAACTCTATACCTATCCTCATTACTCAGAAATTCTTGACCTAGGATGCGAAGGAATGCTCTAAGGATGAGGGCATGATTGTCTAGCATTACCTTCTTAATATGCTTTGCCAGTATCCTCCCTTCAAAGGCCAGTTGGATCCTATTGCAGGTAAGTTTAATTGGGGTATCCATGCTTTCCTTCGATATAGGGGTATCTTAAGCTATAGTTCAGAGTTATTACAGGGATTTCAGGATGAGAGAGGGAACTATTTTTATAAGTATCTATTCTTCAAATGCTAGTGGTAGGACATTTGGAATCCTCAAACTATTTAGATCTTTTAACAATTTCTAATCGTATCTCTTATAAATTATAGGTGAAGACGAAGGGTTATCTTTACTAAATTGGGTTTTTCTTAAATTTACATCCCATTGTTACTCTTAAATTTTGTTTAATATTTGTTCAATGTTAGAGATTCAAGTAGGGGATTTAGGGCTTGCAGCGATTTAGGGTCCAAATATTGGTTTTAAGGGAGGAAAATATAGGATACCATTTAATTACTTAATCTAACCTATACTAAAAAGATCTGAGAAAATTATAACTATACTGCAAACCAACATGACTTCTTTAAAAGAGACCCTACCACATTAACCAAAAGGATTTTTAACTGGAATTAATAAAGTAGTAGGTATTCACATATTTCTATTTACTTAATAAAGTTCTACGAGATTTACAAAAGACCTTAGACATCTGTACCATGTACACAATATATAGTAATCCTTTACACTAGCTATCTATTGTGAAGTTTGTTGGTATTCTATATATTTAAAGAACTCAAAAAGAGACACATAGTATCACTGTTCATATGGCTTCTCCCTTCTGAATCATCTTGCAATTCTAGATATTATCACCCTTCCTCATAACCATGATACACTCATCTTCAGTTGAAACCTATTTTGAGTGGTGAGTGCATCTATTGATTTCGGGGGCCATAATATGTAGATTTATAGCTTCAACTTTGTCAAGATCTCTCAGGATGTTGAAGACTTCATTCCTCCAATAGTTGAGGAGCCACTCTGTGTCCATCTCTCCAAGAAGAAGATCTTTGTAGAGGAAGTCTAGATTCCTTACCATCTTTGGCCAATGGATGTCAAACCTTCCCTCATCTTTGAAGGTCATCATAGGAATGCATTGGGATTGAGGAATTTTATCTAACTTGGATATCTCCATTTTTATCATGGTCTCCAAGCATGGAATTGTGAGTTGGTTATCAATGCAGAACACCATGTTTTCTAAACCCCCAAGAAGGTCGTCATCAAAGATGGTCCTTTCTACCTAGATGATGTCTTCTTTCCCTTTCCTTGCAAATACTAAGATGGCTATGAATTGACCAATGATACCACTGTTGGTAGTGTAAGTATATTCATTGTCAAAAAAGTGATCTCCAATAGGTCTTTCTAGCACCCTTCTAGTTGATTCTGAGAGAGGATTAAGTATCTGGTTCCATCTTTTAGGCTTGATACATCCTCTGAATGCCATCACCCTACTCCCTTTTGTTGCAAAGGCAATCAACCTTGACTCCATCACTTGAGGATTTCTCAAAAATCTTTGTGGGTGAGATTAAATTTGTAAATTTACCTGTAAAATCTAATGGGCTGCTATAAAGGTGAGTTTTGTGAAGCAGGAGTAATTGGAATCATGTTATTTACTCCTTGACATCTAGATATATGGATGTTGATTAAAAACTAAGTCATTCTCATGATTTTTGTACTTCTACATGATTTCCTATTCCTATCATAACATATCACTCCCTTTTTTAATTGAGACTACTCGTGCCTATCTTTAATACTAATTCCTCAAAAAGAGTATTGATATCTCAATCAGTGTTTATTAAGTCCTAGAAATCTCAACACTAAATCTTCATCATGGTAAGTATATTAATATTCATTAAATGTCATTAATTTTGGTATGTGTCTCCCCTCAGGTTCTTCTAAGGAGGTATGATTATTTCTAACTGTTAAGTTAATAATTTAGGTCTAACTGTCTATCACTTATTGATAATACATATTGCAGATGTAAGGGTTCAACATTTAGAGCGGTGCTAATTCTTTAAAGATTTTCTTATTAGATTTAAAGATGCATGATAGGACTATGGGGTGAAAATAAATTATCTTATTTTAAGGAACTTTGCCTACAAAATTTTCACCATCCGCTCCCCTATTTGTAAGAAGATAAGCTTTTGTATTCCCTTCTCTATAAATGTGTTTAACTTTGTATTGGGGGATAGTGTCTAGGATTTCTAAAATATCTTCTAGTTTCAAGTTGAGTTTCCAATTTGGAGTTCTCTTTGTTCTGATTGCATTAATTATTATTTGAGAGTCTTCTTCAATTTCTATTTTTGATAGGCCTAGCTATTTACATAATTTAATTCCTTCTAGGAAAACCTTACACTCTACCATGTTATTCGTTGTAGGTTTAATGGATCTAGCAAATTTAGAGATGATTTCTCCTTTCCAGTTATGAATAATTCCACCAATTCTCGCAATACCTGGGTTGCCTCGTGAGGCCCCATAAAAATTTAGTTTACACCATCCTTCCTTAGGAGGTGACCATTTACATGTAATTCTATCATTCTTAGTTTTGCTACCGCCTTTTCTGAATAATGGTGGGATAGCCAGTCTTGGCCAAAGTTTTCTAATATTATTATCCCATAGCTTAAAAGAGTTTTCATAACTAATGAGGTTTCAAAGTTTTTTATTAATAAATTCAATTATTGTTGCTTCTATCTTGTTATCAATCTCCATTCTAGTTTTTGATTTGTAAATATTATCCCATTTCATTCTTTCCATATTTCCCACAATAGTATACAGGGGGAAATTGTCCAGATATCTTTATATAAGCTTCCTTTATTTAGTGAGGGCCATGCTTTGAGAAAATCCACTATATCAAAGGACATAGTTGAGCTCCAATTTAGATATTTACTTAACCAGTTCCAACACTCTTGGGAAAATGAGCAGTTTAAGAGTAAATGGTTTACATTCTCTTCTTGGAATTCACATAGTGGGCACCTCGAAGGTCCTTCAAAGCCTAGCTTCCTAAATCTATCTGCAGTCAAAATTTTCTTTTGCAAAGCCACCCAAAGAAATATTCCTGCCTTAGGGAGGCATACTTTGTTCCAGCATAGGTTCAGAGGGATATCTAGGGTTTCCATGTTTTTTCCTTCATAATTATTTTATAACCATTCTTAACTTTATAGCTTCCATCATTTGAACTAGTCCATATCAATTTATCCTCTCTATTTTTGTGTGAGATTACTCTATCTTTGAGGATATCTTTTAGTTTTTTTTTTTTCATTATATTCTACTGGGATATCATCTATTGTTTTTTTATATTAAGTCTTCTTCTTCGAGAGATATAATCCTTTACTAAACTACCCCAAAGAGCTTTACATCTTTCTATAAACTCTTGTGAGAAGCCTAACTTAGTCAGAGGGGTAAACCCTCCCCAAGAATCTTCCCAGAAGAGGGCCTTGTCTCCTGCCCCAATATCCCATGTGAGATTCTTATTAATAACTCCTCTAGATTCAACTATAAAGTTCCAAATACGGGATCCTTTAGCATTGGAACGAGATCTGAAGATATTGATGGGATCCACATTTGAAATATATTTATTTAGAAGAATTGAGGCCCACTTGCTATTAGGTTCCTGAGTCAGTCCCCAAATTAGTTTGGCTCCTAATGCTTTATTCTGCCACTGTAATTTTTTTATACCTAATCCACCTAGGAAGATTGGTTTACATAAATTTTCCCATCTAATAAGAGCTACCTTCTTATCCTCCGTCGTACCTTGCCAATAAAAATCCCTAAGGAGTTTGTCTAGACTAGCTTTGACGTTGACTGGAAGAGGGAGTATAGACATTTGATAGGTAGGGATGGTAGTTAGTACAAATTTAATCATTGTAGCTCTACCTGCTTTAGTGATCCACTTGCCTTTCTAGTTTCCTTTTTTGTTTTGAACTTTGGATAACACTTTTTTCCATAACTTAGAACTATGCAATCTCTTATCTAGGGGGATCCCTAAATATTTACATGGGAACTTGCCTACTTTATGACCTAGGGTATTGCAAATCTGATGCACTTTTGTTGGGGTTGTATTAACAAAAAAAACTTTAGATTTACTAGGATTCACTCTTTGTCCTAATGCCTTCATATAAACATCTAAAATAACTTTGAATGCCTTTTCTTCCTTTCTATTGCACGCTCCTAGTAATATTATGTCATCTGCAAACTGCTAATGTGTTATATTAGGGATATTTTATGTTACTTTGACTCCAAAAATTTTACCTTCTAAGTGGGCCTTAGTTATAGATCTACCCAAAGCTTCTGCCATGATCACATAAAGGAAGGGGAAAAGTGGGTCACCTTGTCTAATACCACATGTGATTTCAAAGAAACCTTTAGGAGTACCATTGATTAGGAGAGATATTTTAGGCGTAGAGATACAATTGTAGATTAAATTAATCCATCGCTTGGAGAATCCAAATGCTTCCAAACACTTACACAAAAATCTCCAATCCACTTTATCATAAGATTTTTGGATGTCTAATTTAATAAGCATACATGATTCTTTGTTGTATTGTGCTATATGTACTATTTCTTGGGATATTACAATCCCATCCAAGATTGAATGTTTAGGGGAAAATCCAGTCTGTTCTTCAAAGATAATTGTGGGTAGAAAGGTCTTAAGCCTATTTGCTAGGAATTTAGAGAGGATTTTGTAGATAGTATTACAAAGGGAGATGGGACAAAAGTCCCCTGGCTCTAGAATTCATTCTTCTTAGGTATAAGTGTAAAGAAGGTATTATTAATTTCTGTTAACAATGAGCCTGAGTTTCTAGTTGTCTCTACAACTTGCCATATATCATTCCCAAGAAAATGCCAACATTTTTGGAAGAACCCTGCCTGGAAACCATCAGGTCCTGGTGCTTTCTTAGGATCTAGTTGGAATAAGGCATCTTTAACTTCTTCAATGGATAGTTTACTCTTTATCCATCTATTATTTGCTTATGTAATAATCTTGGGGATTGATGACATCATTTTATTTTGGGCTTTTAGATCAACGAATTCATGATTGTTGAATAGAGTTTGATAAAATTGTACAAATTATGCTGAAATGAGCTTGGGATCATCTTTGAGGTCTCCATTAGTGGTTCTAATCTTGGATATTCTATTTACACTTCTTTTTTTATTAGTAATATTATGAAATTTTTTTGTATTACAATCCCCTTCTCTTAACCATGTCTCTTTGGATTTCTGTTTCTAGAAGATCTCTTCCTTTAATAGGATCTCAACATGTTTAGCCATAAGATCTTTTTATTTTTTATAACTTGTTTCATTCATCCCTTGTTCTAGGACTATTTTATTTAAGCAATCTATTTCATACTCAATTTTGTTTTTTTGTTCAAAAATATTGTTGAATTTGTCCTTGCTCCAATCCAAAATCTTGTGCTTAATAATTTTTAGCTTAGTGACTAGGCAGAACATCTTCGAGCCAAAGACTTTAATCTGCTTCCACCATTGTTCAAGAAGCTACATAAAATCTTGATCTTGAAACCACATAAATTTAAATTTGAAGGGGTTTCTAAGCGGTTTAAAATTTTCTGTAATAGAGAGTCCTGGAAAATGATCAGACCCATCATTAGTAATAATTTCTTCATATGTATTGTAATCAAAATTTCTCATATCTTTGCTAATTATAAATCTATCATGTCTTTCAACAATGTAACTAAAGCCTGACCTACGGTTATTCCAAGTAAACAAACCATTATTAGTATTGATATCTATTATATTATTATCAATGACCCATTGGCTGAAGTCTTTATGTGATTGTGAGACAAATTGAGAACCACAAAATTTTTCTTTATTTTCTATGATTGCATTAAAATCCCCCCTAAAATGTGAATGTCATCTAAATTGGTCAACAACTGAATTTGTATATCCTTCCATACTTTTTTCTTCTCTGTATTAGGAATAGGGCCATAGACATTAATGAGCTTAAATTTTAAATTGTTTTTAAGCTATTGACTGATAATAGGAGCCAATTATTATGTTTTGATATTACCTCAACTACTACTTTCCTAGGATCCCATAGGGCAGCTGACTCACCAGAGGCTCCCTCAGAGTGAACTATCTCTGATTTCCATATGCCTAATTTTAGACTAAACTTCATGCTCTCATCCTTATTTAATTTAGTTTCTTGTAGTATTATTATTTCAAATTAAAATATATTAAGATATCTTTTAATTAATCTCTATTTGTTAGGGGCATTCTGATGCAGGAGCATCTCGGGTCCTTGGCAATCCCATGTCACAAAAAATATATTTGAGTTATTCTGGTTGCTTGGTTCCTTCTTTCTTACCAAGTGGTTTATTTTGAGTTCCTATTGAAGCCAACTTATGCATTTAATTTGGGTCATGGATTTAATGTTGGTATCCATGATTGGGAAGTTTGTGGACCTAGATCTGGTCATTCCTTCCATTAATTATGGATCTAAAGGATGACTTAGTTTGGTAGCCTCTTGTATAAATATAGTTGTTTGGTTGTAATTTAGGGGGAAGATCAGATAGAGATAGGAGATAGAATATTAGAGATATTTTGATAGATCCTTGCATGTTTGAGGACTTCTGTACTCATTGTAATATTTGGCCTAAATCGGGAAGGCCTTACAGATAGACATGTATGAATTGATTTGAAGTTAATATATGAATGATCTACATTTCTCTCTCCCACTGTGTT
Source organism: Chamaecyparis obtusa (assembly GCA_027943335.1). NCBI lineage: Eukaryota > Viridiplantae > Streptophyta > Pinopsida > Cupressales > Cupressaceae > Chamaecyparis > Chamaecyparis obtusa. The sequence continues at coordinate 2,734,471 of BSBK01003345.1, forward strand.
GTTGTTTTCTTTTGTGTATGTTTGAGAAAGGTGGATCTGGTTAGGGTTCACCTTAGGTCCCTTGCCCCATCCCCCTTTGTGTTAGTTGGTATCAGAGCAAGGTTAGATCTGGATGTAGGTTTGTGAATCTAGGTTTGAAGGATCCTTCTTGTGAAGCCCTAGTTGATTTGTTGTGGGGTAGAAAATTATGATTTGAATTGCAATTGAAGAGGGTTTTCAAGATGGTTCATGGGAGGTGAGATGCAAATCCAGGACTGGCAGACATGTTGAGATAGCCCAGAGAAGAGGAAGACATCTAGAAGATGTTAGTGATGATGAAATTGAGGAAGAACAAGAGAATGTGGAACCTGCACTTGTGATGGATCAGGGTGAGGATAGATTCTTGAAGGCTTTGACAAGTCTAAAGTCCACACCACATTTCAATCTTCTTGAGTATAGTGGTAAATTGGATTATGATGAATTGGTGGATTGGATCACTGAGATGGAAAAATATTTTGAGTATGAAAATGTACGTGAAGATAAGAAAGTGAAAATTGAAAGCACAAAGTTGAAGAGTCATGCATCCTTGTGGTGGGAACATCTGCAACTAGACAAAAAGAGGAAAGGCAAAGACAAAATCAAGGTATGGAGTAAAATGGTGAATACATTTAAAGGAAATTTCTTACCTTGTGATTATCAAATTAACCTAGCTAGGTGAATGCAAAGTTTGAGGCAGAAAGATAGCTCGGTAAAAGAATACACTAAGGAATTCTATAGATTAGATATCATATCTAGACATGATGAAGATGATGTGGAAATAATTTCTAGATACTTGAATGGTTTGAGAGTTTCCATCCAAACAAAAATCAGTTTGGTCAAATTGGAGAGCATTGAAGAGGCTTATCAATTTACATTGAAAGCTGAGGAGAAATTGAATAAGAGACATGAGCAAAGACAAAGAGGTAGAGGTGGTAGATTCCCTAGAGGAAGAGGTAGATCTAATGGTGAAAATAATAGATCTAAACCAGAGAAGACAAATCTAGATAAAGGCAAGATCAAATGGAAAGGTGAAAGTTCATCTAGAGGCAGAGGTAGTAACTACCGAGGTGGTTATAGTAGAGGAATTTTATGAGGAACCTGTTACAATTGTGGAGAAGAATGACATAGATCATTTGAGTGTACACATACAAGTAAGAAGGCTGGTAGCAGTAGAAATGCTTTGGTGCAAGAAGAGTCACCGAATGAGCCTAAGAAGGAAAATAACTTAATGGTAAGGAGAGCACTTTGGAATGAGGGTAAAAAGGAAGATCTGGTAAGGAAAAGTTTGTTCAAGACCAGATGTAGAGTTTTTGATAAATTTTGGAAGGTAATCATTGGCAGTGGTAGCTCAGAGAATCTAGCATCTAAGGAAATGGTCACAAAGTTGTAGTTGAAAAGGTTGCAACATCCGAATCCCTATCAGATTTCATGGATCAAAGATGAGCATACACTATTGGTAAGTGAAAAATGTTATGTGAATTTGAAAATTGGAAAGTACTATGATAAGGTGTTGTGTGACATCATGCCTATGGATTGTTGTCATATTTTATTGGGTAGACCTTGGAAATATGATAGACATGCTATATATGATGGAAGATTACATAAGTATACTATTTGAGATGATGGTAGAAGATAGATCTTGTTACCTTTGATTGAAGAGCCCATTAGTAGTGTTTGCACATCTGTGAAAGTTTTCTTGATGGAAGATTAAATTTTTTTAAGGGTTTGAAGAGGAATGATGTATGTTTTGGTGTGATTCCTAACAAACCGAGTAAAAAAAAAAAGGATAGTGTCCCTGAGGAGATTGATAAGTTACTCACTGAGTACAAGATATCATTTTTTATAATGTACCTAATTTTTTTCCATCGAAGAGAAGCATTGATCATTGCATGGATCTAATCCCTAGAGCTAGTTTACCGAATAAGGCACCTCATCGGTTAACACCTACTGAGAATCAAGAATTGAACCGACAGATTCAAGAATTGTTGGAGAAAGGTTTGATCAAAGAAAGTTTGAGTCCTTGTGCAGTACCTACTATATTGGAACCTAAGAAGAATGGAGAATGGTGAATGTGTATTGATTCTAGAGCAATCAACAAAATAACAGTGAAATATAGGTTTCCTATATCGAGAATGGGTGATATAATGGATAGTTTGACTGGAGAAAATTATTTCACCAAAATTGATTTGAAAAGTGGGTATCATCATATCAAAATCAGAGAAGGTGATTAGTGGAAGACTTCTTTCAAGACAAAAGAAAGTTCGTATGAGTGGTTGGTTATACCTTTTGGTTTAACTAATGCATCGAGTACTTTTATGAGGTTGATGAATGAAGTTTTGAAGAAATTCTTGGGTAAGTTTGTGATTGTATATCTTGATGATATTATAATATTCAGTAAGATCAGAGAAGAACATTTGTTGCATGTTAAAATTTTTTTGCAAAGATTGAAATAAGAAAAGTTGCTGATAAATCTGAAAAAGAGTTCATTTATGAAAGAGGAAATTGTGTATTTGGGATTTGTGATTTCAACTGATGGTTTAAAAATGGATCCTGAAAAGGTTGAAGCTATTCTGAATTGGCCTACACCTGAGAATGCTAGTGAGGTAAGATCATTTCATGGTTTGGCAAGTTTTTACTGAAAGCTCATTAGAAATTTCAGTTCAATTTGTAATGCTATGACTAAGACTACGAGAGGAGATAAAAGAGAATTCAAGTGGACACATGGAGCTGATAGAAGTTTTCAGACTTTGAAGTAGAAGGTTGATGAATTTATTATTTTGGCATTACCTGATTTCAATGAGGTATTTCAAGTGGAATGTGATGCAAGTGGTAGTGCAATTGGAGCTGTGTTGAGTCAAGAAGGTAAACCTATTGCTTTCTTTAGTGAAAAGTTGAATGATGCAAAAAGGAAATATTTTGTATATGATCAAGAATTCTATGCAATTGTTCAAGCACTGAAGAAATGGAGACATTATTTGATACCAAGTGAATTTGTGTTGTATGGTGATCATAAGGCTTTACAGTACTTAGGTAGTCAGAATAAGTTAAATTAGAGACATATGAAATGGATTGAGTATTTACAGAGCTATACATTTGTGATAAAACATAAGAATGGAGTCACTAACCCAGTTATTGAGGCATTAAGTAGAAGACTTTGATGACCGAGATGACAATTAAAGTTCTTGGTTTTGATGAGATGAGAGATTTGTATGAAATTGATCTTGATTTTTATAAGCTATGGAGAAAGTGTAGAGCACTTGTTCAAGATCAACAAACTACTAAATGGGATGAATATTTTATACCAGAAGGTATGTTGTTTAAAGGTATTCAGTTGTGTATACCGAGAGGACCAATGAGAACTAATTTGATAAAGGAGAAATATAGTAGTGGTTTGGCTAGATATTTTGGTATTGATAAAACATTGAATTTTCTTAAGCAGAAATACTTTGGCCACAATTGTATAAAGATATTCAAAAATTTGTGAAAAGTTGTGGAGTTTGTCAAGTTGCAAAAGGAGTGAGTCATAATACTAGATTGTATACACCTATTGTTGTCACTGAGAAACCTTGGATTGACATCAGTATGGATTTTGTTCTTGGCTTATTGAAGACAATAAGAGGTAATGATTCTATATTTTTTGTTGTGGATAGATTTTCTAAAATGGCACATTTTATACCTTGTAGAAAGACATCAGATGCAGTACATGTAGCAGATCTTTTCTTTAAGGAAATTGTCAGATTGCATGGATTACCGAGGAGTATTATCTTTGATCGAGATAGTAAATTTGTTGGATACATTGGAAGACCCTTTGGAAGAAGTTTGGCACTGAGTTGAAATATAGTTTTACATTTCACCCACAAACCGATGGATAGACCGAAGTTGTGAACAAAAGTTTGGGTAATCTTTTGAGATGTTTAGTTGGAGACACATCGAGTAATTGGGATTCTGTGTTAGCACAACTAGAGTTTTCATATAATAATTAAGTGAATAGGAGTATGGGAAAAACACCTTTTGAGATTATAAATGGCATACAACTGAGAGGTAAATCAGATTTGAGAGACATTGCTGATGAAAGAAAGAGAAGTGCTGAAGGAGTAAAGTTTGTTGAGTACATGAAGACATTGCATGAAGATGTGAAGCTTAAGCTAGAAAAGAGTAATTAGAAATACAAAGACATAGCTGATAGATCAAGGAGACATAAGACTTTTGATGTTTGTGATGAAGTGTTGGTTCATTTGAAGAAAGGTAGATTTCCTATTGGAACATATGGAAAGCTGAAAATGAAGAAGTTTGGACCTTGCAAGATTCTAAGAAAATTTGATAGTGGAAATACATATGAGATTGAATTACCTGATGACATGGATATATCACCCATATTAAACATTGCTAATTTGTATGAGTATCATGAGCCTGATGAAGACATGACAATACCAATGGATTATCCTAAGAAGTTGAATGAAGAGGTTGAGAATATTTTGGAGCAAAGAACTGGCAAAAGTACAAGAGGAAAATAGTATATGGAGTATCTGGTAAAGTGGAAGAATAGACCGATTGAAGATAGTTCATGGATTTCACAATCTGAGTTGGATTCAGCTCAGGTTGCATCTTCTTCATGATTCAGAGAATCATTTTCAAATAACCCCAAGTGTTTGATATAGGAGCATCTCGGGTCCTTGGCAATGCCGTGTCACCAAAAAGATATTTGAGTTTTTTGTGTTGCTCGGTTCCTTCTTTGATCGAGTTGGCTTAGTAGTTGGTTGGTTTCCTTTGGTTACCAAGTTTGGTCAGTTATCTCCTAGGCGGTTAGTTATTTCACTGATGCTTGATGATGCTTGTTTGTTGCTCGGTCACCCTTTCTTACTGAGTGGTTTATTTTGAGTTTCTGTTGAGGCTGACTTGTACATTTAATTTGGGTCATAGATTTAATGTTGGTATCCATCATTGGGAAGTGTGTGGAATTAGATCTGGTCATTCCTTCCATTAATTTAGGATCTAAAGGCTGACTTAGTTTGGTAGCCTCTTGTATAAATATATTTGTTTGGTTGTAGTTTAGGGGGTAGATCAGATAGAGATAGTGTTAGGAATGGGAACACTGAGAGGGGGGGGGGGGGTGAATCAATGTTCACTTAATTTAATATTTTTGCTTTACTTCTTAAAATTAACTTGAGGGTGAACCCACAATAGTGGGTTACACTTTTTTGCCTGAACGGACATTGTACTCTAAATTTTGAATAAAAATTTTAGATTCGAATGCATATTGTCGTTAAACTGTTAAGAATCAGAAGATGAAGTAAATTACAATCTTTTAGGATTTTCTATCTAGATTCTAAATATATTTTCTATTTTTATTTTTGAATTGATTTGATTGGTTTTTTCTTTCTCCCACAAAAATTGGTATGTTGCTAAAAACGTCATTTTCAAAGAGTTACATTATTTTCGTAGAGCATAAATTTTTTTCTAAAATAGATATCAATGAGATTCTTTCAAATTTAGTTTTTTAACATCCATATGGAGGGCATGCAATTGGTTTTATGACATTATCATGATTATTTTATATTTTATTAACGTTTGAAGTTGACTAAGCCGTAATTTTGACATACCTTGACTACATAGCTTATAACTTTTTGTGTATTTGCCCAATTTTCTTATTTTTATTTTTGATAGAAAGATAACTTAAATACCTAGGGCATAGATATTTTTTAGAATTTTTTTCTCTCATTTACTATTTTTCCATAAGCATTGAACAAAGAGGTGGAGATACGGTGAAATATCTATGTTTAGTAAAACTAAAAATACAAAGTCATAATAAACTTAATATATATTAACATTATAATAATTGGAAAGAGTTTTCTCAGTAGTACCTTACTACATAGATAGGTTTTTCAAATGGATTCATTTGATCTGCCAAAAGATAAAGTCGAAGTGATTTTTTATCAGCATTTTAATAGGTGCAAAGGAGACTCCATTGTAGGTATGAATGAGGAGCATATATGTTATATCAATGATTTTTTTATCGAAGAGGTTTTGAGCTAACCATTTCTAATTAATTCCTTCAAATTGAACCTCTCAAGGCTTAAATAATCACATTTTATTAAAAATGTGTCATTTTAGCAAAAAACATGTCTAAAAAAGTGTAACCCACTATTGTGGGGTCACCCTTGAATGCTTAAGTACTAAAATGAACATCAACATAAATAAGAAACATGAACTCAACACATAACACCAATGTGGTTACAGGGAAACCCAAATAGGTAAAAACCCCGGTGGGAATTGACACCCACCAATCATCTATACTAGTGTTTTATGATCCTTGCTAGAAGATCCTTAACCCTATTAGGAGTTGCTTTACAATGCAATTAGTACAGTGACCTTGTCAAGGGTCAGACCCTGTTAGGAGTCTTTTATAATAAACCCTGTAAGGGGTTTGGAAACACTGTCCTAGAGCTCACTACTCAAATGGTGAAGGTTGCAACCTTCTGATCTCAAATACACACTATATCTATTGGATGAACTGTTGTTGTGACGCTACTTGTCAGATCAGTTCCTTTGATGCGTTGATGCTTTGACCTCTTGCAAAGCTCTAATACATCTTATCAACTCTTCACACACTTATGGTCTAATTATAACAACTCCATTTCAACATCCCTACCAATTACAATGGGCGCATCTCATATTTATATGCGCATACAAAACAATTAACCAGGTCATCCCTTTAACCGATTAGATATAATGCTTCCAATTGAATTGGCTCAAGTGTGTTTAAAAAAATATATAATTATATGTCTACAACCTAATTACAATAGGTGCATAGCCTTTACAACATAATAATGTAACCGCTAACCAAAATACCAACAATCAGCTGCTTGCTCTATTCTTCTCTAGTATTCACTGTTTGTGCAACTTGAACTCTCTGTTTCTTCCTCATACTAAATATTCTAATCATGCACTCTTAGATGTAGCATGAATATGGTCTTACCAGCTTAACTTCTAGGGTGCATTCCATAATTCTATCATATGCATGTGCATTGATGCTTTGACCTTCAGGTACTCTGTGCACTGTCCAGTCTTCAATACTTAACTGATTTCTGATCTTCTTATCATGAGCACTTACTCCAATACATTATATGACTTTGTTGCCATAATGAGAACACTATATAAAGTCATATACACTATTATAGTCATCTTTCCAACAATCTCCCCGTTTGTCATTGCTGGCAATAAAAGAATATGGAAAAGTTACTAACTGTCCCTTAATACAAAAAAAACTTGATCATACTCTATCTTATATCTCCCTTATATCTTCTTATTATACATTTTCTTTACATAGCTATAGCTCGATATTCTATACATACTCCCCCTTTGACATTAATGACAAAGGTGTTACAAAATTGAATCTTTATAAGTACTTATATTGAATGTACATCTGAGTATGCAATCTATAAGTTGTGGATCTCTTTCTTCCAAAATGTAATCAATGAATTAGAAATCTGAAGATGGGTGCATAATGCATACTATAGCTTCTCTATCATCTCCAAGTCTAAACTATGACCTTGATCATATGTCACCATGGTGGCATCGATATCCTTGATATTCTGATTCAACACATCTAGGGATGGCACAAGAGTATTTCTAAGCTGAGTCTACCTAGCCCTTATCTTTGACATCTCCTTTTCTTCCTTCTCAATTTTGTCAATCTGTCCCTAATATACATTGTTACAAATGTTTACATCAGTAGAGGGATCTTCTACTGATTTCTTTACTTTTTCTATCATGGCCTCTACTTCTTGAATCTTCTTGTAGTGATTGGCTATCAACTTATCTTGATTCATATAGTCAACAATAACTTTCCTTCCTTTTCCTGCAAACTCTTTCAAAGTTGCTTGTCCAACTTTGAGTGAACTAAGGTCTAGTGAGAAGTTACTGACCAACTCATTTAGTCTTTTATTCATATACTTCTCCTTTGCAACTAATGATGCCGATTCTTCCAATTTAGAGAAATTACTTTTGAACTATGAAATAATTGTACTTACATCATCAACAGAGTGTACCTTGGACACTTTCTTATTTGCTGGTAACAAGTTGTTCAGGATGTTTACTGATTCTATAAGGAGGGGATTCCTCATTACTTGTTTTTCCTTGGCCTTCTCCATAGCTAAGACACTGAACTTGATCAGGTCTTCTTCTCCCCATGAATTGAAACTAGTTCTGTCAGGTGTCAATCTTGACAACAATGATACAAAAGGAGTGATAGGAGTGTTATCCACTACTTCTTGCTTTACTTTGATTAACATTTAAACTAATGGTTCATTTCCTTTTCCCTCTTCTTCTCCTTTTTCTATTTGTGTTTCTTTTCCTTCTTTTTCTGACTCTTTTCCTTTTTCTATCTCATGTGAGTTACCACTGCATAGTGTTTTAGCCTCTTGTGTGCTTACAAAGGCTTCTTCAAACTTGTCTAAGTCCTTATTTGTGGCCACCATTGAAATCTCAATATTTTCAATAATGATGGTTCTCTCCTTAGGTGACTCTGTCATGGGTGCAAACTTATTTTCCTCTATATGTGTTTCAACTACAGGCGTTGAGTCCTAAGGACCTATCATAGGTACATTAGTGGGTTCTCCGACCTTGACTTCCTTTGTGGGCACTTGAGTTGTAGGTGTAGTAGGTGGGTACATGTGCTTGTTCATGAAAAACTTCTCAAATGCTTTCTTTTTTTCCTTAGCAACCAAATCATAGTTCTTATCCATAATATTCAATGTTCTTGTCTTGGTTTTGAGGTGAGGCTTCACTAGATCTAACAAAAAGGTTTTCTCCTCTAGAGAATATACTAGGAGGGTTTCATATAAAGTCTTTTCTCTTATCCTTAGATCCTCTTCAATAGCTCGTCTCTTTTGGAATTCTAAGATATCCCACACATTATTTGGAATCATAGTTTTCAGTTCTAGGATTGTCTTTTTGAACTTCAACATATGTTTGACAATCATTCCATGAATTTTTGATTTGTCAATTTCACTATACTTCTCATAGAACTTCCCTACTTGATCTATCCTTCCTTCATCAATAATCCTTGAACTCAACACACTGAGACTAGGTTTGAAACTTACTTCTAGAGGTGTTGTGTATTTTTCTTGTTCCTTGTTACTCATGAGGATGGATGACTGGTGCTAATCTCTTTCTTCCTCTTAGGAATTGCCTTATACTTAGGAGGAGCAGTAAGGTCAATGGTTTCCTTGGGCATATAAGGGGTATCATCTATTTTACCCTTCTGATCATCAGATTTCTCAATTTTCACCTTCTTCATCTTTGGGTCATTAGATTCTATCTTTACTGCAGCTGCGCTCTCTAATTCCAAAGCAATATTCTCTTTCCTTGCTTTGTCTAGGTCTTCTTGAGATACTCCATGAATTTTTGGAATCTTTGAAGTAACCTTGGCAACTTTTATTTTTGTTGTTGCGCTATTCAACACAACATCTACTTCTCTTGTTTTCTCTTCATAAGTCCCCCACCTAGGTTCATTGGGGTCCTTAGGTGTTGATAAAAGAACTTGAGCATAAGCTTCTAGAATAGGCTCTTCCACTTCATATCCCAGTGGATGAATCCACTTTGTTCTTGGTTCAACAACCTCCATGCATGTTGTATCAGTTTCTACCATGAAACAAATACTATCCTTATATTTTTCAACTATCTTCTCTGGAATTCTGTATCTCATTTGCATTTTGGCCCTAAATGTCTTCAATTACAGTGTCATGTAATCCTTAAGGGTACTTTCTATGGATTCCTTAAGGGATATCTGTGGCATAGTGGGAATAGATTTGTCTAGATACAAATCTAACACCTTTCCAAGAATGTGGAAGTACATATAGATTATTAAAGACCCAAACCTAAATATCTTGGTTTTGTCATGCTTGATGGCTCTTATGTTATCTATTAGCTGTGTGCGCAAGATCTCACACAAATTAAACTCTCCATTCTCTCTTACCAACATTATTTCTGCTAGAATGGTGGCCGCTGATACACTTTTTACTCTGCTGGTGTGCTGGAACCTGTATCCCAGTATCATGGACATCAATTTGATGTCATTTTTCTCCATAGGATCTATAGTCATTCCATGCCTATCACTCCTTTATTTTCATGTTTTCTCAACAAGTTTTCTCACATCCCTTCCCACCGAAAGAATGACTCTTGTCCTTGGGAGGCCTATCATCTCATGAACTAGGTCTCCTATAATCCTGACCGGCACTTCACCTATCCAAAATAGGTCATCATGGATCTTGCTGAGTAGGATCTTGATCCATTCTAACTTGTAGAACTCATATGCCATAGCATATTTGACTATAGGATGATTAATCCACTACACATACGTATCCATGAAGGTTTTATCAGGTTTCATCATTGTCTCCATGTGTGCTCTTATTCTATCCAAACCTACTACTTCCTTCTTGCAATATATGTATGCCCTGATATCTTCCACATGCATAACACCCATGGGAGTGCGGGAGAATGCAACTTCTAGGTCATCTAGTGTGGATTTGAATGGATGAATTTTAAACACATATCTCTTCTTCTCCACCACATCAAATACAATGGGAGTAGCCATTACTTGTATATCAATTTCCAAATGAACTCAAAGACTTCTGAATCGGCGTGATGAACTAGGGTTTTCGCAACTGATCAAATGCACTATTAATCACTGATCAATCTGCAATCCTTCACAATCAAATACTAGGGCTCTTCTACTCTCCAATCACTCTGAATTCTAATGCAATGAGAGATCTAAAAACTTCTATGTACTTTAAAGTAGAAATTCTACCATTAATGCTTGCTGCGTAAACCAGGCTGTCACTAAAAATTTCTAACTTTCATTCTACAAATAATCAGCTAGTGCACTCTTGCAGATAGAATCTTCTAGTCTCCAATAGGTTAAGCCTAAAGGCGCATACTCTGAGAGTGATTATACCAGCCGCGTAGGGGTCTAGAGCTAAATTAGCTCCCCCTATGACCCTGAGGGCCATTCATCCTGATGTAGAGGGTGCATCCACTATAGATGCATCCAATACATGTTCATCAATCTTATCCTTCTTTACCTTTGACCAGATCATGCTTGCATCATTTGAAGCTTTTACAAACTTAAGTTCTCCTTCGGTGTCCAATACTAGTTCTTTGGAATTTTTAGGGCTTTCCTGACCTTGCGTTCTTGATCTACAAAACTTTCAGATGTGTCTAGCCTTGTTATAAGAGTGAAAAATGACTGGAGGCCTTATATTCCTTGGTGCATTGACATGGGTCACCATTTTACATTATCTTGCTAAGTGACCATTATAGTTACATATCTGACATGTAACATTCTGAGAACTTCTTACATATGGATGATTTTGATTTCTTTGATTATGCCGAGTCTTGTTCTTCTGACTTGTCTTACAATTCGTAGCTCTATGACCAAATTTATTACATGAATAACAATAACCATTGAAAGGTCTTACCTCTATATAGTTCCTTGCTATATGTCGATGCTTGTTACATGCATAACAAGTTCAATCTATTGGCTTGCGCTCATTCTTGGATGGTTCAACATGATGTTTAGTTTAACTTCCAATTTCCTTAGCATGTGAGGTGTCTTCTGGTGCTGTCATTCTTGCTCGCATGTTGTCAATTTGGTATTGTGCTTCATTGTATCCAATGTAGCTAGTATCTCCTTTAAGTCTTCTTGCATATAACTGAGATTCTATCAAATCAGAACTGGTGTGCAATTTATCAATGTGATTCTTTGCCTCTTTCAATTTAGATTCCAAGCTTTCTTTTTTTTTTCTTAGCTCCAAAATTTCCATGTTTGCTTGCCTCAATTCTTCATTCAGTTGAAGATTCTCTTTGATTTGTTCATCATAGACATCTTGATTGTTAGTTAGCTTATCATCCAATTCTTCAATCTGTTCTTTCACGGATGAATTTTCTTCATTGAGATTTTTTATCATTATCCCTAAATCACTAGTAGAGCATTCTTTCAAATCTTTTCTTAGCCTTTTGATGACTATTTGAGCATCACTGAATTTTTATTTTAGTTCCTCAATTTCTTTTTCAGATTTTTCCAGGTCTTCAAGAGAAGCTTCAAGATTTCTTTTTAGATGTTTCATTTATACTTTTTCCATGATCTCCTCAAGTGGTTAAACTTCTTTTCTGAGGACTAGAGCTCTGATACCAATTTTTAGGAATGGGAATAGTGAGAGGGGGGGGGGGGGGTGAATCAGTGTTCACTTAATTTAATCTTTCTTCTTTACTTCTTAAACTTAACTTGAATGCTTAAGTACTAAAATGAACATCAACATAAATAAGAAACATGAACTCAACACATAACACCAATGTGGTTACGGGGAAACCCAAATAGGTAAAAACCCCAGTGGGAATTAACACCCACTAATAATCTGTACTAGTGTTTTATGATCCTTGCTAGAAGATCATTAACCCTGTTAGGAGTTGCTTTACAATGCAATTAGTATAGAGACCTTGTCAAGGGTCAGAACCTGTTAGGAGTCTTTTACAATAAACTCTGTTAGGTGTGTAGACACACTATCCTAGATCTCACTGCTCAACTGGTGAAGGTTGTAACCTTCTAATCTCAAATACAGACTATAGTTGCAGGATGAACTGTTGTTGTGACACTGCTTGTCAGATTAGTTCCTTCGATGCACTAATGCTTTGACCTCTTGCAAATATCTAATACATCTTATCAAATCTTTGCAAACTTCTTCTCTACCTATAACAACTCCATTTCAACATCCCTACCAATTACAATGGGCGCATCTCATATTTATATGTGCATACAAAGAAATTAACTAGGTCGACCCTTTAACCAATTACATATAATGCTTCCAATTGAATTGGCTCAAGCATGTTTACAAACAAAAATAATTATATGTCTACAACCTAATTACAATAGGCACATAGCCTTTACAACATAATAATGTAACCACTAACCAAAATACCAACAGTTGGCTGCTTGCTCTGTTCTTCTTTGGTATTCACTGTCTGTGCATGCTTGAACTCTCTGTATCTTCCTCTTACTAAATCTTCTGATCATGCACTCTTAGATGTAGCATGAATATGGTCTTACTAGCTTAACTTCTAGGGTGTGTATGATAATTATGTCATATGCACGTGCACTGATGCTCTGACCTTTGGCTACTCTATGCACTATCTAGTCTTTAATACTTACCCGATTTATGATCTTCTTATCATGAGAGCTAACTCCAAGACATTATATGACTTTGTTTCCATAATGAAAATACTATATAAAGTCATATACACCAGTATAGTCAACTTGCCAATAGATAGGAGATAGAAGATTAGAGATATTTTGATAGATCCTTGCATGTTTGAGGACTTATGTACTCATTGTAATATCTAGCTGAAACTAGGAAGGCCTTACAACCTGACATGTATGAATTGATTTGAAGTTAATATATTAATGATCCTACATTTCTCTCTCCCAATGTGTTAGTGTTTGCTTCCGCATGTGTTTGACCAAGGTGGATCTAGTTAGGGTGTGCCTTAGGACCCTTGCCCCATCCCCCTTTGCATCAAATTCAAGCCCATAACATTCCAGGATGTTAATTTCATTGACCCTGGGGAAGGATCTTCCCCTTCCCAACATTCTGTATATCAGATATTTTTGACTGGTTATCGACGTTACCGGCTATAGCTCTTAATTCATTGATTGATTTACTACCATGCTTTTTCTTAATCTTAAGGGTTACAGGACTAGACAGACCCTCAATATTGGTTTCAATACCTAGTTGTCTATCAATATTTGTTATCCCATCCAAAAAGTTGCTAATATCCTTATCATCTTCTGTGAGTTTGTAGTTCATGTGTTCCCCACCTGTTAATTTGTTCTGATCATAACCATCCTGCCCCATAATTATATTAATGAACATATCTTCATGATCTATAATATTTTTTCCATATTCTTCTAGAAGTGTTTCATGATTGTTAAAACTTCCAAGATCTTTGTTGATAGTTTCTAACTCTATTGGTACCAAAAATGGAGGAACAAAATTTTCCTAGTTGGCTTCATTTTTAACCTCGAGATCCTTGTTCTTAATAGCTTCCTCATTATGCCATTGGGATAGTTCTTCGCTAATTTCAAATTGTACTTCTTTAAGATCTTCCATTATCCCACCAACCATGATCATCTTATTTTCAATAGCCTGGATTCTTGCATCTGGAGATAAGGGGAAATTGGCCTGAGATGTGCATAGATCATTATTACGATTAAAAATTGAAACTGATTCTGGTATAAAATCAGGGCTATTGGGATGGTTGGGGGATAGACGTATATCATTAATGACAGGATTGAGATCATCAAATTTTACATAGATATTTGTCTCTTTGGATCCTTGGAGGGCAATCCCTTTAGGTAGAGAGTTATGCTCGATCATAAAGCCTCGTTTATTTTTTTAAAAGGACATATTTTCTCTAGAATTGTAGGAATTAGGAGTCAATTTGGAGGATTCTATCATTTTACTTCTAAGTGAGATATGAGCACTTAATATAGGGTTAGGTGTCTGAGAACTAGGGAAACTCGAATACTCCTCCTCTTCTTCTGCTTCTAAAAAACAATCTATAAGTGAAGGTTTGATAGTATATGAGGAAGATTTGTAGCAAATTTTAATAGGGGAGATTGTTTTTATATTGAGATTCATATTAACAACAATAATTTTTTGTACATAATACTGATATGTTTCTACAGTTCCAACATACAAACCAATACAATTTCCTATTTACCTAAGGGTTTCCTCAGTAGAGAGTTCCAGAGGTAGGTTTTTGACAAGAATGGCTTTATCTACCATATAGTCTCTAAGCAATTATAGGTTAAAAAAGGGGGTCCATTCAAATGTAGTGAATGATGTGTTTCTAAATTTAGGGCAACCATTCAGTAAAATTTTATTTTTAAGAGCTTTAAAACTAAAATCAAGATAAATAAAGTTATCAGGGAGGATTGAAATCATTACCTCTTTGAGCCATATTGATTTCAACCAGTTCGCAATTTCACTTGAAGCTATTCCAAAACTATTTCATCTGTAGATTAATCTGTAACCTGCACACATTTCCTGAATTTCTTTTATAGACCCATCTTTAATTTCTAACTCTAGGGTTTCCAAATTCAGGTTACATTGATTGGATAAGTCATTAAAGTGTGGAAGCATGACCTTTCCCTTTAAATATGTATTTTTAGCTAGGGCAACTCTTCTGTGAGGAGGGGAATAAATATTACCTTTCACTATTGGCATTGAATCCATACCTGTTCGGAATTTATCCAGAGAGATACTAATTGGCATTCTCCTCTGCTTAAGATTAGATCTTTGTCACCCAGGTAAAGAGGATTATAGAGCACTATTTTCCTTATTTTGACATATGTTATGGCACCGATGGGGAGGAGAGTATATATTCTTCTTCTTCAAAGTCTGTGCTTCAGGAAATATGAGCCCTTCTAGGTTAAGCATATCAATGGGAGAGACAGATGATGTCTTATCTACCCGAAGATAATCAAAACTATTTCTTAATGTGAGTGAGGAAAATTTTTTCTTGAGTATTCGAGCTTGAGAGAGGTGATTAGCTGCATGCTTCACCCTTCGGGCATTCTGCTTGTATACAGGGATCCATTGTGAATTGTGTGAGATCTTATGCATTTCCCTCAGAGAATCCCTAGGGAGATCCCTAGGGGAAGAGAGTAGAGAGGATATGTAACCAGATACATATTTAGGTTTCATGAAGAAGCGAATCTCAGAATCCAGAGAGTCAACTGTGCAGATGCGCAATTTTGCAGAGCAGAGCGGAGCCATGATTTAAAAATATAATAATATATTATAAAATATAATATAAATTTAATAATATATTATAAAATATAATATATAAATTTAAATTTTTAATAATGCTATTGTTTAACTTTTAAAAATAAAATACATAGTAAAATTTTTAAAATATAATTATATGTAAAAAATTACTATGTTTTTTAATTTTTAAAAGTTAAATAATTTTTTTAAAAATTTTCTCTATAATATATATTTCAAAATAATAAAATAATTTATTATAATGTTATAACATAAATATTTTAAAATAAGAATTTAAGCATATAAGTATTAATAAAAATTATTATTAAAATATAATGTTTTTTATTATATTAATATGAACATTAAAATTAGTAGAAACAATAAGCCAATTTTAAAGGAAAGAAATTAAAATAAATCATTTTATAAAAGTGAAAAAAATAATGTTTATTTAGATAAACTAAATATAAAACAATTAAAATTGAAATCAAAAGGTTACTACACCACATTTTCTAGCAAAACTATATGACATTTCCTAAGTCAAAACTGCACAACATTTCATTTCAGTGGTCTGACTCATACCGTTGTGGCAAGCATGGGCATCCAGCCATATCGAATGATATGGCTAGATAGTCGGTGTTGTAGAAGAGAGCCTCCATAATTTAAAATAAAATTTTAAAGTTTAATAGTAAGTTAAAAAGAGATCTAGCAAACATAAAAAAAAGATGAGTATAATAAATAACTAATTTAGGCTTGTGATAATCAACCAGCATTACAAATTTACAAATTAATTTTTCTTGGATGTTGTATCATTGGAAAATGGAAGCACTTCCATTTAGGACTGGTTTAGCCCCTGAGTAGGTGGTTTGGGGTCATGTCAAACACCTTGAATGGGTCTTTGACTTGGATTTGGCTTTTTCCCCTGTCCTGCCATGTTTTCCACTTATTTCCAGCCTGTTTCTCACACCCAGATCTAATAATTTGAGGTTCTTGACCTCAGGGTCAAGGTTGACCTTCTGGGTCAAGGTTGACCATGACCCTGACCTAGGTTAAGGTCGACCTCAACACTGACCCAGGGTCCAAATTTCAAAATCTGAAGGTTTTCAGATGTCAGGTTTCAGAAAGATTTATTTCCTGCTTCTAGGTCAGCTGTTTTGGGCTTTGAAATGGTAAATTATTAAATGATATTTAATTTAGGCCCACTTCCAAGGGTATAGGCTTAATGGGAATTTATTTCTCCAATGTCAGCCTCTCTAGAAGTTTGTGCCCTAGACTAGTATATAAGGAAGCCTTCTCCTCTCATTTCAATCAATCGAAAAACATAATCAAGCATCCTCAATCAAGAATCAAGTGAACAAGAAATTGAAAGAAATCCATTAAGAAAGAAATCATCTATATTCAAGCATTCAAGTTCTCCATTGAAGATCAAGGATTCAAGCATTCAATCCTTTGAAGGGATTTAGTTCAAGCATTCAAGATTCATCATTCAAGCCCTAGATCTATCCATCATAATGATGTGATCTTCCTTCAAGATCCTTTGTGCATCTTCAAGATTTATTCTTTCTTCCTTCAAGGTGGATTCCAAGCATACAATCATATTAGAGGTTTTGATTTACATTTATGGTTTTTTATGTTGAGTCTAACGTTTCATATTAACATACTTGTTTACATTTCAAATACAATTGCATATCTATTGAATATCATAGCTTCGTTGTTAGATCTTCTTCTACTACTTGCTAGCATTCTCCATTTCAATTCTATTTCAAGGTTAATTCAAAAAATAGGGTTTGACCAAGGCAAACCCCTCATCTAAACAACAAAACCATTTTTCTTGCAACAATAGGTGTGGAACAATGAATTACAGAGCAGATTCAGACACTCTTTTCGACAAACTTTCAGGATCCGCGAACAAAATTTCCGTCAGAGCTATGCATTTCAAGGTCGACATAAAGGGGTCAAGGTCAACCTTTATTTGGGTCAAGGTCGACCTAGTTCAGAAAAGAAAAAGAATTCTAGGTTTTCTCCATCTCTGTGTTTCTGTTCCAGATCCAATTGCAGAATTTCCCAAAACCCAGTACAGACACCAGAAAATAATAATCTACAGATTTTCTACCTTTCAAGATAAGTGCCTCATTTTACCCTCCACACATATATATAAATATATTTATTACAATACATTTTGGTGATATCTCCATTTTATTCTTTACATTTTGGTGAACCCACAATAGACAACTCTTTCTTTTTTGGTGTTAGATCTTGCATATTAGATTACCATTCTTTTATGTGCTTTCATTTACATTTCAAAAATAACAAAAAAAAAATCATATAAAGAAAAATACAAAAACATTTCTTGCATTTCATATCACTATGAAGATCATTAAGATTCTTTGGTGTGTGGTTATTTTCTTCCTTATTCTCCTCTTAGCATCTCTTTATAATACTTATGATGTTTATGGGAGTATCATCTATTTCTTTATGTTTGTCATTCTTCATGTTTCACTTGCTTTGACTAATACTAGCCTTCCTACTTCATTAATAATTTGTGTGGTGAACTTATTTCTCTTTTGTATTATGTGAAGAATTTGGTAGATGATACACCATCTCCTAATCTTCTTGATCCTTATCCTATCCTTCCTAATCTATTTCCTAATCTTCCTAATCCTAATCTTATCTTTCCTAATCTATTTCCTAATCTTCCTAATCCTAATCCTATCCTTCCTAATCTAATTCCTAATATTCCTATTCCCATTTCTCCATCTCATATTCATAATTCTTCCCACACTTATGATGGGGTTCAAACTATGGTTCATGATGCATATGTGCAAGAATTCTTTGATTTACCTTCCCCTTCTATTCCAATCCATGATGATATTAAAGGGAAGATTAAAGAAAATTCTTCTAAACCTATCATTCCACCTTACACAACATTTTCTCATGATCACCATAAACAATCACCTCCTGTAGAATCTTTACAAGATATGTACACTACAAGATACAATATGATGGCTCAACGAGGTTATAAAGGTTTAGGGCTTGGTGTTAATGAACATGGTATTAAATATCCATTTCATCTATCCCCTAAACAAGATATGTGTGGTCTTAGCTTTCCGCTATCTCAATTTAAGGTGGTTGATTTTGATAGTCGCCCTCCACTTTATGTTCTTCTTCCAATGCCTTCCTTAGATTACCCCAATAATCCTCAAGATGTGGCTAAGAAGGTGTATGTTCAGTTAATGAATTCTAAGAAGGAAATCTTTAAACCTATGCCAAAAGATGCTCTCTCCAAGTACAAATGTCCTTTTCACTATATAGTAATACACATTTACTTATTGATTGTGTGTATTTTAAGATGTATGCTAGAGAAAGAGATACTTTAGGAATTATATCTCACTCTATTGCGGTTTTACAATTTCTTTATAATTTCCATATGGGGAATACCCCTCATTCTTCTATAATATAGATATTTTCTCCTCTTGTCTCTTGACTGGGGGGCAAGAGGTATTATTTCCAGTTTCTCTAGGATCCATTATGCTCTTAGCATGTATTTTGTTTTGAGCATAATTGGTTATTCTTTCTATATTCTTTCCCTATGGTTTTGTATTATTATGTCTTTCCTTTGCTCATAATCATCCATAACTCTCTTCTAGTATTCATGATATCTTTTCTAAAGACATTTGTTTTGCAAAGGTATCCCTTTTCTTCCTCCCTGGGGGCAAGGTTTTCCTTCTTTCTCTCTAGGGATCTACTTTCCTTAGCATGGTGGCATTTGTTTATTCTAAAATATTATTTCATTATACTAAATGATGTTTTGGCTATGGATATCCTTTTATGTGTGAGGTTGTTGTCCTAGGTCATCACCTCTTGTTTATTTTGCAAGTTATGTTCTTCATAAATTCTTTCCCTTGTTGTAGGGTTAGGGTTTGATTCCTTCATTCCAAGATTCCTCTTGATCACAGGGGGCTTGATGATTGAATCTTTGGTCCCTTCTTTCTTTTCTTTGAAAGATGATATTTTATCGAAAGCAATCCTCTACGATGGGGGTCTTGTTGATAAGATCTCTTTCTCTTCGAGGATCCTTTTTCCATAAGTGACATATCCTTTTTCATGATTCTCTATGCTCTTTGATATAAGGGTCAATGCCTTTCACTAAGAATATAGTGTACATTGTTGTTAACAAGACATCTCCTCACTTTGTGAAGTAGGTATCCTCCTTTCTCTTCCTTATCCTATCTATGAGGTAGCCACGATAAGGAGGGGGCATATATAGGGTCTTCCGTATACTATAGTTTTTCAATATGCTAAATCCTTGGAAGGTAATGTACATAAGTTGCTAAATCCTGAAGAGACACACATTTTCAATTTTAAATATGCTAAATGCTCAAAAAGTAACACACATAAGTTGCTAGATCCCGAAGAGACACAAAATTTCAATTTTAAATATGCTAAATCCTCAGAAGGTAACACACATAAGTTGCTAAATTTTGAAGAGACAAATTATCTATTTCAAATATGTTAAATCCTTGGGAGGTAACACACATAAGTTGTTAAATCCTAAAGAGACATGCATTTTATATTTCATAGTGATACAAGAATGTACATCTATGAGTATTTCAAAATCTGTCAGAAGATGAATTACAACTACAAAGCACAATTTATGGGTGGCCTATCAGGTTTGGCTACCTATTGGGCTCTCCCTCCTTAGTGATTCATGGTAAGGTGGGAATCTTACTGGGTGAGGTAATCACTCTCCCTTTTTTCTCTATTTTCACTTTCATGCTAGTAGGATTAGATCATGAAGCTATGTTATTTGTATTTTTGCTCTTGTCTTTCTTATCTAATTGTTATACACTAAATTTGCAACCTTAGTTCAAGCTCTCGTAGTCTTGATAACTCAGTATAACAAGGGAATCATCTCAAGGTTGTGGGACCTTTTGCTAACTAAGATGAGACCTCTAAGTTCTAGGCTAGTTCCTCTTGGATAGTCACCCAGATTTGCTTTTAACAGGAAAGTAAACTTTTGAGGGAAAGGGATAGAAGGAGTGCATGAAATGTAAATGACTAAAAGCAAATCTATCCTACTAGGTGATGCACTGAAACTAGGGTTTGGATCTTAGTATGGAGGGATGAAACCAGTGAAAGGCTTAGGTCTTGGAGATCACAGTTTACTGAATAGGCTTGCATGAATATTTCATAAGAGGGCCTAAAACTAGACACAAATTATGACCTGCAAGCAGACATTCTCTTCAGCAAAAGGGCACAGGAATGAGACAAAATGACAAGGGCTGAACTATACCCACAAACTCAATCCAATCAGATCAATCACAGTAGTGCACAAATAAGCTGAAAGTAAAGGGGATCAGGAAAACTAAGTATCACTGAAAGCATTCAAAAACTTTGATCCAATAAGAGATAATTCACACAAGAAGGCATAAGGACAAAAAAAATGTCACAGAGTGCTTTACAATATTTGAACAATCAATGAAAATTACAATTGTAGAAAAGCCAAAGGGTAGAAAAATTGCCACAAATTGCTTTGCTGAGAAAGAAGAAATTCTTTTACAATTGCCAATTCTAAGCACTACTGACTCCCAAAAAGAATATATACTCTCCCTGCACATAGGCAGGAATCAAAATATCTCCTTAGGGTTACATAAATTTGCAATAGAATAATCAACCCTAAAACAAGTCACCTCTGACCATAAATACAATCCTGCAAAATGTCACAACAGATCAGATATCCTTTGCGTGTCCATGCCTGTAGATCAACAACTTTGATCCATCTACTTCTCTGCAAGCCCATACCGCCATGAATGCTCAAATCCGATCAGATCGTGAAAGGACCCAAAACGGTGCCCTGAAAAACTTTTGCAAACTCCTTAACTGCAACCGCCTTCGAAAATTCAATTTTTTAGCTACCCTACCACTTCGTCCATTATCTTGAAAAGAATGCCCATAAAAAATAGGCTACACGGCTTTTGAAATGAACCTGGTCGCATGATCGCATGAGCCAAAGGCCTTCATGTGATCATGCGACGTCCCTTTGAAAAATGCCTTGGCTTTGATAAATACCCAAGCCCATAAGATGACATGTGGCACCCCCTCATTCATCTCGGCCGCCACATGAGCAACCACCTTGGTACCTCAGCACAGACCCATAGCAACACTGTCTGCGAGCACCAAACTACTATTGATTTGTCGCATGGTCACATGGGCTCAAAAGAGCCCATGCGATCATGCGACAAACTAAATGATGTTAGCCATGGACCGATCAGAATTGCCACCCGCAGACTGCCAACCGCTTGTCGCATGATCGCATGTGGCCAGGAAGGCCCATGCAATCATGTGACAATAGGAAACTACACCCCTTGCCGATCGCTGACGAAACCACTAACAGTTTGTCACATGGTCGCATGGGCTCGGAAGAGCCCATGCAATCATGTGAAAAATCACATGATGCTACCCCGACTGCAGGTTGACCACCGATCCCACTAACGGTAGTGAAAGGGCCCACCGCCAGGTGTCATCTTGTCACATGATCGCATGCGACCAGGAAGACCCATGCGATCATGTGACAACCACAAGATTTTTTAAGGGAAGCCAGCCACCGGGCCCACAGGTTGGAGTTGCGGGCTTAAAAAAATGAATGCAGATGCCAGAGAAGTATAAAGTGTAGAGGCAGTCGAAAACACACTGGGTTTTTGGACCGGGGTCAAAAACACAGAGAACTTTCAGAGCTAAGAGGTTGAAAACACACTAGATTGTTGGACAAAAGGTAGAAAACATCCCGAGACTGCAGAGAGGAGGTCAAAAACACACTAGGTTTTCGACACTTTGAGTGTTTTACTTGGAAAACAAGATTGTGGCCGACAAGGAAAGGCAGGGAATTTTTGGGCAACATTTTAGCGACCTCTGCGGGATGTCAGCCTACTAGACATAGACTAGTAGCCTTGATGTATCCATTGGGCATTGGAGTTAGTTCTTTGCGTAAAAAATTTCAGAGACCAAAAACTGAATCGGGAAGACAAACTTGTGCACGTGCATTTCTTGGAAAATAGGGAAAAGCTAAACTAGCAAGCTGGAAGAAAGTAGGGAAAATATTTACAAGGATTTACAAGAAGGACCTACAGAGAAGTATTAACCTCAAAGCACAACTTCAAGTGGAAACCATTCACTGAGATTAGCAAGGCAGCTCCTTCAAGGGTTGAAAGCTGAAAAGTGTTAGATCCCCTGCACTCCGTTATAACAAATGGTCCACCCCAAAAGGAATCAAACTTTGTGTGCTTGCCAGGTTTTGACTTGAACTCATCCCATTTGAGAACTACATCTCCAACCTTGAAGTCTCTATTCCTGGCTCTTTTATCAAAGCTTCTCTTTGTTTGATTCTGATGGAATGTCATATCCTACATCGATTTATCTCTAATCTCTTCTAGCTCCATCAACTGGGCGTATCTGGTTTGCATAGGATCACTTTCCTCAAACAAGGCATACTGAGTGGCCAGGTCCAAGGTGGGTAATTCAGTTGAAATAGATAACTTAGCCTCTTTACCATACACCAACATGTATGGGGAATTACCAATGCTTTTCTTTGGGGTAATTCTATCTAACCATAAGGCAGATTTCAATTTAGTATGCTAGTCTCTCTGACTGTCTTGTAGGGTCCTTTTGATTATTCTAATTAGATTCTTATTTGTTGATTCTGCCAAACCATTCCCCTGAGGATAATAATTGGAACTTGTATTCAGATAGATGCCCTTCCTAACTGCCCACTCTGAGACTTTGAGACTTTGAGGCCTGTAAATGCTAATGCATTGTCTGAAACTATAGAATCTAGAATACCAAATCTATGAATGATGTCATCATAAAAACTTAAAACAACACTCTCATTAGCTTCTTTTAAAGCAACTGCCTTTGTCCATCTAGTGAAATAATTAGTTGCAGTGATTATCCACTTGTGTCTTGCACTAGATGGAGGGTTAATCATGCCAATGAAATCTATACCCCACTTCATGAAGGGCTGCTCTGTTTTGACTGGTTGTAGGGGTAGAGCTACAGATCTTTCTTTCCCTGCAAAAATGGCACATTTGATGCATCTTCTAACATAATCATGACTATCTATGAAGATAGATGGCCAATAGTATCTAGCCCTCATGATCTTAAAAGCTGTAGTCTTAGGAGAGAAATGGCCACCAGAAGCTCCATCATGAAACTCAAATACGACATCTGCAACCCTTTCTGAATCTATGCATCTTAGAAGGACACCATTGTGATCCTTTCTGAAAAGAATTTCATCTATCAGCACAAAAAGAACAGATTGTAGCTTTTAATACCTCCTTTTTGTTGAATCTAGGCTAGTAGGATATTGTCCTGTCTTCAAATAATTGATCATATTAGGCAACCAGCTAGTTGCCTTGGCTTGTTCTCTTGTAGAATGCACCACCAAAGATGCATCTATGTATTCTGATTTCTTTGAACTTCCATCTTCTGCCAGATGCTCACAAAGACCTCTTCCTCTAACCAGCTTGGTAATCTGAACATCTATGTCATATTCCATCACCTTGGTGATCCAACTAGCTCTTTTTTCATTTAGGTCCTTAGAAAGCAAAAATTCCTTGACACTTGGATGAGTAACCATCAAATGCACCTTGTTATGGGTCAACAAATGTCTGAATTTTTTGAGGCTCTTTACCATAGCAAGAACATGCTTTTCTACAAAAGAGTATCTTTTCTCATACTCTTCTAAACCTTTGTTGAAGGAAGCAATAGGCTACTCCAATCCTTCAGCATTTTCTTGAGTCAACATTGTAGATATAACATCATGACCCCCATAAGCATAAAGGATAAAATCTTTACTGAAATTTGGGTTTAGGAGAGTAGGAGCTTCTATTAAGGCTTCTTTAATAGCTTGGAAGTTAACTTTCCCTTCCTTGGTCCAACTAAAGGCTGAACTCTTCTTCAACATGGCTGTCAAAGGCTTGAGTAACTCTGCAACGTTAGGCAAGAATCTCCTAACAAAGTTAATCTTTCCTATGAAAGATTGGAGACTTTTCTAGTGATGTGGTAATGGTAGTTCTAAGATGGTTGTAATTCTCTCAGGGTCCACTATAATTCCTTCTTTGGATACTACATATCCCAATAGTTTTCCTTCATGAACTACAAACGCACATTTCTTGGGATTAAGGGATATCCCAAATTCTCTACATCTTTCAAAAATCTACCTCAAATGTCTGATATGGTCTACTGCATGCTTTGAGTAGATAGTTATGTCATCTAGGTAGACTAGCACAAACCTATACATGAGGCCCTTAAAGGCCATATCCATTGCCTTTTGAAATGTAGCATCTGCATTCGACAAACCAAAGGGCATCTTCTGATATGCCATGGTTCCCCACTTGGTTGTAAATGCAGTCTTATATTGATCCTCCCCTTTCACTAAGATTTGATTGTATCCTGAATAGCCATCCAACAATGAGAATCTCTTAGATCCAGAGACACATTGTAGAATTTGTTCCATAGAGGGTAGTGGATGGCGGTCTTTTAATGAGGCTCTGTTCAAATCCCAAAAATCAACACATAACCTTATCTCCCCATTCTTCTTCCTGATAGGAACAAGGTTGGAAACCCAACTAGTATGTTTGATGGGGTAGATGATGCCACTTTCTATTAGTTTAAGTACTTCCTTATGCATAAGTGGTTCAAGCTTGGGATTAACAAGCCTTTGCTTCTACCTTACTAGTTTAGCATTAGGTTCCAATTCAATAGTGTGTTGGGCAAGGGAAGGATCAAAACACTCGAGGTATTCATATCCCCATGCAAAAACATCACTGAATTCTCTGAATAATTTAGTGTAAGCTTTCTTTTCTGAATTAGTGTTTACTTTTCCAAATTGTAGGCTCTTACCTGGTTCCAACTCTAATTCAACACAATGTTCCTGTTGGACTACCAGGCCAGCTTTATTTTTCTTGACTTCATCGTCCTTATTGAAGATAGTCTCTAAGGTGACAAGACCTTTAGGCATCTTATTAGATTTAAGTTGTATCACTTGATCACCATAGTTCTGTGATAATCTCTTTTGATTGTGCCATGAAAAGATATCCTCTTCAAACAAGAACTGCAGAATTTGTTCATCATTGTCAAACACTTGCTAATTAATATCATTATCAAGAATTGAAGGTCTGACAATAATCTTAATGTGTTTCTAATCTATCTCCTTTGAAATGCTATTGGGAATGTCAAACTGAGATCCAATAGCATCTAACCTATCAGCATTTTGATTTAACTTTCTAGGGATAGCAACGATATTGAAAGCATGGAAATATTCAATTGCATCCCAAACTCTATGTTTGTATGCTTTCATGACATCATTTTTGGTTGCACTCATCCCTCTCACTTGGCTGACAACAAGTTCATTCTCACCATATACTTTTAACACTTTAAGCCCTCTTTTCCTGGCCCACTCTAGTCCATTAACCAGACTTTCATACTCTACAATGTTGCTGGTGCAGGAAAAACCAAATCTAAAGGTAGTGTAATACCTTTCTCCTATTGGGGATACTAGCATAGCACCTCCACCAGAACCATGTCTACTTCTGGCTCCATCAAAAAAAAGCTCCCAGACCTGATTATCCTGATCATCTGAATTAGTGTATTCTTTGAGAAGACTTGGTTCTATGGCTCCACTTTCTTGAATCAGATAACTCCCCAAACCAAAATCCCAAACAAGACTCTCTTGGATCTCTGGGGTTCTTTCATCTAGGAGAATATTAGGGATACTCTCTATTTTGGTTTTTGCTTCACTAATGGTTGGGAAATCATTGTCATCAAATATAGGACAATTAGAGTTGATGGAACTAGACACATATGGTTCTATATGATGTATTGCTAAGGCTTCTGATTTAATGGTGACTTTGGTACCATACCTTGTATGAAAGAGCATGTGAGACTAGTCAGAGGAAAGATAACCTCCTATCTTGGCTGTGAACTCTCTTGAGAGACATATGGCAAACAATGCAAGGAGAATGGAAAAATTAGGACTAGCATGGAGAATCAGACTAGTATCCTTAGCCACACCTATAGTACTGACTGAGGATCCATCAAGTTGTGTAACCTTCTTTTGGAAGGGCTCATATTTAAGTCCTAATTGATTAGCCACTTTCTTGGGCATTACAGTGCTAGTAGCTCCACTATCTACCATACAATTATGCACTAAAGATTTCCCAATAATTAAAGATACATAAAAGGGAGGTGGCTTTAAATTTCTACCTTGCATGGTATTGGCCTTGGAGTTGCTAGTTGGAGTCTCCTTTCCTTGATCAGTGTTAACCAACACTAGTTTTGCAGCTTCTTTTGCAGGTTGAGGATTTGCTGCCTCTCTCATGGCCTTCTCCAAAATTTTAGGTTGTCCTGGAATAGACAAAGAGTCCCACATAGACATGGTGACATTCTCCTTCTTCATGTTGTCTACAATATTATAAGGTGCCATGATGTGTACTCTTTGTTGTGCTTTTATTATAATGGGTTCTGCCTCTTTTGGAACTTGGCCTTCTTTGCTTGTGGCGACAGGGGCCTCCTTGGATGTGATAGGGGTAGCTTGCTGCAGTGGATCTATAGATGTAGTGCCCTTAGTACCAGAATTTGCTCTCTCCATGTTTTGGGCTCTTCTCTTTTCTCTTATGTAGGCAACAAAAATAGCTTCATTGTTGACTCCATTGAAATCTGGTTGCTCCCAATTGAAAAGAGCAGTCTCATTCTCTTGTGCTTCTTGTTGAGGAGCTATCCCACTAGAAGGAGTCTCTGTTTGAGCTTGTGAAGCATTTTGAACCATTAGTGCTTGGTTCATCCATCCATTAGAACATGTAGCCTGATTGTGGGGCTGATTGCAAGGGAAACACCATTCATTATCCATGGCCATATTGTTTTGACTAGGAACCATATCTCTAACTAGATTTATAGAATTAAGAGGTGCAGGGTTATATGGTTGGAATGGTCTTTGACTAAAACTTTATCTTTTCCCTTGATAGCCTCCTTGATATGGTGGCCTATTTTGTTGATAAGGCTGTCCTTGATTTTGGTATTGCTGATTAGGACTTTGGCCTTGTGATTGGAAGGGTGGCCTGATGCCTTGGTTTTGTTTCTTCAAGTTTGTGACCTCTTTGGTTAGAGTCTGCAACAAGTTTGTCATTTCTTGCATACTAGTTTGCTGACTACTCTTCACCTCCTGCAACTCGGGAGAAATTTGTTGCGACATGTTCTTGACCACTGGTACTAGCTTGAGGTGTTGTTATTATGGGAATAGGGGTAAATGGGGGTACTTGTGCAGGTGCAATGGGCTGAAGACTAGGGAAGATAGGCATAGGAGGTCTTCTCTGTATCATGCCTGCTTGGATCAAACAATTTTCAGCCTTGACAATAATGTCAAAAGCTTGGGGTAAAGTGGTACCACCCATAGACAAGATCATGACAGAAATTTGGTTATTTAGAATTTGCAAGTAATATAGGAAGGCATGATTAGCTGATGGCCTCACAGAAACTGGGATTCTATTCCATGTTTTAAGGAATCTACTATTATAATCTATCATTTTCTCTTGAGGGTCTCTCTTTATAGTTGTTAGTTTCTCAACCAGAGACAAATTATCTGATTTATCCTCAAAATGCTTGCTTAATGCATCCCCTAATTCATCCCATGAAGTAATAGAACCAATAGTTAAAGTTCTAAACAATTCTAGAGCCTTACCTTTCAGAGATGCTGCTAACAATTTGGTGGCCACATCCTCTTGAGTAATGTTGTGTATGCTGCAGATGGTGGTCACATCTCTTATGTGTTCAAAGGTTGTTGTCTATCCCTCCCCTATGAAATTAGGTATACTTTTTAATGCCACCAAGGGCACATCATGATGCATTGCAAAATTTAATGGGCTCCTTTGATTGAAAGGTGCAAAGGCAAAATTTCTAGCCATTGTAGGAGGTGTAACCTGAAGATTAACAACTATATGAGCTGTATTTGCTAGACCTAGATTTCCTTCCTCCTCTAGATCTCTAGTGAGAGATCTACCTCTTCTTCTAAAATGAAAGAGGAGAGGTCTCCTCCCTAAAGTATCAGGAGGTGTAGATTGGACTCTTCTTGTAGGAGATTCTCTCTGAGTTGACCTGCCTTTGTAGCTTCTTTTCAAGGGCCACTCTAAAAATTCATCACGCTTTGAACTTCTAGTCTCAATCTTTCTCATAAACCTTAAACAAGGTTGGCCTGAATCTTTGAAACCAGTGGAGTCACCAGATATACTTGATAGAAAAACCTCTAAAGGTCTATATTATGCACTCAGTATATCAGAGATGACACAATTTCAACAAATGAACTTCTTTGTTGTCCCACCGGGTGTGCCAAAAATGTTATACACTAAATTTGCACCCTTAGTTCAAGCTCTCATAGTCTTGATAACTCAGTATAATAAGGGAATCATCTCAAGGTTGTGGGACCTTTTGCTAACCGAGATGAGACCTCCAGGTTCTAGGTTGGTTCCTCTTGGATAGTCACCCAGATTTGCTTTTAACAGGAAAGTAAACTTTTGAGGGAAAGGGATAGAAGGAGTGCATGAAATGTAAATGACTGAAAGAAAATCTATTCTACTAGGTGATGCACCGAAACTAGGGTTTGGATCTCAGTATGGAGGGATGAAACTAGTGAAAGGCTTAGGTCTTGGAGATCACAGTTTACTGAATAGGCTTGCATGAATATTTCATAAGAGGGCCTAAAACTAGACACAAATTATGACCTGCAAGCAGACATTCTCTTCAGCAAAAGGGCACAGGAATGAGACAGAATGACAAGGGCTGAACTATACCCACAAACTCAATCCAATCAGATCAATCACAGTAGTGCACAAATAAGCTAAAAGTAAAGGGGATTAGGAAAACTAAGTATCACTGAAAGCATTCAAAAACTTTGATCCAATAAGAGATAATTCACACAAGAAGGCATAAGGACAAAAAAAATGTCATAGAGTGCTTTACAATATTTGAACAATCAATGAAAAGTACAATTGCAGAAAAGCCAAAGGGTAGAAAAATTGCCACAAATTGCTTTGCTGAGAAAGAAGAAATTCTTTTACAATTGCCAATTCTGAGCACTACTGGCTCCCAAAAAGAATATATACACTCCCTGCACGCAGGTAGGAATCAAAATATCTCCTTAAGGTTACATAAATCTGCAATAGAATAATCAACCCTAAAACAAGTCACCTCTGACCATAAATACAATCCTAGAAAATGTCACAATAGATCAGATATCCTTTGTGTGTCCATGCCCGTAGATCAACAAATTTGATCCATCTACTTCTTTGCAAGCCCATACTGCCATGAATGCTCAAATTTGATCAGATCGTGAAAGGACCCAAAACGGTGCCCTAAAAAACTTTTGCAAACTCCTTAATTGCAACCACCTTCGAAAATTCAATTTTTTAGCTACCCTGCCGCTTCGCACATTATCCTCAAAAGAATTCCCATAAAAAATAGGCTACACAGCTTTTGAAATGAACTTGGTCGCATGATCGCATGAGCTGAAAGGCCTTCATGCGATCATGTGACATCCCTTTGAAAATTGCCTTGGCTTTGACAAATGCCTAGGCCCACAAGATGACACGTGGCACCCCCTCATTCATCTCAGCCACCACATGAGCAACCACCTTGGCACCCCAGCATGGACCCATAGCAACACTACCCACGAGCACCAAACCGCTATCAGTTTGTCACATGGTCGCATGGGCTTGGAAGAGCCCATGCGATCATGTGACAAATCACATGATGTTAGCCATGGACTGATCGGAACTGCCACCCATAGACTGCCAACTACTTGTCGCATGATCACATGCGGCCAGGAAGGCCCATGTGATCATGCGACAATAGGAAACTGCACCCCTTGCCGACCGCTGATGAAACCACTAACGGTTCATTGCATGGTCGCATGGGCTCAGAAGAGCCCATGCGATCATGCGACAAACCGCATGATGCTACCCTGACCACAGGTTGACCATCGATCCCACTAATGGTAGTGAAAGGGCCCACCACCAAGTGTCATCTTATCGCATGATCTCTTGCGGCCAGGAAGGCCCATGTGATCATGTGATAACCACAAGATTTTTTAAGGGAAGCTAGCCACCGGGCCCATAGGTCGGAGTTGCGGGCTTAAAAAAATGAATGCAAATGCCAGAGAAGTATAAAGTGCAAAGGCGATCGAAAACACATTGAGTTTTCAGACCGGGGTCTAAAACACAGAGAACTTTCAGAGCTGAGAGGTCGAAAACACACTGGATTTTCAGACAAAAGGTAGAAAACATCCCGAGATTGTAGAGAGGAGGTAAAAAACACACTGGGTTTTCGACACTTTGAGCGTTTTACTTAGAAAATAGGATTGTGGCCGATAAGGAAAGGCAGGGAATTTTTGGGCAACACTAATCATTTATGATTTTATGATAGATTTCCAAATATGATATTAGTATAGGAATGATGCAGGGGCATTCGAGGTTAAGGCAGGGGCATTCCTTGTCCTTGGTGAAACTACATGGGTGTTTGTATTTTTGGCCGGTGTTACTTGGTTGTAGCCTTGACCGATGGTCTCTATCATTGAAGGAAGCTCAATCACTGAAGGAACTTGGTAGTCTTTGATGCTTGGTGAAAGTGTTACTCGGTGAAGCCTGAGGTGCTCGATCAACATTGGTGCTTGGTGATGCTTGGCTTGCTCGGTTATTTCACTATTGCTCAGTATTCTTGGTTTACTGACTAGAGTTCTATGTGATTTTTTGGGCTGACTTGGTGCATTTATTGTTGGTAGCTATTGTTACAGGCTAACATGTTGAATTAAATGTTTTTATAAAATTTTTAAGTTGACTTGTATGGCATTTAATATTTGTTAGGAGGAGTTAAGGGTTTCATCTAGCCAGCTTGTGGCTGATGATTAGTATTTAAGGGGTGTTTGGTTAGATGTTTAAGTAGAGAACTGGGATGACTAAGAAGCTTGAAAGCTGAAGTTGGTGAAGTTGTGGAAAATATCTTGTAGATTGGTAACCATTACTAAACCGAGCTTCAGATCTAGGCAATCGAGTAGTTCTATCTCCACCAGATTTGTCTCTCTGGTCATCACCACTAGATCCAGCAGCTTCAAATTCTTTAGAAGCTTCTTCATAGCCATCCTCAGTACCAACATTCTGAGGTATACCAGTAACAACTCTCATGATCTCATGAACATGTCATTCTTCATCAATTCCATCTCAGATCTGAAATTCGATTTCACCTTCTCTATGATCTGGGATTCCACAATATCACAAAGATCAAAAATAACTCTAGCATCCAATATTCTCAGAGGCATCCTTAAAGATATGGAAAACCCTCTACAAAAAATCCTCATCGACCACCTTGTGATAATCTCCAAGTTGTAGACAAGTTAGATCGTAACCTACAATATTGCAAACAACTAGGGCATGATTCCAAAAGTTCAGTGCCATAGATCTACAATCAATATCATACGATCTCTTCACCAACAAGATCAACTTCGCAAGATCAGCCTTACTAGGTCAACCTTCACTCCACAAGATCAAATCTACTTTGATACCACCTGACGTAGACCAAGGTGAGAAGGATCTAATTAAGGACAATCCAAACCTTGTAGCTTTAGAATTACACAAAGGAACATTCACATCAACAAATAACACAACAATTGTTTCAGATTGTAATTGGCCCTAACCCGAAAGGCCTTGCAGCCGAGCATGTTAATGCAAATTACTTGAAACAATTGTTGTGTTATTTGTTGATGTGAATGTTCCACTGTGTAATTATGAAGCTGCAAGGTTTGGACTGTCCTTAATTAGATCCTTCTCAACTTGGTCTGTGTCAAGTGGTATCAGAGTAGAGTTAATCTTGTGGAGTGAAGGTTGACCTAGCAAGGCTGATCTTGCGAAGTTGATCTTGTTGGTGAAGAGATCGTATGATCTTGATTACAGATCCATGGCACTGAACTTGTGGAATCGTGCCCTAGTTTTTTGCAAGATTGTAGGTTGTGATCTAACTTGTCTACAACTTGGAGATTGTCACAAGGTAGTCAGTAAGGGTTTGTTGCAGAGGGTTTTGCATATCTTTAAGGATGCCTCCAAGAAGACTGGACCCTAGAATTATTTCTGATCTTTGTGATACTATGGAATCCTAGATCACAGAGAAGGTGAAATCAAATTTCAGATTTGAGATGGAATTAAAGAAGAATGACATGGTCATTGAGCTCATGAGAGCTATTACTGGTATACCTCAGAATGTTGGTACTGAGAATGGCTATGAAGAAGCTACTGAAGAATTTGAAGCTACTGGATCTAGTGGTGATGACCGGAGGGACATATCTAGTGGAGACAAAAATAATCAATTGCCTAGATATGAAGGTCAGTTTAGTAATGGTTATCGAATGGAAGTTTCTACTTTTTCTGGTACCTTGAAACCTGACAATCTATTGATTGGATTGGTGAACTTGAAGATTTATTTGAGCTAGAATAAATTGAAGACCCTCTTCAGGTGAGATTGACACAGACTAAGTTGAAAGGACATGTTTCTCTTTGGTGGAAAGAACTACAAAGAGATAGAGAAGATGAAGGTGAAATGAAGATCAATCGGTGGAGGTTGATGGTGAAAAAATTAAAAGCTAAGCTCATACCTGCTGACTATGAGCTTAACTTGTTTAAGAAGTTGCAGAATCTAAAGCAGAAAGATTTGTCTGTTGAAGATTATACTAAGTAATTCTAAAAGCTTACTATTTGGTCCAGACATGGAGAACTTGGTAAGGAAAAGGTAGCTCGGTATGTGAATGGTCTGAGATTCAATATTTAGGATGATCTTGGTATGCTGAAGATTGATTCTATTGAAGATGCTTATTAGTGTACTCTAAAGGTAGAAGAAAAGTTGAAGAGGAAAAAACATAGTAACTCCTGAGGGAAGGATAAAATTGATCACTCGGTGAAGGATAAACTGACTAATGCAGAAGATGAACAGAAACCTGTGGAACCAAAGAAGAAGACATGTAGAGTTATCTTTAAGGGTACTTGCTATAACTGTGGAGAGGAAGGACATCATTCTTTTGAGTGTATACAAAAGAAGGTTGATCGACGAACTGTTGTGGTAAATGAGAACATTCAAAATGAACCCAAATCAAAGAACTTGCTGCTTCGGCGAACATTGCTCAGTACAAAGGATGAACCTTGTCAGAGGAGTAATTTGTTTAAGACCTGCTGCAAGTTTGGAGGTAAACTCTGTGATGTTATTTTTGATAGTGGTAGTACTGATAACCTTGTTGCCGAGGACATGGTTTAGAAACTTGGTTTGAATAGAATGAAACATCCACATCCTTATAGGATTGGTTGGTTACAAGATGATCATGCTTTGGAAGTCAGAGAACAATACTTCATTGATTTTAAGATTGGCCAGTAAAAGGATCTTGTGTTATGTGACATAGTGAACATGAATAGTTGTGATATATTGCTTGATAGACCTTAGCAATATGATTGCAGAGCTATTTATGACTATGTGAAGAATGTGTTTACTATTGAGAAGGATGACAGGAAGTTTTCCCTGATGCCTTTAATAGATACAATGCTCGGTAGGAGAAACCTGAGTATTGGTAGCTGAGTTGAGTTGGTGGATCCAGAGAAATTGAATGATCAGTTTGGAGAATTGACCTATGTACTATCAAGAAAAGACTTGAAGAAACAGAGGAAGTTGAAGTGGAAGAATATGTAATCTAAAGAGATGGAGGACTTGTATGTGAAGAACCAGTTCGGGATTTACGTGTTAAATCCTGGAAGATGTTCTTCTCACATATGAACATATTTTGGAACCTATGGTTTTTGATACAAGGGCATACAAGGTTAAGGTAGGGGCATTCCTTGTCCTCAGTGAAACTGCATGGGTGTTTGTATTTTTGGCCGGTGTTACTCGGTTGTAGCCTTGACCGACAGTATCAGTCATTGACGGAAGCTTGGTCACTAAAGGAACTCGGTAGTCTCTGGTGCTTGGTAAAAGTGTTACTTGGTGAAGCTTGCGGTGCTTAGTTGATACTGGTGCTCGGCAATGCTTGGCTTGCTTGATTATTTCATTGTTGCTCGATATTCTTGGTTTACCGACTGGAGTTCTGTGTGATTTGTTGGGCTGACTTGGTGCATTTATTGTTGGTAGCTATTGTTACTGTATAGTATAAAATGTGGATGGGGTCCTAGGACAATGGTTTGCACATAAAAGAGACCCCAAAGCCAATATTTTACACATACATTTGAATTGTAAGGGAAATACTTGAAATCAGATAAAATAAGATATATACCTCATGATGAAATTAATTTGGAAATACCTATTTTCTGGTGTCTATGTACAGTTTAGGGCAATTCTGTAACTTGTCTTGGACTGGAAATACCGAGATGAAGAAAACCCATAAATCATTTATCTTTCTGACAACGGGTAGTCTTTGACCCTCATAAAAGTTCAAAGGCTACATTTTTATTTTGAAGGTCAATTTTGACCTTTTTCGCAAATCTGGGAAGTTCGGCGAAAAGGGTATCCAAATCTACGCTCAGATCTGAAATTCCGCACCTGTACCTACAAGAAAAATGATTTTGTTTGTTTGTTTGGGGGGTTTGCCTTGGTGAAACCCTAGTTTGGAATCAACCTTAATATTGAAATTGAAATGGAGAATGCTAGCCAGTAGTAGAAGTAGATCTAACAATGAAGCTATGATATTCAATAGATATGAAAATTGTATTTGAAATGTAATCAAGTATGTTAATATGAAAGCTTGGAATCAACACCAACAAATGTAAATCAAACCTCCATGATTGTATGCTTGGAATCCACCTTGAGGGAAGAATGAATGGATCTTAAAAATGAACAAAAGGATCTTGAAGGAAGATCACACCATCATGATGGCTAGATCTAGGGTTTGAATGATGAATCTTGAATGCTTGAACCAAATTCTTTCAATGGCTTGAATTCTTGAATCCTTGATCTTCAATGGAGAACTTGGATGGAGAAGAGGACTTGAATGCTTTCTTGATCTTGCTTGAGGGAGAACTTTATTGCCAAAACTTGATCACCAATGTCTCCTTTAGAGTGCTTCATGCATGAAGGAATGAGATGGAAAACTTGATATGAAAATGAGAGAGGAAGGCCTCCTTTTATAGTGATCCAAGGCACAATCCTCTAGAGGGTCCACCTTGGGGAATTAAATTCCAATTAGGCCTGAACCCTTTAAGAATGGACCTAAATTAAATATAATTTAAGAGTTTACCATTTTGGAGACCAAAACAGTGGACCCGAAAGCAGGAAAACAATTATTTTTGAAACTTGACAACTAGAGATCCTGAGACCTTGAAATTTGAACCCAGGGTCAAAGACGAGATCGATCCTAACTAGGTCAGGGTCAAGGTCAATTTTGACCCCTTTAGGTTGACTTTGACCCCTTTAGGTCAATTTGACCTTAAGGGCAAAGATTTCAGGGTCTCAGTCAGAGTGAGAAATAGGAGGTCTCAGGGTGCCCGGAGACCTAGAAATGATGCCAGAATAGGGTAGAGTGCCAAGGAGAGGCAAAAAATCCTATGATGAACATGATGAAGTCTAGGAGGACCTATTTGTAAGTCTTACCTATAAAATAGAGACATAGAAGAGGGAAATTAAGGAGAATCCTCAGGATCCTAACCCTAATTTCACCTAGAATGAAGGAATCAAGTGCAGAAAAGAAGTGGAAAGCGGGGAGAAAGCCAGATCCAAGAAAAGATCAATTCAAGGCATCCAACATGACCCCAAACCACTTACTCAGAGGGCTAAACACTCTTAACATGGAAGTGCTTCCATTTTAAGATGATACAGTTACAGGCTGACATGTTGAATTAAATGTTTGTATACAATTTGTAAGCCGACTTGTATGGCATTTAATATTTGTTAAGAGGAGTTAAGGGTTTCATCTAGCCAACTTGTGGCTGATGATTAGTATTTAAGGGGTTTTTGGGTAGATGTTTAAGGAGATAATTTGGATGACTAAGAAGCTTGAAAGCTGAAGTTGGCAAAGTTGTGGAAAATATCTTGCATGATCTTGCAAATCAGATTTCTATCTGATAGTTTGTATTTGCAGAGCTAGTGGTTTGCACCCTTGGAGACAAGGAGATTGCTTGGAGGCTTGCAAGCTCAAGTTTAGATATGCCTTAGGGTTTCCATCAGCTTTTGATTATTTTCAGAGATGAACTAGCTGGTGTTACAATTGGATCTTGGATATTGCAAAATTGTTTCTGATTGTAATTGGCCCTAACCCGGAAGGTCTTACAGCCAGGCATGTTAATGCAAATTACTTGAAACAATTGTTGTGTTATTTGTTGATGTGAATGTTTCGCTATGTAATTCTGAAGATGCAAGGTTTGGACTGTCCTTAATTGGATCCTTCTCACCTTGGTCTATGTCAAGGAAGCATTTCTTAGCAAGGTTTCCTTTGCTAGTAGATTTGGGTTTGTTTTTGTACTAACCCCTTTCTTTTTGCATCTTTTAGCTTTGTCTTTATTTTCTTTGTTTTCACAGCCTTGTGCATGTATGTTGAGTTAGAATCCTTAGCTTGGGGGCTCATGTCCTTAACTAAGTTTTGTTCTATCTCATTGCGAATCCGCTGGAGTTTTTCTTCTAACTTTACCAAGATTTTGTATTGAGTCCATACTCTTGCTAAAGTGGGGGCTAAATGTACCGTTAGAAAATGGAAGCACTTCCATTTAGGACTAGTTTAGACCTTCAAGTAGATGGTTTGGGGTCATGTCAAATGCCTTGAATGGTTATTTGACTTGGATCTAGATTTTTCCCCTATCCTGCCCTATTTTCCACTTATTTCTAGCCTGTTCCTGGCACTTGGATCTAAGAATTTGAGGTTCTTGACCTCAGGGTCAAGGTCAACCTTCTGGGTCAAGGTCGACCTCGACCCTGACCTAGGTTAGGGTCGACCTTGACTGTGACCTAGGTCAGGGTTGACCTCAACCTTGACCTAGGTCAAAGTCAACCTCGACCTTGACCTAGGTCAAAGTTGACCTCGACCTTGACCCAGGGTCTAGATTTCAAATTTTGAAGGTTTCTAGATGTCGAGTTTCAGAAAGATTTATTTCCCACTTCCAGGTCGACTGTTTCGAGCTTCAAAACAGTAAACTCTTAAATGATATTTAATTTACGTCCACTTCCAAGGGTATAGGCTTAATGAGAATTTATTTCTCCTATGTCGGCCTCTCTAGAAGTTTGTGCCCTAGATTAGTATATAAGGAATCCTTCTCCTCTCATTTCAATCCATCAAAAAACATAATCAAGAATCCTCAATCAAGAATCAAGTGAACAAGTAATTGAAAGAAATCCATCAAGCAAGAAATCATATATATTCAAGCATTCAAGTTCTCCATTGAAGATTAAGGATTCAAGCATTCAAGCCTTTGAAGGGATTTGGTTCAAGCATTCAAGATTCATCATTCAAACCCTATATCTATCCATCATAATGGTGTGATCTTCCTTCAAGATCCTTTGTGCATCTTCAAGATTTATTCTTTCTTCCTTCGAGGTGGATTCCAAGCATAAAATCATGGAGGTTTTGATTTACATTTATAGTTTTTGATGTTGAGTCTAACCTTTAATATTAACATACTTGTTTACATTTCAAATACAATTTCATATCTATTGAATATCATAGCTTTGTTGCTAGATCTACTTCTACTACTTGCTAGCATTCTCTTGATGCAACCCAAAATTCCTTTAACAATTAACAAAAATACAAGAGAGAAAAAAACACATAAAATTTTCAGAATCATAATCCTTCTTTTTTATTCTTCCAAATACTCTTTTGCTATAGTGAGAGAAAACACTAATTTAAGTACAAATCTGAAATTACCCCTTTTTGGCAGTTTTTTCATAAAACTATTTTTTGCTATTTTTGGTAATTTTTAAAACAACTCGAAAAAAGTTGATTTTTTTCATGAAGCTTCCTAAAACTAAGATAAGATGAACTGCCAACTAACCTTCAAAATTGGAAATAATATTTCGAAGTTATTATAAAAAAATAACTTTCTAAAAAAAACTAAATAAAACACTAAAATCTTAAAAGCCACTAAAAGCTCCTGCATCATTCTCCTCTAGTTGAAAGAACACAACTCCTGTAAGTTATTTTTGAATGCATGCTTCTTGTCTAGATCTAATCATTCCCATTATACCAAATATTTATTGTATTAACCCAGAGAAGAGAAAATTGAATCTCTCTTGAATGCAAGTCTACTCCTTTTTCCTGGTCTTCCAATTGTTTGGCAATTTGTTCATCTTTGCAACTATCCCTAGATCCTTTTTCCTTTTATTTTTCTTAAACCATCTCCTATTTAGTGCCAACTCAACTATTAGATTCCAAAATTTGTTTTCATTTGCATATACTTCAATAGCATCATTGTTTATGTCTGCATCATATAATATAACATCATATTCTCCATTACCGCGATTTTCATAATACTTTTGAAAATCTACATATGCCTCATTAACAAAGAAATTAGAAACATATTCACTATCAACCTTATTATCAATAGGAATTTCCACTTGCTCAGTTTGAACATCGTATTCAAATAATTGAAAATGACAGGAAGACTCATCTACGACTATGTTTACTTTGTCTTCTTTAATTCTTGATGTCAAAACAGTCATAGGTATACTCACCATTTCATTTTCTACCTCTTCCTCTATTATTTTTGTCCTTTCTTTCATTTTCCTCTTTTGAATAATCTTTCTAATGGGCCATGTGATCTTCTTCTTGACTGGTAGGTGCCATTTTTGCAACTCTAGGGAAAATCTTGTTGCCAATTCTTTTAAGGCTTGATCCAACCTTTGTACCTCCTTCTTAAGATGTTCTAAATTTTCTTTGCCGTCTTCCTTCTTCTTCACACTTTTGTCTTTCATGTTCTCTTTTTTTTCTTGTTTCTTCTTTAGTGAGCCCTCACTCTGTAAGCATCTCTTCAACAAATCCATCTCTTCAAGCAAGTCCCTTTAACCTTGATTCCACTTTGTCTTTTGCCTCACTCAGGTATTTTCTCTTCTCTACCTAGTCTTTTTGCATCCAAATTCTCTCTTCAACCTACACAAATAAAACCACACAAAACACCAAACTCTCTTTCCCAGATCTTCTAGGCTCTGATACCAGATGATGCAGCCAAAAACTCCTTTAACAATTAACATAAACATAAGAGAGAAACAAAACATAGAATATTTTCAGAATTACAATCCTTCTTTATTATTATCCCAAATACTCTTTTGCTACAATGAGAGAAAACACTAATTTAAGTACAAATCTGAAATTACCCTTTTTGGCAATTTTTTCATAAAACTATTTTTTGCCATTTTTGGTAATTTAAAAAACAACTTGAAAAAAGCTGATTTTTTCCGCGAAGCTTCCTAAAACTAAGATAAGATGAGTTGCCAACTAATCTTCAAAATTGGAAATAATATTTTGAAGTTATTATAAAAAATAACTTTCTAAAAAAAACTAAATAAAACACTAAAATCTTAAAAGCCACTAAAAGCTCCTGCATCATCTCTATTTCAATTCTATTTCAAAGTTAATTCCAAAACTGAGGTTTGACCAAAGAAAACCCCTCATCCAAAAAACAAAACCATTTTTCTTGTAGGAACAGGAGCAGAATAGAGAATTATAGAGAAGATTCAGACACCCTTTTTAGCAAACTTTTAGTATTCGCAAACAGAATTTCAATCAGAGCTGTGCAAGTCAAGGTTGACATAAAGGGGTCAAGGTCAACCTGGTTCAAAAAAGAAAAAAATGATTTTTGGGCTTTCTCTATCTCTGTGTTTTTGTTCTAGATCGAGTTGGAGAATTTCCCGAAACCCAATATAGACACCAGAAAACAACAATTTCCAGATCTGCTACCTTTCAAGATAAGTTGCATTATTTTATCCTCCACACACACACACGCATATATTTTATCACCATACATTTTGGTGATATCTCCATTTTATTCTTTACATATGCGAATGAGAAAGAATGGACAAGGAAATTTTTTTGGGAAGAAAACTATTTTCTACGCTTTAGAGTTGGCTTGCATGCATGACAAACAAAAAACATGAACGACGATGTAAAACATGAATGGTCAATATTGTCACAATCATCTTGCATTGATTTAGATGATGCAGTGTCAACCATGGATGTGATTGTTTAGGGTAGAAGCTAAGCTCCATACAAATCATCCATGCTATGTCTTCCCATACTAGTATGTAAAAATGGTACAAAATTTTTGTCAGGTGGCCTAATGAAGATGGGACCCACTAATGGACACATAAGATGGATGAGAGCCAATCATTAGGTTGTACGACACTGGGATATCATCACCCCCAGAGTCCTCACCCATGAGGAGTAAGCCGCCAACCTCAGCGGTGAGCACCAACTAAGCAGTAACTACGCATTAGTTTTTGGACCCACTAACCATGTATTACTAACTGGATCCACTAACTGTGCATTATTAATTGGCATGGCATTTGACTGCAACCACTATGCGTGAGAAGATAAGGTAACATAAAAAGTAGCACCTGTACACATCAATTTGAAACTTTCCCATTTGGGGTTTTTATTTTCTATTGGGGTTATCAGTCTGGCTTTTGGAGGTTTCCAGATATTGGAGAATTAATATCTAGTGAGTTTTATCAAGCAATGAAGGTAATTTGTTTACCCATTTGCATAAGATTTTGGCTGGATACATCATAGGTATGTTGAAAATATTGTTGTGCTTTCGCCCCTTGAAATGACTATGGTTGTATATTGGCACTTATGTTTGGTAGCGTATTGTGAATAAATAGGGTTTTTTTCGGTAAAGTGGAATACAATTCACATACCCATTTGTAGAAGATC
Source organism: Chamaecyparis obtusa (assembly GCA_027943335.1). Lineage (NCBI taxonomy): Eukaryota > Viridiplantae > Streptophyta > Pinopsida > Cupressales > Cupressaceae > Chamaecyparis > Chamaecyparis obtusa. The sequence continues at coordinate 2,776,219 of BSBK01003345.1, forward strand.
CTGACTTCCAACATCGCAAGTGTGTGGAAAATTGTGTTGTGTTTTCCACCTTGGAATTGGATAGGGTTTACCAATTAGTGCTTATGTTTAGCACCATTGTGTAAATAAAAAGGGTTTTCCCTACAATGTGGGTTAAGATTTGCATAGTCTCCTATAGAAGATTTCAATTTGCCACATTGCGGGTATGTCAAAAATATTGTTGTGTTTTCTGCCTTGAATCAGCCATGATTTTAAATTGACACTTATGTTTGGTAGTGTTGTGTGAATAAACAAGTTTTGGACTCGGAGTGGAATAAGTAGCTGACAGTCGAAACCCTTGACTTGGTATAGAAAAGGTAATTCAAAAACCCTTAGCCAGGACAATTAGAGTGTCATTTGCTGGACAATTTTTAGTTGCATGGATGTTTATGTGTTTTGATCAAAATCTACCTAATTTCTAGTTTGTGTCAACTATGAGCTAGCATTTAGATTTATTTTTCTATTATGGCATAAAAAGCCCCAAAATAGTTAGTATATAGCTTAGCACATCTACTTGTCTATTGTCATTGTTGTTTTATTTTTATCTTATATATCTTCTATGATTCTATGCACCATCTTCTATGTAAACCACTTGTCCATCTATCCTCATTTAATTGAGGGATTATGTATGTTGTAGCATTATTATATGCTACACTTAATAAATGTTGCATTGATTGTTGACTGCTGAATTTGTGTGGTTCTTTTCTATATGTTGTGTATAAGCAACTTTTTCTAATTATAAGGTGCATGAACATAGTATTACTTGAGAGATTAACTAGAAGTAAAGCAATGTTTGTTGTGATGCTATTGATTTGCATTTGCCAATTTTGGATAGGACCTGAATGGTTACCTTCAAATTGTAAGTAACTAGTTGTGTAATATGTTTTCTCATGAAATTTTGTTTTATATAAAAGAATTGAAGGTCCATAGTTAAATAGAGGATAAAGACCATAAATATTTGACAAAAATAAATTGTATATTATCCACAAAATGTTTACAAAAATTATGTAATTGTGAAGTGTACCACCTAGTGTGAAAGTATATTGAAGCAATCTACAAATACCATCATGAATGTGAAATTATGATATAGAAAAATAAGTGAGATAAGATGAAGACATTACCCCTTGAACCCATGGGAACATGCTAAGATAAGTTGACGGTTTGAGGTAGGGTTAAAGTTAGGGTGTGAAGAATTGGTGCACGAGCATGAAAAAAATTTAAAATGGGGTTTGGGTAGAAGTATGAGTTAAGTTGAGAATGTCATGTGGTATAAAAAAAAATAGAATAACACCATTAACTTGTAATCGTATAAACATCAAAATATCAAACAATAATATTGATTTCAAGTATCATTGTTTGAACTTTCCACAATTGAAACTTACTAAGGTTTGAATCATCTAATGAATAATAGTCTTATTCTTGTTCTTAATATTCTTCTTCTTCCTCGTCAACTGCATTAGTTTATTTGCAAATGATGTCAATACCAGAGAAATGCTTCCCAATAACAATCTTGCTTTCCAATTACTCAGATGCTTATTACTTTATTACTTTTCACAGTATAGAGAGCTTTTTCGCTTGTAATTAACATTCTAGTAGAAAAATGTTAAAACAGTAGCTGGTAGCTCCTATCACCTATTCAAAATATTATTTAAAATTTAATTTATCACTATATAGAGCTTGTAATCAATCGGAGAGGGGTAATTTTGAGTAACTGGATATAAAAATTTCACAGGATTCCTTTTAGGAACCGTAGGTACAAACCTTCATCGAATCTACACGTGAATGAAACCTAAACTCGGACTTGGTTTGCAACACATGAGTACTAAGGTCCTAGTCAAGAGAACCAGACACCTTAGATTGTAACAATAACAATGGTACAATAAAAAACTACTTGTATTACAAAATAAGAGCAATAATTAGTAATGCTTAGCATGTCCACCCTTTTAGAGAGACTCCCATATTCTAATGAATAGGTCTCGCTCTTTTTTTAATTCTTATCATTCTAGTCTGCAATTTTCTGTAGATGCAACAGTCGTATGTTAATACCGAGTTAGCTCTTTTTCTTATAATTGGTGGCAATTATCTATAGATGTATCACTTGTATGTTAATATGTGTATTCCAAACTGTAGGAGTGAGTATAGAATGCATAGGTTGTGGGAACTTGGAATCTGCTATGGTATATTTTCTATTGTATTTTGACTCATTTTGTATTTGTTTTGTTGCTTGTTTGTACTATGTTTGTGCAGTTAGTAATTATTTCTTAGAAGGTCTGGATTTTAGTGTTGGTATGTTATGTATCGTATTATAACCATTCTGAGGGAATGTGCAAACATCAACATGGATGGATGTTCTGGCATCACAAATAGTAACTGCTAGTTTTATTGTCATGATTGTTTAGTAGTAATTGTGTGATTCGCTACATTGGTTGATTGTGCAGAAGCATGGACCTGTTGCAAGCTAATAAAAATCACAGAGAGTTATGTTTGTGAATCCTTCCTTCCAGGGAATACCTTGGAGGAAGCCATCAAAGCATAATGACAAGGCATATATGGTAGGAATTGTTCTACACTCAATGCTGAAGGAAAATGAAGATACTAGCTGAGCAATGTTGAAAGCAGTTATGGAAATTATTCGTATAGTAAATCTTGATGAGGATAAAATGGACGATGTGGCTGGTATGAGAGTGCGTGTTGACTTAGATAGGATTTCATCTGCAATTGTAGCGTTGCTCGTTGCATTCGATCCATCCGCACCCCTTAAGTGTAGAATGCACAGTTACCCATGTCAGGAATGTTGTTCCAGAGACGGGCAATAATTAGCATGGGCAACGATTATTCAGAATTTTTGACAATATCTGGACCCATATGCATTGGTGGTGGTCTTTGTATAGGGATAATACTATATTGTTTTTTGTGGCTTCTATAGTTTGATGAGTGTTCACAGAAACATTTCTATGAATTTGAATCTTTAGTAGGAATTATGCCATTGACATTGAATAATTTATTGAAATGTATTTGATGTAGCTATGTAGGTGACTATCAACATTTCCATTTATTTTGAATTATATTATTTAGCAGGAATTGAGCTATTGTCATTTAAAATGGTTTTGGAATTGCAATAACTCAATTTATGTTGGAATTGTAATAACCCCATTTATAGGAATATCATAATTTTTTCTCTGAAGCATTGGTTCCATAAGAGCATTACATCATTAATCTTAATTTACGTACATAAATAGAAATGGTTATGATATTTTAGTTGAAAATTCCATGAAAATTTCTCAAAAGAAATCGAATCTTCATTTTTGATACCATATATTTAGTGTCATAACTATTTTCAGGATGATATTTAGTATTGATGCAAGATATCTTTTATTGGAATTTCCTTTTGTGTGCTATATAGTTTGATTGGCAATATTGATGACTATAATTTATGAATAATATAAACATGATGCATTGAGGTACAACCCATAGAAACCTGTCACAACGAGCAATCCAAATACACAAACAAATTTGAATTTAAGAAGAAAATTAGATATATTAAAACATGACATTAAATAAACAAACTCCTTCGAATTCTTATTGAATATTGAAATAATTTTACAAAACTGTGAGCCAAAAATTGACTTCTCAATAAAAAACTGATTTAATGGTCTCATCTTAAACATCAGTAACACAAAAAATCCTTTCCCAAAACCTCACAACCTATCCACTCAGCACACCGACACCCCCACCCCCCAAATACTATGCAACCCACTATCTTGAAAAAAAAAAGCTTCGCCCTCAAAGAAAAAAAATAGCAGCAACTCCTAGAAAAGGAAACTTGGAACAAATTAAATAAATGACCCTCTACTCTCTTTGTGCGTTACTGAATAGAAATAATGCTTTATTACTAATATTAGAGTATTCTTGCTACATGGTTATTCAATTCCTATGACAAAAGATGGGGAGTTTGAATTTTTGATTCCTTCTATCCATGTGGATGCCCTGCATAGACACTCATGGTAGATGGAAATATTTCACGAGGGAGCCTCATTAACATTTATAAGTCTTGTGCCTTCCCTTCTAATTTTTGAATTAGTATTAAGACCTTCATGTTGAATATATAAATATAAATTATAATATTAATAAATATGTTCATATATTTTTTATCTTCGTGCATTATATATCCTTTTATATATATATATATATATATATATACAATTAAAAAATTTATGATGTCATTATTATATACAATGTATATATAGAGTATATATAATTTAGATATAATATAGTGTAAGATTTAAGGGTTCCATTATAGCGATAAGCGTTTCCATTATATTGAAGTTATCATCGATCGACAAAACTTCCAAGAAGTTTGACAGTGAGATGATCTATCTAGCCAACTTCTCTCCTATACAACTGTTGAAAATTTGGACAATTTCCACATTCTCCACCTTAGCACTTCTAACTGAAGTAAGTTGACTCTTACAAGTCATGATCATGATTCAAACGAAGTCTCTCTCCTTCCATGGTTTTAACCAACCTCACCACACACCTTTGCGCGAAATCAAGTGGTTAAATCTGGATCCTTGTAGAAACCCTTTCAAGATCCATGTAGTGACTTGATTTCTTTTGTTCACCACTATGCTTGTATATGAAAAACATTAAATAGAAATCAACATAAATATCAAAAATTACCCAAAAACCCAAAGTATTATTTATTGGGGTTCCCCTTTGTTGTATGTACAAATGGATTTGAATATTGTTGTCCGCTATATATTTTGATTGTTGATAGTACAGAGTATGGTTTACCTCGATATTATAAACAAGTAGTACAAATTGGATTTTTTAGTTGTAACTTGTACTACGATATATCTTACTATCTACTATTTCAGTCTCCTGAACACTTACAAATGATGCATGTATTGGCATCCATTGCATGCACTGCAAGGTGTTTATCATCCATTGTCATCTATTGCATCATGGTAGGTTATGCCATTACATTGCGAGTATAGGCATGTCTGGAAGAAAGAATGTAAAAGAAAACACATTAAAAAATTTAAACATAGTAGGAGGAAAAAGGATAGCAATATTTTGTAGGTGTTGGTGGAGAAATGCAATTTTTGCAATTCTACAATTGTGGGGTATAAAACAACATGGCAAAAACTATTGACCATTAAATTACGTGGGGAGATTCTATTATTGCGACTCCTATCAGATTTCCACTGCACCGTGCTCACTTGTAATGTTGAAACAAGTGTTTAATGACTTATACAGATGAAAAAAAAGCCATTTTATAAACGGGGTTACTTGTATGTGTAAAGAAATGTTATTAATTTGAATAAGTGGGATTCTTATGGAACATTTTAGAGAAGAGTTTGAACTTCCTCTATTATTCAAGAAGAATATCACAAAGTAGACAAGATACCAAACACTATGTTTTTTGAAGTGGTGTCCACATGCTTATAAAATGTTGTGTGTTTTTGTCACATAGTTGATAACACTATATGGTTTCTAAACTATGTGAAATATAGTATAAGGATCATTTGTTGTGAAGAGTAATTTCCTTGTCTATCCGACAAGATTTAACATGGTTGAAAATACCATTGTCTACATCCCTACTCCAGTGAGACAAATGGTTGTTTCTAGGTCTCGTTTGCGGGTGTCCTTGATTAAATTTTATCCATCTAGGTCTCTCTAATTAAAATATATCTACCAGAGAGAAATCTTGGTGGCTCTATGATATGAGTTATGCCCAAATTATTTATAAGGAAACTTTGTACCTATTTCATGGGTTGTTCTCCCTTGCTCATTTGCAACACCATAGGCTGTTCGATTGTAAATTTTGGTTTTCTAACATTGTAAGGAACATTTTATTGTTATGTTATTTTACATTCAGAAATGTGCGCATGTATTTTTCATTGTTTGGATCCTTCCTTCGTATTTCATCTTATATTTTGTTTGAAATATTATTGTAATTTTTTTTAATGTGGAACTTGTCTTTTCTTGGAATGTTGATTAAGCTATAAACTAGATCTTTGTCTTTCAAATAGAAAATTTAGTAGGAATTATGCATATTAGGGGTTCTTGTTGATAGAAAATTTCTTAGGAATTATGCACCGTAGTTCTAAATGTTGGATCACCTCTCTTATATTAGTTGTATTCTTGTTCTTCACATTTTTTGTCAAAGTGTTAGCTTAGGTTCACCATTTTTGGATTAAAGCCACCCTTTCCGTAGATTAATCCCCACATGTGTGAGTCCCACAATTGGGAGGCTATCTTTATGTTTCATAAATTTTCTTTCAGGTCATACCCCAAGCACAGGTGCAAACTTTCTTGAGAACGCGTCTTCTTAGCTGAATAATGTGGCATGATTTATAGTATTCCTTGAGGTTGAATGATTGGAGACCATGAGACCATCACCATCTATGGCATGCATAGTGAGGTTTTTATGATCTATTGCCATCAAATTGGCCATTGTATGTTAAACTGTAATGCTTTGGCTATAGCCATGTGTCGAAGGAAATATGTAAAATAAAATGCATTGAATAAAAAAAACATAGTTGGAGAAAAAATGACAAGTCTTTCAGGTGTGGTTGGATAGAATTAAATTGTGCAAGTTGGGTATACAAAAACATTGCACAAACACTGGGCCATTGAATTATGTTGGGAGGTAAAGGTATTATTGCTAGGGCTGGGTATGTGTAGGATCATGGTATGCCAAAAAGTGATGATGTGAAAAAGAAGTCCTAATTGAAAAACAACTATAACTTTCAAATAGTATAATATTTTTAAAATTTGAAACATACATCACATTATATGCTTTTCCTACAATAAGAAGAAATTTTCTTTTTTCAATTTGATGGAGTTTAGACTAAGTTAAGGTGGTCAGACATGAGAGATTTTATATTCTAGAAAATATTTAGTAGAAAAAATCATAATAAATTATTTACTTGGAAATAAAATTATAAAAAAATGTGTCACATCCATACATGAGTCTACTACTTATATCTAGAATCTTGAAAAAAATATTATCATTTGATTGTGTTTAAGGTGGTCTGACATATACCTACTTTTTATCTTTTTCCTGAAATTTTCATACTATTGATAAACTGATTGGAAAATAGTTATAACATTCAAATGGTATAACATTTTTGAAATCTAAATTATGTGTCACATTCTATGCTTTTTCTAATATAAGAAAAAAAATAAACAAAAAATTAATTCGATGAAATTTAGACCAAGTTAAGGTGGTCAGACATGAGAGTTTTTATATTCTCCAAAAGTTATAGTAAAAAAATTATAATTAATTATCTACTTGGAAACAAATTACAAAGCAATATGTGTCACATTTTAACATGAGTCTACTACTTATATCTATAATCTTGTAAAAAAATATTATCTTTTGATTATGTTTAAGGTGGTCAGACATACACCTACTTATCTTTTTCCTGATGTTTTTATACCATTGCATTGAAATTTGAAATTTTCACCATATAGAATAATTTATTTTCAAAAAAAGGCTAGTATCTTAGAAACTACATTCAATTTTATACAGATTCTCTTCTTAAATATTTTTTATATAAGATTGATAACTTGTTCAAATTTTTATGTCAACTTTCCTAACCCTGATTTTCTGAATTTTTATTGCCACTTAAGTGCCTAGTTTGGCATACCATGATTCTACACATGCCCGGCTATGAGATTTCTACTGCACGTGCTATCTATTTATGATCAAATAAGGGTGCAATGAGTTGTAGGGATGAAAACAAAGCGAGCCTTATAATGGGAGTTTTTGTGGTATAGAAAAACAATGTTCTGATTACTGAAAAAAATAGGTTTTGAATGGACCTGAAACCCTTTACAGCTTAAGGATCAAAAGATCGGAAGAAGAAAACACAACACCAAAAAATAGGCATACAACATCGAATTGCCCATATAAGGGTCTACAAAGATGGCGTTAAAAGGGATAGAAACCCAGACAAAAAGACAGTAGGGAACACAAAAAACCAACAGAATAACCAAACTAAGCATCCACATACAGAACCCCAGCTTTCTCATCCAGCGTCTTCTCCATCTTGGCCTAAATGTTGTCCATCTTCCTAATAACACTTTTCAGCTCGTCCAGGTTCTTATTCATCAGAGGGGATTTTTTCCTATTGCTCCTACAGGTCCGAGAGCTAGGGCCACCACTATCCAATAGAGTAGCATTCCTAACCTCAGTATCATCCTCCAAAGCATTATCTAGCAAGTTGACCAGAGCCTTGAGGTTGGTGCTGGAAGCCTTCATACTGTCCATACTATGCTGGAGGATATTGATAAGAGTATTATCAACTTTATCCATTCTTTCCTTTATATCAGTAGCAGGGGAGTTAGAAGATCTCTCTTTGAGGAGAGACTCAACTTTCTCATGGAGGATAACATTGTTAGCTTCAAGCTTCCTGCTTTTTAGATGGAGCCTTTTAATTTCATGAAAGCACCATTTTCTAAATCTAAAGGAATAAAGGGCCTCAGCTTTGGCAGTTTGCATCACACCAGTAGTAACTTCTTCCCTATCATTAAAATCTTCAAAGATAAGCTTGATGGAGGACTCTCTAGCTTTCTGTTCACTAGAATCACCGCTACCCTCCTAAATTTTGTCCTCAAAATCTTGAGAGATAGGCACATCGTGCCTCATACCAGCAAAAAAATCATCCAGTATGGGAACCTCCTCTTTATTAAAATCCCTATCATTCTTCTGCTTCTCCACATACTGTATAGCAGTGTCAACCAGGTCTTCCAGGCTATAGGAATTATGCGCTAGAGTACCTTCTGAATTGGCCTCTTCCATAGCTTCATCTTTCTCCTCATCCATACTTTCCTGAATATTTTTCTTAGGGTCCTCTGCTTCAGCAGTGTCCTTACCCTCAGTACACATGGGCTCAGTTTCATCCCCCCGCATCTGTGATTCAATAGTACCCTGCAAGTGAGCCTCATCTTTTAGCTGATCCTCCCCCCCAGTCATCTCCTTATTCTCCTCCTCCAAATCCTTACTATTAATCTCCTCCTTGTGCTCTTCAAGGGTAGACATAGCATCAAAATCATTAGTATCATCCCTCTCCTTGCTAGGGCTTTGCATCTCCTGGATCTTTTCAAAAACATCCTCATTAGAATCCTCCGTCTTAGAACCCTCTGAGTAATCCTCAGCTTCAGTCGCTTCCAAGAAAATTTTCTTTGAGCTACTGCCTATATTATCCTCTACCTTCCGCTTAATAGACCCAGACTTAGGAGTCATAGGGCTCCATTTACTCTTTCCAAAGGGAGGAGTGGAGCTAGGGTTAGGGATAGTTCTCTTAATATGCTCATAAATTAGAAGAATCAAACCCTCATGCTTACTAACCTTCTTAGGAGAACCATTATGCTCATTAATGCTTTTAACCAGAGAAGTATGAAGATAATAGGGTATGTTAATGGTATCCTTATACCTAAAGTGGTTAAGGAACATGAAGTGATGGGAGTGAGCACGAGTAAAGCAACCGTCGAGGGTAAAATACTCCATCACAGCCTGTAGAACGTAGTGCCATATTTCCTTGATTTTGACAGGATCAATGTAGCCATTAATCTTGCCCTCCGCAAAATCAACCTTTTCCTTCATAGACTTCGGGAACTTTTTGGCCGCCATATCCGATATCTTGCGATTCCTATAAAACTTTTATCCATCATTGGGGATACCTATCACTTGAGCGATAAGCTCCATAGTAATCTCCATCATTCTCCCTTCAATGGTGACTGTGTCATTTTTCCAGCCTTCAACAAATTTATGAGTGATATCCTTGTCAAAACCATGTAATTTTTCCAAATAAGGGGTCACTCCACCTTTTTTCAGCTTCCTCCAAACCATAGCCATATCAGTTTCCTTGAGCTTATTACAATTATTTGACTCTTCGTGCTTCAGGTCACCCCCCATGTTTGAGAAATTCAGTAACACAGAGCTCTTTTTAGAATTAGGGCTATGGTGATCAAGAAAGATTTCCTTGTTAATAAAGAGATTAGCGGAATGCATAACCCAGAAAGCATGTGGACTATCGCTAATGATGTTTCTTAAAATTTCATTCCACACTTTCCCATAATTGCAATCAGACTCCATAGTGCTTAGGTGAGTCTCATTAATAATTTCCAATCTTTCCTGCCTTATGATTGATTTTATCATAATAAATGCATGATTTAGTGTCCTCTTTGATATTCGCCTCACTATCCCAGGTGATGACCTCATCGGACTTAACAAGAAAAAAATGTTATTAAGACTATACTCCAGCCAATATGGGGGTGGATTTTCCATATGGATTGTTCTTTTCAATATGTAAGGCTACACAATGTTTATCGTAGCAAAGTAACTTGGGTTTATAGTTACGTATTATTTTGTATTGTTATCTTGATCATTATAGTCTTAGTGTTATGGGTAAAACTACAAAACTCTATCACACTAGAGGACAAACTTAGGGGTTCTAGCCAGAAGTGGTTCGGTTGGAAGGGGTCCGACCAGACCGGGTTCAGCCGGACCAGGTTCGGATGGAACTATGTGGTGCCCACTAGGTGCCATATGGCATCTATGTGGCATGAGGGGTTCGATTGGACCCCATTCAGTCTGAATACAGGTAAAATGGACTCACCACTATTCAGATGTAAAGGGGGAAATATGAGATCTATTCTCAAACCCAAATTCCCCAAAGAAGAGATCTGATTTGATCAACCAAGAGGTTAATACACAATCGAATCAATTTGTTGGTAAATATGGAAGAGAGAGAGAGAGAGTAAATCTAATATTTCCCTATGGAGGATATTATACTTGGAATATATAATAATTGAAATACAAATGTTAACCTCAAATTAGGGTAGATCTAGAAAATGTTGAATTCTGATGTCTGTGTGTACTTTCAAGAAAATCTAAAACTTGACCTGGACTAGAAATACCAAGATGGAGAAAACCCAAAAATCTTTCCTCAAGATGGCTCAGCTCGAGTTTGACCCTCATAAAAGGTCAAATACTACATTCTTTATTTAAAGTCTGATTCAAATTCTGTTCATAGATCTTGGAAGTTTGCCGAAAAGGGTATCCAAATTCGCTCTCAGATTTGAAATTCCACACCTATACCTGCAAGAAAATGGGGGGTTTTGTTGTATGGGGGGTTTGCCTTGGTCAAACCCCAGTTTAGGAATTAACCTTGAAATTGAATTGAAATGTAGTATGCATAAACAAAATGACTGGAACAAATCACCTTGCTTATGTTGAAGTCCTTGTAGAGGATTTGAATCCTCAAATCCACAAGTAGGAATGCTTCAATGTATGTAGGATGTTTCCAATCAATGGTATTTGATCTTCAACACCAATCTTGATTTGATCTTTGCATATGAGAAGGCTTGAATGAATGGAGAAGGATGGATCATCAAAGGGGGCTCCAAAGAGATTGAATCCTTCAATAGCTAACAATGGATCTCCTTGATGGATGAATGCTTGAACACTTGAATGCTTGAATTCACTTGAGAGCTCTAGATGCTTGATTGCCAAACTTGAAGATGAAAAATGAGCGAGGAAGGCCTCCTTTTATAGTGAACTAGGGCACAATCCTCTAGAGGGGCCACCTTGGAGAATTAAATCTCAATTAGGTCCTAACCTTTAGAAAATATACCTAGATTAAATACAATTAAAGGATTTACCATCCCAAAACCTGAAATGATTAACCTAGAGGCGAGAAACTAAATATCCTGAAGGCCCGAATCCCAGAAATTCTAGAAATTGAACTTTGGAGAAAGGGGTCAAAATCAAGGTTGGACCTGACCTAGTCAGGTTCGAGCTCGACCCTGACCTAGTCACATTTGACCTTGACCGTGACCTAGTCAGGGTTGATCTCGAATCTAACCCTAGTCCTGGATTGGCTCAGAACTAAGTCAGGAGGTCCCGGGGATGCCCAGAAACCTAAACCTAATGTCAGAACAGGATAGAATGTCAAGGATACACATAAAATCCTATGATTACTATGATGAAGACTAGGAGGATCTATTTATGAATCCTAACTAGAAAAATAGAGCCACGGAAGAGGGAAATTCAGTAGAATCCTTAAGATCCTAACCCTAATTTCACCTAGAATGAAGAAATCAAGTGCCAGGAAGAAGTGGAAAGTGGAGAGAAAAGCCAAATACATGCAAAGACCCGATCAAGGCACTTAACATGACCCCAAACCACTTACTCAGAGGGCTAAATGATCTTATCATGGAAGTGCTTCCATTTTAAGATGATACATTAAGCCCCCACTTTAGCAAGAGTATGGACTCAATGTAAACTCTTTGTAAAGGAGATCAGAATAAAAAGATAATCTTATCGTAATCCAAGCGATAAAGAAAAATCTTAAGCCCCCAAGGACTCAAGTCTTTGTCGACTCCTAGATCACAATAAGAGAAACATCTCTAGAGAGAGAAAGAAGGTGTGATTACCTCGCCCAATGAGAACCTATGTCCCATTGTGAACCACATAGGAAAATGGTGCAACTACAAAGATGGAATTGAACTGCCTAGTGAATGTGGCTACTCACTAGTCAACCCATCAGGGATTTATCCTTAGGAATATTCTATTCCATAAGAATAAAAATAAAAATAAAAGAGATCTAGTCTTAAGGAAACCTCTAACCTTAAGGGATCAAAATATGTGTATGTATTTGAAACTGGAGGGATCAAGAGATCCTAAAATATAAAGCCATGCTTTAAGGATTAATTACTAATCCAAAAAGGGAAAAGAAATATCTTGAAAAATATATGTGTATTGAAAAGTGCATGTGTGCAATAGGTGAGTAGAGCGTATGCCCCTATTGGAAATTTGGCTAAAGTGAGTACATAGATGTTGTCATTATGGCAACATATGATCCACATTAAGAGTGCACAGGTCAAAGAGCAAGTATGGCAGATCGCAACGCAAATTTGTCTAAGTGTGAGATAGTGTTTTCACAGTGTACCAGGATACAGTTTTGGTTTGTGATGTTGACTGGAGCAAGTTCAATGCTTGTGCACTTGAACATAGATGCTATGATGGCTACTGATGACCCATCTCAGAGTGCAAGTCAATGCGGAATGTATGGAATTAGTTATGGCAGTTTTACCAAAGATAGTGTTAAGCCGACAGATCAGAATAAAAAGACATAATTGGTAAAGAGTTTAGGGATTATTTTTTTTACCAAAATAATGACTTAACAATATAAAGGGATGAAATCCTAGATGTTTACCTTTAGATAAAGATATATGGAAGCCGACCATGTAAAGTTATTAGCCTTAATAACTTGTATATATGTAATTGTAATTGTAAGAATGAAAAATAAAGGCATGCATGGTGATGATATGATATGATGCGAATGCAAGAGTAGAAAAGAAGACATTGATGCAAGCAGTATAAGGTTATGCACCTTAATCCATTTTTGTAATTAGCATACATTGTATATTACTTGTTTGGGCAGTGGGCTCATCTTGTAATCAGATTTTGTATCTACAACTCCTAATAGGGTTGAGGCTTCTAACAAGGCCTATAGTCCCTTAACCAGGACTAATACACTATACATATGTAATAGATTCCTAATAAGGTCAACATCCTTAACAACATACTTTTGATTAGTGAATCTTTGTGGCTGCCATCCCCATCGGGGTTTTCCCTTGGCCAGGGTTTCCTCGAGAACATATCATGTGTTATGAGTTCTTTATTGTTATGCATATTGTTTAGTTTCTTATGTTATGCATGTATAAAGCTAATCTATTATATCCATAAGTGGGAAAAAGATAAAGTTTGTAGAATACTAATTCACCCCCCCTCTCAGTATTCCCTATTTCTAACAATTGGTATTAGAGCCTAGTTACTCAGAAAAGAATCATTCAAGAAAAGCCTAGCAGCTTGAGTAAGATCTCTATGGATATGGATCAACTACAGAAGAATCTTGATGAAGCTCTTGAGTAGATTGATATGCTTACTGATGAAAGAAACACTCTGAAAAGGAAATATGATGATGCAAAGAATCTTATTGAGAAATTGAAAAACAAGATAGAAGATTTGAGATCTGAAAAGGAATCCGAAATTCTTATTAAAGATTGTGATAACAACTTGGAAAAAGAAAATGAGATCCTTAAGCATGAATTGAAGATAGTAAATTTGAAGCTTAGTTTGAAAGATGGAAATAGAAAAAATGAAGTAAATCTAAAATTTGAGAATGAAAGTCTAAAGACTGAAAATGAAGAACTGAAATCTAAACTTGAAAAAGTGACATCTGAATTTGAGAAAGTAAATGTGCAGTATGCAGAACTTGAGAAGTACAATAAGATTGTGAAAGGTGAACTGACTCAATCCAAACAACAACTTGAAAGACTATATTCAAATAGTGAGAAAATCGATGAACAAGTTTCTTTTGGGAAACCATCCTATGATAAGATTGGACTTGGATTTAATATATTCAGAACAAATGATGAAAGCAAGAAACTAGATCTGAAGACATTTGAAAGCATAGATGAGAAGAAGCCTGATGAGATCAAAAAATTTGAAGATGCACCTAAAGAAGAAGAATCACCGAAGCAAGAGGAATCACCCAAAGGTACGCAAAGAGAATTCAAAGGTAGATGTTTTTCTTGTAATACTATTGGTCATATGAAAAGAGATTGCATAGGTAAACAGTTTAAACCTCTTAATGGTTATTGTTATAATTGTCATGGTTTTGGACATAGAGCTATTGAATGTAGAAGACCTAAAGTCATTGAGAATAATTATGGTAATATAATGTTTAGGAATACTAACAATGTAGATAAGAGACCTATTGAAGACATGAACAAAAGAAATGAAGTAGTGTGTTATAGATGCAACAAAGTTGGACACATTGCTAGAAATTTCAGGTCACAAATTAATCAGCAAGGACAAAGATATGGGAACAATGGAATTGTTTGTCAAATATGAAACAGGATTGGACATATAGCAAGGTTTTGTAGAATGAACAATGGAACTTATCATCCGAACCCTAACCCTAGAAACAATGTAAGAAGGAATGAAGATACAAGTAACAGACAAAAAGATTGCTGTAGCAATATAAATGAAGTGAAGTATGTTAAAGGAATAGATCAAGAAGGCATAATCAACATGGAAGGTAATCAGATAGGTGAAGTATTAAGTGGTAAGAATGAATCCTTACCTAACCTATCTTTAAGCACTTAATTTATGTAAATTACAGTAGATTAGGAACTTAGATTTAGTGTAGAAGTAGATTTATGATGAACTAAGTCTTGCATAGTTAATAGAAGGTATATTATGATGTACTAATGCTATGGTTAAGAGCGCAAAAGAAAATGTTATGTTTTGCAAGATCGCAAGAAGTTTTAAGCTTTGCAGGTTATCAGAAATAATTTTTTGGAATGAAGCAGCAAAAGAATTGAATGCGATGTCAGACCTAAGTGAGATTCAAGTGATAAAAGGTTATGATCAAAGTTATTTGTCTATCAAAGCAAATTGAAGTGTTTGGAAGAGAAGAAAGTAGAGATTGGAAGTGTTTTGCAGAGATTTTGTGAAGGATTTAAGCGTCGAATCTTCGCAAACCCTAGAATCATGAATTTGAGGTATTTATCTTGACAAATCTTTGAATCGATATAAAGAATTGGAAGGAAACATGGATACATCTTTGATTCACAACATTAGAGACAAGAATAGACCTAAATTGAAGAAAGATCTAGTAGAAGCTTTAGAAGTAGACCCTAAGTTTGCTTTATCATCCGTACCAAATGGAGTTTTGCATTTGAAAAATGTAAAGAGTTATCTTGGATGTAAATTGGAAACAGTAAATGACAGTGATTTTTTAAGCGAGTATCAGAATATATATAACTAGGATATGTCATTGAAGCAAGGTTATGAACATTTGAAGAACAATGAAATTGTCACATATGGTTTACAGTATGAATTCGATAATGAAGAGTGCACAAAGATCATTTTAAGTCGAATTCACAATGGGAAATTTTGGTTAGAAGACAGAGTGATTGACATCATAGGTGACCTAATTCATGAAGTCACCAGTTTATCCAAACTTGGTGCTATCCCTTTAAATGAGAAAAACATGAGGAAGATTGTCATTGACAACACTGGATCATCCTATAATGGAAGAGGTATTGTTATCAGCAAGATTAGACAACATGATGTAAGATATCTATGTAAGATTTTGACTACAAAGTTTTTTGCTAATTTCAGAGAAGATGACATGGAAGCTAGCATGGTTCACATTTCCTATTTGATGTGTGTAGACAAAGTTTCTATTGATATGTGTGAGATTTTGAGAATTCAATTGTTTGAGAATTTGGAGAAGATTAAGAAGTCTAAATATGCACAATTTAGATTCTCATCTTTGATTACATATATGTTTTTCCACCTTTTGAGAATATTTCCTTACACAATTGGAAATGATTGGAATGATGGATAGTCTACGATGGAAAGAATAAACAAATTATATAGAAATCATGTTATTGATAAAGTTAATGAGAGCGTTATGTTAGTTTTGAAGACATTTCAGAATTTGGTAACTAGCAGATCAAGGATTCCACAATCACTTGTGGAGAAATATAAGAATGATATTTGTTTCATGATTGACACTGACTTTACTTACATTGAAGTAGTAGAACCCAGAGTTGAATTCATAAACCCTCTTGGCTATGAGATTTCTAAGATTGAGACAGAAGAGTATGTTGGAAGATTGTTGAAAAGTAAATTGGACTCCCAATGTAGCAGGTTTGGAACTTATGAAGAAAACTTTAATTTTGTTAAAGCTAAAATTGAAGAGAAACGGTCTAAGAAAAGAGTTGACAGTACCATAAAGAGAATATTGAAAGAAATAGGGATGACAGAAAGAGAATTTTTGGTAGCTAAACAAATAGTAGCAACATTGAGAGATGTTGGACAGGGAGAAGTCTTGAGTATACCAGCTTTATCCAGTGTAGTATAGAGAGAGCCTACACTAGTTAAAGTGAAAGTAGAAGAACTAGAAAAGGAACAAGTAACACTGAGCAAGAGAAAGAAAGAAAGTGCTACAGGACCTGGTAAGAGGTAGAAAGTTTTGGTGCCACTAGTCCCTAGGAAAATTTTAGTAATTAAAGAAGATGACACCGCTGTGAAGAAGAAAGCATGGAAACCCAAAATTGAGAGAGTGAATGAAGAAATCATACAAGATGGAGACTTTACTAAGATGAATAAGTACTATGATCTTTATGACTATTTTGAGAGATTGAATCTTGAAAATTCTATTGCTAAGTACATGATTCTGGCTAACAAGAAGTTTGATACTATTCAGGGCAAGATTCTTGATGACCTATTCAAGAAGCTTGTTAACAGGAAAATGAGAGCACAAGAAGAAGATAAAACTATAAGAGAAAATATGGTGAGGAAACTATGTGTTGTAAAAGATGATGAGCATCTTGAACAAATTTTGAATCCCCTTGGCACTCTTTTGAGGACTAAGAGGAGAACCATTCAGATCATGGCAGGACAATATGAGCAAGTGAGAATAGAAATAGAGCAAGCAGTAATTAAAGTAATGACATAAATTGTTGGAGAAACTTTAGTTGTAGCAAGACATGCAATTGATGTTGAACAAGAGGATATTCCCTCTCTTTCAGCCATTGAAGATGATACAATGGACATTGAAGGTACTAAGGTGACGTTGGACACTGAAGATAATGTATTTAAGAATCTAGATAACATTGTTGACAATTCGGCTCTTGATGAACCAGATAGGACTAAAGAAGCAGTGCAGACTGAATTGATGAGTGATGAACCTAAAAAGATAGAAATTCATGCACCCACTCCTAAGGCTAAGAAGAAAGAAATTGGAATGTTGTTTGAAGACTTAGGTAAAGAAGTTGATGATGATGATCAGATAGAGCTGATTAGTTCTTTGAATAAGATTATTGGAAAGAATAAGAAAGTAAAGAATCTAGAAGGAAGTCTGAAGGAACTAATAGAGAAGTTGCAAAGTATTGTAACTACACATATTTCAGAAGTAGATCCTTTGGAGAGAGCCAAAAAGGTACTAAGTACTTTTGATGATGAGTTTACCAACTTATCAGACATTGCTAAAGTAAGAGCTCAAGCAGCTTATGAAGCTGAAATGCTTTTAAGTGTGAGTCAGAATATCAGAAATAATATTATTAGTCTTGATGTTTGTATCAAGAACTTGAGGAAACATTTGGAGACTGGAAAAGCTTTGTACACACAGCGTACAAAACCTGAGATTTTGACAGCAGCAGAGGAGCAAAAAATCAAGGTGAAGGAAGCTGAGATTCATAATGAATCTAATCTTCTTTCTGGACCCAATGTAAAAGTAAGTAATGTTGAGAAGAAATTTAGGCAGTTTTATGATGAAATAAGATTATTGCAAGATGAAAAGAATAGGAAATTGAGAAGATTTGAACTTCTGAGAGAGCACACGTCTATGAAGTTGAGCATTATTGAGAAATAGTTAGAAGAATGTCTTACTGCTAAGACATCATTTCAGAAATTTAATTTTGAGAACCTTCAAGCTTGTCAGATAGCAACTTATGGATTAAGCACACTTCTGAATGTGGTAGATTCTATCAGAAAGTCATGGGAGAAAGAGTTTGAAGCCATGAAAGTAAATTTTGCAAATTGTGTTGCAAGCCTACTAGCTTTTCAATAAGTAAATGGAGGTATAATCTTTTTTGGGTTACAATTTTGTAATCCTCCCTACTTTATTTTGTCATTGTTGTCAAAGGGGGAGTGATTGTAGTAGAGCATAAAATTGATATGTATATGAGGATTGATACTCTTAGGGGGAGTATTGTATGAAGTTTTGTATCAAAAAATATATTTTGAGGAGTTATAAGGATAGTATACATATTCTATACTATGGCTAGAATTTTGTTATACATTTTGAAGATTTTGACTTGTACACTTAGCCAATTTTCTCATATGTTGCCACCAATGACAAAGGGGGAGATTGTTGGCAATTTGGCTGAAGTGAATACATAGATGTTGTCATTATGGAAACATATAATCCACATTAAGAGTGCACAGGTCAGAGAGCAAGTATGGCAGATCATAATGCAAATTTGTTTAAGTGTGAGACAGTGTTTTCACAGTGTACCAGGATACAGTTTTGGTTTGTGACATTGGCTGGAGAAATTTCAGTGCTTGCACACTTGAACATAGATGCTATGATGGCTACCGATGACCCATCTCAGAGTGCAAGTTAGTACGGAATGTAAAGAATTAGTTATGGCAGTTTTACAAAAGATAGTGTTAAGCCAATAGGTTAGAATAAGAAGACAAAATTGGTAAAGAGTTAAGGGATTATTTTGTTTACCAAAATAATGACTTAACAATATAAAGGTATGACATCCTAGATGTTTACCTTTAGATAAAGATATATGGAAGCTGACCATGTAAATTTATTAGCCTTAATAACTTGTTTATATGTAATTGTAATTGTAAGAATGAAAAACAGAGGCATGCATGGTGATGATATGATATGATGCGACTGTAAGAGCATAAAAGAAGACATTGATGCAAGAAGTATAAGGTTATGCACCTTAATCCATTTTTGTAATCAGTATACATTGTATATTACTTTTTTGGGCAGTGGGCTCATCTTGTAATCAGATTTTGTATCTACAAGTCCTAATTGGGTTGAGGCTTCTAACAAGGCCTATAGTCCCTTAACCAGGACTGATACACTATACATATGTAATAGACTCCTAATAGGGTCAACATGCTTAATAGGATACTTTTGATTAGTGAATCTTTGTGGGTACCATCCCCATCGGGGTTTTCCCTTGGCCAGGGTTTCCTCGAGAACATATCATGTGATATGAGTTCTTTAGTGTTATGCATATTGTTTAGTTTCTTATGTTATGCATGTATACAGATAATCTGTTATATCCATAAGTGGGAAAAAGATAAAGTTTGTAGAATACTGATTCACCCCCCCTCTTAGTATTCCCTATTTCTAATAGCCCCCACATTAAAGTCATTGCTGACACTTTTAATAGGAGCAATGGCTTTAACGAAAACATTAACAACTCCACTGATTATGTTTCCACATAGAGTTGCCCCCAAAAGAAGACATATCAAGGGAAATATCATAGAAACATATGAAAACACAGAAGGGATCTAACTACTATGGGGTCAGTATGATCATAAGATAATATATATATGATATTATTGCAAATGAATCAACATCATTCCCTAAAGAAAGTAGAACTACAATCACAAAGGAGAAAAGATCACATAAGATTTACAAAGGAGAATATTTTCCGACCATGACATGGAAACCAAAAAGAATTAGTGCTACCATATCTCAAATCCAAGTAGATTACAAAAGGAAACATTCATGAACAATAGCACAATTACAACATAACATTGAACAACACATAGAAGAATAGAGATACATATAGAAGAATTTGAACAAATTTTTTGATTCCTTTATCACCTTGCACCAATTGAGTAACAAGGATCATATAAAAGAATCCAACAACATTTAGCAAACACATTATAGGAGAAACACAGTACATCAGGCAAACACACAACAAAGCTACCACGAAGGACAAGCCAATCAGGCATGCCGCCTACTTTCCCCATCTCATTGTATATCATTTAGGGAAGGTGGGTAACTCGCAAGAGGGACTATATCCAACATAGTAGGAATGATAGCCAATTCCAAACAAGGATCCTCTTGAGAATCACTATGTTCGACACTAGGTGTAAGAGTTAATTGTGATGAAAGCATATTAGATAAATCAGTGTCAATGTCAATAGTTTCATATTCATCATTAACATCATCAATATCATCGAGAGTATCTTCCTCGTCCAAATTAATCAAAATAGGATCTAAGATATGAATAGAATCACCATAATCATGCATGCAAACATCATTATTAGTAACAACAGCTTCTAACATATTATGCATAGGTTTATCCAAAGAAGTTAGAGATTTTTTAGCTTTAGCATGAGCACGACACTTTTTATGACATTCATTAGCAGATTTGTTACGTTTTGATTTATTTGAAATAGGTTGAGAACTAGGAGGAACAATCATAGGATCCTTCACAAGTTCTTTAGGAAGATCAATAGGATTATTAACCATTGGAGAAATAATCACAGGATCTTTGATAGGTTTAGTAGAAGGAACTTGTTTAATAGAACTAGAGGTCATCATTAAAGGAGGTATCGAAGGTGTAGGTAAAAGACAATGATTAAGATCCTTAGGAGGTGAAATTAATTAAAGAATTTTACAATGTTTATAAGCTTGATATGATCAAAAAAGATTATCAGGTTGAGGAGGACATGAATTAGGTAATGAAGGCCAAAAGAAATCCAGAGTAGCGCAATCTCTAGGCTTGGAAGGTTGATATAAACTATGATTAATCATCTTCACTTCTTCATCATGAATGAACTTAAGACACTTATGGATAGGTGAAGCAACAAAATGCATGGTAGTCAACCAAGGAAAACCTAACTTAACTTGAAATTGATCAGAAGTAGGAACAACAAAAAAGGTAGTGTTCACAATCTTTCCACAAAGTTCAATCGGTATAGTAATAGAACCAAATGATGGATAAAGAAAACCATTGCAATTTTTAATCCACACATCTGATGTATCATAGAAGTCACATTGTAAAATTTTCATCAAAAAATTTTCTTTAGTGATAACATTGACTAAGGAGGTAGGATCAACAAGACAACCACGAGTAGGTATCTGATCAATCCTAGAAACAATGTAAAGGGGACCATCAGGAGCTTTAATAGTCTCACAGTCATCAAAGGTAATCAAAATTTCCCAAGGTCTTTTATTCTGAGATTGTTGTCAAGATTTTGGTTGAGTTTTCATTTTAGGTTTAGGCTTTGGTCGAGGTTGAGAGTGAACTTGAGGTTGAATCTAAGGTTGAGCTTGAGGTTGAGGGTGAAGTGGAGATATAGATTGATCAAAATACTCCACTTGATTACCAAAATGATTGAGATCATCCATCTTTGACTCATACACAATTTCCATAGCAGATGGTTGAGCAATAGTATTAGTATCATGCGTAGGCAAAGGGTTCATATAGATTTGAAGGTTTTGATTAGGAGGAGAGATAGATTGATTCCCACTACTATCCAGATTATCAATAGATAAAACCTTAGAATCAATTAGATCTTAAACCTTATGTTTTAAAGAATAACATCTCTCAGTGTCATGACCATTCTGACGATGATATTGAAAAAAAGCATTATGATCGAAAGATTTAGATGCAATCGTAGTAGGTAAAAGAGGTTGAATAGAAGGTAAAGTAATCATATTAGTAGCTAACAACCTATTCATAAGAGCATGTAAAGTTTTAGAAAGAGGAGTAAACGTACGATTTAATAAAAAAGAAGTGGATGCAGAAGTGGCATTATGAGATGCAACAACAACTTGATCAGCAACTGCATTCAATTGTTTGTTTATCTTGACATAGTTGTTGAATTTTTGAAATTTGTTTGGATTAGGAGAGGCTTCAATCTTATCAATTGGAATAGGAGCCATTGGAGTGTTGCTCTCAAATTGACTCACTTGTAATTGATAATGATGAAGTGTTGCACAAAGTTGTTGAAAAGAGGTAAATTCAGTAAGCAGAATCTTCTCTCTAATATCCTTTTGCAAATTTGAAATAAACATATGTTGAATATCAATATCAGGAATAGGATAGGAAATCTAAGCATGCAAATGCTTAAATCTACCAATAAATTCAGTCAATTTTTCTTTAGCAATTTGTTTATGATGCATTAAATTAGTCAAAGACACTTGCAGACCAATATTATTTTGAAATTGTTGAATAAAGGCATTAGCAAGTTGTGGAAAGGAATCAATTGAATAAGGAGGCAAAGAACAATACCATTGTAAAGCTTTGTCATGGAAAGTTCTAGAAAATAGTTTGGCTAAAATCCTATGGTCATGACCATAATCACTACAAAGGATTTGGAATGTTTTAACATGATGAATAGGATCTCCTTTTCCATTATAATTCTCAAGATGATGCATCTCACCTTGCTAAGGAATAGGAGTACAAATAATATAACAGGACATGGGACTTTTGATGTCACATGTAGGAATACTAAACTTATTTTGGGTTAAGGAAGTGAGTTGTTGTTGTAAGGATGATACAGTTTGAGCCAAACTGATGATTATTGAATCATTAGAGGAAATAGGAGGAGTAGCAACATTAGACACACTAGGTAAAGTGTAAGAAGCTGCAGGAATAGAAGACACAACTGGAGGAACACTAGGAACTATAGTTGGAAGTGGATTGGAATAAGTGAAAGGAACATTATGATATGAAGGTTGTGATGTAGGAAGAGACATAGGAGGAACACTCATAAGAACAAAGGGAACCATCATAGTCACCAAAGGAGGAGTATAGATAGGAATACTAGGTAGAGGATGAGAAGGAGGTTCAACACTAGTGATAGGAGGAATCAACCCAAAATCTTGAGCTTCTTGAGCTAAAGGTTTAATATTTGAATGCACAAGATGAGTAATACCATGCAACAGGTTAACACCCTGATCACTATAATGGAGAACTTTCTTAAGAACCTCTATAGCTTGAATGGAATCTTGATTATGGTTTTCTTGCAGAAGCCAATTACACATTTTATCAAGTTCAGTGGAAAGTTTTTGGACTTGTTCAAGAGGAACTCTTAAAGCATCATCCTCATGATAAGATGAGTGAGAAGAGTTTTGCTCCATAGGAAGATTTGAATCATGAAGAATCAAGCTATCATCCAGGATCCTAAGGAAAGGAGAGGAAGATTCAAGATCAAAGGCACCCATGAGTCTACGACTTCTTCTATCCGAAATATTATAAGTAGGATTAGTGGTAGTAAAGCTCATAAACCAATGTAATGCAAATGAATGAAACTAAAGACACATAAAGCATGAATATGAAATCTAATTAGCATGCAAGATCTAACACAAAGGAAAAATCTAATACTAACAAGATAAAAAGGATAGCACAATAAGGCATCCAATTCCAAAATAAGAATAGAGAGGAATCTAACACCAAGAAAAAAGAAAGAGAGTATGTTAGTTGGGTTCACCAAAATGAATAGAGGTAAAATGGATTCACCACTATTCAGATGTAAAGGGGGAAATATGAGATCTATTCTCAAACCCAAATTCCCTGAAGAAGAGATCTGATTTGATCAACCAAGAGGTTAATACAAAATCGAATCAATTTGTTGGTAAATATGGAAGAGAGAGAGAGAGAGTAAATCCAATATTTCCCTATGGAGGATATTATACTTGGAATATATAATAATTGAAATAAAAATACTAACCTCAAATTAGGGTAGATCTGGAAAATATTGAATTCTGATGTCTGTGTGTACTTTTGGAAAAATCTAAAACCTAACCTGGACTGGAAATACCGAGACAAAGAAAACCCAAAAATCTTTCCTCAAACTGGCTCAACTCGAGTTTGACCCTCATAAAAGGTCAAATACTACATTCTTTATTTGAAGTCCGATTCAAATTTTGTTCGCAGATCTCGGAAGTTTGCCAAAAAGGTATCCAAATTCACTCTCAGATCTAAAATTTCACACCTGTACCTACAAGAAAATGGGGGTTTTTTTGTATGGGGGGTTTGCCTTGGTCAAACCCCAGTTTAGGAATTAACCTTGAAATTGAATTGAAATGTAGTATGCATAAAAAAAATAATTGGAACAAATCACCTTGCTTATGTTGAAGTCCTTGTAGAGGATTCAAATCCTCAAATCCACAAGTAGGAATGCTTCAATGGATGTAGGATGTTTCCAATCAATGGTATTTGATCTTCAACACCAATCTTAATTTGATCTTTGCATATGAGAAGGCTTGAATGAATGGAGAAGGATGGATCATCAAAGGGGGCTCCAAAGAGATTAAATCCTTCAATAGCTAACAATGGATCTCCTTGATGGATGAATGCTTGAACACTTGAATCCTTGAAGACTTGCTTGAATGCTTGAATTCACTTGAGAGTTCTAGATGCTTGATTGCCAAACTTGAAGATGAAAAATGAGAGAGGAAGGCCTCCTTTTATAGTGAACTAGGGCACAATCCTCTAGAAGGGCCACCTTGGAGAATTAAATCCCAATTAGGTCCTAACCTTTAGAAAATATACCTAGATTAAATGCAATTAAAGGATTTAACATCCAAAAACCTGAAATGATTAACCCGAAGGCGGGAAACAAAATATCCCGAAGGCCCGAAGCCCAAAAATTTTGGAAATTGAAATTTGGAGAAAGGGGTCAAAATCAAGGTTGGACCTGACCTAGTCAGGTTTGAGCTCAACCCTGACCTAGTTAGGTTCGACCTCGAATCTGACCCTAGTCCTGGATTGGCTCAAAACCAAGTCAGGAGGTCCCGCAGATGCCCAGAAACCTAAAACTCTTGTCAGAATAGGATAGAATGTCAAGGACAGACATAAAATCCTATGATTACTATGATGAAGACTAGGAGGATCTATTTCTAAATTGTACCTAGAAAAATAGGGCCACAGAAGAGGGAAATTCAGTAGAATCCTTATGATCCTAACCCTAATTTCACCTAGAATGAAGAAATCAAGTGCCAGGAAGAAGTGGAAAGCGGGGAGAAAAGCCAAATACATGCAAAGACCCAATCAAGGCACTTAACATGACCCCAAACCACTTACTTGGAGGGCTAAATGCTCTTATAATGGAAGTGCTTCCATTTTAAGATGATACATTAAGCCCCCACTTTAGAAAGATTATGGACTCAATGTAAACTCTTTGTAAAGGAGATCAGAATAAAAAGATAATCTTATCGTAATCCAAGGGACAAAGAAAAATCTTAAGCCCCCAGGGACTGAAGTCTTCATCGACTCCTAGATCACAATAAGAGAAACATCTCTAGAGAGAGAAAGGTGTGATTACCTCACCCAATGAGAACCTATGTCCCATTGTGAACCTCAAAGGAAAATGGTGCAACTAGAAAGATGGAATTGAACTGCCTAGTGAAAGTGCCTACTCACTAGTCAACCCGTTGGGGATTTATCCTTAGGAATATTCTATTCCATAAGAATAAAAATAAAAATAGAAGAGATCCAGTCTTAAGGACATCTCCGACCTTAAGGGATCAAAATATGTGTATGTATTTGAAACTGGAGGGATCAAGAGATCCTAAAATATAAAGCCGTGCTTTAAGGATTATTTACTAATCCAAAAAGGGAAAAGAAGTATCTTGAAAAATATATGCGTATTGAAAAGTGCATGTGTGAAATAGGTGAGAAGAGCGTATGCCCCCATGTTAAAGTCATTACTGAAACTTTTAACAGGAGCAATGGCTTTAACATAAACATAAACAACTCCACTAATTACGTTTCCACATCGAGTTGCCCCCAGACGAAGACAAATCAAGGGAAATATCACAAAAACATACAGAAAACATAGAAGGGTTCTACCTACTATGGGGTCAGTATGATCATAAGATAATATATATATGATATTATTGCAAATGAATTGACATCATTCCCCAAAGAAAGTAGAACTACAATCACAAAGGAGGAAAGATCACATAAGATTTACAAAGGAGAATCTTTTCAGACCATGACATGGAAACCAAAAAGAATTAGTGCTACCATATCTCAAATCCAAGTAGATTACAAAAGGAAACATTTACGAACAATAGCACAATTACAACATAACATTGAACAATGCATAGAAGAATAGAGATACATATAGAAGAATTTGAACAACAATTTCAATTTGCTTTATCAGCTTGCACCAACAAAGTAACAAGGATCGTATAAAAGAATCTAACAACATTTAGCAAACACATCACAATTGAAACATAGTACAACAAGAAAACACACAACAAAGCTACCACGAAGGACAAGCCGATCAAGCGTGCCTCCTACTTTCCCCATCTCATTGTATATCATTTAGGGAAGGTGGGTAACTCGCAAGAGGGATTATATCCAAAACAGTAGGAATGATAGCCAGTTCCAAACAAGGATCCTCTTGAGAATCACTATGTTCGACACTAGGTTTAAGAGTTAATTGTGATGAAAGCATATTAGGTAAATCAATGCCAATGTCAATAGTTTCATATTCATCATTAACATCATCAATATCATCGAGAGTATCTTCCTCATCCAAATTAATCAAAATAGGTTCTAAGATACGAATAGAATAATCATAATCATGCATGTGAACATCATTATTAGTAACAATAGCTTCTAACATATTATGCATAGGTTTATCTAAAGAAGTTAGATATTTTTTAGCTTTACCATGAGCACGATGCTTTTTACGACGTTCATTAGCAGATTTGTTATGTTTTGATTTATTTGAAATAGTTTGAGAACTAGGAGGAATAATCATAGGATCCTTCATAAGTTCTTTAGGAAGATCAATAGGATTATTAACCATCAGAGAAATAATCATAGGATCTTTGATAGGTTTAGTAGAAGAAACTTGATTAACAGAACTAGAGGTCATAGTTAAAGGAGGTATCGAAGGTGTAGGTAAAAGACCACGATTAAGATCCTTAGGAGGAGAAATTAATGAAAGAATTTTATGATGTTTATTAGCTTGATATGATCAAAAAAGATTATCAAGTCGAAGATGACATGAATTAGGTAATGAAGGCCAAAATAAATCCAGAGAAGTGCAATCTCTAGGCCTGGAAGGTTGATATAAACTATGATTAATCATCTTCACTTCTTCATCATGAATGAACTTAAGACACTTATGGATAGGTGAAGAAACAACATGCATGGAACTCAACCAAGGAAAACCTAGCTTAACTTGAAATTGAATAGAAGTAGGAACAACAACAAAGGTAGTGTTCACAATCTTTCCACAAAGTTCAACCGTTATAGTAATAGAACCAAATGATGGATAAAGAAAACCATTGCAAGTTTGAATCCACACATCCGATGTATCATAGAAGTCACATTGTAAACTTTTCATAAAAATATTTTCTTCAGTGATAACATTAACTAAGGAGGTAGGATCAACAAGACAACCACGAGTAGGTATCTGATCAATCCTAACAGCAATGTAAAGGGGACCATCAGGAGCTTTAATAGTCTCAGAGTCATCAAAGGTAATCAAGAGTTCCTGAGGTCTTTTATTCTTAGATTTTTGTCGAGATTTTGGTTGAGTTTTCATTTTAGGTTTAGGCTTTGGTCGAGGTTGAGAGTGAACTTGAGGTTGAATCTGAGGTTGAGCTTGAGGTTGAGGGTGAAGTGGAGATATAGACTGATCAACATGCTCCACTTGATTAACAACATGATTGAGATCATCCATCTTTGAGTCATAAACAATTTCCAGAGCAGATGGTTGAGCAATAGTATTAGTATCATGCGTAGGCAAAGGGTTCGTATAGATTTGAAGGATATGATAGGAGGAGAGATAGATTGATTCCCACTACTATCTAGATTATCAATAGATAAAACCTTAGAATCAATTAGATCTTGAACCTTATGTTTTAAAGAATAAAATCTCTCAGTATCATGACCATTTTGATGATGATATTGACAAAAAGAATTCTGATTGAAAGATTTAGATGCAATCGTAGTAGGTAAAAGAGGTCAAATAGGAGGTAAAGTAATCATATTAGCAGCTAACAACCTATTCATAATAGCATGTAAAGTTTTAGAAAGAGGAGTAAACGTACGATTTAATCAAAAAGTAGTGGATGCAAAAGTGGCATTATGAGATGCAACAACAACTTGATCAGCAACTGCATTCGCTTGTTTGTTTATCTTGACATAGTTGTTGAATTTTTTAAATTTGTTTGGATTAGGAGCAGCATCACTCTTATCAACTAGAATAGGAGCCATTGGAGTGTTGCTCTCAAATTGACTCACTTTTAATTGTTATGATGAAGCGCTGCACAAAGTTCTTGAAAAGAGGTAAATTCAATAAGCATAATTTGATCTCTAATATCCTTTTGCAAATTTGAAATAAACATACATTGAATATCAATATCAGGAACAGGATAGGAAATCTGAGCATGCAAATGCTTAAATCTACCAATAAATTCAGTCAATTTTTCTTTAGCACTTTGTTTACAGTGCATTAAATCAATCAAAGACACTTGTGGACCAATATTATTTTGAAATTGTTGAATAAAGGCATTAGCAAGTTGTGGAAAGGAATCAATTGAATAAGGAGGCAAAGAACAATACCATTGTAAAGCTGTCATGGAAAGTTGTAGCAAACAGTTTGGCTAAAATCCTATTGTCATGAGCATAATCACTACAAAGGATTTGGAATGTTTTAACATGATGAACAGGATCTCCTTTTCCATTATAATTCTCAAGATGAGGCATCTCACCTTGCTGAGGAACAGGAGTACGAATAATATCCCAGGACAAGGGACTTCCCATGTCACATGTAGGAATACAAAACTTGTTTTGGGTTAAGGAAGCAAGTTGTTGTTGTAAGGATGATACAATTTGAGCCAAACTGATGATTGTTGAATCATTAGAGGAAATAGGAGGAGTAGCAACATTAGATACACTAGGTAAAGTGTAAGAAGTGGCAGGAATAGAAGAGACAACTGGAGGAACACTAGGAACTATAGTTGGAAGCGGATTGGAATAAGTGAAAGGAACATTATGATATGAAGGTTGTGATGTAGGAAGGGACATAGGAGGAACACTCATAGGAATAGAGGGAGCTATCACAGTAACCAAAGGAGGAGTATAGATAGCAATACTACGTAGAGGATGAGAAGGAGGTTCAACACTAGTGATAGGAGGAATCAACCCAAAATCTTGAGCTTCTTGAGATAAAGGTTTAATATTTGAATGCACAAGATGAGTAATACCACGCAAGAGGTTAACACCCTGATCACTATCATGAAGAACTTTCTTAAGAGCCTCTATAGCTTGAATGGAATCTTGATTATGGTTTTCTTGCAGAAGCCAATTACCCATTTTATCAAGTTCAGTGAAAAGTTTTTGGACTTGTTCAAGAGGAACTCTTAAAGCATCATCCTCATGATAAGATGAGTCAAAAGAGTTTTTCTCCATAGGAGGATTGGAATCATGAAGAATCAAGTTATCATCCAGGATCCTAAGGAAAGGAGAGGAAGATTCAGGATCAAAGGCGCCCAGGAGTCTACGACTTCTTCTAACCGAAATATTATAAGTAGGACTAGTGGTAGTAAAGCTCATAAACTAATGTAATGCAAATGAATGAAACTAAAGACACATAAAGCATGAATATAAAATCTAATTAGCATGCAAGATCTAACACAAAGGAAAAATCTAATACTAACAAGATAAAAAGGATAGCACAATAAGGCATCCAATTCCAAAATAAGAATAGAGAGGAATCTAACACCAAGGAAAAAGAAAGAGAGTAAGCTAGTCGGGTTCACCAAAATGAATAGAGGTAAAATAGATTCACCACTATTCAAATGTAAAGGGGGAAATATGAGATCTATTCTCAACCCCAAATTCCCCAAAGAAGAGCCCCGATTTAAATCAACCAAGAGGTTAATACACAATCGAATCAATTTGTTGGTAAATATGGAAGAGAGAGAGAGAGAGAGAGAGAGAGTAAATCCAATATTTCCCTATGGAGGATATTATACTTGGAATATATAATAATTGAAGTACAAATACTAACCTTAAATTAGGGCAGATCTAAAAAATATTGAATTCTGATGTTTGTGTGTACGTTCAGGAAAATTTGAAACTTGTCCTAGACTGGAAATACCGAGATGGAGAAAACCCAAAAATCTTTCCTCAAGATGGCTTAGCTTAGGTTTGACCCTCATAAAAGGTCAAATACTACATTCTTTATTTGAAGTCCGATATGAATTTTGTTCGTAGATCTCAGAAGTTTGCTGAAAAGGGTATCCAAATTCACTCTTAGATCTGAAATTCCACACCTGTACCTACAAGAAAATGGGGGTTTTTGTTGTATGGGGGGTTTGCCTTGGTCAAACCCTAGTTTAGGAATTAACCTTGAAATTGAATTGAAATGTAGTATGCATAAAAAAAATAATTGGAACAAATCACCTTGCTTATGTTGAAGTCCTTGTAGAGGATTCAAATCCTCAAATCCACAAGTAGGAATGCTTCAATGGATGTAGGATGTTTCCAATCAATGGTATTTGATCTTCAACACCAATCTTGATTTGATCTTTGCATATGAGAAGGCTTGAATGAATGGAGAAGAATGGATCATCAAAGGGGGCTCCAAAGAGATTGAATCCTTCAATAGCTAACAATGGATCTCCTTGATGGATGAATGCTTGAACACTTGAATGCTTGAAGACTTTCTTGATTGCTTGAATTCACTTGAGAGCTCTAGATGCTTGATTGCCAAACTTGATGATGAAAAATGAGAGAGGAAGGCCTCCTTTTATAGTGAACTAGGGCACAATCCTCTAGAGGGTCCACCTTGGAGAATTAAATCCCAATCAGGTCCTAACCTTTAGAAAATATACCTAGATTAAATGCAATTAAAGGATTTACCATCCCGAAACCTGAAATGATTAACCCAAAGGCGGGAAACTAAATATCTCAAAGGCCCGAAGCCCGAAAATTCTAGAAATTGAAATTTGGAGAAAGGGGTCAAAATCAAGGTTGGACTTGACCTAGTCAGGTTCGAGCTCAACCCTGACCTAGTCAGGTTCGACCTCGAATCTAACCTTGGTCCTGGATTGGCTCAGAACCAAGTCAAGAGGTCCCGAGGATGCCCAGAAACCTAAAACTGATGTCAGAATAGGATAGAATGTCAGGGACAGATATAAAATCCTATGATTACTATGATGAAGACCAGGGAGATCTATTTCTGAATCCTACCTAGAAAAATAGAGCCACGAAAGAGGGAAATTCAGTAGAATCCTTAAGAGCCTAACCCTAATTTCACCTAGAATGAAGAAATCAAGTGCTAGGAAGAAGTGGAAAGTGGGGAGAAAAGCCAAATACATGCAAAGACCTGATGAAGGCACTTAACATGACCCCAAACCACTTACTCAGAGGGCTAAATGCTCTTATCATGGAAGTGCTTCCATTTTAAGACGATACACGGCCGGAAGGGTTCTGACCGGAAGGGGTCCGGTCGAACCCCTAAAAATCTATATAAGCAAAAAAACCCACCGCTCAGCTCATTTGGTTTGAGCGGCTTTTGGATTTTACGGAGAGCTGAGCGGGTATTTCGGCTGAAAGAGGTAGGCCATTTTTTTATTTTTTTATTTTAATATTTTTTAATTTTAATATTTTTTAATATTTTTTGAAGTTTTTAAAGTTGTTTTTTTATTTAATATTAAATAATTGTAATTTAATTAAAAATGTTTATTTAATAGTTGTTTTTGTTTAATTAATATTAGATAATTGTAATTTAAATAAAAATATTTTAATTTAATAGTTGGTTTTGTTTATGTAGTTTCATTTTTTTTAATTGTAGAAATTAAATAATATGATTTTATGTAGATTTAGTTATTTAATTAATGTAATATTTTTCAGTTAATAAAATGTGCTAGTTATTTAATTAATTTATTTTTATTAGATATGTTTTAAAATGTTACAAAACATTAGGAAAACATAGATAAATTATTAGAAACATGATATTAAAACATTTAGACCAACATAAACCTTAACATGAAATAAACATGAACCATAATCAGAAACCTAATTTAAAAAAAGATGCCTTAACATAATTAAAAAATAAACCTTAATATGAAACGTACATGAACCTTAACATTAAACCAACATGAAACTAGAAGATGAAGCAACATAAAATCTAACAGTAGAAACTAACATAAACTTTCTCTCTTTGACCAATTAAGTGTTGGATACAATTGTCTGAAGGACATTGTTGGATTAGCTATGTGTTGTCTTTGATGTCACACAAATGTCATATCAATTATTGTTCTCAGTATCCACTAAGTTCAGTCGGTCAGCTAAGCGGTTCTCAGTATCTACCGAGCTCAGTCGGTCAGCTAGGCGGTTTTTAGTGTCTACCGAGTTCTCTCAGGTGTCTAAAGGAAACATGATAGGGTAACAGTGTTAACCGAGCCTCCTCGGTTATTGAAGGAAAATTAGTGGTTATCGAGCTCTCTTGGTCTCCAAAGGATGTTGCAGAATTCACTGTGGTTACCGAGTTCTCTCGGTCACCGAAGGAAATCTTTTCAGGATTAATGTTTACTGAGCAAGGTCGGCCCTTTCAAAGAATTTTGTTATTACAGATTGTCTATCCCAGCTGACTGTTATAATAATTATTAGTGTCAACTTGACAATCTAAATGGCATATATATATAGAAGGTAAAGTGGTGAATAAAATATATACAGCATGCAGAAATCATTTTAAAGAAAGGTGTGTGTGAATTTTGAAGGAGGGTCAGATATCCTTGAGGAGCAGCAAAGACTTAATTGATCAGTAAGGATCTAGTGAAATAGAATAGAGATCTATATTCAGCAATTCAGTTGCAGGTCATTTCATTGTTACTCTCTAGCAATTGTAGTAGTGATATCAAAATCTCTTAACCGAGTTAGTTTAACAACCATTTTGTAAATCCTCTAACAAGGTAACAGTTCTATTGAATTGTTTCAAGACCTCTTATAAGGCCACTCCTAGCAGGGTGATTAAATCCTCTAACAAGGTCACACCTAACAGTGTGTTTTGTAACCTTTTACTGGGTTGGCTTCTAACCGGGCATCACTTCAGAAGAGTGAAAAATAGTAACTAGTTACATTGGTGGTTTTTCCCATATTGGGTTTCCATGGTAAATCTGGTGTCTCTTGTGTTCATGTTATTTTCTTTATTCATGTAAGTTAATCAGTGATGAATGCTTAAGAATAGTTTAATTATTACACACTTCAAGGATCAAGTTTTTAGCATTTCTCTGTATATTTACCGAGTGGCACAGTAAATAATTTGTTAAGATATTTAAGGGATCAGTGGTAATATTTTTGTGGTTAACTGATTCACCCCCCCCTCTCAGTTACTGCATCTATATTTCCAACAATTGGTATCAGAGCTTTTGGTGCTTGCAGGAAGGGTTTCAAGGACCTAAGCTAAAGATCAAGATGTCTTACAAAAGAGAAATTCCAAGGCTTAACAGAAATAAATTTTCAGCATGGCAAGGTCTCATGAGACTACATCTGGCTTCCATTGGTGATTCAGGATGAAAATATATTGATCAAGAATATACAATTCCTACTGGCACATTAACTGTTGAAGACATTGCAGAAAAGAAGAACCATAACACTATGATGATAGACATTGCATCAGCTCTTAGCTATGAAGAATTTGATGAAATCAAAGACTGTACAACTACTCATGAAATGTGGAACAAGCTGAAGAAAATCTATGGTGGTGATGACAATGTGAAGAGAGCCAAAGAAGAGAGCCTAAGAGGACAGTTTGATCAAATGAAAATGAGAGAAGAAGAAAACATTGCAAAATATGTTGAAAGGATCAAGACAAGTGTTAGTGCAATCAGAGCTTCTGGAGGAAAAATTGATGATGAAACGGTTATAAGTAAGGTTCTTAGAACATTACTCCCTATTTATGCAATAAGAGTTTCTGCTATTCAAGAAAGAAGATGTGAAGAAAATCACAATATAACTTTGGATGCCTTAGTTGGAAGATTGACAGCCTTTGAACTGGATAACTATGACAACTATGTTCCAACTTCTAAAAATATTGAATCGGCTTTTGAGGCCAAACTTTCACTCAAGAAAGGGAAGAAAATCCAATCAGAAAGTGAAGAAGAATCAGAGGAAAGTTCTGATAGCGATCTTGAAGTCATTGAAGCATTACTTGCAAAGTATTCAAGAGGCAGAGGAAAATACAAAGGTAAAACTCCCTTAATCTATTTTTCATGTGAAGAAATTGGTCATATTGCAGGTAGGTGTCCAAACAAGCAAAGCAAAGATGAGAAGAAAAATTACAAGTACAATGGCAAGAAAAATTTCAAATCATTCAAGGATAAAGGTAAGAAAACATGTTTTTTAGCTAAAGATTTAGATGATAGTGAAGAAGAAATTGTTTTCATTGCTGTAAAAGATGAATCTGATAATGATGAAGATGAGATGGCACTTATCTCTCATATAAGCAAGAATGATACATGGATTATAGACAGTGGATGTTCACATCATATGACTAGTGACAAGACCAAGTTTGAACACTTTGAAAACTTTGATGGTGGCAATGTAAGGTTTGGAAACAATGAACCCTGTTGTATAAAAGGAAAGGGATGAATTTCATTAACCAAAGAACTTATATGTGATAATGCATATTGGGTCGAAGGACTAAAGCATAATCTTCTAAGTTTAGCACAGCTAATCAACATTGGATTCAAGGTTGAATTCATCAATGGCAAAGCAAGACTGCTGGATGACAAAGGAAAACTGATAGGATCAGGCAAACAAACCAAAGGTAACCTGTTTTATCTTGATCTTGGTGATTACTCAAGTTTTATTGCTCAAATTGAAGAAAGTTGGTTATGGCACAAAAGGTTATGTCATGTAAATTTTGACAACATGATGAAAATAAGAAAATTCAAGAAAGTAAGAGGTATTCCTACTTTGAAGAAACCTGATGTTGGTCTATGCAAGAATTGTCAAATTGGTAAAATGGGAAAGTCTAGTTTCAAAAGTAAAAATTATCAGTCTGAAGATATTTTGGAAATTGTGCATACTGATTTATGTGGACCTATTGGAATTGAGAGCTATACCGGAGAAAAATTCTTTATTCTCTTTGTTGATGATTATTCTAGAATGATGACTGTTATGTATTTAAGAGAAAAGTCTAAAGCATTTGAGAAGTTCAAATGGTATTTAGCAAGAGTAGAAAAGGAAACAGGAAAAATATTAAAATGCTTGAGATTAGACAGAGGTGGTGAATTCATCTCCCATGAATTCAATAATTTTTGCATTGAAAGAGGAATCAAAAGACAGGTATCAGCCCAGAGAACTCTTGAGCGGAATGGAATAGCCGAAAGAAGGAACAAATCTATCATGGACTATGCAAGGACTCTAATGATTGAAAAGAACATTGCTATGAAATACTGGAAGGAAGCTATCAGCACTGTAGTTCATACCTTGAACCGAGTACAGCTAAGAAAAGACACATTCAAGACTCCATATGAGCTATGGTATGGCTACAAACCAAATGTAAGTTACCTAAAAGTATTTGGTAGTAAATGTTACATCTTAAAAGAATCTAGAAAAGGAAAATTTGATGTAAAAAGTGATGAAGGAATATTTTTGGGATATTCTTGCAAAATTAAGGCATATAGATGTCTAAATTTTTCTACTCACAAAATCATAGAAAGTGCACATGTGAGAATTGATGAGTTTGCATAAAATATTGAAGAAGAAAGCAAAAAGGAATGAGAGGACTACAAAAAATTTATTTACATCAAACCTGATACATTGCCAGACACATGTAAGGAGACTACATCTACCGAGCCTAGTACAGTAACCGAGTCACAAGAAGAAGTTCAAACCGAGTCACAAAGTACCGAGTCTCAGTCTGAAGCTATCGAGCAAGTATCTACCGAGCTTGAGCAATCTGAATCTGAAGATGAAGAAGATGACAATGTAACTCATTCAGGAAGCAAGGAACCTGTATTAGCCAAGTATGTCAGAAAGCATGATAAACCAGATCAGATTATTGGAAACAAATCAGATGGTACTATGACAAGAAGTAAACTAAAAGGTACATGTTTATTTTCTAATTTTGAACCTAAAAATGTCAAAGATGCATTAGAAAATGAAAGTTGGATTGAGGCTATGAATGAAGAAATAGAGCAAATAGAGAAAAATAAGACATGGACTCTTGTACTTAGGCCTAAAGATAAAAATGTAATTGGGACAAAATGGGTATTCAGAAATAAGTTGAATGAAGATGGTCAAGTATCAAGAAACAAAGCAAGATTGGTATGTAAAGGATATTCTTAAGAAGAAGGAATAGATTATGGAGATAACTTTGCTCCTGTTGCAAGATTAGAAGGTGTGAGGACTTTACTTGCATATGCAGCACATAAAGGATTTAAGGTATATCAGATGGATATCAAATCTGCTTTTGTCAATGGTATTCTTAAGGAAGAAGTCTACATTGAGCAACCTGAAGGTTTTATTGATCCAGACAAAAGGGATATGGTCTGCAAATTACACAAAGCATTGTATGGTCTGAAACAAGCTCCTAGAGCATGGTATGAAAGATTACATAACTATCTTACTCAGATTGATTTCAAAAGGGCTAATGACAACAACAATTTATACATCAAAGAAGGATCAGATAACAAAATTATTTTGGAAGAAATATTTGTGGATGATACTGTGTTTACAGGAAATGATGATCAGTGCAAAGAATTTTTAGAGCTTATGAACAAAGAATTTGAAATGTCTATGTTTGGTCAGATAAAATTCTTTGTTGGACTTCAGATTCAATAGAACAAAAGTGGTATCTACATTACTCAGTCTAAATATATCAGGGAAATACTTAAGAAATTTGGTATGGAAGATTCAAAACCAGTTGGTACACACATGTGTACTGGACTGAAGCTTACCAAAGATGATGATTCAAAAGAAGTAGATCAGACCTTATACAGATCAATGATTGGAAAATTATAGTATGTAGTACACACAAGGCCTGATATTTCCTTAGCAGTTGGAATAGTGGCAAGATTCTCGGCTAAACCCAGAGAAAATCACATGATGAAAATCAAAAGAATCTTGAGGTATTTAAGGGGAATTGAAGATTATGGCTTGTGGTATAAATTTGGAGGCAATCTGGATTTAAAAGTGTTTACTGATGCTGATTGGGCAAGAAACATTGATGATAGAAAGAGTACAAGTGGTGGAGCATTCTTTCTTGGCAAGAGGTTAGTATGTTGGACTAGTAAAAAGCAAAACTGCACATCCCAATCCACAACAGAAGCATAATATGTTGCTGCAGTAGTAAACTGCTCTAATATTATATGGTTTAAACAGCTTTTGGAAGGCATGAAGGTTGAGATCAAAGAACCAGTTGTTATGTTTTGTGATAATACAAGTGCAATAAATATTTCAAAGAATCTAGTAATGCATTCCAAAACTAAGCACATTGTAATTAAATATCACTTTGTCAGAGAATTGGTGCAGGACAAGGAAATCAGATTGGAATATATTCATACAAAAGAACAAATTGCAGATATCTTCACCAAGCCACTACCTAAGGATGCATTCTTTTATCTAAGAGGCAAGTTAGGGGTCACTCCCTTGTCCGAGGTTCACTAAATAAAGTTTTAGTGATGCATCAACCAGAACATGTTGAAGATCAATCAGTTGATGCAGCATAGTCAGGGAATCATTGCATATGAATCAGTACATAAGGTACATTGATATTTATTGAAACTGTGTAAGTTGTCTTTGGCATGTGTTGTCAAAGAGGGAGAGTTTGCTGTCATTTCAAGAAATTTCTGAGAAGAATAATTTGAGAAGTTAAGAGGGAGAGTTCTCAGTCAGAGAAAGAAGTTTGAAGATGATGGGAATCAGAATGAAGCTAAGGATATGTTTCTTACTCTTGGTTTCTCTGTGAAATTTCATTGTGCTATGACATGTTGTGTTGCCATCAATGCCAAAGAGGGAGATTGTTGGATACAATTGTCTGAAGGACATTGTTGGATTAGCTATGTGTTGTCTTTGATGTCACACAAATGTCATATCAATTATCGTTCTTAGTATCCACCGAGTTCAGTCGGTCAGCTAAGTGGTTCTCAGTATCTACCGAGCTCAGTCGGTCAGCTAGGTGGTTTTTAGTGTCTACCGAGTTCTCTCAGTTGTCTAAAGGAAACATGACAGGGTAACAGTGTTAACCGAGCCTCCTCGGTTATCGAAGGAAAATTAGTGGTTACCGAGCTCTCTTGATCTCCAAAGGATGTTGCAGAATTCACTGTGGTTATCGAGTTCTCTCGATCACCGAAGGAAATCTTTTCAGGATTAATGTTTACCGAGCAAGGTCAGCCCTTTCAAAGAATTTTGTTATTATAGATTGTCTATCCCAGCTGACTGTTATAATAATTATTAGTGCCAACTTGACAATCTAAATGGCATATATATATAGAAGGTCAAGTGGTGAATAAAAGATATACAACATGCAGAAATCATTTTAAAGAAAGGTGTGTGCAAATTTTGAAGGATGGTCAGATATCCTTGAGGAGCAGCAAAGACTTAATTGATCAGTAAGGATCTAGTGAAACAGAACATAGATCTATATTCAGCAATTCAGTTGCAGGTTATTTCATTGTTACTCTCTAGCAATTGTAGCGGTGATATCAAAATCTCTTAACCGAGGTGGTTTAACAACCATTTTGTAAATCCTCTAACAAGGTAACAATTCTATTGAATTGTTTCAAGACCTCTTACAAGGCCACTCCTAGCAGGGTGATTAAATCCTCTAATAAGGTCACACCTAACAGTGTGTTTTGTAACCTTTTACCGGGTTGGCTTCTAACCAGACATCACTTCAGAAGAGTGAAAAATAGTAACTAGTTACATTGGTGGTTTTTCCCATATTGGGTTTCCACGATAAATCTGGTGTCTCTTGTGTTCATGTTATTTTCTTTATTCATGTAAGTTAATCAGTGATGAATGCTTAAGAACAATTTAATTATTACACACTTCAAGGATCAAGTTTTCAGCATTTCTCTGTATATTTACCGAGTGGCACAGTAAATAATTTGTTAAGATATTTAAGGGATCAGTGGTAATATTTTTGTGGTTAACTGATTCACCCCCCCTCTCAGTTACTGCATCTATATTTCCAACATTAAGACCTAACATGAAATTAACAAGACATAATAGGACTTTTTAAGATCTAATAAAACCTAATAAGACCCTTAACATCTAATAGGACTCTTAACATGATTAATATTTCCTATTAAACTCTAACACTAGAAACTAACATAAACAAAAATTCTAGAAACCAATTAAGACCTAATACCTAACCAATTAATACCTAACAAGTGACTAATTTTTGACCAATTAGGACCTATTATTTGTGCAATTAAGACTTTTAACATGTGACTAATATGACTAATAACACCTAAATTGATTAATATTACCTAATAAGACCTAATACTTACTAATAAGACCTAATAGTCCACCCTTAAGAACTAATAGGACCTATACTTGACCAATTAGGTCCAACATGACCTATTAAGACCTAATAGTCCTACCAATTAAGACCTAACATGTGACTAATACTTGACCAATTAGGACCTATTAATTGACCAATTAAGACTAATTAAGACTTAACATGTGACTAATATGACCAATTAAGACAGGTAACATGATTAATATGACCCCTTAAGACTTAATAGGATTAATACGACATAAATAACATAAACAAAAATTCTAGAAACTAATTAAGACCTATTAAACTCTAATACTAGAAACTAACATTAATAAAAATTCTATCTAAACCAATTAAGACCTAATACCTAACCAATTAAGACCTAACAAGTGACTAATATTTAACCAATTAAGACCTATTAATTGACCAGTTAAGACTTGACATGTGACTAATATGACTAATAACACCTAAATTGATTAATATGATCTAATAACTTGACCTAATACCTACTTTAATAAGACCTAATAGTCCACCCTTAAGAACTAATAGGACCTATACTTGACCAATTATGTCCAATATGACCTACTAAGACCTAATAGTCCTACCAATTAAGACCTAACATGTGATAATACTTGACCAATTAGGACCTATTAATTAACCAATTAAGACTAATTAATACTTAACATGTGACTAATATGACCAATTAATATAGGTAACACGATTAATACGACCCCTTAAGACTTAATAGGATTAATATGTTTATTAAATTTGTATGTACATGTATATATAGATTTCATTTTTAAACTAGATGATCTTAAATTTGTAACATGTATGTTTATATATATATATATATATATTTCAATTTTAAACTAGATGATTAAATTTGTAACATGTATGTTTCTTAAATTTGTATGTACATGTGCAGAGATCTATATATATATTCTTGTTTATCTATTACAATGCATTGGGTAGAAGGTCAATAGATTTAGGAGAGGCTAGTGTTCATGGGGGGGTGGTAGTGGTAGTGGTAGCTGATACATCAGAGGCTAAAGAGAAGCTATTTGTGGATACTATTGACAAATTGAGACAAGCATTACATGTTTTGGATCAGACCTTAGCTTCATCCACCACCATTCCCAATAGGGATAGGGTGGGCATTACTAGAGATGATTTGTTACATATGATTGGTACAGTTCAATTATACAACCCGTATGATACTATTAGCATTGATAGATTCTATACTTCTTTATCTCATAGTGTTACTGGCACTGTGAAGTACAGTGAGATCGATACATCTATTTCCACCCCTATGGTGAAGGGCATGTTTCCTCATTATCGAGACATGAAGAAGGTGAGAGTGTACATGGTGACAAGATGTAAGGATGACTTGGTGGGACCATTTATATATCCTTGATGGTTGGCTTCCCAGCACAGGTGGCCCCAGAAGGATGAGCTGCCACTATATTTCTGCAAACAATTGTTTGCAGAATTTCATTTGCACCTTGATGTTGATTATAAAGATTTTCTTGATTATGTTGGGTAGGGGAAAGGGAGATTATCTTATCGGTTCAAAGCACTTGATGCTCCTGTGCCTACTAATAAGTGGGCAAGGGTGGGTCCAAACCTTTTGGTTGTACCAAAAGGTTTGGAAATGGCAGGAGCAAGTGTGCCGGATGACAAGATGAAGAGGGATGTTTTTTCTAGTATAGCAAGTATCACCATTTAGGTTCAGGAGATTTCTCCTAATCATGTGGGGATATACATGTTATGGTCTCGTTCCAACATTCCTCCACTTGCATAGGATGCATCTTCTAGTGGTGATCTATATGATATAGTCAACATACCATGTCCCTTGGAGGTTATAGCAATATTAGATATGGATGATTTGCGATGTACAAGCGCATTATTATCCAATGATCTTCTTTGTGCATATTAGACCATATAGATGCTCAGTGGGATTTCACTCAGGGAGGTTCCATCATTTTTCAAGACCTATATTAGTACTAGATCAGGTTCTCAACAGACTGCACCATTGACAGATCATCAATAGACTACACCACCAACAGGTCCTCAGCAGACTACACCACTGATAGGTCCTTAGATGACTACACTGCCACCTACAGGTCCTCCGTAGACTGCACCACCTACAACTCATCATCAGACCACGTAGGCCACTTCATCACGTCCAGGTCATCAAATTTTTAGTACATTTCTTATAGACGACCGCATTGATCCTATAGCTATATCATTACAATTGTCAGGTTTGAGCACTTTTGGGAGAGCATTAGAGGCTGCTATGGTATATATAATTTAATTTAATTTTTATTTATTTAAAAAACTTACACATATATTTGAAATTTGATTAATATATGTTATATATATGTGTACTCTAGGAGGTTATCAATGGGGATGCTACAGCATATGGAGATATATAGACTCCACGCAATCCTATCCATCATGATACATAGGTACATTGAGATGTTTGTTCAAAATATTAATTTTTCTATGATCATAAGTATTTAAAATTTATTATACATGTATGTATGCGTGACATATTGTGTTTATTGTACACAGACATCAGGAGGAGGTGCACCGGCATCAGGTCATGGATCAGGACATGGCCCTAGTTGAGCGACCATGTTATTTTAGATATTTCATGTGACATTTCATATATACATGCTATAACATTTCATAGATATTTCATTTTAAACATTTTATACATGTAGATATTTTAGTCATTTCATATATGTAAATGGTATATGGTTGTGTGTTATTTCTTATTTTATACATTACATTACATATTTCAGACATTACATGTTACATATTTTATACATGTTACATGTTATATGTCTGTGTGTTATTTCATCTTTTAGACTTATTTTTATACATGTGTTATGTATACATTATGTTATGCCATGTACTAATGTTATTTTAAATATTTCTAACAATTAAGTAATCTAACTAATGTCATGTAAGTAAAAAATAATTAAATAAGTAACTAACTAATGCCTTAATGTGAGTTATTAATCAAATCATACATTAATTAAGTAAGTAAGTAATTAACTAACAATTACCAATTAATTAAGTAACATAATTAACTAACATAATTAAATAATCTAACTAACATAATTAACTAATATAATTAGGTAACTAACATAATTAACAGACTAACAATTAAGACAATTAATTAAGTAGGTAACTAACATAATTAAGTAATCTAACTAACATAATTAAGGGGAGGTAATGCATGAAAGCATATAATTAATTTTAAGTAACTATCACAATTAACTAAAGCATAATTACCAAAAGCATTAATCAAAGCATACATTTAATTAACTAACACATTAATCAAAGCATACAATTAATTAACTAACATACAAACATAAAAAAATACAATATATATGAGTTCAAACATGTAAGTAAAAAATAATTAAATAAGTAACTAACTAATGTCTTAAGGTGAGGTAATTAATCAAAGCATACATTAATTAAGTAACTACTTAACTAACAATTACCAATTAATTAAGTAAGTAACATAATTAATTAATCTAATTAATTAAGTAGGTAACTAATATAATTAACTAACATAATTAAGTAATCTAACTAACATAATTAGGTAACTAACATAATTAAGTAAGTAAGTAACTAATATCTTAAGGGGAGGTAATGCATGAAAGCATATAATTAATTTTAAGTAACTATCATAATTAACTAAATCATAATTACAAAAAGCATTAATCAAAGCATACATTTAATTAACTAACTAATTAATCAAAGATTACAATTAATTAACATGGGGAGCGAAAATTTTAGGAGCGAAAAATTGCAGCAGGAGCGAAGAAGGCTACAAGGCCAGCAGGAGAGGAGGATTGCGAGGCAAGGTTTTAATTTTTTAAAGGGCTCACACTCACCCTCGACAGCAAGATGCTTGTGTGACATCAAATGGCAGATTCCATTAGCCCTCTGTGATCGCTGGGGATTCAAAATTCTTGCAGAATAATGGTAACCCTCAAATATAGTTTGGAAGATTTGCAAATAATGGTTTGTTTACCAGATCCGGTGGAAGAAAATTGGTCCCTCCCCCTCCTTGCCAACCTCATTTTTGGCCCTCTTTTGACATTTTCTTAGAAACTCTATTTCCAATGCCCATTTTTGATATCAATGGTATCCGCATTGGGAATTTTGACCCTAATGCTCCTCCTTTTGTTTCTTGGCCCAATTCATTGATGATTCGGCCTCCCCCTTTTGTTTATTCTCCCAACAACATTCTTGTTCAGCCTCACCCGCCACCCTCTCATAAGAACCCACATTCTAAACCTAGAGTTGTCTCATCCCAAAGCTATGCTCATAAGGGCATCTTGGATACCCCTCTTTACACTACTTCTAAGGCTCCTGCACAGTTGAAGCCACTTCATAATAAGGATCCTCGTGGTTCTGGTTCATTTCCTTTACATCAAAAGGATCTTCGTCAAGCAGGTGCATTTCCTTTTGATCAGTATAGAGATTCTACGACTCAGGTGAGTAATTCCAAAATGGTGCTCTTTCTGGAAGATGGCTTGTTAGCACCACATATTTCACACATGTAGGAATTTTCTCTAATTGGTAAGATCTATTCATTTATTTCCATTTCAAATTTTCATAATTGGGCTTTTGAGAATTGGTTTGGTTTGTTTGACTTATTTTATATGGACCATACTACCAATTTCTTTGTTGCTATCTTTACTTCATCTTCTACACATAATAATGTTCTGTGTAGTAAATTCTGGTTTTGTAAGGGTTTCAACATTTCTTTG
The DNA here is from genome assembly GCA_027943335.1 of Chamaecyparis obtusa. NCBI lineage: Eukaryota > Viridiplantae > Streptophyta > Pinopsida > Cupressales > Cupressaceae > Chamaecyparis > Chamaecyparis obtusa. The sequence continues at coordinate 2,821,108 of BSBK01003345.1, forward strand.
GTATCATGGTTTCCTAACTTTAAGATGGATGAGTCTACATGTGCCCTAATTCCATATTGGATTGAGATGCCAGCCTTACCAGTTGAATATAGGGATATTGATATTATTGAGGCCATTGCGAATAAAGTTGGATCTTTTATTTGGCATGATTTACTTCCTTTTGAGTAGCTTCATAGATCTACCTGAGTTTGTCTTCTGTTGGATTCCTCTAAACCTTTTCCCAAAGGTATTGAATTGCAATCTAAATGGGGATCTTGGTATCAACATTTTATTATTCAAAATGTTGAGACTGTTTTTCTTTATGCTAATTTATTGGGTCATTTTATGAATCATGTAAGGATCCTAATAGTTCGAATTTATTTGTTTGTGAAGATCATACTTCTTTCCCTACTAAATGTTCAAAGGTGACACGAAAAGAATATTCACCTTCAAATGTTTCCAATAATAAGGAATCTTTGCCCTCGGAGGAGATCCCTCTTTCAAATGCAGAGATTATGTCTTCTTCTAATGAGTTAAATGAATAATCACATTTAGAGCATCGAGTGGTTCAATTGTATCAATCTCCTACCCTGTCTTTCTATTTGATTTTCTCTTTTGTTAGCATGCTAAGATGGTATCTTCTAGTAATTTCCTCTATTTTCAATGTGGTTGATTTTTCACAAGTTCTAATTTAGTTAGATTCCTTCCCGATATCCAAGTCTCATTCCAAGATTGTAGACTCTTCAATGATGGATTCCATTGTTAATAAGTTGATTTTTTCTGGGGATCCACTCATAATCTGCAAATTAACTTTACAGTATGCTGATTTGATGGCTATAGAGGTTATTCCAGCTATGAATTTTCAAAATAACCCTCACATGGATAAAAAGGCTAATGCTTTAATGCTATCTTCTCAATCCTTTTTAGATTGTCAAGATGATCATGATGATTCCCTCTCCTTTTCCCAATGTCTTGTTCAAACTGATACTATTCAAACTGATACCTTCATTACACCTGCTCATGATGTAAATCCTCCTGCTAGCCTGATTTCAACTACTGAGGATGACTTATTCCAGTCTCATAATATTGAGGCTTCCTCCTCATGATTGGACTCTGATCCTCTTTTTGTATCTTCCCTTTATGATGTTCAAAAGGATTCCCTGATCAAACAACTAGATAAAGCATCTATCGTTCAGACTCCCTTATCTCCCAAAATTAATGTTCCTATGCCTAAAACTAGAGGTAGGAAGTCCAGAGCAACTAAGGCTTTGGAAGAAATAGAGGTTGGTGTTCAGTCCACTTTGGATAAAAGTTTCTCTTCTTCAAAGAGATGTTCGATAAGGAGAACTAAGTGTTCTCCTTGTCCACAATGAGAATCCTCTCATGGAATGTTAGAGGCATTAATGCCTCTAACAAGAGATATAGAATCAAGCAAATGCTTGATTCTTCTCAAAGTGACATTGTTTTACTTCAAGAAACTAAGTTGTCTATCGATAATTTTAATTCTTCAGTAGGTAGGTGGGGCTTATGGGAAAGTTCCTCTATCTCAGCTAATGGTGCCTTAGGTGGATTGGCAATCTTATGGAATTCTAAGAACGTTTCATTATTTCCTCTTCAGTCAGGCACTAATTGGTAGCTATTGGGTGTCAAGCACTTTTCCTTATCCTTTCTTATAATCAACCTTTATGGTCCCACATCTACCTCTGCTAAATTGCTTCTCTGGCAATCTCTAACTGATTTTATTCAACAATTCCCATCTTCCAAATTTCTTCTTGTTGGGGATTTTAATGCTAATTTGGGTCCAAATGATAAGAAAGGAGGAATTAATCCTCCTAATCGAGTGGTCTTTTATTTTAATAATTTTATTCAGGATAATGACCTTTTTGATATCATACCTTCAAATGGATCTTATACATGGTCAAATCGTAGGTTGGGTTTTTTGCAAATAGCAGTAAGGTTGGATAGAATTCTTGGTTCCCATCTTTGGAAATTGGAAAATTTTTCCTTATCTATGGAAATTCTATCTTTTTCAGATTCAGATCATTTCCCTATTCAACTCCAAATTGAATCCTCTAATTCACCTCTATCAAGCCTTCGTAAATCTTCTTTTAAATTTGAATCAGTTTGGTTCAGACACCCTCTTTTCCATTCTCTTTTGAAATAGTGGTGGAAATCTGCACCTCAGGAGAATGGAACCAAGATGTTCCAATTTAAAAAAAAAATGCAATTTATCAAAAATCTAATTAAGGCTTGGAATATCAATGTTTTTAAAAACATCTTTGAACAAAAACTAAAAGTAGAGGAGTTATCTAAAATTAACCAACACACCATAGCTAATGGATTAGACTCTCAATCTTTCAAGTCACAAAAAGTTCTTTAGTCTGAGTGGTCTGAATTATGTGCTAGAGAGGAAGAATATTGGAGACAAAAGTCTCGCGAGTTATGGCTGCAATCAGGTGATCAAAATACCAAGTTTTTTCATGCTTCATCCAAGCATAAGAAAGCAGTCAAATCATTTTTTTCTATAAAAGATGAGCATGGAAATATATTCTTTGATGTTGAGGATATCAAGCAACTAGGAGTTGGATTTTTTTCCAGTTTGTTATCTCCGCCTTTGTCCACTCCACCTGATGGTAATGGGTTTGATGATATTCTTCAACATATTCCTCCTTCTGGTTACACCCTAGGATAATATAATTTTAATGGCTCCTTTTACTTTACTAGAAGTTAGAAATGTAGTTTTTTCTTTATCTCCTAACAAGGCTCCTGGTCCTGATGGGTTTATAGGCCTCTTCTTTCAGAAGACTTGGGATGTCATTTTTTTTGACTTATTAGATACTCTAGAGGAGTCTAGGAAAAATTTAGCTATGGTGAAATGTTTTAACACTACAAATCTTGTTCTTATTCCTAAAATAAGTGATCCTCAAACTTTTGCTGATTTTCATCCTATCTCTCTTTGTAACATAATTTATAAAATTGTTACTAAAGCCATTTATTTGCACCTTCAACATATTATTCCAAGAATCATTTCTCATGAACAGGGGGTTTTGTCCCTGGCAGGGACACCACACATGGGGCTATTTTGGCTCATGAAACCCTTCATTCAATAAATTCACATTCCATTCCTTCTTTTGTCATTAAGTTGGATATGATGATGGCATACAATAGGGTAAATTGGTCTTTTTTGTTTAAAGTTTTGTCAAGGTTTGGTTTCTCAAAAAAATGGTGTAAATGGATTAAGGCCTGTATTGCTGGTGTTCATTTCTCTGTACTAATTAATGGGGCACCTGCTAGTTTCTTTTCATCTTCTCAGGGTGTTAGGCAAGGTGATCCCTTGTCCCCCTTTCTTTTCATCATCATGGATGAGGCTCTTAGTCAAGCTATTAATGCATCACATGTTGCAGGTCTATGGCTTGGTATCCTCATCCTGAATACATCTATTTCGGTTACACATTCTTTATTTGCTCATGACACACTTCTTTTTGGTAAGGCTTCCATTTTAGAGGCTATACAAGTTAAGAAAGTCTTAGATTTATATTGTTTAGCTTTTGGTCAAAAAGTTAATAGCCAAAAATCTAAGGTTTACCTTTTTAATAAACAACCATTATTAGCTGGAAGGATTGTTGACATTCTTGGTTTCCCTATGGATGAACTGCCCTCTACTTATTTAGGAGTCCCTTTCTTTTTAGGCTCAAATAAATCACTTTACTAGCAGTTGGTTATTGGTCGTATCAAGTCCAGGGTGCTGGCTTGGAAAGCAAGGTGGCTTTCTTTATCTAGGAGAATTTTGTTAATTAAAACTATTTTATCAACAATTCCCAATTATTATTTTTTAGTTCTTCAAGCCCCGAAGTCAGCGATTAATCAGATTGATAAACTAATCAAGGATTTCCTTTGGACTACCAATATGACAGGTGAAAGGAAAATCCCACTTGTGTCACTCTCAGATATGGCCTCTTCTTTATCAACTAGTGGAGTGGGCCTTCATAACTTAACATCTTGTAATCTAGCTTTTGGTGGAAGATTGGTTTGGAAACTATTTTCCCAACCTAATATTAAATGGTGTCATTTAATGCAGGAGAAATATCTTGATAATTTAGATCCTTCTAGAATTCTTTTTGTTCTTGACCCCCTGAAAGGCTCGGCCATTTGGAACTTTATGATGAAAGATAGACATGTTATTACATCCTCTATTTCATGGGAAGTTCATAGTGGTGACTTAGTTAATTTTTGGCTTGACTCATGGAATGGTTTGCCACCTTATGCAATCTCCAACCTTTCTTAAACATCTGGGAAGTGGCTTCTTTAGTGTGGGGTTTCAATTTTTTTAGTTATGTATCTGCAGTTTCAATTCATATAGGTTTAGTCATATGGATTGACTTTTCCCTCCTGCCTATTTCTCCCTAAGAGGCTAGTATCATAAATCAATTTCTCTCTTCCCAAACTATTTTCATCTCTAGGTCTCTTGATCACCTTTTTTGGGCTCCATCCCTAGATGGTAATTACACGATCAAATTGGGCTATGACAGAATTTAGAATAGACAAAATAATAGCTCAAGGCAGAGGGCTTTTATTTTTTGTTGGCATAAATCAATTTTACCTAAGGCAGATTATTTTTCCTGGCTTGTTCTGAAGAAACATGCCCTTACAAGTGAGAGATTAGCTAGACTCAATATTACAAATGCTTTTCGTTGTGTTTTGTTTAATCAGGATCAATAATCATCTGATCACCTTTTCTTAATTGTCCTTTTTCCCAAGAATGTTGGCTATTTGTTTAAAAAAAATTGGACTTTCCTATGCCTCTCCTCCTCTCTGTTTGGGATCTTTTCCAATCCTGGCCATATTTGTTCCCTAAATCTATGTTTGCCTCTATTTGGATTTTCTCTCCATCTTTGGTAGTTTGGGCCATTTGGTGGGAGAGAAATAAAAGGATTTTTTGAAACACCCCATCCACCATTGATGTTGTTCTCAATAGACATCATCATTCTATTGTTGAGGTTACTAATGCTTATACTCGTAAGTTCAAAGGTGATCAGGGTTTTTCCACTTTGGATAATTTTATTGTCAAAGAATGGCAGGGTTTAGTGTTTCCCTCCCTTCCTTTTCCCCTATGCCCTAAAGATAGAATTAATCTTAGATCTTCAATTAAATGGTCCCCCCCTCAAAATGTCTTTATTAAACTGAACTTTGATGGCTCCTCTAAAGGTAATCTGGGTAAGTCAGGGATCGGCTTTGTTCTCTGTGATTACCTTGGTTTAGTTATTTATCTTGAGGCTCGACCTATCCCTTCAGGTACTAATAATTTGGCAGAAGCTCTTGCAGTGTTATATGGTCTCTCTACTGCTAAGAAGCTAAACATCAGATTCCTTCATGTTGAAGGTGGTTCTTTAGTTATTATTAATGGATGTGTTCAAAGAGCTTCTTTTTCAAGGCACATCCACTATGTTTTGTCCTAGATCTGGTCCCTTCTAGACTCTTTCTCGGAATTTTTTTAACTCACACATATAGAGAGGGAAATTTTCTAGCAGATTTGCTAGCTAATTTAGGTGCCAATGATTCTAACATCCTCCACCCTTCTCCCCTTGTAACTCCAACCTCCCACCCTTACATTTTTAATTTAATTCACATTGATTCTCCTTAAGTTTGGTTCATTTTCCTATTTTAATGTTTAGATCCTATATGCCGAATGTGATTTTTTATGATTATGTGAGATCTGCATTTATTCTCTTATGCATGCCATATCAATCCAGGACAATCCTTTGATGTCTCATCATATCTTCAATATTATGTATAACTAAAGCTTTGTCTATGATTTATTACCTTTCACATGTGTAATATTTCCTCTCACCTTTTATGCTCTATTTATTACTAGATCGGGTGATGTTGTCATGATGTGGCTCACATGAGTTAGTCTTTACAACATTTCTATGGATCTTGTTGGTTATTGATTTCTTATGTATGAAACCTAATAGATGGTACTTTGTTCATTCATGTCTTTGTATGGGTAAGTGCATTTCATGATGATTTTGTGAGGTTATAATTGGTCTTGGCTCCATCTCTGTCATTCTAATTCTTTTCTTATAGCATATCCTCATTTCCTTTTGTTTTGATTCTAATGGCATTGCATAGATATGTAGATGAATTTAGACCATTGAATCTTCGTGTCTGTCTCTCAAGCTCTATTCTGGAAGTTCCATTTGAAGGTAATATCATTGATGAAGCCCTTGCTTCCATGTTTATTATCCAGTGCTTGAAATGTGCTTGGGGTATTCAGAGAATGATTGGGGATTCAGTTTTATCTTCATGTTTTAAAAGGATTATTTTTGCTTCTCAAGTTGTTTTAGTCTTCTACTCTGATATCTTGGATTTATCTCAATCTTGGTCTTTATTGGTATTCATTGCGAATTGGTCTACTCTTCCACATTTCCTACAAGAAAATGGTTTTCTTCTAGCAGTTCAGAAGTATAACTTCTAGTTAGAAGATGCTCATATTGGAAGTGTATTCCCATGTCATCTTCTTTTTAATTCAGACAAGTATATTATGTTGCTTGCTGCTATTAAAGATTGCATCACCTCTTCTACTATTATGCCTCTTGATCACCTTCTTAACCGTACCCCTTTTGATGTGGGTCATAGAGGAAAGGTGTTTGCAAAAACATATGCTTTGCTTTCTTTATTGTCACATGCTCGTGCCTCAAATTTGCGTTTGGATTCTCCTATGATGGGTGATATTCCACTTGGCAGTAATTTGGGTTCATTACCAGTCCCTGTTATTTATTTTGTTCCATTGTTAGTTGGTTCATGTTCTTCCCCTGCTCGTGTCCCATTTTCCCCTCCATCTGCTCGCACCTTGTTGTCACCTTGTGCATCTTTGGCTTTGGGGGATCCACTTGTCTCTCAAGAGGACCATCTTTGGAGCTCTTTGTTCTTGTCTCCACCATCACATTTTGGTTCTGAGGGTTATGCTCCATGATGTTTATAAGATGTTTTGCTGTATAAATTCATTTTGTCTCTATCAAAATCTTTTTTGCAGGTTCTTTCTTCGTGTAGCTTTCTGCTAATCTTGGATGATAGTTGATCTTGCATTTTATACTCTACCTCATTTTTTTTCTTGCTGGGGCCTTCAATGTTCACTGATGCGGCTTCTCTATCAGGTTTACAAACAACATGGGATGACAATTGTTAAATCTTCTTACAGGGGTCCACTTTTTTGCAAATGTATTTTGGCACTTACTCTATGCTTCATTGTAAAGGGTTTTTTAGGGGGATCAGAGTTGTAATTTGGCCTTCATATTGGCTGGGGTTTTTTGGGTAGTCCTACAAATTATTACTATTTGGAACATATTGTATTGCAAATTCACTTTGCCATTTTGTATGGGGGATCCTTTTTGTACTTATAAGTAGGTCATTTTTTTTACCTTTGGGCTTTGGGTAGTCTAGGAATATTTTTGAGAATTTGAAGATCACTTTGTATATATATGGGTAACTAATGGAGTTTTCTTTTCTTTGAACCAATTATTATTAATATAAATATACATTTTTTCCAAAAAAAAAACAAAAAACAATTAAATAACTAACATACATACATAAAAACATACAATATATATATGAGTTCAAACTATAGAGTTCAAATATGAAAGTACAAGAGCTACAAAAAGAAGTTTAATCTGAAGCTTATAGAGTTCTAAATATCCTCATACATATACTTTGGATCCTCTCTATCTTTTATTATCTCCAAAAAAATTTCATGTTCTTCAATAGACAACCTCCACTTCTGATTGCCATGTTTTCTTTTTGGCAATGCCTCGAATTGCAACTTTGTTGCTATAACCAAGTGACTGTAATGTAGAAATTTTTGGTCACACATGTATTCAATAAATTGAACACCATTTCTGTCGACCTTTATTTTCTAATAAAAGGTTCCTTCAATAACAACTGAACCAATTGGATATGTCTGTCCATCACCATCTACAGTTTGTTTTGTCAACTTGTATTTTTCTTTCGTGCATCTTAGTAGATAATAATCTACACTTTCTACATTGTCAAGATCCACAACTACAACAAAAATATCACCTATACAAATAGATTTTATTAAAATTAAACATCACTTATACGATAAATTAAAATTAAATAAAAGAACATGTATGTGCATGCACCTGTAACAACTAGATCAGAAATATGCTCATAATCAGCTGAATATATAGGATCATGAATGTTTATGTCAATGTCATCATCTTCATAAGGAGGCATTCTGATTAACACCTTTATATCCCATCGTGAAACATATCCATTTGCAATATTCTCACATTGACTCAATGGATTGTCCTCAAAGCAGTGAGCACAACAATATGATTTTTCTCTTACTTGAATCAAAAGTGGCTTGTGTTGTCTTGTAGTGATCAATTGATGTAAACTTCTAATACCAACAATTCTTTGACAATTGTAAGGATTAGATCGGTCTATATCTGTTACAAATATGAAATGAAAGTTGCACATTTTTAGATCAACAATTATAAAAAGATAGAAATGAACACGAAATCAAAATTTAATTTAAAATTTTACAACAAAATATAAATTACCTTTCACTTCCCAAAAATAACATTTGTTGTATATGGTGTCACGAGGAGCAAAATGACTTTGACACCATTCAACAATTTTCTTTGAATTCTTTATCATGTTACCTGTACATTTTTGAATTATCAGTTTAAAGAAAATGGATCTAAGCTAAAATTATGTTATTTTTAATATATATATATATATATATATATATATATATATATATATATATATATATATATATATATATATATATATATATATATATATATATATAGAACACCATTTCTACCTGCAAGTTCATGTTGCCGAAGTGCGCACTTCACACATGCTCCAGCTCCATCGTGCTCTCCTTTTCCATGTCCACTTTCAAAGAAGTTCCACAAAACTTAACATTGTGTCTAACTTGTTGCATGGCTAGCCAATTAAAGGCTTTTGCAGATTTAAATTGTCCTACAAAATTAAGTTGTACATGCATACATACATGTCATCCTTTAATAATTTAACAACTAATTAAATGACAATGAAAATAAATTGAAGTATCTATACACATACTTGCACAACCATCAGACCAAATCCAGTGTTGTGAAGTCTTTATCCCACGATTCGCAATATCTTCAAAAAAAATTGCAAAACAATGAGCCACATAGCTCCTATCATGAACCTTATCATCACTGATATAGAAATGAACCTCCTTGATGATAATGCATTCATTTGGATCGGGACTTTCTACCTCATCCAAATCATATTGTGCATGTCTATAGGTCACTAGCACAAATATTGCACCCTGATCAAAATGATAATATTGAGCTTGAAGCTCTTTTTGAGGGGAAAATGTATAGTTCTCAAAGAAATCTACAATTGAAAGAATACAACCAGGTGGAAAAAAATCTTTGGAATCACAAAACTATTTATCTTTCCATCGTGCACCATGACAATGCTAGATATGTGGATAAATTAGAGTACGAAATCTGGTCATAAACTCAAGGTAGGGAAATTCACTCTCCTTCAATACAATTTTTTTGGATTCATCTCCGCTCTTTGTTCAATATGTCTCATATTCAAATATTTTCCACAAAACTAGTGTTGAAACATTAATATTCTCAATTTGCAATGGAAATTTATGCAAATCTCCACAATCACTGCATGCATTCTTTATACACTGTACTTTGAACTCATCTGAATCTTCTAATTTATCACATAAAATAGACTTCACAAATTGTGTCGTACTTCCAGGGATGACCATCTTTGAATCAAGAAATGCCATAACTTTTTTATATGATTGCAAGTATAGATGAAACTCAACATGATTTAGACAAAAAAAAGTTTCACGAACCTTATTTATGCGTACAAAGAAAGGGCGCAACCTCTCAAACATTCTTTGACATATTTTCACATCTGAAAATTCTTTCTTGAATGCTTCAAATAATTCACTTTGTGTTGTATCTATAAAATGTTTTGGATGTGCAATTTTCATACCAGTCTCTTCATCTTTCATCTGTATTGTATCCCTTCTATTAGAAGAAACACCAGAGTGAGCGGTCCAATATTCAATGACCAATTTTTTTGCATGTTTAGAAATTCTATCTTTTCGAGGAAGCCTACAAATATTTACCCAATTTTTTTCAATGTTTTCATCTAACATATTTCTCTTCTTGATATATCTTTGAATAGTTCTTCTAGATACATTCACTAAATCAAAAATTTCATGCACTTGTTTTCTCTGTGTCAACCTCCTACTAGATAAAGTAGTCATAATTGCTCTAGTGCAATACTTAAATCAACTCCTCGACTTGAGTTATTAATATTGTTCAATGCATCTTGCAAATTTTGAACTATTGTTCAATTTACATTGTCTCTTGAGTTTTTCTTGTTGTCAACACCCAACAACTCCAAAATAGGAGTCATTTACTTTTTCCTAAATAACCTAACAAATAATTGAGCTCTTGCAACCATACTTTTATTTTCAAAATATTCATCCCAAAGTTGTTTTCAATAAGTTTTAATTGTACTTTTAGATAACATTTCTTCAGATGAAATTTGACTGAAAAATGAATTCTCATTCATCTCCATCAAATTGCCCATGCCAAAAGATATATTTCCACCTTCAGAACTAGCAATTTGTTCCCCTGCTTGAATTGCATCTTCTTGAATATCAATAGGTTCTTCCTGAACTTCAACAGATTGATCTTGATTATGTTTTGTATGATATTTTTTCTCATCTTTTGTTTGATCATATTTTCTTAATCTATTCCTTTTATTCCCCATTGCAAAAACTGTTCAAATTGAAAAATATAAAAGAATCACTTAACTGGAAAAACTCACACATTTCTATAAAAGCTTACACTCATAAGCAACCAAAATATATACATATTTATCATTCAAAAAATCACAACAATATAATCTTGCAAAATTTCTCAAGGACAATGAAAAAAAATACAATCACTCCAAAATCATCAACCTATCTTGGAAACACAATGAAAACAATATTTTCCAAAGAATAATTGCAAAAAAGGTTTTCAAACCCTACCTTAAACCACCACTTGACAGAAACCGTGCAAAGAACAATCCAACAACCTTGAAATTTTCCAAAGTTTTCACAATCCTCCAATTCAATCTCAGAGCCAAAATCTATAAACTTGTATATCGAATACTAGCCAAATTCCTCTTAATAAAGAAAACCAAATAAGGGTTTCAATGTATGCAACACCATAAATAGGTAAAGTACCCTGTGAAAAATATAAAAGAATCACTTAACTTAAAAACACTAAATCAAAACTTGACATTCAATACCCAAATATAAAATACAAATCATTAATAAATTTTAAAAAACTATTAAAAATTTCTTAATTCAAGATAAAAACCACTTAACTCTTATAAATAAAATTAAAATAATTTATAAATTTCAAAAAACTATTAAAAATCTATAAAAAAATTGATTTTATTTAAAAATTGGCCGCATTGTTAAAATTTGGATTTAAGGGGCTTGGTCATGCACGAGACCGTGTTTGGTCGCCTAATAGGTCTGGCTGAACCGGGTCCAACCGGAAGGGGTCTGGCCGGACCCCTTCCAGCCGGACCCTGTTCGATCGAACCTATGTGGAATCCTATTTGTCAGCCAAGTAAGCAAAAAAGGGTGGCTCTCAGAAGTTCTCACTTCTGGACTTGAATTCTCTGTCAAAATTTACCTTTCTGTAAAATCTTAAAATACTATTTTGTAGATCTCGAAGTCAAGATTATGGTCATGTAATTTTTATCATGTTTTGATTTCATATAATATATTATAAGTTTAAAATACTTCAAGTAGGTATTTTAACATTTAAGAACACATTCATTCGAAAAATATTAAAAATAACAAATCATGTCAGAAAAATTAAAAATTTATATTTAACACTAGAGGAGAGAGTCCTCTTCAAGAATATATAATTTTATTTTTTAATGGTGTAGATTTGATAGGGAAAATTGGACGCGAACAAAAAACTATTGATTTCGGGTAACACCGACTTTGAATAGTTATAACAGACAAAATATATACTGAAATCCAATCTTTTTTTTTTTATGCACTAGCTATACATGTCATCTAAAACATATCATAGAATCAAAGGAAAATAATATTATTTGCATATAGTTTTTTATGTGAACTACACCCTAGATTTTCAACATATTTCAGCAATAAAAAAATGGACTTCAAAAATTGAAAAATCTATGTCAATTTTTGTTCAATTTTTTTAAAAAAAATTATAAGCGTAAACTTCATCAAATTTTACACATTTCATTAGTTTACATCATCTTCAAATTCTAAACACAAATGCCACTTTTATGTCATTAAAGTTGAAAAATTTGAATGTTGTCGTCCTTTTCCTTTATAAAAGTGTGACACAGGTTTGTACTTTTACCCTATATGAATCACATCAATGTATCCTAAAGGATATTTTTTTGTCTTCTTGTCAATGCAAAATAGAAGTCCTAGTTTTCTACCCTTCTCTCTATGGTGCCACTTCCTCACAACTACTACATTTGTATCCCTGTATAGGAATGGGAGAAGAAAGATGAGGGACATATTCTACCAATTACGCCAAAGTGGTTTAAAACTGATTGTATGTACATGGAATCTGCAATCACATCTATTATTGGGGAAAATGTTCTTTATTTCCAGCCTTGTTTCATATTTATGTCCCAGTTGATATCTATATTTCTCTCAAACTGTATGGATTTACTTCAGAGCAATGGGTTGTTTTAACAAATAGATTCAAGGTATTTTTGAAGGAAATTTATATTCCTGAAAATACATTGGATGACGCTATAAGGGGTTACGACCTGTATAAGGGCAAAGCTCTGATAAGAGGACTAGTTCCCCAAGAGATGGTTAATAGAGATGCAAGTGTGAGACAAGTTCTTAGGGCTTACATGCATTCTTCTATACTCTTCGATGATGAAATTTCCCGGAGTGGGCTTGAGAGGCATGGTGAAGGTTTCAACACTATGATGTTCAAGGAATTAAACAAGGGTTTTAGTTCTATTTTATTCCTATTGGAACACAAACACCACACCATGGTGTTGGGCGTAAAGCCATGTGTACCAAAGGAGGAAGGAATTTTGGTAGGAATAGAGGAAGTTGGAGAGAATGACAATGATCATGTTGAGCAGTAGTGTGTAGACCGCAATGAAGGAGAATAGCCTGAGGAAACACCAAAAAAATTCTTGCAACGTGATCTTCAAATTTTGGGGTCTATGTGAAGGAGTATGTAGGGGGATAATGTCTTAACCTCTAATGTTCTGGAAGGTTTTCGTGCTCCAAATCATAACGTGACAGATGTATAAATTGGTGTGTACGAGGGGGCCTTGGCTCACACTTTGTGGGTGGGTGTGCGGAGGTTTTTTTGAATCACTGCCAATAGGCAGTTCAATTGAAGAAGGTTGAAATATCAATGTAAATTACAATGGAAAGGGGATTAATTCAAATAAAAACACGTACATGGCAATTGAGTTTAGATTTTATTTTTTCCAGTGTTCTCGACATGTGGCTAATTTATTCTATGTACGTGATAGTGTTGTTTGCAAAAAAAAAATGGTATAGAGTGCTACCCACCTGCTAAATGGCATAGTAAGTGTTTATGTACATATGTATGAATAATTGTTATTTTGTAATGTTAAAGATCTACATTTTATTCCTTAAAAATAATCTTACTATCTGTGTGTGCATGTTAATTAGCACGATGAAGGTTGCATTGAAAACCCACTATGTATTTTGTAACTAATGCATGTAGGTGTTGTTGTTTTGAATGCCTCAATTATTTTTAATTTTAAAATTACAACTAAATAGCCACTTTATTGTGATAATGACCTCCAACAACCTATATATATTGATGCAGCCAAAATTCTTTTAACAATTAACAAAAATACAAGAGAGAAAAAAAACACATAAGATTTTTAGAATTACAATCCTTCTTTTTTATTCTTCCAAATACTCTTCTACTACAATGAGAGAAAACATTAATTTAAGTACAAATCCAAAATTACCTTTTTTGGTAGTTTTTTTCATAAAACTATTTTTTGCCATTTTTGGTAATTTTTAAAACAACTCGAAAAAAGCTAATTTTTTTCGTGAAGCTTCCTAAAACTAAGATAAGATGAAGTACCAACTAACCTTCAAAATTGAAAACAATATTTCAAAGTTATTATAAAAAAAAACTTTCTTAAAAAAAATTAAATAAAACACTAAAATCTTAAAAAACCACTAAAAGCTCTTGCATCATTCTCCTCTGGTTGAAAGAACGCAGCTCCTGCAAGTTATTATTGAATGCATGCTTCTTGTCTAGATCTAATCATTCCCATTATACTAGATATTTATTGTATTAACCCAGAGAAGATAAAATTGAATCTCTCTTGAATGCAAGTCTACTCCTTTTTCCTGGTCTTCCAATTCTTTGACAATTTGTTCTTCATCTTTGCAACTCTCCCTGTTTCCTTCTTCCTCTTATTTTTCTTAAACCATCTCCTAGTCAGTGCCAACTCAACTTTTAGATTCCAAAAATTGATTTCATGTGCATATACTTCAATAGCATCATTGTTTATGTCTGTATCATATAATATAACATCACATTCTCCATTACCACGATTTTCATAATACTTTTGAAAATTTACATATGCCTCATTAACAAAAAAATCAGAAACATCTTCACTATCAACCTTATTATCAATAGGAATTTCCACTTGCTCAGTTTGAACATTATATTCAAATAATTGAAAATGACAGGAAGACTCATCTACAACCATGTTTACTTTGTCTTCTTCAATTCTTGATGTCAAAACAGTCATAGGTATACTCACCATTTCATTTTCTACCTCTTCCTCTATTATTTTTGTCCTTTCTTTCATTTTCCTCTTTTGAATAATCTTAACTGGTAGGTGCCATTTTTGCAACTCTAGGGAAAATCTTGTTGCCAATTCTTTTAAGGTTTGATCCAAACTTTGTACCTCCTGCTTAATATGTTATAAATTTTTCTTTCCATCTTCCTTCTTCTTCACACTTTTGTCTTTCATCTTCTCTTTTTTTTCTTGTTTCTTCTTTAGTGAGCCATCACTCTACAAGCATCTCTTCAACAAATCCATCTCTTCAAGCAAGTCCCTTTGACCTTGCTTCCACTTTGTCTTTTTTCCTCACCTAGGTCTTCTCTCTTCTCTACCTAGTATTTTGGAAACCAGGTTCTCTTTTCAACTTGCACAAATACAAACACACAAACACCAAACTCTCCATCCTAAACCTTCTAGGCTCTTATACCAAATGATGTAGCCAAAATTCATTTAACAATTAACAAAAATACAAGAGAGAAAAAAACATATAAGATTTTCAGAATTACAATCCTTCTTTTTTATTCTTCCAAATACTTTTCTGCTACAATGAGAGAAAACATTAATTTAAGTACAAATCCAAAATTACCCTTTTTGACAATTTTTTTCATAAAACTATTTTTTGCCATTTTTGTAATTTTTAAAACAACTCGAAAAAAGCTAATTTTTTTTGTGAAGCTTCCTAAAATTAAGATAAGATGAACTGCCAACTAACCTTCGAAATTGGAAACAATATTTTGAAGTTATTATAAAAACAACTTTCTTTAAAAAAAACTAAAAAAAAATAAAAAAAACACTAAAATCTTAAAAAACCACTAAAAACTCTTACATCACACACACACACACATACATACATATATGTATATATATACACATATATATATACATATACATATACATATATACACATACATATATATATATACATATATATGTATGTATATGTATGTATATATATGCATATATATGTATGTATATATATGCATATATATGTATGTATATATACACATATATCGGTATATATATATTTATATATGTGTATACACACACACACATATATGTATATATGTATATACATATATACACATATATACAGATATATGTGTATATATATACATACATATATATGTATGTATATATGTATGTATATATATACATACATATATATGTATATATATGTATATATCTGTATGTGTATATATATATGTAGATGTACATATGTACATATATATATATACATACATATATGTACATATATATATGTATGTGTATATATTTGTATGTGTATAAATGTATATATATGTGTGTATATATATATACATGTGTATACATACATGTGTATATGTATGTGTACATATATACACATATATATACATACATATATACACATATATATATATACATATACATATATATGTTGGAAATTGTAATTGAAACAATTATTGTATTGTCATTGATGTCAAACCTTAACTGGTAAGATTGTTGCTATCTAAGAAAGTACTATATCTATTGAGTGATGAAAAGGATTAGGGTAAGGGTGATAATAATAGAACCTAAAGAAAGGATGAGTTATTTGATACTTCAATGAGTACTTGATTATGTGGCACAATGATAAGATAATTTATTGTTTATCTAAGTAAGAAGCAAGACTGAACAAGTAGGCTTAACCGAGCAAAAGTGAAGAAATCTAGTGTATGCCGAGTAAATTTAGTATTGACCGAACATCAATGTATTACTGAGAGAGATAGCAATAGCCGAGGGAAACAATTTGAAGAGATGACCAAGATATGTAGTTTTTGGTGCTCTCAAAAGTCCATAAAGTTTTGACCCCCTAATCAGAGAATTTTCCTAAAGTAAGGTTCAATGCTTCAAAGGAACAGTTTAAAAAGACCTAGTTTCAAGTGCACATAAAGAAAGGCCTATTGAATTTCATGGCATAATGCTTGGGACAGGTGTTCCTTGCATTTCATTTGGCATATGGAGTGGGTCACAGCTTTCAGTTATCAGTTTTGATAAGTTTTGAAGATAGTTGTTTAAGGGTGTTCACCTTAAATCTGCATTCTGCATATTGCTTGATTGTAGCAAATGGCCTACTTTGCATGCTTTCATCTTTGACCTGATAGTGTTTCATGATATAAGGATGGGCTTGAGGTGTTGTAAACATGAGAGAGAATCTACATTTCCATTTGCAGATTCCTATGAGTTCATATGATAGGTTTTCCCAAGCCATTCTATTTGCAATTAATTAAGTTTTCAAAAATGTGAAGGTGCAGAATTCTGAATGTCCTACTTTGAAATCTTGCAACTTGTACCCGATTGAGTGGAATGAATAATTGAATGCTCCCCCATATTGTAGTCATGACAAAGTGCTGCCATAGAAATTTTCAGGCCATGATGAATCTATTTGGGCAATTTGCCAATCTGATTCTGTTTGCAATTTCTAACATTTTAATGAGGATTAGTTGCACAATTTAGTCGGAGGCCCTATTCATGATGTTGTATCTTGAATAGCATGATTTTTCATAACATGTAGGTTGTTGCATCATGCTATAGGCATGAGAGAGAGTGTTCAATCCAATTTTTAGCTTCCCATGTGCCCGTTTGACCTATTTGCCAAAGTCATTTCATTTGCAGATTATTAAGTTTTACTGAGTGTGCACAGTTTAGTTTTCTAAGTGGCATACTTTGGGGTCTTTCCATTTACAGCCAATTTAAGGTCAAGCATAATTAAAGGATCATCCATATTGTAGACCTGGAAGAGTACTTGTCTGAAGATTTTGGGGTCTCTGCCAATCAAGATGACCACTTTCTGAAGCCAATTCTAAACCCAGTTTATGCATATTTTGCTGTTTTAAATCCTGAATATTATTAATGTGCTGACTTTGGCAATTGATTATGATTGGCATTTCAACTTTCTGAGGAAGCTAGTTATGGATTCATATTCCCTGTATGAGGGTGAATAAATGTCCAAGTTGCCATTTTCTGAAAGTTTCAGCGAGTGAGTTTTTAAAGCCAATTCTAGCGCTGACTTGTGTGATTTTGGCAGTATGGGAAAATTTGGTTTTTAAGTAGCCATGTTTGACCACTAATAACTTTGGGTTCAAATCTTTTTGGGTGGTCTCTTTCAGTGAGCATATTGTAATGGTGGAAATGAACTTGTCTTTCTGGTGGCATGTTCTTGTGAGGCTGTTTGGTCAGTTTTTAAAGCTAGTTCCTGAGGCCAATTGATGTTTGTATGATCAATTTGCAGAGGTGTAAAAGATGGATGGTTATGATCGCCAGTTCAATGCTTATGATTCAAATTCATTAAAAGCCATGTTTGGATGAAATTGAAAATGAAAATCAATGCTAGAGTGATGATGTCCAAATCAGGAGTCCACCAACCCAACTTACATTATTGAAGTTCAATGCTTAGTCAATATACAAAAGGCATGGGGAGTTGAAATACAGGGTATAAACAACTTCTTAGGGGAACTTGGATGGACCTATTCAGTATTGATATTTTAACAATAAGGCTATGAATAAAAAATCCTACCAGGTTTGTAGAAGTTTCAGTGCAGAGAGAGTGTCTTTTCACATTTTGCATGAAATATGCACCTTATGCCAGCAAGTTCTATGTGTAGAAAATAATGTCATTATAGTATCTCATTCTTCCACATTATTTTTGCATTCTATACTAAGTACTTGGTTATCTGAGGAAATGATCCAGATTGATCTCTTTGTTTCAACTTCTTAAAAGAGAATAAAATGCAATGGCTCCTCCATGTGCATTTTTACCATTAAGATGGATGATTTGGAGATAGAGAAGCATGTATGATACATCATTCTCTTGAAAAGAAAAAATATTTTAATTCAATGGTCATGGAACATTTGAGAATGAGTGGTGCATTTTGGGGTCTAACATCATTAGATCTCATGGGGAAGACTGAGGATGTGGATCAAGAAGCTATTATTTCTTGGGTGCTGCAGTGTCAACATGATTGTGGTGGATTTAGTGGAAATATTGGGCATGACCCTCATATGCATACCTTGAGTGTTGTTCAAATATTGGCCCTACTTGACAAGTTAGATGTTATTGACGTAGACAAGATATCAACTTATATCATGAGATTGTAATAGGAGGATGGATCCTTTGCAAGTTAATAAAAGATGTGTGTGCCTTATTTTAAAAGTTATGAGCCATCATAAACAAAAAATTGAAGCCACCAGCATTAGAAGAAGACTTCTTGTGGACCAAGGAGGACTAACACATGAATTGAAAAGGCCAGCGTATGCATAGAGTGTTGGCAGTGTGAAATGAACTGAGGGTCTGTATTTTAAAATAATGCAAGGAGACTATGCGTAGGCTTCCATGGCGTGCAGACCATAGTGGATCTTGCAAGTGCTAGAGAACAATGGAAAATACTGGCTCTCAATTTGATGATTGAAATAATTGCTGGTGAATGGGAGTGAAATAGTGAACCACAATAGCTTCTTTGATTGGGAACTCACTCATCGTGTCAAAAATCGTAGAAGGAAACTCATGCAAGTTTTGGAGCCAGTGCATGTGGCATGGACAGGCTATCGTAAGATATGTACATGCCAGTGTGAATTAGCTAAGGAAAAATCATGCACCATTACACTAGCGTTTGATTTTTTATGTTGATGCCAGTTTTTAAAAGGCCAAAATAGATGTCAGGTTTATAAAGGGAGGTTATCTCTGGTTTGAAGACTAGCGCTACAAGATTGGTGTGTATATTAGTTCTTAAAGGAAGGAGTACATGTTGTTTTCCAATGGCAGCACATTAAAAAGGGATTACGAGTCTAGATGCCCTTCACCGTATTTGTTTGCCCCAAAGAAAATGGGAGCACATAGTGTCCTGGCTGGGGGAAGGTGTCTAGAATGTGGAGTTACGAAAAGGGATTTATCCCACATTGGCAGTGAAATCAGGAAAAGTGTTATTTAAATACCAATCCATACAATAAGCTTGTGTCCAAGAATGGACGCCCAGGAATGAAGACTTTCTCACGCGCACAAGGATCAAGATGCCTAGTTGGCGAATGATGTGGGTGGTGATGTGGCAAGTGGGTCCTACGCAGGTAAAGAAATTTTGACATGATTTGAAATATAGGTCGGATGCATGGAGATACACACCTGGAGATCCAACAGATGTCATCATCTCACAGAAATGAAAATGCATGCCAATTAACATAGTGGATTAGCGACATGGTGACACCTAGCGGCTTGGTGACATGGCAAGATGGTGCATTAAGATTCCCAAGTGGATCAATGAACCAACCAAAATGTGACACCTGACTAAGGGTGGTGATGAAGCAAAACTTGAACAGTTGGTCAGCCGCCTTGGGATTCATGCCAATCCAATGGTGGTCGTTATTCCAGAAAAATGAAGGTGCTCACTGGTTAACTTGGTGCTTCAATGACATGTCGACATGTGCCCCATGGTGAAGTGGCCAGTCAGACCAATAGGATGATGCCACATGGCACAGTGGGCCCAAAGTGAAATTTCAAAATTGCAACAAATATTAAAATTCAAATTTGTATAGTTAGACTATATAAGCAATTCAAAAATTTAAATAATGTAGCTGCTCACGGAAAATAATGTTTGAAGGCTTTATTTTTATCCAAATATGCAAGTATTATATGTTTTCAGAATCAATGCGAAATGAGATTTCCAATGGCAGTACTAAAAATTAGATTTGACAAAGTTGGTGAGAGCAGGAATGGACTATGTAATCCGAGGTCAAATTTGGGTAGAGATGCAAATATTTTGTAAAGATGTTTCTGGAATGAAATAAAATTAGATTTGTTTGAGATATTTTTTGGTAGTCTTAGGGTTGACTATGTTGCCTAAAAATGCCCTAAAATGGTCCTAAGCTTGTTGCAATACTATATATGGATTTCGAAGACCATTTATAGAGGCTGCTGGTTTTCTGGTTCACAAGGTCATATCTTGAACCTTCAGTCAAGGAGTAGGACATATTCGATCCAGTTTATATCAAAACAGAGTAGAAAGTTGTAAATCATTTGCATATTGTGTCAAGAGGCTCTAAATCTTCAAGCAAGGTGTATGCAGAGGCTTAGATCCTCATTCTTATTTCAAGTTTTCAGTTCCATTTCTCTCCAATCTATGTCAAGTTTTATGGGTTTTGAATGTTCTGATTCTTTGTATGGAGTTTATCTATGCATGTGTTATTTATCTTTAGCTTTGGTTGAAATTAGATTAAAATATGCTTTAGATGATGCACCAGTTCATAGGGTTTGCACAGGGATTTCTGTAAGTAGTATGGTTCTGGGTATTTGTGTTTATGACTTAGATCTATGGTGAAGTAATAGTAATCAATCTCCATATTCTGCAGTGTACTAGATGATTTTCCCAATGGATAAGGCACTAATCTGGAACAAGTAAACTCTATCTTGATATATGTCTGGTTGGGATGTGTTGTATTCTGCAAAAGATAAATCAAATCCTTTCAATCTTTTCAGTTTTATGTTTGTGGGTATCAGTTATTTCACCCCAGTGATGGAGAGTCAATGAATAATAGGTTGTTATTTAGTACTTTCTCATTGTTATCTATTGTAAGATCTAGTATTGAGTAAGGAATAGAGTTTTATCTATTGGATCGGGTATACCCACCTTGGTTTTGTAGAGCCAAAAGTGAAGAGGGCAGTCTTGTCCCTATAGTTGGTCCAGTTACTTATAGATTTCTCACATTTGGAACTGACCCCTCCTTAATATCAGTCATAGGTATATTGGTGTCTCATGGAGTGTAAAATCCTATCTAGGAACCAACAAAATGGTGACTCTGCTGGGGAATAGAGATTATAATAATGAGTAAATAATGCAGGTTCCAAGTTGAGTTGGACTCCTGACCTACCTATTTCAATTAGTTGATATCTCTAATGTTATAAATCAGTTATAAATAACGTGGGTATGAGTAGAGCTTGACTCCTGGCCGGCTTATTTTTATCCAGTGGTTTCCATTGAAGTTATAAGAGTCAATTTTAAAAGGTTTCAAATCATCTCACCAAGTTGTGAGTGGTGACTCTAAGATCCTCGGTTTGATTAGTGCAAAGTTCAGAATAAAGATATGATGTATTCAGCTTTGATAAACAAGTATTTGAAATTCTGGTGAAGTTTGTGTTGGCTGGAAGAAGTATAGAGAAACAAAGATGAAGTGTCTTTTCCTCTTCAAGGGGGTGGCGATTCTATGAAAAGAACCCGATGGAGCTATGAAGTGAGCTCTGAAATTTGCTGTTGTTTCCAGCCAAAGAGAAAATTGCAGCATCAAAGAACTCACCAGGTATTTCTCATTGAATGTTTTGTATTTGTTTAATCCTATTCGGTGAAAAAGTCACCACATGAAAAGGATTTTAGGATTGTGGGTCTACATGTTTCTCTAGGTTTATTAAGAAAATCTGGGTTGTATCTTTGGAGGAATGTGTGTGATTTTATAATCCTTATGGTTGCATAAGTTGTTTGTAATAAAAATCTGAAAATCTCATTAAGAGGAAGTGTAGTCCATAATGGATTCAAGTAGAGGTCTTTCTATATAGAGGTATGAGCCATTATGTTTTGATGGCATACATGGTTTCTCGAATGAGATTCCTACTAAGATTAGGAAGCATTTGCAAGAGTTCAAGGGGAAATAATCAAATTCAGTATGTGATCATTTGCAAGAGTTTGCTGATATGATGGGAGACTTTGACATTTGTCATGAAGATGTCATCATGAAGTTGCTGGTTCAGACTTTGAAGGATGATGCTAGGGTCTGGTTTTATTCCTTGCTAGCAAATTCCATTTCTTCATGGGAGGACTTCAATTCAGCTTTCATGGAGTAGTTTGCTGAGAGAATTGATGTGAGCATTTTACTGAACAAATTGATGGAGATTCAAATTAAGGAAGATGAATTGGTTCCACCATTCAACATCAAATTTGCTAAAGCATTGCATGATATTCTGAAAGACTACAAACCTAATGACCATGTTTGTTTGGTCATCTATTTGGGTGCTTTTGGTAGAAAGATGAGCTTCTTGTTAAGGAATAAAGAGCAAAATAATTTACATCAGGCTTTTATCACAACGATGGACATTGAAAATAATTTGAGATATAAAATTGCCAAAGGGTTTTTATCAACTGGATTCCATTGTCATAATGTTCCAATCAAAGAAAATGGGTGTAAATCAACAAGTAGAACTCAATGTAAAAAGATTTCCATCTCTGCCGATCTTATTGATCATGTTTCAAGTTATGCTTCTGAACAAAATGAGAATAAAGAGAATTCGCAGCAACAATGAATGTCCCTAATATAGAGGATAATATGGTTAGTGAAGAATCATAATATTTTCTTGATGCAGAGATAAATATATACAAGGGGTATATACCGAGTAGATTTCAAACTAGTTCTTCTAGTTGTGGGGTTGCAAAGACTTATTATTTGCAATCAAGTACTGAAAATGAAGAGGGGGCAGATCTTTCATCAGATGATGACAAAGCCCCAAGTGATGAAGTTATGTCAAATTTTAGTGGTGCTAAAAGTGAAGAAGAGGATTCGAGGAGTCAAAATGATTTTGGTCTTCTTGAAGACAAGGAAGTGGTCTATGGACAACCTTGTAAACAAAATGAATAGTTGGCATGTGCTGGAAATAGTTGTAAAAAAGTTGACATGACTGGAGCAATAATGAATTCTTGTGCTTCAGATGACAGTGATAATGAAACTAATTTTTCAGTTTGTATGTTTTTAGCTTTTGATTTACCATATGAAATTATTAATCATAAGATAGATGAAGGTTTCTATGAGCCCAAATATGAAATCATGGTAGCTCAGTTTTCCCTTGAGTCAGAAATGGAAGTCAATTGGTTTGATGTAGGTACTGAAGATTTTGATATTGTTAATAATATGGAATCAGTGTCTTATCTAGAAGAAGTTAATAGTGCTAAGAATCTGCCTTACAATAGTGAGTTATGTCAAAGAGACATATGATGAACGGAGAGCATGTGCAATGGGTTGTATGCTGATTTGTTTGAACCACAATTTGAAACACAAAATGAAAAGATGGAAGAAGTTTCAAAACTTATACTAGGTTGTTTGTTTCAGCCAAAGGTATGTTCTTTCTTCCAAGATTTGGATGTAAAGAGTGTTGATGTCCTATTCTTAGAGGATGTTGAAACAAGTCAGAAAAAGCATATCAACTACTGGGCAGGAAATGAATCTTTTAGCATTCCGATTCAGCATGATGATGTTTCTTGGAATTATTTCAATTTGAAGCCACAGGTTGTAGTTCAAGATGATTCTCTTGAAGACTTGTGTGATATGCATACAGTTGAATTTCAGAGCTTCCCTTTTGATGTTTAAACATGCATTCAAGATGTTGATTACTTTCCATTTACAGAACCAAAAATTTAGGACAGCGTGTCTAATGGTTCTAAATCTTACATAGGTTATGATGTTTTGTTGGATAGAGAAGTATGTTCCTCTAGTAATCCAAAATCAGATGTTGAGGACATGGAAGAAGGGTTCTCTTGTGATAAGTCTTATGTAGATGGGCTCAATGATGATGTTGTTTCCCTTTGTATCGATGGTGCTGATTATGATATTGATAGTGAGTTTAGTGGATATGAAGATGATGAGGAAGAGTCTATAGTTGATGGTGTCTCTGATAAGTTTGTAGGTCTTCCCTTTTATCAGCATAAGAGAACAGTCTTATTATCTTAGTATAGGATATATCTGTGCAAACAACAAAGAGATAAATATGATGCAAATGAAAGTTGCTTTAGTGATGACTTTGCACAAGATAATTTGAGCCAAGAGTTTGCAGCCCCTATTTCAAATAGGAAGGAAGTTTTCAGCATTGAGCAAGAAGCCAAAGAGAATAAAAATGAAATCCTATATACACTGAACAGTGAACAAATCTCAGACCTCTTAGAAGCTGATTTTCAGAGGTTGAACATTTTGCAAGATTATAATTCATATGAGTGCAAGGAATATAAGAGTGTCATATATGATAAGTATGATGACTCATATGCTGCTATGGATTATGATTTGGATGACTTTGGTTTGAGTGGTTCTTGTTTTGATCAGGATGCTGAAGAAAGTAACAAATCTACATGTGTATTCTCAGATTTACAAATGTCACATAAATTGTTAATTAATGATCCATTTTCAGATTTAGAGAGTGATGGTAAAATTTTTGATTAGCAAGAAGTCTCAAATGTTGTGCAGTTATGTTTTGACTTGGATAGCTTGAAAGTTTCTATTGTGACTGAGATTGAGTCCTTTCTACAAACTAAAATCCAAGTTAGGTTTGTTTTCAGCCATGTAAAGGGGATGGAATATTATCCTTTTCAGCTTCTCAATGGTGATAAAGAGTGTGACAATTTTGTGTTACATAATGGTTAGTATTTTCAGTATTGGGGTGACTTGCAATCACCTAATGACATGGAGGATGCTAATTATTTGTTGTTTAATATGCTAAAAATATTGGGCAACATGTTAGATCAAGTTGCAAGAAATGATAAGTATCACTTACCTCTGACCCATGGAAATGAGAATCAAGTTTTTGATAGGGGAAAGTGGTGATTTTAGTTTGATGGTTGTTACCCATTTCTAAATATTGTATGTATTATACAGTTTCTTGCTTTCAGTTGTGTGGTTTGTTTCTTTTAGTAAGGTTCCCTATTTTGGAGAGAGAGCAAGAAGTCAGTTTTCATTTTTGGGTGGTCTGCTCTACCAAAGATCCTAAATTATCTACATGCCCACAAGGGGCACACATCCCCAAATAGAACCACTGTTGGTACTCTCAAAAGTCCATAAAGTTTTGCTCCCCTAATCAGAGAATTTTCCTAAAGGTTCAGTGCTTCAAAGGAACAGTTTAAAAAGACCTAGTTTCAAGTGCACATAAAGAAAGGCTTGTTGAATTTCATGGCATAATGCTTGGGATAAGTGTTCCTTGCATTTCATTTGGCATATGGAGTGGGTCACAACTTTCAGTTATCATTTTTGATAAGTTTTGAAGATAGTTGTTTAAGGGTGTTCACCTTAAATCTGCATTCTGCATATTGCCTGATTGTAGCAAATGGCCTACTTTGCATGCTTTCATCTTTGACCTGATAGTGTTTCATGATGTAAGGATGGGCCTGAGGTGTTGTCAACATGAGAGAGAATCTCCATTTCCATTTGTAGATTCCTATGAGTTCATGTGATAGGTTTTCCAAAGCCATTTTGTTTGCAATTAATTAAGTTTCCCAAAATGTAAAGGTGCAGAATTTTGAATGTCCTACTTTGAAATCTTGCAACTTGTACCCGATTGAGTGGAATGAATAATTGAATGTTTCCCCATATTGTAATCATGACAAAGTGCTACCATGGAAATTTTTAGGCCATGATGAATCTATTTGGGTAATTTGCCAATCTGATTCTGTTTGAAGTTTCTAACATTTTAATGAGGATCAGTTGAACAATTTAGTCAGAGGCCCTATTCGTGATGTTGTATCTTGAATAGCGTGATTGGTCATAACATGCAAGTTGATACATCATGTTGTAGGCATCAGAGAGAGTGTTCACACCAATTTTTAACTTCCCATGTGCCCGTTTGACCTATTTGCCAAAGTCATTTCATTTGCAGATTATTAAGTTTTACTGAGTGAGCACAGTTCAATTTTCTAAGTGGCATACTTTGGGGTCTTGCCATTTGCAACCGGTTTGAGGTCAAGCATAATGAAAGGATGATCCATATTCTAGACCTGGAAGAGTACTTGTTTGAAGATTTTGGGGTCTTTGCTAATCAATATGACTACTTTTTGAAGACAATTCTAAACCCAGTTTATGCATATTTTGCTATTTTACATCCTGAATATTATTAATGTGTTGACTTTGGCAATTGATTATGATTGGCATTTCAACTTTCTGAGGAAGCTAGTTATGGATTCATATTCCCTGTATGAGGGTGAATAAATGCCCAAGTTGTCATTTTCTGAAAGTTTCAGTGAGTGAGTTTTAAAGCCAATTCCGAAGCTGACTTGTGATTTTGGCAGTACGGACAGATTTGGTTTCCAAGTAGCCATGTTTGACCACTAATAATTTTGGGCTCGAATCTTTTTGGGTGGTCTCTTTCTGCGAGTGTATTGTAATGGTGGAAATGAACTTGTCTTTCCAGTGGCGTGTTCTTGTGAGGTCGTTTGGTCAATTTTTAAAGCTAGTTCCTGAGGCCAGTTGTTGTTTGTATGATCAATTTGCAGAGGTGTAAAAGATGGATGGTTATGATCACCAGTTCAATGCTTATGGTTCAAATTCATTAAAATCCATGTTTGGATGAAATTGAAAATGAAAATCAATGCTAGAGTGATGATGTCCAAATCAGG
This sequence comes from Chamaecyparis obtusa, assembly GCA_027943335.1. NCBI lineage: Eukaryota > Viridiplantae > Streptophyta > Pinopsida > Cupressales > Cupressaceae > Chamaecyparis > Chamaecyparis obtusa. Next base: position 2,848,353 of record BSBK01003345.1, read on the forward strand.
AGTCCGCCGACCCAACTTACATTACTGAAGTTCAATGCTTAGTCAATATACAAAAGGCATGGGGACTTGAAATTTAGGGTATAAACAACTTCTTAGGGGAATTTGGATGGACCTATTCAGTATTGATATTTTAACAATAAGGCTATGAATAGAAAATCCTACCAACTTTGTAGAAGTTTCAGTGTGGAGAGAGTGTCTTTTCACATTTTGCATGAAATATGCACCTTATGCCGACAAGTTCTATGTAGAAAATAATGTCATTATAGTATCTTATTCTTCCACATTGTTTTTGCATTTTGTACTAAGTACTTGGTTATCTGAGGAAATGATCCAGATTGATCCCTTTGTATCAACTTCTTAAAAGAGAATAAAATGCAATGGCTCCTCCATGTGCATTTTTACCGTTAAGATGGATGATTTGGAGATAGACAAGCATGTACGATACACCATTCTCTTGAAAAGAAAAAAAAATTTAATTCAATGGTCATGGAACATTTGAGAATGAGTGGTGCATTTTGGGGTCTAACATCATTAGATCTCACGGGGAAGACTGAGGATGTGGATCAAGAAGCTATTGTTGCTTGGGTGCTGCAGTGTCAACATGATTGTGGTGGATTTAGTGGAAATATTAGGTAGGACCCTCATATGCATACCTTGAGTGTTGTTCAAATGTTGGCCCTACTTGACAAGTTAGATGTTATTGATGCAAACAAGATATCAACTTATATCATGGGATTGTAATAGGAGGATGGATCCTTTGCAGGTTAATAAAAGATGTGTGTGCCTTATTTTAAAAGTTATGAGCCAGCATAAACAAAAAATTGAAGCCGCCAGCATTAGAAGAAGACTGCTTGTGGACCAAGGAGGACTAACACATGAATTGAAAAGGCCAGCGTACGCATAGAGTGTTGGCAGTGTGAAATGAACTGAGGGTCCGTATTTTAAAATAATGCAAGGAGACTGTGCATAGGCTTCCATGGCATGCAGACCATAGTGGATCTTGCAAGTGCCAGAGAACAAAGGAAAATATTGGCTCTCAATTTAATGATTGAAAGAATTTGATGCAGGGCCTTCCGTAGGTCAAAATCTCATACATAAACTTCCGGAGGTCATAACTTTAACTCATGTCTGGGTTTTTGCTGAATTATTTTGGGTGTGTGCCTCAGGTGGTGGCATTTTTTTTTCCAATGGATCTCATATCGATTGGGGTCTATTTTAGCACATTTTTGGGAGCTGAAAGTTTCATCTCGGGCTCCAAAATCAACTTTTAGTATTTTTTTCTCTAGTTTTTAGAAAGTTCTATTTTGTAATAAATTTGAGTTTATGTTATCAAATCTTAGATATTAGTTGGCAATTCATTCTAACTTAGTTGAGTGCATGTTTAGGGAAAATCTCAACTTTTTAGGTGTTGTTTCAAAAATTACCAAAAAATGGCAAAAAAACACCTATGGGAAAAAACTGCCAAAAAAGGGTAATTTTGAAATTTCTTGTTTTTTTCTAGTTTTTTGGTTACTTAAGAGTTTGTAGTGAATTGTAGAGGTATTCAATGATGAATGAATAATATTGAAGGTTTCAAATCTGTGTTTTTATCTGGTCACTGAATATTATTGTTAACAGAGGATTGTGTGCTACATCATTTGGTATCAGAGCAGGGAGATGGCTGGGAGAGGAAGAGGAAGAGGAAGAGGAGGCATAACACCAATGCAAATATTAATGTTGGATATGTAGAGATAGATTGAATGACTCAGTGAATGAATGGATAATCAAGGGATACAAGGAGGGAATGAATCTGATGAAGAGGGAAACCAAAGAGGTGCTGACCAAAATGAAGAATATATAGGAGAGAGGCTGGAAGAAATTAGCTATGAAGGTAGAGTTCTCAGGGCTTTGGAAGGAAGGAGTGAATCAATCAAGGTTGATGTTTTAGACTATGGTGGTAGTCTTAAGCGAGAAGAATTAATAGACTGGCTAAACAAGATGGGAATTTTTTTTGAATGGAAGCCTATGACAAAAGAAAAGAAGATGAAGTTTGCATGCACAAAACTAAAAGGACATGCAATGATATGGTGGGATCATCTCCAAAAAGAATGAACTAGACAAGGAAAGGAAAAGATTAAGACATGGAGCAAGATGGAGAAAATGCTCAAAGAAAAATTCTTACCCATGGATTATTCACAAACCCTCTTTCGCAGGTTCCAGAATTTGAAATAGAACTTGTCTTTAGTGCAAGACTATACAAATGAATTCTACAAGTTTTCCATGTGCATAGAGCATCAAGAAAATAATGAGCAGATGGCTGCTAGATATATGAATGGCCTAAAGTTCTCCATCCAAGATGAGTTGAGCATGCATCGTGTCAATAGTATGGAAGAAGCCTACCAATTAGCCCTAAAGGCTGAAGAAAAGCATAATAGGCAATATATCCAGAGGAATAGAGGTGGTCGAAGGGGTACCTCAACTCCATTTTGGGGAGGTTCTAATAATGGTCGGGGAGATCCTTTTCAAGGATTCGAAAAAAATATAGACACTAGGAAAGATCCTCTAAATCAAGAAAGAGGAAGGGGGTTCCAAAGAGGATGAGGCTATGGAAACGGAAGAGGCTGGGAAAATCAAAGAAGGCCTTTCACTTGTTTTAGATGTGGAGAAGAAGGACACAAAGCCTTCGAATGTTTCAAATTATAATGCACCAGAAAGAAATCAAGAAGGACAACCTAGAGTGAACCTGGTTTAGCCAGAATTCATAGAAGCAGGAACAGAACAAGAAGTCCTACCAGACATGGGAGAAACTCTCATGATGAGGAGATCAATGATCATTCTAGAAAAGGAAGAAGTCCCTACAAAGAGCTCTGATGAATCATGGCTTTGAACCAACATCTTCTGAACTAGATGCACCTCAGGTGGAAAGGTATGCCAAGTTATTGTTGATGGGGGTAGTTGTGAGAATATGGTAGCTAAGGAAATGGTAGAGAAATTAAATCTGCAATGTGAGAAACATCCTCGTCCCTACTATATTGCATGGTTTAAGAAAGGAAATGAGGTTACTGTTGATAAAAGATGTTTGGTTAGGTTTACTATAGGAAAAATCTATAAGGATGAGATATGGTGTGATGTTATTCCTATGGATACTTGTCATATTTTTTTGGGAAGGCCATGGTAGTATGATAGGAAGATCATGCACAATGGAGAGAAAAATACATATACCTTATGGAAGGATGGCTCTAAAGTGACTCTCTTACCACTTAAGGATGAAAGGAAGAATGAGACCATGTTGTCTGCAAAGGATGTTGTTAAAGAAATGAAGGTGACAAGTTGCTGCTATGCATTGGTAGTAAAAAGGGGAGAAGAACTAGATGACATAATACCACATGATGTAGCAAAGATACTAGAAGAATTTTCTGATGTTATTCCAAATGAGCTACCTGATGGTCTCCCACAAAAAAGGGATATACAACACCATATTGATCTAATTCTCAGAGCAACTCTTCCTAATCAAGCAGCTTATTGACTGAACCCAACACAACATGCAGAGCTCAACAAACAAGTAACATAACTAGTTGAGAAAGGCTTGGTTAGAGAAAGCATGAGCCCATGTGTTGTGCCAGCATTGTTGACCCCAAAGAAGGATGGAACATGGAGGATGTGTACAGATAGTAGAGCAATTAATAAGATTACTATCAAGTATCAGTTTCCTATTCCTCATATAGAGGATATGATGGATGAATTAGCAGGGGCCAAATACTTCAGCAATATTGATCTACGAAGTGGATACCACCAAATTCATATTCATGAAGGAGATGAGTGGAAGACAACTTTTAAGACCCGGGATGGCTTGTATGAATAGATGGTTATGCCATTTGGGCTTTCTAATGCACCAAGTATATTCATGAGATTGATGAATACTGTCTTACGACCCTACATTGGTAAGTTTGTTGTCGTTTATTTTGATGATATCCTAATTTATAGAAAAAAAAAAGGAGACCACCTACAACACCTGAGGATCATCCTGAGTGTACTGAGGAAAGAGAAGCTCTGTGCAAATTTAAAGAAGTGCAGATTCATCCAAAATAGTTTGACTTTTCTGGGCTTCATCATTTGTGAAGACGGTGTTTAGATGGACCTAGAAAAGGTCAAGGCAATACTACAATGGCCTAGTCCATCCAGCATAATAGGGGTAAGGAGTTTTCATGGATTGGCAACCTTCTATAGAAAGTTCATTCAAAATTTTAGCAATATTGTAGCACCCATCACAGATTGTACGAAAGGAAGGGAATTCACATGGACAACAGCTACTGAACAGAGTTTCCAATTCTTGAAGAAAAAGGTAACTGAAGCTCCTATATTGGCACTTCCAAATTTTGATAAAGTATTTGAAGTAGAGTGTGATGCTTCCCATGTTGGGATAGGTGTTGTTCTTAGCTAGACAGGTAAACCAATAGCCTTTTTCAGTGAAAATTTAAATGATGCAAGAACTATTCTACCTATGATTTAGAATTTTATGCTATTGTTCAAGCCTTAAGGCATTGGAGGCATTATCTAGTCCCACAAGAATTTGTACTGTTTACAGATCACTTGGCCCTAAAATATATGAACACACAAAAGAAATTGAATAGTAAGCATGCTAAATGGGTGTCTTTCTTGCAAGGGTATAATTTTGTTTTGAAGCATAAGTTTGGAAAGCAGAATCAGGTTGCTGATGCCCTAAGTCAGCGTGTTACACTCATAACTACAATGGAATTAGAGGTCATTGGTTTTGATGCTATTAAGGTTTTGTATGAGGCTGATGATGATTTTTGGGAAATTATAGAGAAGATTAAAGAACCAAGAACTAATCTTTTGGATCACATGAGAGGAGAATACTTTATACAGGATGGTTACCTCTTTAAAGGGAAACAACTTTGTATACCAGCTAGTTCCATAAGGCAAAATATTATCTAGGAATTTCATAGTGGTGGTTTGGCTGGTCACTTTGGGAAGGGCAAGACAATAGCCTTGGTTGAAGACAAGTATTACTGGCCAAAACTGAAAAGGGACATTACTAAGTATGTGGCAAGGTGTAGAATCTGTCAAGTGGCTAAGGGTCACTCCCAAAACATAGGATTGTATACACCTCTACCTATACCCATCGAGCCATGGATAGATGTGAGTATGGATTTTGTATTGGGGCTTCCCCACACCCAGCGAGGTATAGATTCTATCTTTTTAGTTGTTGATAGATTCTCTAAGATGGCTCATTTTATTGCTTTTAAAAAGACTAATGATGCCACTAGGATAGCCAACTTATTTTTCTCAGAAGTTGTTAGACTCCATGGCATTCCAAAGACTATCACTTTTGACAAGGATACTAAGTTTTTGAGTCATTTATGGAGGACCTTATGGAAGAAGATGGGAACATAGTTGTAGTTCAACAGTGCCTATCATCCCCAAATTGATGGGCAAACTAAGGTAGTCAATCAGAGTTTGGGAAACCTGTTATGGTGTATTGTTGGTGAAAAGCCCAAGCAGTGGGACTTAGCATTGCCTCAAGCAGAGTTTGCTTACAACAGTTCTGTTAACAGATCAATTGGAAAGTCTCCTTTTCAGATCGTATATGGTAAGAATCCTCAAGGTGTTTTGGACCTTGTACAACTCCCTATGCAAGAAAAAAATAGCGATGATGGGGAAGCATTTGTTGAACACCTTCAACAACTTCAACAAGATGTGAGGAGTAAATTATAGGATACCAATGAGTGATCTAAGGCTGCTACAGATGCCAGTAGAAGGAGATAGGTATTTAATGTAGGTGATTTGGTGATGGTGTACTTGCGGTGTGAGTGATTTCCCACTGGCACATATCATAAGCTGAAATACAAAAAGATAGGTCCTTGCTGAATTTTGAAGAAGATCAATGATAATGCTTATGAGGTTTGTCTACCAGATGATCTAGACATTTCTCCTATCTTTAATGTTTCTGATATATATGCATTTCATGGAGAACTACCTAAGCCAGCCAGTACAAATGAGGTGGATTAGCATCACCACCTTCCAAGCAAAAAGAAGGAAAAGATTGCCCACATTCTAGACAAGTAGTCTACAGTCACCCAGAATGGTCATTATAATAGGTACCTGATTCAGTGGGAGGGATTACCAGCAACAGATAGCACCTAGATCTCAGAATGGGAAGTGATGAAATTGGACCCCACAAAGTTGCAGTAGTTCATAGACAACCACTTGCAGGAGCTGCGTTCCTTTAAAGAAGGGGAGAATGATGCAGGGCCTTTCGTAGGTCAAAATCTCATACATAAACTTCTGGAGGTCATAACTTTTGACTCAGGTCTGGGTTTTTGCTGAAATATTTCATGTGCATGCCTTAGGTGGTGGCATTTGTTTTTCCAATGATCTCAGATTGATTGGGGTCCATTTTAGCACATTTTCGAGAGCTGAAAGTTTCATCTCGGGCTCCAAAATCAGCTTTTAGTGTTTTTTTCTATAGTTTTTAGAAAGTTCTATTTTGTAATAAATTTGAGTTTATGTTATCAAATCTTGGATATTAGTTGGAAATTCATTCTAACTTTGTCGAGGGCATGTTTAGGGAAAATCTCAGCTTTTTAGGTGTTGTTTCAAAAATTACCAAAAATGGCAAAAAAACACTTGTGGGAAAAAAATGCCAAAAAAGGGTAATTTTTGGATTTCTTATTTTTTTCTAGTTTTTTGGTTACTTAAGAGTTTGCAGCGAATTGTAGAGGCAGTCAGTGATGAATGAATAATATTGAAGGTTTCAAATTTGTGTTTTTATCTAGTAACCGAATATTATTGTTAACAGGGGATTGTGTGCTACATCAGAATTATTGGTGAATGGGAGTGAAACAGTGAACCACGGTAGCTTCTTTGATTGGGAACTCACTCGCCATGTCAAAACTCATAGAAGGAAACTCACACAAGTTTTGGAGCTAGTGCATGTGGCATGGACAAGCCAGCGTAAGATATGTACATGCCAGAATGAATTAGCTAAGGAAAAATCACACACCATTACACCAGCGTTTGATTTTTTATGTAGATGCTAGTTTTTAAAAGGCCAAAATAGATGCTAGGTTTATAAAGGGAGGTTATCTCTAGTTTGAAGACTAGCGCTACAAGATTGGTGTGTATATCAGTGAATAGTGGTAATTTGGAATCACCACTATTTGTCTATGTGTGTGGGGAAAATGTAAGATTCACTCCTAAATCCAAATTCCCAAAGGAGAGATCCAATTTGATCAACCAAGAGATTAATACACAATTGAATCAATCTATGAAGAATATGAAAAAGAGGGAGAAACCCTATACTTCCCTATAGTTGGATTAAGCTTGAAATCTAAAATAATTGAAGTGCAAATACTAACCTTGAATTAGGGCAGATCTGGAAAATGCTGAATTCTGGCTTTTGTATGACCTTTTTGAAGATTCTATCACCTGTATTGGACTGGAAATGTCGAGGCAGACAAAACCTAGAAATCTTTTCTCCAAATTCACAGGTTGACTTTGACCTTTTAAAAGGTCAAAGACCACATTATTTATTTGAAGTCCGATTCTGATTCTATTCGCAGATCCTGAAAGATTGCCGAAAAGGGTATCCAAATTCGCTCTCAAATCTAAGATTCTACACCTGTGCCTACAAAAAAAATGGTTTTGTTGTTTTTTTGGGGGGGGGGTTTGCCTTGGTCAAACCCCGATTTGGAATCAACCTTAATATTGAAATTGAAATAGGAGAATGCTAGCAAGTAGTAGAAATGAATCTAACAATGAAGCTATGCGATTCAATATATATACTAATGTATTTGGAATGTAATAAAATATATTGATATGAAAGCTTGAACATAACATGATCAAACCTCCATGATTGTATGCTTGAAATCCACCTTGAGGAAACAATGATATGGATCTTGAAGATGAACAAAGGATCTTGAAGGAAGATCACACCACCATGGTGGCTAGATCTAGGTTTTGAATGATAGATCTTGAATGCTTGAGCCAAATCCCTTCAATAGCTTGAATGCTTGAATCCTTGATCTTCAATGGAGAACTTAGATGAAGAAGAAGACTTGAATACTTGAATGAATGATTGATTGATCACCTTGAGAACTTGAGAGCTTGATTGCTTGGATGAGATGAGAAAACTTGATGTGAAAATGAGAGAGGAAGGCCTCCTTTTATAGTGATCTAGGGCACACTCCTCTAGATGGACCACCTTAAAGAATTAAATCCCAATTAGGTCCTCACCTTTAGAAAATATACCTTGATTAAATACCATTAAAGGATTTACCATTTCAGAACCCAAAACAACTGACCCGGAGGTGGGGAAATAACTTTCCCAAAAGCTAAATTACCGACAAATGATAATTTGAAATCCTAGCAGGAAGAGGTCAAGGTCAAGATTGACCTTGACCTAGTCAGGTTTGAGGTCGACTTTGACCTCAGACCCTAACTTTGTTAGGTTTTGCAATAGAGATCCCAGAGATGCTAGAAACTTAGAAATTGATGTCTGAATAGGACCCAGTGTCAGGAATAGACAAAAAATCTTTGGAATGATGTGATGATGGACTAGGAGGTCTCATTTCTAAATCCTACCTAGAAAATGGAGCCATGGAAGAGAGAAAATTAGGAAAGTCCTTAAGACCTTAACCCTAATTTCACCTAGAATGAAGAAATCAAGTGCCGAGAAGAAGTGGAAGACAAGGGAGAATGCAAAGATGCCAATCATGACCCTAAACCACTTACTCGAAGGGCTAAACACTCTTAACATGGAAGTGCTTCCATTTTAAGATGATACATTAAGCCCCCACTTTAGCAAGAGTATGGATTCAATGCAAACTCTTAGTAAAGGAGAAGAGAGAAGAGATCCCAGTGGATTCAAAACAAGATAAAATAACACTTAGCTAAAGACACAAGCCCCAGACCAAGGATTCTAACTCGACATACATACATGAGAGTATACAAAAGAATAAGGGTTAGTACTAAACAACCCAAATCAATTAGCATAAGAAACCTTGCTAAGAAATATTTCTCATACCAATATCATATTTGGAAAGCTATCATAAAAGCATAAATGATTACATAAGAAAGACAAGAGCAACACTATAGACAACATAGCTTCATGATCCAGTCCTACTAGCATGAAAGAAAAAAGAGAGAAAAGATAAAGTGATTACCTTGCCTGGTAAGATGCCCACCTTACCGTGAATCACCCTGGAGGGAGAGCCCAACAAGTTCACCCATAAACTATGCTTGCAATTGTAATGCATCTTCTGACGACTTCTAGAATATCCATAGATCCACCTTCTAGTATCACTATGAATATGAAATGTGTGTCTTCTCAAGATTTAGCAACTTATGTGCATTACCTTCGGAAGATTTAGCATATAGGTGCGTGTCTTTTCAGGATTTAGCAGCTTATGTGTGTTACCTTCCAAGATTTAGCATATTGGAATTTGGAAATGTGTGTCCCTTCAGGATTTAGCAACTTATGTGCATTACCTTTAGAGAATTTAGCATATCAATGCATGTCTTTTTAGGATTTAGCAACTTATGTGCATTACCTTCCAAGATTTAGCATATATAAAAATAAAAAACTACAGTACAAGGGAGACCCTATATATGCCCCCCTCCTTAATATGGCAAAAACATACTATTTTGTCATGTTAAGGAAAGAAAAAGAACAAGGATAAATCCTTCTTTAGCATCAAGACAATATCCATAGACAACTCCCAGTCCAAGCCAAGAAGGTCACAGCTCCTATGAGGCCATGGAAGAGATGAATGTAAAGAGATATCATGCAAGAAGTGAAAAGGAAGTAACCCTTAATGAGGGATAGCACACCATTCAGTTTCCAAGGTGAGAGATGTATCAACCATGGAAACTCAATGTCAAACAACAAATAAGGTTTGTATAAAGGACGTAGGTCCTCAAATGCAAACCATAATTTTCATGTATGATTGGATATCACATAGTAGATAAATATTGCTTAACCAAGGAAAGAGGTGAATCCCTAGAAAATAAGAGAATACCATATGAAATAACAATGCATAGATTTGAATAAGATAGAAAATCATACCAAGCCTCCAAGGCTAAAGTACTTCTACCAAACTCACAATCCGTATTTGTGACTTCATGTTGGAAAGGAACAAAAATTGATAATGCTAAGATTGAATCCTTGAGACCAAAACCCCAGCATGAAAATGTATGGAATAACAATGCATAGATTTGAATAAGATAGAAAATCATACCAAGCCCCTAAGGCTAAAGTACTTCTACCGAACTCACAATCCATATTTGTTACTCTATGTGTGAATACTTGAAGATAGAAAAGAAGGATAAGGTATCCTTGCCTCCCAAGTGTAGGAACAAAGATGGAAGAGGATACCTACTTCACAAAGCAAGAAGATATCCTATTTACAACAATGTATAGTATATCCTTAGTGAGAGATATTGACCCCTACATCCAAGAGTATAGATAATCGTGAAAAGGATATAACACTTATGGAAAAGGATCCTCAAGGAAAAAGATCTTATCACCAAGACCCCCACCAAAGAGGAGTGCTTTAGATAAAATATCATCTTTCAAAGGTGGGAACAAAGATTCAATCATCAAGCCCCTTGAAAATAAGAGAAAGAGGAATCTTCGGAATGAGGGAAACAACTCTAACACCAAAGCAAGGGTGAGAGTTTATAAAGAACATAATTTGCAACATAGAGAAGAAGTGATGACCTAGGACAACAACTTCTCATATAAGAAGGTTATCCATAGTCAAAACATCCATCAATATGATGAAATAATATTGCAATATAAACAAATACCACTAAGCTAAGGAAAGTGGTTCCCTAGACAAAGAGAGAGAAGAAATAACCTTGCCCCCTAGAGATGAAAGGCAAGGGATATCTTTGCAAAACACATGTCCTAGAAAAGATATCTTGAATAATAGAAGAGAGCAATAGATGAAAAACTATCATAATACAAAGCATTGATATAAATGAAAGAATAACCAATTAAGCTCAAAGTAGGAACATAATGGATTCTAAAAGACAGGAAGAAATATACCTCTTGCCCCCCAATCTAGAGGGAAAAAGAGAGTGAGGGGTAAAATTATGAATAAATCTCAAAGGAGAAGTTTCTTTTCTCTTATATTTATGGATCAAATAATAAGGAGAAGGTACTTTGAAGAATATTTGCACATCTACATCATGAACCATAGTTTGAACCTCAACATAAGTGTGGGAAGAACTAGGAATAGTAGATGGAGAATAAGGAATCGGATTAGCAAATATAGGATTAGGATTAGGAAGATTAGGAACACTAATAAAAGTGTAGGAAGTGATATGAATGGAAGACACAACCAAAGGAACACTTGGAACCACAGTTGGAAAAGGGTTAGAATAGAGATTATGGTAAGAATGATGTGAGGTAGGATCTTTATTTTCCATAAGGTCATCACTAAGAGGAAGAGCATTAATGGAATTCATATCTTTCTCCACTAATGCCTCATCACTAGAAGGAATCCTAAATGGGGATGAAAGATCTATAATTTCATCTTCTTTCACAGAAGGGGAGTGTGTTTTAGAGAATATGTCATCCTTTTGTATTAAGAATTATTCACAAGGAGGAGATAAATCAATGTATTTATCCAAGGGTTCATCCAAAAAAGTAGAACTATCCACAATGACTTCATGAGGAAGAGAGTAATCAACATCAAAATCCAAAGGTTCATCCCAAATAGGAGGATTATCCACAATGGGTTCATAAGGAAAAGAGTAATCAACATCAAAATATAAAGGTTCATCCCAAATAGGAGGATTATCCTTAATGGTTTCATGAGGAAGGGAGTAATCAACATCGAAATCCAAAGGTTCATCCCAAATAGGAGGATTATCATCCCTATCCATAAAGTGCATTGTAGGAGTGTCATAATTCATTAAATCTTGATCCCTAAAGGGGAAAGTAGGCTCATAGAAAAGACATATATTAGGAGAAGAATAATCATCAATCCCTAACTCATCTTTGTAAAAGTCAATTGAAGAAGTTGTAGAGGAAGATGAAATAGGAATAGAATCAATAAAGATCTCATTCACACAATTTTCATCCTCACTTCCATGTACCTCATTAAGGTATCTATTATCTTGAACAAAAAAAGCCTCATCAAAGTACTCAAAACAAGAGTCATACATGTTGAATACTAAAAGCATGAAAATGTAAATGTTTTTGTATTTTTAAAGAAATTTTACAATTTTTTTTTATTTTTGAAATATAAATGCAAGGGCATAAAAGAAACCTAATCTTAATGCAAGAAAACAAATAATCTAACACCAAAAATAAAGAGTTGTCTATCGTGGGTTCACCAAAATGAATAGTGGTAATTTGGAATCACCACTATTTGTGTATGTGTGTGGGGAAAATGTAAGATTCACTCCTAAATCCAAATTCCCAAAGGAGAGATCCAATTTGATCAACCAAGAGGTTAATACACAATTGAATCAATCTATGAAGAATATGAAAAAGAGAGAGAAACCCTATACTTCGCTATAGTTGGATTAAGCTTGAAATCTGAAATAATTGAAGTGCAAATACTAACCTTGAATTAGGGAAGATCTGGAAAATGCTGAATTCTAGCTTCTGTATGAACTTTTTGAAGATTCCATCACCTGTTCTGGACTGGAGATGTCGAGGTGGACAAAACCCAAAAATCTTTTCTCCAAATTCACACAGGTCGACTTTGACCTTTTAAAAGGTCAAAGACCACATTATTTATTTGAAGTCCGATTCTAATTCTATTCACAAATCTTGAAAGATTGCCGAAAAGGGTATTTGAATTGACTCTTAGATCCGAGATTCCACACCTGTGCCTACAAGAAAAATGGTTTTGTTGTTTGTTTGGGGGGGGGTTTGCCTTGGTCAAACCCCGGTTTGGAATCAACCTTAATATTGAAATTGAAATAGGAGAATGCTAGCAAGTAGTAGAAATGAATCTAACAATGAAGCTATGCAATTCAATAGATATACTAATGTATTTGGAATGTAATAAAATATATTGATATGAAAGCTTGAACATAACATGATCAAACCTCCATGATTGTATGCTTGAAATCCACCTTGAGGAAACAATGATATGGATCTTGAAGATGAACAAAGGATCTTGAAGGAAGATCACACCACCATGGTGGCTAGATCTAGGGTCTGAATGATAGATCTTGAATGCTTGAGCCAAATCCCTTCAATAGCTTGAATGCTTGAATCCTTGATCTTCAATGGAGAACTTGGATGAAGAAGAAGACTTGAATACTTGAATGAATGCTTGCTTGATCACCTTGAGAACTTGAGAGTTTGATTGCTTGGATGAGATGAGAAAACTTGATGTGAAAATGAGAGAGGAAGGCCTCCTTTTATAGTGATCTAGGGCACACTCCTCTAGATGGGGCACCTTGAAGAATTAAATCCCAATTAGGTCCTCACCTTTAGAAAATATACCTTGATTAAATACCATTAAAGGATTTACCATTTCGGAACCCGAAACAACCGAACCGGAGGCGGGGAAATAACTTTCCCGAAAGCTAAATTACCGACAAATGACAATTTGAAATCCTAGTGAGAAGAGTCAGGGTTGAGGTTGACCCTGACCTAGTCAGGGTCAAGGTCGACTTTGACCTCAAACCCTAACTTTGTCAGGTTTTGCAACAGAGATCCCAAAGATGCTAGAAACTTAGAAATTGATGTTTGAACAGGACCCAGTGTCAGGAACAGACATAAAATCCTTGGAATGATGTGATGATGGACTAGGAGGTCTCATTTCTAAATCCTACCTAGAAAATGGAGCCATGGAAGAGAGAAAATTAGGAAAGTCCTTAAGACCTTAACCCTAATTTCACCTAGAATGAAGAAATCAAGTGCAGAGAAGAAGTGGAAGACAAGGGAGAATGCAAAGATGCCAATCATGACCCTAAACCACTTACTCAGAGGGCTAAATGCTCTTAACATGGAAGTGCTTCCATTTTAAGATGATATAATCAATTCTTAAAGGAAGGAGTACATGTCATTTTCCAATGGCAGTGCATTAAAAAGGGATTAGGAGTCTAGACGCCCTTCACCCTATTTGCTGGCCCCAAAGAAAATGGGAGCACATAGTATCCTGGCTGGGGGAAGGCATCTAGAACGTGGAGTTACGAAAAGGGATTTATCCCACATTGGCAGCGGAATCGGGGAAAGTGTTATTTAAATACCAATCCACACAATAAGCTTGTGTCCATGAATGGATGCCCAGGAATGAAGACTTGCTCACGTGCACGAGGATCAAGATGCCCGGTTGGCAAATGACATGGGTGGTGATGTGGTGAGTGGGTCCTATGTAGGTAAAGAAATTTTGACATGATTTGAAATATAGGTCGAATGCATGGAGATATGCGCTCAAAGATCCAACGGATGTTGTCATCTCGCAGAAATGAAAATGCACGCTAATTAACATAGCGGATTAGCGACATGGTGACACTTGGCATCTCGGTGACGTGGCAAGATGGTGCATTAAGATGCCCAAATGGATCAATGAACCAATCAAAATGTGACACCTAGCAGAGGGTGGTGACGAAGCAGAACTTGAATAGTTAGTTGGTTGCCTTGGGATTTGTGCCAATCTAGTGTTGGTCTTTATTCTGAAAAAATGAAGGTGCTCACTAGTTAACTTGGCACTTCAGTGACATGTCAACACATGTCCCATGGTGAGGTGGCTGGTTGGACCAATAGGATGATGCCATGTGGCACAGTGGGCCCACAGTGGAATTTCAAAAACTACAGCAAATATTAAAATTTGAATTTGTATAGTTAGACTATATAAGCAATTCAAATATTTAAATAATGCAGTTGCTCATGGAAAATAATGTTTGAGGGCTTTATTTTTATCCAAATATGCAAGTATTATATGTTTTCAGAATCAGCGTGAAATGAGCTTTCCAATGGCAGTGCTAAAAATTAGATTCGACAAAGTTGGTGAGAGCAGTAATGGACTATGTAATCCGAGGTCAAATTTGGGCAAAGATGCAGATATTTTGTAAAGATGTTTCTGGAATGAAATGAAATCAGATTTGTTTGAGATATTTTTTGGTAGTCTTAGGGTTGACTGTGTTGCCCTAAAAATGCCCTAAAATGGTCCTAAGCTTGTTGCAATCCTATATATGGATTTCCAAGACCATTTACAGAGGCTGCTGGTTTTCTAGTTCACAAGGTCATATCTTGAACCTTCAGTCAAGGAGTAGGACATATTCAATCCAGTTTGTATCAAAACAAAGTAGAAAGTTGCAGATCATTTGCATATTGTGTCAAGAGGCTCTGAATCTTCAAGCAAGGTATATGCAGAGGCTTAGATCCTCATTCTTATTTCAAGTTTTTAGTTCCATTTCTCTCCAATCTGTGTCACGTTTTATGGGTTTTGAATGTTCTAATTTTTTGTATGGAGTTTATCTATGCATGTGTTATTTATCTTCAATTCTAGTTGAAATCAGATTAAAATATGCTTTAGATGATGCACAAGCTCATAGGGTTTGCACAGGGATTTCTGTAAGCAATATGGTTCTAGGTATTTGTGTTTATGACTTGGATCTATGGTGAAGTAATAGTAATTAGTCTTTGTATTCTGTAGTGTACTAGATAATTTTCCCAATGGATAAGGCACTGGTCTAGAACAAGTAAACTCTATCTTGATATATGTCTGGTTGGGATGTGTTGTATTCTGCAAAAGATAAATCAAATCCTTTCAATCTTTTCAATTTTATGTTTGTGGGTATCAGTTATTTCACCCCAGTGATGGAGAGTCAATGAATAATAGGTTGTTATTTAGTACTTTCTCACTGTTATGTAAGATCCAGTATTGAGTAAGGAATAGAGTTGTATCTATTGGATCAGGTATACCCACCTTGGTTTTGCAGAGCCAGAAGTGAAGAGGGCAGTCTTGTCCCTATAGTTGGTCCAGTCACCTATAGATTTCTCAGATTTGGAACTAACCCCTCCTTAATATCAGTCATAGGTATATTGGTGTCTCATGGAGTGTAAAATCCTATCTAGGAACCAAGAACAATGATGACTGAGGAGTTGAACACAGTATTGACTGAGCATTAGTAATTTACATTTGATGAAGAATTCAGATTCCTAGCAGATTCCAATAAAGAGATTAAAGATGTTTCTATAAGGATGGATGAAGAGCATAATGTTGGAAGGATTCAATGAATCTGACCTAACCCTAAGATCTATGGAAGAGATTAAGAGGAAAAAGATGGATCTACCTATCAAAGAGGTATTAAGGAAACCTAAGAGAGGTTGAGATATGATGTTATAGTTGTTTTTATTGATTGAATAAGTAGAAAGGCTGAAGGTGAAGGAGTTGATTAGAGTTGTGATTGCTTGAAGGAATTTCTGAGCAGATCGGTGATAGAGATGGAAATGGAACTCAGTTAGTAAGCCAACATATATGTAAGAACTAGATCTATTATTTGCAAAGTGAGTTGTTTGTTTTTAGATCAAGTATTATTGTTACTTTCTAATCATTGTATCAGTTAAAATCCTTTAATCAAGGTTGACCTAATAGTAATTATATAAATCCTTTAATCAAGGTTTCATTCGACTAATGGAATGTACTTAAGTCCTCTAACAAGGTGCACTCCTAACAGGGTGGTTGAAATCCTTTAACAAGGTCACACATAGCAGTGTGTTTGTAAACCTTTGACAGGGTTGGCTATTCATAGAGCTCACTTTAGAAGAGTGAAAATATCAGTAACATGTTACAAAGTTGTTTTTTCCAAATTGGGTTTCCACTATAAATCCTAGTGTTAATACTTGTGTGAATGTTTTGGTCTAAACATTTCTATGTTTTGCAAGTTAAATACTGTTGGATAGTGGACTGCACTGTTATATGTTTATGGTATACATTCAGTAGTGACCTAGTAGTGTTGGTTATTAGATCTGAGTTGTTGAAGTGTTTAAAAATTTTAATTGATACATCTGGACCTGAGAAAAATTGATTCACCCCCCCTCTCTATTGTTCTAAATCATATTAACAATTGGTATTAGAGCATTGGTGCTTATAGAGAACAAGTTTAAAGGTACCTAAAGTAAATGATCAAGATGCATAAGGAGGTACCAAAGTTGAATAAGGAGAACTTCCCTTCATGGCAGAGTCTGATGAAAATGCATCTAGCTGGTATTGGTGACTCAAAAAAATATTTTGTTGAACATGATGCATGATCATCTCGGATCTGTTGGGGCTTGAAAAATCTGATCATTTTGAGGCCAACTAACAGGCAAAATCAATGTCTCTGCAATTATGGTTCGATTAAACCAAGGCTGGTGGGCCTAGATTGAGTATACTGTAAGGCTGCACAAACTATGTGCATAAATGACGAGATCCTTCCAAAAGGGACTATTGATCCCTGGAAGATGTACTAATCTAATGTCCTAATTGGCAGATATTTAAAATATTTAGACTATTGTATTGAACTAATGCTAAACCTAATTCTATTGTTTGATTAAGAAGATAGCAAATTAGACATATACTTCACATAAGGAAATAAATAACAACATCAAATGAATCAATAGACCAGTGCCTAATGCCGAATTAAAAATAGAGTCAATATTCAATATATGTAAATGGAGACAGTTTTAAGATTAACTTGCTTCTGCAGAAACAAGACCATCAACCTACCAGTTTCTATTTAAGCTAGAATTTATAACAATAAATACAACAGGTCCTATGGTTTTTAACTCAACTAAAGAGCTTGAAAGGAAATGACAACAGGTTCTTAGACCTTGCAATCATTATTCAAATTGTATATATTGATTATAAATAAAAAATCGAAATGGAAACACAATAGGATACCCTCACAAGAGAGTAATCTAAGAAACCTAATTAAACATATAACCATAAAATCAATAGGGTGCAGGTACTTATTGGATATCCATGCATAAGAGTTTGAAATATTGCATTCTAGTCTGTGAGTAGTAATCCCCTTTTTTCATCATAAAATTGTGTTTTTTTTTGGCTTACGTTTGAATGATTATAAATATAAATCTCAATAGTCTCCTGTGAAAGGACATGCCCTTTCACAGGACCTAATTACACAACTAACCCTAAAATATGTATAATAAACCATTACAAAGGTTGTTCGGGAAAAATTTCCCCTATAATCAACTTTGGTGTCCCGTGCATTATCTTTAGTTTCCAGTATACACAAAAACACTCAAAATTAGTTTGTCTCAAATAAAATAAAAATCATAACATATGTAAGATGTTGATCTTATAAAAACTACTTATTATTTGAAAATAAGTATCATAAGAATGAAAATGAAAATATAATTATACTTGAGTCACAAAAATTATTAAATTATGAAGGATTTACATAATGAGACAAATAAAACATTATACTTGTAATTATCTTTTTATTTCGAAATAAAACATAATGTACTCATTTAAGAATAAAACCCATTTAATGAAAAATAGATTTAATCCCTAAAGCATACCTATAAAAAGATTAACTAGAAAAATGGTAAAATGAAATTACTAACACCCTAAAGTAAAAGGAAAAGGTGGAAAAGTTACATTAAGGGATTTGAGACTAAAAAGGAAAAAATCAATCAATCATTACTCAAACCCTAAGAATATATGAAAAATCAATTTAAAAATTATACACAACTAAAGTTCAATAATAATACAGTAACACTTAAAATCTTTTCACCTAAAAAAATATTAATGTTAAAAATATAACCATGGTGAAAAGATCAAGCTACATCTAAAGATATGAAAATTAGACTGTGATATGAAGTTAGATCAAAATTGATGGAATATGGATGAAGTGACTGAGAGAGGGGGGGGTGAATCAGTCAACCATAAAACACTTCACAATTAATTCTTTTCTAGATCCCTTAGGATATCTTAACAATGTTATCTATATTAGCACTCGGTAAATAGATTGCAGTAACTTTGAAGATGTAGAGAGTAATAGAAAAATTATCTTTTAGATATTCATCAGCACTGGTGTATGATTAAGAAAACAATTAAGAACACAAGAGACACAAGATTTAACATGGAAACCCAATATGGGAAAAACCACCAATGTATCTAGATACTGATTTTCACTTTTCTGAAGTGATGCCCGGTTAGAAGCCAACCCGGTAAAAGGTTACAAAACACACTGTTAGGTGTGACCTTGTTAGAGGATTTAATCACCCTGCTAGGAGTGGCCTGGTAAGAGGTCTTGAAAACAATTCAATGGAATTATCACCTTGTTAGAGGATTTACAATATGGTTGTTAAACCAACTCGGTTAAGAGATTTAGAATTCACTGTTACAATGATAAGAAGGTAACAATGAAAAATGACCTGTATAATAATGCAACTGTCTTGCTGATTACAGATCTCTGTTCTGCATATGTCTGATCCTTTCTGATCGAATAAATCTCTGCTGCACCTCAAGGATATCTGAACATCCTTCACAAATTCGCACACACCTTTCCTGTCTTTCTTCTGTAAATCTTCTGCTATATTTTCTTATTCATTTTTCACATTTGACCTTTTATTTATATGATTTTAGATTTGTCAAATCGACATTATTTAGTATAACAGTCGGCTGAATTAAGCAAACTCTATTTGCAAAAATCCTTCAAGGGCCGACAGTGCTCGATGACCATAACTTTCTATAATCTTTCGGAGACCGAGGGAACTCGGTAAACACCGACAATCCTTCGATAACCGACTGAACTCGGTAAACACTAACTTTTCTTCGATGACCGACTGAACTCGATAAACACTAACTTTTCTTTGATAACCGACTGAACTCAGTAAACACTAACTTTTCTTTGATGACCGACTGAACTCGGTAAACACTAACTTTTCTTTGATAACCGACTGAACTCGGTAAACACTAACTTTTCTTTGATAACCGACTGAACTCGGTAAACACTAACTTTTCTTTGATAACCGACTGAACTCGGTAAGCACTAATATTCCTGTCTGGCAGACCGACTGAGCTTGGTAGGAACTGGTTGCTGCGGACTATGACATTGTGTGACATCAAAGACAATACATAATTTGAGTAGCAATTTCCTTCAGACAATTGTTTCCAACACAAAATATAAACAAATTAATATATATCAAATAATAAATTCACTTCATCATATATTTTTAGTTTTTAGGGTAAAACACAAATTAGGGATAAAAATAATTATAAGTGATTATAACATACAAAAATTCTCCCTAATAAACAATATTTATTTTAATAATTTATTTTGAAGGAAATATGATTATCTTAAGTTTATATATTTATTCACACATATACTCTCGAAGAATAATGTAGATTAGTAGTTGGTAAGGGGGGTAGATTTGGGTAGTTAGGTAGGAAAAAAGGAATGGGTCCAGAGGTCGAGTGTTCAACTCCCTCTCCCCATTCTTTTTTCAAAAATTAAAAAATAAGACAATATATAAATAAAATAATAATCACATTATTAAAATATAAAAGATAATTAGGGAAGAGGTAACTCCCTGTGTATGAGGTTGTTTTTACTTCTCACCTGCACACAAAAACAAAGATAAATAAGTATTTTCTCATAACCCTCTCGAAGAAAACAATTAGACTAACTAGTTAGGGGATAGGAGGGTAGATAGGTAAGAAAAAAGGTTGGCTTGAGAGGTCGAGTGTTCAACTCCCTCTCGTCGCCTTTTGTTCAACCTATTTTATTTTTTCAATAATTATTTATTTTCAAAATTAAATATGCATTTATGGAAAGATAATTAACAACCTACTAAATGAAAATACATTATCTCTTTTATTATTTTAATTTTTTCAACATAAGCATAAGATATGAAATTGAAATTTACACCATACTTCCCTGACATCCTATCTATTTATAACCTAAAAATTCCAATGTCAACAATGGCTCCAATTGGGGACGTGCATTCATGCTTGGATGCAACGAGATCCTAGTTATCTCTGGAGAGGTAGACCATAATGAGAAAAGAAACATGATGCTTAACTAAAATAAAGATAGTAATATACAAGTTAAAGAATACTTCCTGTTTTAAGAGAAAAATGGCTTCAAATATTGACCGTGAGTAGGGAATTCCTGAATGACTTCATCAGTATCCTGTAGATAATATGAATTCTCACCTACTTTCGAAACTACCATGTAAGGTCCTAGCCATAATGCCTCAAAATTTCCATGTTTTCCTTTGTCTTGGTCTTTTGCATTCCATTTCAATACCCAGTCACCTTCTCTGAAAGGTCTATCTGATGCTCTTTTATCATGAAGGGTCTTAATCTGTCATTGTTGATGAAGATTCCTTTCTTGTGCCATTTTTCTTGTCTCATCTAACTCTGATAACTGGCTCAAATGGTCTTCCATAAAGTTTACATCCTCAATCTCTTCTTCCTAAATGAATTTGTATACTGCCAAGAGATTATTCAATGGTACACTCGCTTGTTTTCCATAAACCAACTCATAAGGAGCAAAACCTGTCGATCTCTTCACTGTTACTCTATCCGCCCATAAAGCTAGATTTAGCTTTGAGTCCCAGGCTTTTTTATTGTTACACAACATTCTTCTGATAATCTTCAGTATGTTCTTATTACTTGATTCTACTTGACCATTCCCTTGCGGATGATATGGAGATGAGTATGATAGGTTGATGCCATATTTCTCACAAAATTCTAAAAATTCCTTAGACCTAAGACACATGTCATTGTCACAAAGAATCTTATAAGGTACTCCGAATTTGGTAAGTATATTATCCGTCAAAAACTTGATGACCACCTTGCTTGTAGCCTACCTTGTGGGTATAGCTTCAACCCACTTTGTGAAATAATCTGTTGCAACCAATATCCATCTGTGACCTCCACTTGAAGCATCTACAATTTCCCCAATAAAGTCTATTCCCCACATTTTGAAAGGTTCTTCAGTCTGTAACGAAATAAGGGATAAATCACCATTGTATTTCAGTTTCCCAGAGAACTTCTGACATGACTTGCACTTTCTAACATAATCATAACAATCCTTGAAAACATGAGGCCAATAATAACCAGCTTTCAATATCTTGTGAGCTATTGTCTTAGCAGAAAAATGACTGCCACATACCCCATCATGTAAATCTTTAACAATTGACTTGGCCTGATAGGTGTCTAGACAAAATAGGAGGATACCATCATTATTTTTCCAATATAGGTCTCCTTGAACCAGCACATATCTGGATGCTTGTAACCTTATAGTTCTTTTCTAATTATCATTTAGACCTTCTTGACATTTCATATGTTTTAAGAAGTATACTATGTCTGTGTACCATGGACAATGCTTGATACTCATTTCTGCCCTTTCTAAATCTACTTGGTTTACTTGCACTGCATCCAAATTTGTTTCTACCATAAGCTTAGCTAATCCTTGTCCTCTAATTAACTTAGTGATCTAAATTTCAATGTCAAACTCTTGAATCTGATTTATCCATTGAAATCTCTTTCTTGTAACCTCTGATTTCCTTAAGATATCCTTAGTTGCTGCATTCAGCACGTATGCCATGATTTTGGCTCCAACCAGATAAGGTCTGAATGTTTTCACTGATTTAACCAATGCATAAGCTTTCTTTTCATGTATGTCATAATTCAGCTTGAAAAGTTGTAGAGTTTTACTAAAGAATGCTATTGGTTGTTCATATCCTTCGTCATTTTTCTATAACAAGACTGCTGCTATGGTGTGGAAAGAAGCAAAGGAGAATAACTGAAATGGTTTTGAAAAATTAGGGGCCTTCAAAACTGGTGCTTCCCTGATTGCTTTCTTAATGTTGGAAAATGCTTCTAAAGCCTCATCTATCCAATTTATAACTGCACCCTTTTTTAACATCTTTGCAATAGGTTTTATGATTTCTGAAAAATTTGGGACAAACCATCTTACAAAGTTGATTTGGCCAAGGAAAGATTGTATTCCCTTAATTTTTTTAGGGATCTAAACTTTATCAATTGCTTCAATTCTTTCTGGATCTATTCTAACTGCTTCCTTGCAGACTATATGACCAAGAATTTTACCCTCGGTAACCCCAAAATGACATTTCTTCCAGTTTAAGGATACTCCATATTCTAGGGCCCTTTTGAAAATCTTCTCTAAGTGCTTACAATGATCTTATACTTTCTTGGAATAAGCTATGATGTCATCTTGATATATTACCATGATAACATCAATGAAATCCTCAAAATCCACATCCATGGCCCTCTAAAAAGTAGCTCTTGCATTCGTAAGCCCAAATGGAATTCTTGCATAAACATATGTACCCCATGGCATAGTGAAAGCTATTTTGTATTGTTCTTTCTCTTTAACTTTAACTTGATTGTACCTAGAGAACCCATCCATGATGGACAATAATTCATTTCCTGTAACTTTCTGTAATAATGCTTCCATGTTTGGTAATGCATAATTGTCCTTTAACGAAGATATGTTCAGATTTATGAAGTCCACACATAGCCTAATATCTCCATTCTTCTTCCTAACAGGTACCAAATTTGAAACCTGAGTAGAGTGTCTAATCGGCTTTATAATACCAGCATCCCTCATCTTAATGAGTTCCTCTTTCATCTTAGGAGCCAAAGTCAGGTTGATTGGTCTTTACCTTTGTCTAAAAGGCTTTTCATCAGGTCTTAAGGGTATTTCATGTTGGAACAAGTATTCTCTATAAGCCTTAAGATCATCATAGGACCAAGAAAACACATGTCTATACTTTCTTAATAAACTAACTATATCAGATCTAATTTTAGGAGTTAACTTTTTACCAATGAAAATTTCTTTAGGAGTGTGTTCATTTCCTAAATTTATCTTTTTCACTTCCTCTATATTAGTATTTTCCATTTTAACCTTATTACTAAACTCTTTACTATCAAACATCTTTTCTAGTGTAACAAGTCCCTTAGGAATTTTATTAGTTTTAAGCTGAATTACATCTTTTCCAAATAAAGTATCATTTTCCTCTATAGTTTCAACATAAGCATTTAAATCAATGAATTGATCTTCGTACCTTTCCTCACATGCAAGAAACTTTATGATGTCTCTATCATTATCAAAGATTTTCCAATTATGAACATTATTTGGTATTGATGGCCTTGGTTTGATCTCTATCTGCACAATATCTTCACATGGGATGTCATTATGCTTAACTACTAGGTTGGCCATGAAATCAGCAAGAATATTCTCAGATCTATCTATCCATGTTATCAAAAAAGCATCAAAAACTTCTATGGAATCCCACACTTCACTTTTGTACCTTTTTAAGATATGATTCTTAGTAATAAACTTGTCCCTAATCTGAGATACAATTAATTCAGAATCACCATAAATAGAAAGAATTTTGATACCATGCTTACTTGCTATTTTGAGACCTAGTAGGAGTGCTTCATATTCTGTAGTTTTGTTAGTACATTCAAATGCTAACAAAAAGGAATATTTAAAAGATTTCCCATTTGGGGATATAAACACTACACCTACTCCATTACCATTTTTACTACATGATCCATCAAAAAACATTTTCCAAATGAGATCATTATTTTCCTTAGCACATATTTCAATAGGACTAGTATTTTCAATGAGGTTTTTATGAATTCTTACCTGAAAATTCTCCATGTCAATGTGGTAGAAGTGTGTAACTTGGCTTGGATCAACACCCTCAATGATGTAAGTAGATCTTGGTTCTCTATCGATCCTTACAACCCTGTCATTCACTGGGATAGAAGCATAAGATAGATCTAGTTGAATATTTCCACCTACTAAATTAGACCATTATCTAGATAATAACATTCCATAACTAGGTGGTACTTCTACAATAGTAATGTCTATTTTATAAGATTTTTTAGGACAGGAAGGGAACTTAAACTCAACATTTTTCATTATTCCAATAACTAGAACTGACCTATTGTCCATAGCATAACACTTTCCATAAGTAGTATCCACATTCATTCCTAACTCTTTCATTACCCCATGAGGCATGATATTAACTGCTGCCCCAGAGTCTAACATAAAATTTTTAACCAATTTATTGTTTATCAATAAAGTTAGAAAGAAAGGATCTACTTTAGTAGCATCTTCATTAACAGAAGTTCCTAGGTAAATAACTGGTAATTCTTCATTATCCTTTTCCTCATTTTGATAATTGCACTGATTGACGTTAGAGTGAAAAGGATTGATATTGCCTTCATCACTCTGATGGTTAGGACTGGGAAACTATTTGCAAGTGAGCTCTTGATCATCCTTGTCAGGCCACTTCTTAGGAGACACATACAACATCCTTTTCTTTGGTTTCTTATTCCTCTTTTTAGGTTTCAATTCAGAGAATGAATTGTTCTTTAGGGACCTTCTCCCTAACATAAGTTTTTCTTGATATTGAATTTTAGAGTCACCACCTCACTTCCTGTGAGGAATTAATAACTGTTCTAAATCTTTCTCCCAATAGAGTCTTCACAAATTAACTAGAGATTCTAAAACTAACATTCACTGATAGGTTGTCCCCAACAGAGTCACCAATTTGTTGGGGCTCAAAAATGCTGATCATTTTGAGGCCAACTAATAGGCAAAATCAATGCCTCTACAATTCTGGTTCAATTGAACCAAGGCTGGTGGGCCTAGATTGAGTATACTATAAGGCTGCACGAACTATGTGCATAAATGATGAGATCCTTCTAAAATGGGCTACTGATCCCTGGAAGATGTACTAATCTAATATCCTAATTGGCAGATATTTAAAATATTTAGACTATTATATTGAACTAATGCTAAACCTAATTCTACTGTTTGATTAAGAAGATAGCAAATTAGACATATACTTCACAGAAGGAAATAAATAACAACATCAAATGAATGAATAGACCAATGCCTAATGCTGAATTTAAAATAGAGTCAATATTCAATATATGTAAATGGAGACAGTTTTAAGATTAACTTGCTTCTGCAGAAACAAGACCATCAACCTACCAGTTTCTATTTAAGCTAGAATTTATAACAATAAATACAACAGGTCCTATGGTTTTAACTCAACTAAAGAGCTCGAAAGGAAACAACAACAGGTTCTCAAACCCTGGAGTCATTATTCAAATTGTATATATTGATTATAAATAAAAACTCAAAATGGAAATACAATAGGATACCCTGACAAGAGAGTAATCCGAGAAACCTAATTGAACATATAACCATAAAATCAATAGGGTATAGGTACTTATCGAATATCCATGCATAAGAGTTTGAAATATTACATTCTAGTCTGTGAGTAGTAATCCCCCTTTTCCATCATAAAATTATGTGTTTTTTTTGCTTACATTTGAATGATTATAAATATAAATCTCAATAGTCTCCTGTGAAAGGACATGCCCTTTCATAGGACCTAATTATACAACTAACACTAAAATATGTATAATAAAACATTACAAAGGTTGTTCGGGAAAAATTTCCCCTATAATCAACTTTGGTGTCCCATGCATTATCTTTAGTTTCTTGTATACACAAAAACACTCAATATTAGTTTGTCTCAAATAAAATAAAAATCATAACATATGTAAGATGTTGATCTTATAAAAACTACTTATTATTTGAAAATAAGTATCATAAGAATGAAAATGAAAATATAATTATACTTGAGTCACAAAAATTATTAAATTATGAAGGATTTACATAATGAGACAAATAAAACATTATACTTGTAATTATCTTTTTATTTCGAAATAAAACATAATGTACTCATTTAAGAATAAAACCCACTTAATGAAAAATAGATTTGATCCCTAAAGCACACCTATAAAAAGATTAACTAGAAAAATGGTAAAATGAAATTACTAACACCCTAATGTAAAAGGAGAAGGTGGAAAAGTTACATTAAGGGATTTGAGACTAAAAAGGAAAAAATCAATCAATCATTATTCAAACCCTAAGAATATATGAAAAATCAATTTACAAATTATACACAACTAAAGTTCAATAATAATACAGTAACACTTAAAATCTTTTCACCTAAAAAAATATTAATGTTAAACATATAACCGTGGTGAGAAGATCAAACTACATGTAAAGATATGAAAATTAGACTGTGATATGAAGTTAGATCAAAATATAAACAAATTAATATATATCAAATAATAAATTCACTTCATCATATATTTTTAGTTTTTAGGGTAAAACGCAAATTAGGGATAAAAATAATTAT
Source organism: Chamaecyparis obtusa (assembly GCA_027943335.1). Classification (NCBI taxonomy): domain Eukaryota; kingdom Viridiplantae; phylum Streptophyta; class Pinopsida; order Cupressales; family Cupressaceae; genus Chamaecyparis; species Chamaecyparis obtusa. The sequence goes on from BSBK01003345.1 coordinate 2,875,543, forward strand.
AAGTGATTATAACATACAAAAATTCTCCCTAATAAACAATATTTATTTTAATAATTTATTTTGAAGGAAATATGATTATCTTAAGTTTATATATTTATTCACACATATACTCTTGAAGAATAATGTAGAGTAGTTGGTAAGGGGGTAGATTTGGGTAGTTAGGTAGGAAAAAAGGAATGGGTCCAGAGGTCGAGTGTTCAACTCCCTCTCCCCATTCTTTTTTCTAAAATTAAAAAATAAGACAATATATAAATAAAATAATAATCACATTATTAAAATATAAAAGATAATTAGGGAAGAGGTAACACCCTGTGTATGAGGTTGTTTTTACTTCTCATCTGCACACAAAAACAAAGATAAATAAGTATTTTCTCATAACCCTCTCGAAGAAAATAATTAGACTAACTGGTTAGGGGATAGGAGGGTAGATAGGTAAGAAAAAAGGTCGACTTGAGAGGTCGAGTGTTCAACTCCCTCTCGCCGCCTTTTGTTCAACCTATTTTATTTTTTCAATAATTATTTATTTTCAAAATTAAATATGCATTTATGCAAAGATAATTAACAACTTACTAAATGAAAATACATTAGCTCTTTTATTATTTTAAGTTTTTCAACATAAGTACATGATATAAAACTCAAATTTACACCATACTTACCTGACATCCTATCTATTTAGAACCTAAAAATTTCAATGTCAATAGTGGCTCCAATTGGGGACGTGCATTCATGCTTGGATGTAGTGAGATCCTAGTTATCTCTGGAGAGGCAGACCATAATGAGAAAAGAAACATGATGCTTAACTGAAATAAAGACAGTAATATACAAGTTAAAGAATACTTCCTATTTTAAGAGAAAAATGGCTTCAAATATTGACCATGAGTAGGGAATTCCTGAATGACTTCATCAGTATCCTATAGATAATATGAATTCTCGCTTGCTTTCGAAACTACCATGTAAGGTCCTAGCCATAATGCCTCAAACTTTCCATGTTTTCCCTTTTCTTGGTCTTTTGCATTCCATTTTAATACCCAATCACCTTCTCTGAAAGGTCTATTTGATGCTCTTTTATCATGAAGGATCTTAATCTGTCATTGTTGATGAAGATTCCTTTCTTGTGCCATTTTTCTTGTCTCATCTAACTTTGATAACTGGCTCAAACGGTCTTCCACAAAGTTTACATCCTCAAGCTCTTCTTCCTAAATGAATTTGCATACTGGCAAGATATTATTCAATGATAACCTCGCTTGTTTTCCATAAACCAACTCATAAGGAGAATTTTTTTTTGATCTCTTCACTGTTACTCTATCTGCCCATAAAGCTAGATTTAGCTTCAAGTCCCAAGCTTTTTTATTGTTATTCAACATTCTTCTGATAATCTTTAGTATGTTCTTATTACTTGATTCTGCTTGACCATTCCCTTGCAGATGATATGGAGATGAGTATGATAGGTTGATGCCATATTTCTCACAAAATTTTGAAAATTCCTTAGACCTAAAACACATGCCATTGTCACAAAGAATCTTATAAGGTACTCCAAATCTGGTAAGTATATTATCCATCAAAAACTTGATGACCACCTTGCTTGTAGCCTTTCTTGTGGGTATAGCTTCAACCCACTCTGTGAAATAATCTATCGCAACCAATATCCATCTATGACCTCTACTTGAAGAATTTGCAATTTCCCCAATAAAGTCTATTCCCCACATTTTGAAAGGTTCTTTAGTCTGTAACAGAATAAGGGGTAAAGCACCATTGTATTTTAGTTTCCTAGAGAACTTTTGACATGACTCACACTTTCTAACATAATCATAACAATCCTTGAAAACATGAGGCCAATAATACCCAGCTTTCAATATCTTGTGAGTTGTTGTCTTAGTAGAAAAGTGACCGCCGCATACCCCATCATGTAAATCTTTAACAACTGACTTGGCCTGATAGGTGTTTAGACAAAATAGGAGGATACCATCATTATTTTTCCAATATAGGTCTCCTTGAACTAGAACATATCTGGATGCTTGTAACCTTATAGTTCTTTTCTGATTATCATTTAGAGCAAGGTGAGATCTTGATCTAGGTCTGTGGATATAGGTTTTTAGGTTCCTCTTGAAGCCCTAGTTGATTGTTGTGGGGTAGCAGATTGTGATCTGACCTGCAATTGCAGAGTGTTTTCAAGATGGTTCATGGGAGGCAAGATGTAGATCTAGGATTGGCTAATATGTTAAGGCAAATTGTTGCTAGGTTAGAAGCAGTTGAAACAACCCAAAGAAGAGGTAGACATCTTGAAGATGTTAGTGAAGATGAATTTGAAGAAGAGCAGGTGAATGCAAAACCTGCACCTATTATGGATCAAGGTGAAGAAATATTTTTGAGGGCTTTGACAAGTTTGAAGTCAACACCACATTTTAATCCTCCTGAGTATGGTGGAAAGCTAGATTCTGATGAATTGGTGGACTGGATCACCAAGATGGAAAAGTATTTTGAATATGAAAACATTCCTGAAGATAAGAAGGTGAAGTTGAAGAGTCATGCATCCTTATGGTGGGAACATTTGCAACTAGATGGGAAAAGGAAGGGCAAAGACAAAATCAAGGTATGGAGTAAAATGGTCAATAAATTGAAAGGAAAGTTCTTACCCTGTGATTATCAGATTAACCTAGTTTGGTGAATGCAAAGTTTGGGATAGAAAGATAGTTTGGTAAAAGAGTATACTGAGGAATTCTATAGATTGGATATTAGATCTGGACATGATGAAGATGATGTGGAAAGGATTGGTAGATACCTAAATGGTTTGAGAGTTTCCATTCAAGAGGAAATTAGTATGGTTAAGTTGGAGAATATTGAAGAGGCTTATTAATTTTCTTTGAAGGCCGAGGAGAAATTGAACAAGAGACATGAGCAGAGACCTAGAGGAAGAGGTGGTAGATTCCCTAGAGGAAGAGGTATATCTAATGGTGAAAATGGTAGATCTGAACCTAAAAATACAAATCTGGATAAAGACAAGACAAAGTGGAAAGGTGAAAGTTCATCTAGAGGTAGTGGCAGTAACTACCAAGGTGGTTATAGCAGAGGAAGTTTATGAGGAACTTGCTACAATTGTGGAGAAGAAGGACATAGGTCATTTGAATGTACACAAGTATGTAAGAAGGCTGGTAGCAGTAGAAATGCTTTGGTGCAAGACGAGTCACTAAATGAACTTGAGAAGGAAAATAACTTGATGGTAAGGAGAGCACTGTGGAATGAAAGTAAAAAGGAAGATCCGGTAAGGAAAAGTTTGTTCAAGACTAGATGTAGAGTTTCTAAAAAAGTTTGGAAGGTAATCATTGATAGTGGTAGCTTAGAGAATTTGGCATTTGAAGAGATGGTCACAAAATTGCAGTTGGAAAGGCTAGAACATCCAAAGCCCTATCAGATTTCATGGATCAAAGATGATCATACACTCCTGGTAAGTGAACAATGTTATGTGAATTTGAAGATTGGAAAATACTATGTTAAGGTGTTGTGTGATATCATGCCTATGGATTGTTGTCATATTTTGTTGGGTAGACCTTGGCAATATGATAGACATGCTATATATGATGGGAGATTGCATAAGTATACTATTGTGGTTGATGGAAGGAAACAAATCTTGTTACCATTGATGGAAGAACTTGTTAGTAATGTTTGCACATCTATGAAAGTTTTCTTGATGGAAGGAAGGAATTTTGTTAAAGATTTGAAAATGAATGATATATGTTTTGCTGTGATTCCTAACAAAATGAGTAAGAAAATAGAAGATAATGTTCCTAAGGAGATTGATAAGTTACTCACCGAGTATAGTGAAATCATTTTTGATAATGTACCTGATGTTTTTCCATTGAAAATAAGTAGTGATCATTGTATGGATCTAATCCATGGAGCTAGTTTACCAAATAAGGCACCTCATCAGTTAACACCTATCGAGAATTAGAAATTAAACTAACAGATTCAAGAATTGCTAGAGAAAGGTTTGATTAGAGAAAGTATGAGTCCTTGTGCAGTACCTATTGTACTAGCACCTAAGAAGAATGGAGAATGTGTACTGATTCCAGAGAAATCAATAAGATAACAGTGAAGTATAGTTTTCCTATACCGAGAATGGATGATATAATGGATAGTTTGACTAGAGCAAAGTATTTCACCAAAATTGATTTGAAAAGTGGGTATCATCAGATTAGAATCAGAGAAGGTGATGAATGGAAGATTACGTTCAAGACAAAAAAAGGTTTGTATGAGTGGTTGGTTATGTCTTTTGGTTTAACTAATGCACCGAGTACTTTTATGAGACTAATGAATGAAGTTTTGAAGAAATTCTTGGGTAAATTTGTGATTGTATATCTTGATGATATTCTGATATTTAGTAAGACCAGAGAAGAACATTTGTTGCATGCTAGACAAGTTTTGTAGAGATTAAAAGAGGAAAAGTTTCTGATAAATCTGAAAAGGTGTTCATTCATGAAAGAGGAGATTGTGTATTTGGGATTTTTTATTTCAGCTGATGGTTTGAAGATGGATCTTGAAAAGGTTGAAGCTATTTTTAATTGGTCTACACCTATGAATGCTAGTAAGGTAAGATCATTTCATGGTTTGGCAAGTTTTTACTGAAATTTAATAAGGAATTTTAGTTTAATTTGTAATGCTATGACTGAGACTATGAGAGGAGATAAAAGAGAATTTAAGTGGACACATGGAGCTGACAAAATTTTTGAGAATCTGAAGCAGAAGGTTTTTGAATTACCTATTTTGGCATTACCTGATTTCAGTAAAGTATTTCAAGTGGAATGTGATGCAAGTGAAAGTGCAATTGGAGCTGTCTTGAGTCAAGAAGGTAAACCTGTTGCTTTCTTTAGTGAAAAGTTGAATGATGCTAGAAGGAAATATTTTGTGTATGATCAAGAATTCTATGTTATTGTTCAAGCACTGAAGAGATGGAGACATTATTTGATATTGAGTGAATTTGTGTTGTATACTGATCATAAGGCTTTACAGTATTTGGGTAGTCAGAATAAGTTGAATCAGAGACATGAAATGGGTTGAGTATTTGCAAAGTTATACATTTGTGATAAAACATAAGAGTGAAGTCACTAACCAAGTTGTTGATGCATTAAGTAGAAGGAGATCTTTGATGATAGAGATGAAATTGAAGTTCTTGGTTTTGATGAGATGAAAGGTTTGTATGAAAATGACCCTAATTTTTCTGAGCCATGGAGAAAGTGTAGAGAACCTATTCAAGATCAACAAGACACTAAGTGGGATGATGATTTTATTCAGGAAGGTATGTTGTTTAAAGGTATTTAGTTGTGTATACCAAGAGGAATAATGAGAACTAATCTGATAAAAGAGAAACATAGTAGTGGTTTGGCTGGACATTTTGGCATTGATAAAACATGGAATTTTCTTAAGGAGAAGTACTTTTGGCTGCAGTTGTATAAAGATGTTCAAAAATTTGTGAAAAGTTGTGGAATTTGTCAAGTTGCAAAAGGAGTAAGTCAGAATACTGGATTGTATGTACCGATTAGTGTTCATGAGAAACCTTGGATTGAAATCAGTATGGACTTTGTTCTTGGCTTACCAAAGACAGTAACAGGTAATGATTCTATATTTGTTGTTGTGGATAGATTTTATAAGATGGCACATTTTATACCTTGTAGAAAGACATCAGATGTAGTACATGTAGTAGATATTTTCTTTAAGGAAATTGTCAGATTGCATGGATTACCAAGGTGTATTATCTCTGACCGAGAGTAAATTTTATTGGATAGTTTTGGAAGACCCTTTGGAATAAATTTGGCACTGAGTTGAAATACAGTTCTACATTTCACCCACAAACCAATGGATAGACTAAAGTTATGAATAGAATTTTGGGAAATCTTTTGAGATGTTTAGTTGGAGACACACTGAGTAATTGGGATTCTATGTTGGCACAAATGAAGTTTTCATATAATAATTTAGTGAATAGGAGCACTGGAAAAACACCATTTGAGATTATGAATGACATACAACCGAGAGGTATATTTGAAGAGACATTGATGATGAAAATAAGAGAAGTGTCGAAGGAGTAAATTTTGTTGAGTACATGAAGACATTGCATGAAGATGTGAAGTTGAAATTGGAAGACAGTAATCAGAAATACAAAGATAGAGCTGATAGATCAAGAAGACATAAGACTTTTGATGTTGGTGATGAAGTGATGGTTCATTTGAAGAAAGGTCAATTTCCTGTTGGAACATATGGGAAGCTAAAGATGAGGACGTTTGGACCTTGCAAGATTTTGAGGAAATTTGATAGTGGAAATGCATATGAGATTGAGTTACTTGATGACATGGATATATCACTGATTTTCAACATTGTCGATTTGTATGAGTATCATGAACCCGATGAAGAAATGGCAGTACCGATAGAATATCCTAAGAAGAAGAATGAAGAGATTGAACAAATTCTGAATCAAAGAGTTGGCAAGAGCACAAGAGTAAAATGGTATATGGAATATCTAGTTAAGTGGAAGAATAGACTGATAGAAGACAATTCATTGATTTCACAGTCTAAGTTGAATGAAGCTTGGATCATACCTACCAAATGATTTGGAGAATCATTTCAAAATAACCCCAAGTGTTTGATGCAGGAGCATCTCAGGTCCTTGGCAATCCTGTGTCACCAAAACATTTTGGAGTTTTTCTGTGTTGCTCTATTGCTTCTTTGACTGAGTTGGTTGGTAGTTGGTCAGTTTCCTTTGGTTACCAAGTGTAGTCGGTCATTTCCTGGGCAGTCGATTGTTTCACTGGTGCTCGGCATTGCTTGTCTATTGCTCGGTTGTCTTTTCTCACTGACGGGTTTAGTTTTGATTTATGTTGAGGCTGACTTGTGCATTTATACTAGATCACAGATTTAATGTTGGAATCCATCATTGGGAAGTGTGTGTTCCTAGATCTAACTATTTCTTCCATTGATTATGGATCTGAAGGTTGACTCAGTTTGGTAGCCTTTTGTATAAATGTAGTTGTTTAGTTGTAGTTTATAAGTCAATTTTTTGATAGAAGATAGCAGACATAAGAATTGAGATTTGTAACAGATCCTTGCATGTTTGAGGACTTCTGAGATTCATTGTAATATCAGGCCATAACTAGGAAGGCTTACAGCCTGGCATGTATGATTCTATTTGATGAAAATATATGAAAGCTTCTGCATTCTCTCTCTTACTCTTGTTGTTGTTTGCTTTTGCATGTCTTGAGACGGCTTGGATCATTAGGGTGTGCCATCCTTTGGCCCCTCTTGACCCCTGCCTTACACTAGAACATGACTATGTTACACCTGCTACACCTTTGACGACCGAGGAGATGAGAGATAAACAAGAACACAATCAAGCAATGTTGGAGATTGCATCTGCCTTATACTATCCTGAATTTGAAGATATTAAGGATTGTACAAATGCAAATAAAATTTGGGACACTCTTGCAAACATCTATGGTGGTGACATAAATGTAAAAAGGGAAAAAGGTGAAATCCTAAGAGGTGTTTGATGAAATAAAAAAGAAAGAAGGTGAAAATAATGCTCAATATTGTGGTAGGATAAAGGAGGTTGTAAATGCTATTAGAGGAGCTAATGGAACTATTGATGATGAGACTATCATTGGAAAGGTATTGAGAACTTTGTGTCCTATATATGCCATCAAAATTTCAACAATTTAAGAATCTAGATGTGACCCTGGCATGCTCTAACACTAGAAAGTCTTATTGGTAAGCTTACTACTTTTGATCTTTCTAATTATGATAACTTCACTATTGCTAATGTTGAATCTACATTCAGTCACAAATGGTATTCCATAAGTCTAAGAAGGATAAAGAAAGATGCATCAGTGAGAGTGAAGGTGATAGTGACACTTCTGATGAGGAACTAGAGGATCTTGAAGCTCTTATAGCTAGAAGATTGAAAAGAGAAAAAAACAAGTATAAAGGTAAACTTCCTATCATATGTTTCTCATGTAAAAAAGTTGGCCATATAGCTGCAAGATGTCTTGATAGGGATGACAAGGATGAGGAAAGAGAAAGAAAGTACAAAGACAAGAGAGAAAACAAAGGTTCCTGAAGGTACAAGGACTACAAGGATAAAGGTAAGAAATCTTGTTACATTTTTGAAGAAGAAACTGACACTGATAATAATGTTTTTGAAATTGAAGTAGTCTATGTTTCTATGAAAGATGAGTCTGATGAAGATGAGAAAATTGCACTTATTTCTTATGTGAGCAAAGGTGATAAATGGGTTATTGAAAGTGGTTGCTCACACCACATGACTAGTGACAAAAGTAAATTTGATACCCTAGATCATTACAAAGGTAGAAGTGTTAAGTTTGGCAATGATGCACCATGTCCTCTTAAGGGTAAAGGATTGATTAAGATGACTAATAAGATCACTTGTGAAAATGCTTATTGGGTTGAAGGTCTTAACTATAATTTGCTAAGTGTTGCACAACTTAATAGCACTGGTTACCGAGTGGAGTTTCATCACAGCAAGGCTAAAATATTTGATGCCACTGGTGAACTGATTGGAAGTGGAGAATAGGCAAGAGGTAATTTGTTCTATCTAGACCTATCTGAAGAGACATGTTTGATTGCACAATTTGATGATGTATGGCTATGGTATAAGAGAATATGTCATGTTAACTTTGACAATCTAGTAAATATTAGTAAAAAGAATAAAGTTAGAGGTTTACCAAGATTGAAGAAACTTGATAATGTGATGTGCAAATAATGTCAGTTGGGTAAAATGAAAAAGTCTAATTTCAAGAGAAAGACTTTTACTTTTGAAAATTCTTTGGATTTGGTTCATACTGACCTTTGTAGACCTATGGGTGTACAAATCTATTATGGTGCTAAATACTTTATTCTATTTTTTGATGATTACACTAGGATGATGACTGTAATGTTTTTAAAATAAAAATCTGATGCATTTTAGTTGTTTAGGTGGTATTTGGCTAAGGTTGAAAAGGAGACAGGTAGGAACCTGAGATGTCTAAGATCTCATTGAGGTGGAGAGTTTATATCAAATGAGTTCAATCTATTCTACAATGATAGAGGAATCAAGAGACAAATGTCTACACCTAGAACACCTCCACATAATGGTATAGCAGAGAGAAGGAACAAATCTATCATGGATTGGGAAAGAACACTAATGATTGAGAAGAATGTTGCACAAAAGTACTAGAAAGAAGTTGTAAGTATAGCTATTTACACCTTAAATCAAGTACAAATAAAAAAAGCTACAAATGTTACACCTTATGAACTATGACATGGTTATGCACCTAATGTAAAATACTTTAGAATTTTTGGGAGAAAATGCTATATACTAAAAGACAATAGGAATGGAAAGTTTGATGCTAAAAGTGATGAGGGAATATTCCTAGGTTATTCCACAAAGAGTAAAGCTTACAAGTGTTTGAAATCTAACACAAACAAAATTGTGGAAAGTGTAAATGTGAAGGTTGATGAATATGCAGAGAAAAATGAAAAGGAAAGAAAAAGAGAACTTGAAGATTATAGATCTTTTGTCTATATAGAAGGAGAGGTAAGTAACACACTTTCACCTAATGTAGAGTCTCAGGTTAGAAATGTCGAGCATTAGGGAAATAATGTTGAGCATCAGAAGGATGCTACCGAGCATTAGGGAGATATATTGTTGATGACAGGGGGATGTTTCTGAGCATCAGGAGGATGTTGCTTAGCAATCAAAGGTTGAATCTAATAATCTTATTGATGAAGCTGGAGAGCAAGGAGAAAAGAAATTTGAACCTATTTTGGCACAGTATTTAAGGAGACATCACAAACCTGAGCAAATCATTGGAGATAAAGAAACTAGAGTTCTGACTAGAAGTAAGTTGAAAGACCCTACATGTTTATTATGTGAATTTGAGCCTAAGACAACAAGGGAGGCATTAGAAAATGAAGACTGGATTCAAACTATGAATGAGGAGATAGATTAAATAGAAAATAATGATACATGGACTTTGGTGCCAAGACCAAAAAAAATAAAATCATTGGAACAAAATGGGTATTCAGAAATAAGCTTAATGAACATGGACAAATCACAAGGAACAAATCAAGGCTGGTATGCAAAGATTATGCACAAGAAGAAGGAATAGACTATGAGGAGATATTTTCCCCTATAGAAATATTAGGAGTGAGAAATCTACCTACATATGCTACTTATAAAGATTTCAAGGTATACCAAATAGATGTCAAGTCTGCATTTTTAAATAGTATATTAGGAGAAGTTTACATTGAGAAACCTAAAGGATTTGTTGATCCAAACAAGAGACACATGGTTTTCAAACTAAACAAGGCACTCTATGGATTGAAGCAAGCCCCCAGAGCATGGTATGAGAGGCTGCACAATTACTTGATACAAATTAGATTCTCAAGGACAAATGACACCAGCAATTTGTATATGAAAGATGAAGAAGGTAAAGGAATCTTTTTAGCTAAGATTTTTGTAGATGATATCATATTTGGAGGACAAGATGCCTTGTGTAAGAAATTTTCAAATGAGATGCAAACTAGATTTGAAATGTCTATGTTTGGTGAGATAAAATTCTTTGTTGGTTTACAAGTCTATTAGATGGAGAAAGGTATTTTTATCACACAGTCTAAATATGTCAAAGAGATATTGAAAACCTTTGGGATGGAGGATTCAAGGCTAGTGAGTACTCCCATGGCTACTAGACAAAAACTGTCTAAATATGATGATACTGCTAAAGTAAACCAAACTTTGTATAGATCCATGATTGGAAAGATGCAATATGATGTTCACAATAGACTAGATATTGCTCTAGTAGTTGGGATTGTGGCAAGATTCTTTGCCAATCCTAAAGAAAGTCATATGATGGATGTGAAAAGAATGATAAGATATTTGAAAGGGACCAAATACTATGGACTATACTATAAGAAGCATGAGAGATTTAAACTGAGAGTCTATACTAATGCAAATTGGGCAGGAAATGTGGATGACAAAAAAAGTACTAGTGGTGGAGGTTTTTTTCTTGGATAGAGATTATTTTCTTGGACAAGAAAGAAACAAAATTACATTTCCCAATCTACAGTTGAAGCCAATTGTGTAGCAGCTGCAGTGAACTATTCAAACCTGATATGGATTAAGAAATTGTTGAAAGATATAAAAGAGGAGATCACTAAACCAGTTGTCATATACTATGATAATACAAGTGCTATCAACATATCTAAGAACCTGGTGATGCACATAAAGACCAAACATATTGCCATAAAGTATCATTACTTGAGGGAATTGGTACAAGATAAAGAGGTGAGAATAGAATATGTGAATACAAAGGAACAACTAGAAGATGTATTCACAAAATCCTTACCGAAGGAGGCTCATAAATATCTAAGAGGTAAATTAGGGGTTCTTCCCCTAACTGAGGTTGCCTAGTCAAGCTAGGAGCACTCCATCAAATGTGCTGCAAAGAGTATCTGACATATTGATGTAGAAATGGTCACACTTTAGGAGCAGCCTAGAGTTGTGAAAAGTACAGCAAAACTATAATCAATCATAAGCAAGATGACAAAGGGAGAAACATGTTGGAGATTTGTCAACAGGCCAGTGCTGACTATATGTTGGTCATTGATGACAACATATGGTAAGTAGCATGTGTGGAAGACTTATGAAGTAAGATTTAAGTATATGTAGCATGGGCATTTTATCAGCATGATATCATGGATGCAAAGGTTAACTATTAGTACATATAGTTATATAGTAGCTTGTGTCAGCAGTGTTCCTGACAGAGTAATAGGAAGTGTTCTATGTATGATTGTTCGTACAGTTATCATGGAGCCTTGTGCCTTTGGATATGTCATGGAGACATGTTAGTGATGTTACATTCATGGACACAGAGTTTGATGATTAGTAGAAGTGAAGTTATGTAGTCTCTATTCACCAATAGCAGTTTCCTCTGTTTATTTAGAAGAGTTCACAGAGATTATATTGGTTCAAGAGTTGCGCCTATAATTTTAGTATGTGCCCTTATATTAGAGCTTGGAGAAGAGTTAGTAATGTTTAGATAAGAACACATGATGTAATTTAGCTTGAGGAGAAAGATCCAGTTGTTTTGGTAGAGCCGATAGTGTGTAGTGTGTGTCTACAATTATCTTAGTGGACAGGTCCTAGAATGTGTTGCATGCTTAGTAGAGCTGATTGAATTATCATTGGAGTTTGTTATGGCTTCTCTATTATGATTTCAAGGTTGTTCTAATAGGTTGACTTAATTATATGATTTAGAGGAAATATATTTATAGGCAGTCATTTGTGATTGCTAGAGTGTGGTTCATAGTTGATTGTGAAGAGCATAGCAGAGTGTGCGAAGTGTTGAACCATCAAAAAAAGGTCTATGTGACCAAGTAAAGTATTTTTGGTATACATTGGAACTGATCCAGATAGCAGGTCAAAGCATAGTTCACCAAGATCCAGATATAGTGTGTATCTATTATTTAGAAGGTTGTAGCCTTCGCTCATTTGAGAAGTGTGCTCTCGAATAGTGCATCCTCACCCCTAACAGGGTTAATTGTAAAAGACTCCTAACAGGGTCTGACCCTTGACCAGGTCTACTATACTAAATATATTGTAAAGAAACTCCTAACAGGGTTAAGGATCTTGTAACAAGGATCATAATACACTAGTGTAGAATATTAGTGGGTGTCAATTCCCACCTGGGATTTTACCTATTTGGGTTTCCCCATAACCAAAATATTGGTGTTGTGTTCAAGTGTTCTTTCATTATGTTTATGCTTTATTTTAAAGTTTACTTAATTGGATAAAGAATTGAAACTTGTAAATAACTAATTCACCCCCCCCCCCCTCCTCTCATTTATCTCTTGGGACTATTCCTAACAATTGGTATTAGAGCCAAGTGCCTCAGAGACAAAGTCTAATAGCTTGAGGTTGATCAGATGGCATGCTTCAAAAAAGAAAGTCCTAAGTTTGATGGAGAGAATTATCTTGATTGAAAGAACAAGATGGTGACTCATTTGCAATGCATTGCTTTTGAAGTTTTTAATGTAACTATCAAAGAAGTCAAGATCCCCACTTTAGAACACCTTGCAAAGGATGATGCTATTGAAAAGAAAAAAGAATTTTTTCATCAGAATGCAATAGCCAAAGAAGCCCTTATCAGCACCCTATCTAATAGTGAGTTTTCAGAAATAAAGAAAGTAGATACAACCCACAAAATATGGCAGTACCTAGAAGACATATTTGAAGGAGACAAACAAGAAAAGGATGCACATAGAAAAACATGGAAGAAAAGATAAAATACATTAGAGATGCTACCCGAAGAAAACATTAGATCTTACAATCAAAGGATCAATGAAGAAGTTGTTGGAATTAGGAACAATGGTGGAGAGATCTCAGAGGAAGACATTATGGATAAATTGATGACTAATCTCACTCCAGAATATGAAAACAAGATCAACATCCTTGATGAGACCATGCAACTTACATAAAATTTCAAGAGAGAGACCTTGATCAGAAAAATCTTAGCTTTTGAGATTTCAAGATTGAAGACAGAACCTAAAAGTGAGACAACCTTCAAAGCAATAGTCCATGGTAAGAAATCTACAAACACTTATAGTAATTTTGATGATGATGATGAAGAGAAAACACTAGATGATTTCATTTCTATGATTTCCAAAAGAGAACATAAAGTAAAAGGAAAATATGAAGGTCAATTTCCATTTAAATTCTTTTCATGTAATAAGATTGGTCACTTTGCATCCAAGTGTCCTACAAGAGCTAGAAAGTTAAAAAATGACTATAAGCCCAAATACTCTAAGGAATGTTACTATGCTAGAGATTGAGTTTCAGATGATGACTTAGCTAAAGAAGAAACTAGATTCATTGACATTATAGAGAAAATTAATAATGAGACAAACCATGAAGATTGAAAAGAGGAACAATAGCTAGCATTGATTTCACAAGCTGATATAAGGATAGACTGGATTATACATAGTGGTTGCTCACATCACATCATAGGTGATAAAGATAGATTTTTTCATCTAGACAAATACAATGGTGGCATGGTTAGATTTGGAGATAACACTCCTAAACCCATCATTGGTAGAGGAGCCATCACCTTGGATGGAAAGAATAGTACTGATGATGTTCTTTATGTCGATGGTTTGAAACATAGCCTATTAAGTGTTGGGGAGTTACTTGAAAAAGGTTACAGATTGGAATTCAATGAAAACAAGTGCATCATTAAAAACAAAGAGGGATAAATAATTGCATCAGGATCAAAGACTAAAGGTAATGTTTTTTTAGCTTAATCCAGAAGAAAGTTGTTTTGTTGCTAGAGTAGATGATAGTTGGTTGTGGCATAAAAGACTATGTCATATAAATTTTGATAACATAGTAAAGATAAGTAATGTAAAAGTAGTAAGAGATCTACCTAGCATAGAAAATCCAATTGATACTATATGTAGGGAATGTGTGATGGGAAAGCATGTGAGAAACTCATTCAGGAGCAAGCACAATTCAGCAGAGAATAAGCTGGATCTGATTCATACAGACCTATGTGGTCCAACTCAAACAAAATCATACTATGGTGAAATGTATTTCATTTTTTTTGTTGATGACTACACTAGAATGATGTGGGTTGTGTTATTGAAAGATAAGTTAGAAGCTTTTGCGAAGTTCAAAATATTCAAAGCTAAGGTTGAGAATGAATCTAGACTAAAGATAAAATATTTGAGATCGGATAGAGGGGGAGAATTTACCTCTGACAAATTCTATGAGTACTGCAAATAAAATGGCATCAAGAGGTAGTTGAGTGTTCCTAGAACCCCTCAACAGAATGGAATTACAGAGAGAAGAAATAGGATCATCCTTGATACAAGGTGCACCATCATGATTGAAGGAAAAGTTGCACACACCTATTGGAGAGATGCAGTCAATACAACAATCTATACCATCAATAGAATTCAATTGAGGCCTGGCATGAATAAAACACCTTATGAGCTATGGTTTGGTAATGGTCCCATAGTAAAATACTTCAAAATCTTTGGAAGCAAGTGCTACATCAAGAGAGATGAAGTAGTAGGCAAGTTTGATGCAAGAAGTGATGAAATTATTTTCCTTGGTTACTCTACTAAAAGTAAAGCTTATAGATGTTTCAATTTAATATTGAAAAAGATCATTGAAAGTGCTCATGTTAAGATTGATGAAAAGTTTACGGTTCAAGAAAGATATCATGATTACTCACCCATGATTGAAGAAGAACCTAGACCATCTACTAGTGAGACAGTTATTGAAGAAATGTTTGACAGTATTGATGTGCTATTCAATGACCCTGAGACAAGTGAAGAAAAAACTCCTAAGGTAGATAAGTCAGTATCACCTAAAGCTTCAAAGTTTATATCTAGATATCATTCTAAGGATGACATCATTGGAGATTAGAGTGGAAAAGTCACAACAAGATCAAAATCAAAGAGTTCTACAAGAAATGAGGTGGTATGTTTACTATCTGAGATTGAACCCTTAAGTGTTGAAGATGCATGCAATGATTCTGATTGGCATGATGCTATGAAAGAAGAACTAGATCAGATTATCAAGAATGATACTTGGGAACTGATCCCAAGACCTAGTGATAAGAATGTAATTGGAACAAAATGGATATTAAAAAACAAGATGAATGAAGATGGTACAACAGTAGGAAACAAGGCAAGATTAGTGTGTAAGGGATATGTGTAGAGAGAAGGCATTGATTATTCAGACACCTTTTCACTAGTGAGCATATTAGAAGCTATTAAGTTGTTTCTAGCTTATGCAACATTCAAAAAATTTAAATTTTATCAAATGGATGTTAAGTCAACATTCCTGAATGGTGAATTAAAAGAAGAAGTATACATTGAGTAGCCAGAAGGATTTACCCTATCAGACAGACTTGATATGGTATGCAGATTGAAGAAAGCCCTCTATGGACTTAAGCAAGCCCCTAGAGCTTGGTATGAGAGACTTGATGGATATCTAACAAAGATTGGATTCAAGAAAGGAGCAGAAAATTGTAACCTATTCATAAGAGAGACTTATGAAGGACTACTAATTGTAGCCATATTTTTTTATGACATTATATTTGGAGGTAATGAAAAAATTAGTGCTGAATTTGCTAAGGAGATGCCGAGTGAATTTGAGATGAGCATGATTGGACCTATCAAGTACTTTTTGGGATTGAATGTGCAACAGATAGAGAAATGTATTTTCATTAATCAGTCCAAGTATGTGAAAGAGATATTAAATAAATTCAAGATGGATGATTACAAGCCAGTAGGAATACCTATGATAACTAGATGCAAGATTACAAAAGAAGATGATTCACCAGTAGTTGATACAAAACTATACAAGTCTATTATTGGTAAACTCATTTATCTTACTCAAACTAGACCTGATATTTCCAATGTAGTTGGCATACTTGGAAGATTTGTAGTAGAGCCTAAAAAATGTCACCTCATGGAAGTAAAAAGGATATTTAGATATTTTCAAGGCACTATAGACTATGGTTTGTGGTTGATGCAGGAGCATCTCGGGCTTAAAGCAATCTTGCATCAACCAAAAACATTTCCTATTTTTTGTTATTTTCTTTTTAATCATTTCATTTATTTATTTCATGGTATGTGAAGCTTACGTGATTTTGAGGACCTATTTTTTAACCTTCACCTAAGATCTCATAAGGATTGGATGGACTGTTTCAAAGTTACAACTGTTTTACTTGCCATCGGAATAATATTTTCTTGCAATTTTGGAGCTGGTTGCGGGATGTGGAACTATTGATCCTTAATGAATAAGCCTTTGTATATATTTTCCCAAGGGAAGAACTTGTAATTCATTATGAGTCAAAATTTATGACCATTTTTCTCAGGGACCTATTTTCTGCCAGTGTTCCCACCGGAGCCGTTCCTGCAGTTTTGGTGCTGATTTTTTATGTTGGAGATCTTGATCCATAAGGAATAATCCTTTGCAATCATAAGTAATTTAAGAGAACCTAAATTAATATCATTTCCTAAGAGCACAAGCCCTAATTAATATTGAGTAAAAAGTTATGCCCGTTTTTCTCTAGGACCTATTTTCTGGCAGTTTTCAGGTGAAACATGTGGTGTTTCTTCTTGCGATATTCCATGTGATCAAATGGGACCTTGCACCATTAAAGGAATGTTGTTGGGTCATGTATGGAACTAAATCCAAAGGTGCATTAAGTTTTGATCATTCTTGCATTAGTTTTGGTTTCTTTTATTGGTCTAGACCTATATTGTAATTAAAGCCTAACTGGCCGACTTGTGGCTTAGCTGGCTATATATTGAGAGCTTGGGTAGATGTTTAGTAGTTAGTTGGATGGTAGATGGGAAATAGAATCTAATTAGAAGCATAATTGGATCCTAGAGTTCTTGTAGATCAGATATTTTATCTGATATTGTAACATCAGAGCTAGTGGTTTGCATACTTGGAGACAAGGAGATTGCTTGGAGGCCTACGAGCTCAAGTTTAGATCTACCTTAGTGTTTCCATTAGTTGTTGATGTGTTTTAGAGCTGGGCTAGCTAAAATATTTTTGAGATACTTTTTTATTTCATTTTAATAAACAGAAACCCGAAAGGCCTTACAGCCGAGCATGTTGAATGAAATTCTATTTTGAATCATTATCTTGTTGTATTCCACTACAATTATTGTTGTTATAATTGGCAGTTGTAGGTTTGGACCATCATTTAGTGGATCCTCCATCCCTACCCTATGTCAGTGGTATCCTAATTCAAAAAATGTTGAGTTTCATGTGTATACTGATGCAGATTGGGTAGGATGTGTTGATGACAAAAAGAGTACATCAGGTGGAGCAGTGTTTCTTGGTAATAGACTTGTCACTTGGTCAAGCAAGAAACAAAATTGTGTTTCTCAATCAATAGCACAAGTGGATTATGTTACAATAGCCTTAAATTATTCTATAATTGTGTGGATCAAGCAGATGATAAAGGATTTTTGAATTCAGATTGATTATCCTATTGTTATTCATTGTGATAACACTAGCACTATCAACATGTCAAAGAACCCTATGATGCATGCAAAGACAAAACACATTGAAATCAAGTATCACTTCCTAAGAGAGAAAGTGGTAGAGAAAGAAGTCAAGGTGGACTATGAGTACTAAAGATCAGTTAGCAGAAATATTCACAAAGCCCTTGTCAAAGGATACTTTTGAGTATCTCAGGGAGAAGTTGGGGGTAATTCCCTTCCATGATTCTACTTAGAAGAAAGAAGAATGAGCATTAGTCCTCAAGGACTGATGGATGGTTGACTACTCTACTTTAGGAGTAGTATCGATGCTTAAACTAATTGGTGCCCTTTTCTATTGATGTCAAAGGGGGACTAATATATAGTCATGAAAAACATAAGTAAAAGGAGTATTATACTAAGGGGGAGTAGTATTCAGTTATGGAAACAAAGAATGTTAAAAAATATTGCAGTAGATGGAGGACTCATCTTTGGGGGAGTTTTGAAGAGGAAATGGAGAATGTTATAAAAGAATTGTTCATTTGGGTTGGTGGTGTTTTTCATTCCATATGTTGCCATCAATGCCAAAGGGGGAGATTGTTGGAGATTTTCCAGTAGGCCAGTGTCGACTATATGTTTGTCATTGATGACAATATATGGTAAGTAGCATGTGTGGAAGACTTATGTAGTAAGCTTTAAGTATATGTAACATGGACATGTTATCAGCATGATATCATGGATGTAGAGGTTAACTATTAGTACATATAGTTATATAGCAGCTTGTGCCAATAGTGTTCCTAACAGAGTAATAGGTAGTGTTATGTGTATGATTATTTGTACAATTATCATGGAGCCTTGCATCTTTGGATATGTGATGGAGACATGTTAGTTATGTTACATTCATGGACGCAGAGTCTAATGATTAGTAGAAGTGAAGTTATGTAGTCTCTATTCACCAGTTGTAGTTTGTTGTGTTTATTTAGAAGAGTTAGTAATGTTTAGTTAAGAGCGCATGATGTAATTTATCTTGAAGAGAAAGATCCAATTTTTTTGGTAGAGCTGATAGTGTGTAGCATACATCTACAATTATCTTATTGGATAGGTCCCAAAATGTGTTGTGTGCTTATTAGAGCCGACTGAATTATCATTGGAGTTTGTTATGGATTCTCTATTATGATTTCAAGGTGGTTCTAATAGGCTGACTTAATTATATCATTTAGAGGAAAGATATTTATAGGAAGTCATGTGTGATTGCTAGAGTATGGTTCATAGTTGATTGTGAAGAGTAGAGCAGAGTGTGCGAAGTGTTGAACCATCAGAAGAAGGTCTATATGACCAAGTAAAGTATTTGTGGTATACATTGGAACTGATCCAGATAGAAGGTTAAATCAAAGTTCACCAAGATCTAGATATAGTGTGTATCTGTTATTCAAAAGGTTGTAGCCTTCACCCATTTGAGAAGTGTGCTCTCAAACAGTGCATCCTCACCCCTAACAGGGTTAATTGTAAAAGACTCCTAATAGGGTTAGACCCTTGACCAGGTCTACTATACTAAATATATTGTAAAGAAACTCCTAACTTGGTTAAGGATCTTCTAACAAGGATCATAATACACTAGTGCAGAATATTAGTGGGTGTCAATTCCCACTAGGGTTTTTACCTATTTGGGTTTCCCCGTAACCAAAATATTGGTGTTGTGTTAAAGTGTTATTTCATTGTGTTTATGCTTTATGTTTAAGTATACTTAATTGGATAAAGAATTGAAACTTATAGATAACTGATTCACCACCCCCCCCCCCTCACTTAGTTATCTCTTGGGACTATTCCTAACAAAACATTGTTACTGAACTGACAAGATGGCATCTACATCTAAAAGATGCAAGTCCTAGATGCTGCTTTGGCATTATTGTCAAAGAGGGAGAGATTCAGAGATGAAAACACAAGATGAGATGAAAACACATAAGAGAAAAATATGAGAAATTTAGAGATAAAAGAAAGAGGGAGAGAATTCAGATAAGAGGAAGAGAGACATAGAAAAGATTCAGAGGGAGTAATTGTGTGGACAGTCAAGCAAGCTAGGCTCAGAGATTTGGAATCAGAATGAAGCTAAGGATATTACAAATGTTTTTGATGCAAAGACAAGTTTTGGATTGGTTGGTGAATCATGTCTTATTTACATGGTGTTGCCATCAATGCCAAAGAGGGAGATTGTTGGAAACTACAATTGAAGCAATTGTTGTATTGTCATTGATGTCAAACCTTAACTAGTAAGACTATTGCTATCTAAGAAAGTACATTATCTATTGAGTGATGAGAAGGATTAGGGTAAGGGTGATAAAAATAGAACCTAGAGAAAGGTTGAATTATTTGATACTTCAATGAGTATTTGATTATGTGGCACAATGATAAGATAATGTATTGTTTATCTAAGTAAGAAGTGAGATTGAACAAGTAGACTTAACCGAGCAAAAGTGAAGAAATCTAGTGTATGTTGAGTAAATTCAGTGTTGACCGAACATCAGTGTATTACCAAGAGAGACACAATTAGCCGAGGGAAACAGTTTGAAGAGATGACCGAGCTACATAGTGATGACCAAGGATTTGAACACTGTATTGACCGAGTGTTAGTAATTTACATTTGAGGAAGAATTCAGATTCCTAGCCGACTTGTTTGAATTCTTGGATTATGTAAATCGTGTTGACTTTATTAATTAACTGTATGGAGCATTTAATGCATAGTAAACCATTTTATTATGATTCCAATAAAGAGATAAAATAGGTTTCTAGAAGGATGGATGAAGAACATAATGTTGGAAGGATTCGATGAATCTGACCTAACCCTAAGATCCATGGAAGAGATTAAGCAGAAAAAGATGGATCCACCTATCAAAGAGGTATTAAGGAAACCTAAGAGAGAGGTTGAGATATGATGTTGGAGGTGTTATTATTGACTGAATAAGTAGAAAGGTTGAAGGTGAAGGAGTTGATCAGAGTTGTGATTGCTTGAAGGAATTTCCAAGCAGATCAGTGATGGAGATGGAAATGGAACTCAGTTAGTAAGCCAAGATATATGTAAGAATTGGATCTATTATTTGCAAAGTGAGTCGTATATTTTTAGATCAATTATTACTGTTAATTTCTAACCATTGTATCAGTCAAAATCCTTCAATCAAGGTTGACCTAACAGTCATTGTATAAATCCTTTAATCAAGGTTGCATTCTAATGGAATGTACTTAAGTCCTCTAATAAGGCACACTCCTAACAGGGTGGTTGAAATCCTTTAATAGGGTCACACCTAGCAGTGTGTTTGTAAACCTTTGATAGGGTTGGCTTTTCACAGAGCTCACTTCAGAAGAGTGAAAATATCAATAACATGTTACAAAGTGGTTTTTCCCAAATTGGGTTTCCACTATAAATCTTGGTGTTAATACTTGTGTGAATGTTTTGGTCTAAACATTTCTATGTTTTGCAAGTTAAATATTGTTGGATAGTGGACTACACTATTAATGTTTCTGGTATACATTCAGTAGTGACCGAGTAGTGTTGGTTATTAGATCTGAGTTGTCAAAGTGTTTAAAAGTTTTAATTGATACATCTGGACTTGAGAACAACTAATTCACCCCCCCTCTTTATTGTTCTAAATTATATTAATAATATACACATACATATATATATATATATACATATATACACATAGATATACATACATTTATAACTATATATATACATACATACATATATATATATACATGTTAGGAATGGGAACACTGAGGGGGGGGGGGTGAATCAGTGTTCACTGTATATTTAACTTTTCACTTAATCTTTAAACTAAACTTAAATGCTTCAGTAATGAAATGAACATCCACATAAACGTGAAACATGAAATCAACACATAACACCAATATGGTTACGGGGAAACCCAAATAGGTAAAAACCCTTGTGGGAATTGACACCCACTAATATTTTGCACTAGTGTATTATGATCCTTGTTAGAAGATCCTTAACCCTGTTAGGAGTTGCTTTATAATGTATTAAGTATAGTAGACCTTGTTAAGGGTCAGACCCTATTAGGAGTCTTTTATAATAGTCCCTATTAGGGGAGTGGACACACTATCCTAGAGCTCACTACTCAAGTGGTGAAGGCTACAACCTTCAGATCTCAGATACAGACTATATCTGTTGGCTGAACTGTCACTGTGACACTACCTATCAGATCAATTCCTTTGATGCACTGATGCTTTAACCTCTTGTAAAGCTCTAATACATCTTATAAACTCTTCACACACTTCTTCTCTACTTATCACAACTCTATATCAACTTCCATGCCAAATACAATGGGTGCATCTTATATTTATATGTGCATACAAAATAAACAACTAGGTCGGCCCTTAGACCTATTACATACAATGCTTCCAAATGAATTAGCTCAAGCATGTTTAAAAACAAAAATATATACATGTCAACAACCTAATTAAAATAGGTGCATAGCCTTTGCATCAATAGAATATAACCGCAATACAAAATGATAACAGTCGGTTGCTTACTCTGTTCTTCACTAGTACACACTGCCTGTGCAACTTCAACTGCTTGTATCTTTCTCATACTTGCATATCTGATCATGCACTCATAGAATAAGAATGAATATAGTCTAACTAACTTAACTTCCAGGGCACACACCATAACTCAGTCATATGCATGTGCGTTGATGCTCTAAGTTCCAGGAACTTTGTACACTGTCTAGTCTTGAACACTTAACCAATTTTTGATCTTCTCATCAAGTACGTTGACTCCAAACAACTATATGACTTTGTTTCCATAATGAAAACACTATATTAAGTCATATACATCAGTATAGCCAACTTTCCAACAATCTCCCCCTTTTTCATTGATGGCAACAAAGGAATATGGCCAAGTTGCTAATTGTCCTTAATACAATTTTTTTTTGTCTTCTATACATATACTTATATCTCCCTATTCATATTATGATCCATATTTTATACACAACTCCCCCTTTGACATTAATGACAAAGGTATTTCAAAAATTGTATCGATACATACTCACTAAGGGAAAACATCTGGATATGCTATCTTTAGGTTTTGGATCTCCTTCTTCCAAAATGTGATCAAAGAGTTTACTATTTGGAGATGGGCGCATAGTGCATACTATAGCTTCTCCATCTTCTCCAAATTAGTGCTAGGACCATGATCATATGTTACTATGGTGGCATCTATGTCCTTGATGTTCTGATTGAGTATATCTAATGACGGTGCAAGAGCATTCCTGAGCTATGTTTGCCTTGCCCTGGTCTTTGACATTTCTTTTTCTGCCTTCTCAATCTTATCTATTTTCCCTTGGTATACATTATTACACATGTTTACATCTGTAGATGTGTCTTTCACTGAACTCTTGACTTTCTCAATCATAGCTTCTGCCTCTTTTTTTTTTTTCTTGAAATGGGCATTAGTAACCTTATCCTGATCCATGCATTCTGCAATGATCCTTCTTCCTTGATCTAAAAATTCTTTTAAGGATGCTTGACCAATCTTAAGTGAGCTTAGATCAAGTGCAAAGTTTCTCATTAATTCACTCAACCTCTTCTTTAGGTACTTTTCTTCTGCAACTAGGGATGCAGATTCTTCAAGGCTTGAGAAATTACTTTTGAAATGTGAGATGACTATACTCACATCATCAACAGAGTGTATGTTTGACACTTTCTTGTCCTCTAGCAACAAATTGTTCAGAATTTTTACTGATTCTACCATGAGGGGATTCCTCATCACTTGTTTTTCTTTAGCCTTTTCCATGGCTAGGATGCTAAATTTTATTAGATCTTCTTTTATCCATGAGTCCAAACTGGATGTGTTAGGTGTCAAACTTGACAAAAATGTTGTTGAGGGAGTGATGGGAGTGTTATCCATCGCTTCTTGTTTTACCTTGACTAGTTCAACTGATGGTTCATTACTCTCTTCTTCTTTTTTTATTTCTTTCTTTTCTTCTTCTTTTTCTATTTTTTTTTCCCTTGTTCTTTTTTTTCTTCCATCTTTTCTTCTTCTTTCTCATCTTCAATCAATACTTGTTCTTGATGAGTGGGAGGTGTGTTGCTGCATAAAGTTTTAGCTTCTTGAGTGCTTAAAAATTCCTCTTCAAATTTATCCAAATCAGTGTCAGTGGCCGCCATGGCTATCTCTACATTATCAATGATAAAAGTGCTATCTTTTAGTGACTGTCATGGGCTCAGACTTATCTACCTCTATTTGAGTTTCTACTACAAGCACTAAATCCTAAGGACCTATTGCTGATGTATTAGTGGGCTCTGCCACCTTGACTTCCTTTGTGGGTTCTTGTGCTATGGGCACAGTGGGTGGATACATGTGCTTGTTCATAAAGACCTTCTCAAAGGCTTTCTTTGTTTCTTTGGCAACTAATTCATAGTTTTTATCCATTATATTCAATGTTCTTGTCTTGGTCCTAAGGTGAGGCTTCACCATATCTAACAGTAACTTCTTCTCTTCTATTTCGCATACAGGAAGATTCTCATCTAATATCTTCTCCCTTATTCATAGATCTTCTTCAATTTCCTTTCTCTTTTGGAATTCTAGGATGTTCCATACCTTATTAGGGATCATAGTCTTAAGTTCCAAGATTGTCTTCTTGAACTTTAGCATGTGTTTGATTATCATACTATGTATCTTAGATTTTTCTATTTCACTATATTTTTCATAAAACTTCCCTGCTTGATCAATTCTTCCCTCATCAATTATTCTTGCACTTAGCACACTGAGACTAGGTTTGAAACTTACTTCAGGAGGTGCTTGGGAGTTCTTTCTGTTCCTTGTGACTCTTTAGGATGGATGACTAGTGTTGATCTATTTCTTCCTCTTTGGCATTGCCTTATACTCCAGAGGAGCAGTAGGGTCAATGGTTTCCTTGGGCATAGAGGGAGTATCATCAGTTTTATCCTTTTGTACATCAGATTTTTCTATCTTTACCTTCTTCATCTTGGGATCATGTGATTCTACCTTTGCTACATCTGTGCTCTCTAATTCCAAAGCAATATTTTGTTCTTTTTCTTTGTTTAGATCTACTTGAGACACTCCATTTCTTCTTAAGATCTCTGAGGTGACTTTAGCAACCTTTCTTTTTGTTGCTGCACTGTTTAGTTTTGCATCTATCTCTCTTTTCTTTTCCTCACAAGTTCCCCACCTTGGCTCATTAGGTTCAGTAGGAGCTGAAATAAATACTTGAGCATATGCTTCTAAAACTTGTTCATCTACTTCATATCCAAGTGGATGAATCCACTTTGTTCTAGGTACAACTACCTCCATGCATGTTGTATCTATTTCAATCATAAAATAAATACTATCCTTGTATTTCTCAACAATGTTCTCTAGAATTTTGTACCTCATTTGCATCTTGGCCCTGAAGGTCTTCAACTCCAATGTTATGTAGTCTCTCAATGTACTCTCAGTGGATGCCTTGTAAGATATCTATGGCATGGTTGGAATGGACTTGTCCAAATATGAATCTAATACTTTTCCAACTATATGAAGGTACATGTAAATGATCAAAGACCCAAACTTGAATATCTTGGTCTTGTCATGCTTGATTGCCTTGATGTTATCAATCAAATGTGTGTGCAAGATCTCACATAGATTGAAGTCTCCATCTTTATTCACAAGTCTAATGGCTACTAGAATTGTGGCCACATACACACTATTCACCCTATTGGTGTGTTGAAACTTGTATCCAAGTATCATGGACATCAATTTGATGTCATCTTACTCAATAGGCTCAATTTTCATCCCGTGCCTATCACTCCTTGACTTACATGTTTTCTCAATAGTTTTTCTAACATCCTTGGCCACAAGAAGGATGACTCTAGTCTTAAATAGGCCTGTCATCTCATATATTAGGTCACTGGTGATTCTTACTAGCACATCACCTATCCAAAATAGGTCATCATGAATTTTGCTTAGAAGTATTTTAATCCATTTTGTTTCATAGAACTCATATGCCATAGCATACTCCACTATAGGATGATCATTCCACTTCGCATATTCATCCAAGAAGGTTTTTTCTGGTTTTAGCATGGTTTCCATGTGCGCCCTTAATTTGTCCAATCCTATTGGTTTCTTCTTATAGTAAATGTATGCCCTAATGTCTTCAACATGCATAATGCCCATAAGCATGCGATAGAATGCTCCCTCTAAATCATCTAGGGTAGACTTAAATGGGTGCTTCTTAAACACATATCCTTTCTTTTTTGTAACACCAAATACTATGGAGGTGGCCATCATTTACTTGTTTTATCGCTTTCCAAGTGTTCTCTGAGATAATCTGAAGACTTCTGAATCAGCATGATGAACTAGGGTTTCTGCAACTAATCAAATGTACTGCTAGTCACTGATAGATCAATCTGGTAGTCTTCACAATAACTTCTAATGCTCTTTCTACTCTCCAATCACTCTAAATTTGAATGCAATGAGTAATAAAAGAGGTTTCTATGTACTTAAAGTGAAAATTCTACCATTAATGCTTGCCACGTAAACTAGGCTATCACTTAAAAATTTTCAACTTTCATTTTGCAAACAATCAGCTAGTGCTCTCTTGCACGAAGGTTTCTCTAGATTCCAAAATCTTAAGTCCAAAGGAGCATACTTTGAGAGTGAGCATACCAGCCACGCAGGGGTCTGGAGCTAAATTAGCTCCCCCTATGACCCTGAGGGCCATTCATCCAGATGTAGAGGGTGCATCCACTATGGATGCATCCAATACATACTCATCAACTTTGTCCTTCTTTATTTTTGACCAAATCAAGCTCGCATCCTCTGAAGCTTTCACAAAATTGACTTCTCCTTCAAGATCCAAAACTGGTTCTTTAGGCTTTTTAGGGCTTTCCTGACTTTGTGTCCTTGATCTACAAAACTTTGAGATATGTCTAGCCTTGTTACAAGAGTGGAAAATGACTAGAGGCTTTATATTCCTTAGTGCATTGACATGAGTCACTATCTTACATTGTTTAGTTGAGTGACCATTATAGTTACATATTTGACATGTAACATTTTGAGAACTTCTTACATTTGATTGATTCTAATTTCTTTGATTATGAGTCTTGTTCTTTTGGCTTGTCTTGCAATTCATAGCTCTAGGACCAAATTTATTGCATGAATAATAGTAACCATTGAAAAGTCTTACCTCTGTACAGTTCCTTGCTATGTGTCCATGCTTGTTACAAGCATAATAAGTGTGGTCTAAAAGCTTGTGCTCATTCTTAGTATTAGTAGAGTCATTTTGTACATTCATTCTTGCTCGCATGTCGTCAATCTTTTTTTGTGCTTCATTGTATCCAATGCAGCTAGTATCTCCTTTGGCTCTTCTTGCATACAAATGAGATTCAATTAAATCAGAACTGGTGTGTAATTTATCAATTTGATTCTTAGCCTCTTTCAATTTAGATTCCAAGCTTTCCTTGTTGTTTCTTAGTTCTAAGATTTCCATGTTTTCTTGCCTCAATTCTTCATTCAGTTGAAGGTTCTCTTTGATCTGTTCATCATAGACTTCCTGATTGTTAGTCAGCTTATCATCAAACTCTCCAAGTTTCTCTTTTAAGGATTTATTTTCTTCATTCAACTTCTTGACCATTGTCCCTAGATCACTTGTAGAGCATTCTTTCAAATATTTTCTTAGTCTTTTGATGACTAATTGAGCATCATTGAGTTTTTCCCTTAGTTCTTCAGTTTCTCTTTTAGATTTGTCTAGGTCTTCAAGAGAAGCTTCCAGATTTCTTTTTAGATGTTTCATTTTTTCTTTGTCCATGATCTCCTCAAGTGGTTAAACTTCTTTGCTAAGGACCAGAGCTCTGATACCAATTATAAGGAATGAGAACACTAAGAGGGAGGGTGAATGAGTGTTCATTATATATTTAACTTTTCACTTAATCTTTAAACTAAAATTAAATGCTTAAGTAATGAAATGAGCATCCACATAAAAATGAAACATGAAATCAACACATAAAACCAATATGGTTATGGGGAAACCCAAATAGGTAAAAACTCCGGTGGGAATTGACACCCTCTAATATTCTGCACTAGTGTACTATGATCCTTGTTAGAAGATACTTAACCCTGTTAGGAGTTTCTTTACAATGTATTAAGTACAATAGACCTTGTTAAGGGTCACACCCTATTAGGGGAGTGGATGCACTTTCCTAGAGCTCACTGCTCAAGTGGTGAAGGCTACAACCTTAAGATATCAGATACACACTATTTCTGCTGGATGAACTGTCACTGTGACACTGCCTGTCAGATCAGTTCCTTTGATGTGTTGATACTTCGACCTCTTGCAATTCTCTAATACATCTTATATAATCTTCACACACTTCTACTCTTCTTATCACAACTCTATATCAACTTCCATGCCAAATACAATGGGCGCATCTTATATTTATATGCGCATACAAAATAAACAACTAGGTCAGCCCTTAGACCTATTACATACAATGTTTCTAAATGAATTGGCTCAAGCGTGTTTACAAACAAACATATAGACATGTCAAAAACCTAATTACAATAGGTGCATAGCCTTTACATCAATATAATATAACCACAACACAAAATAATAATAGTTGGCTACTTACTCTATTCTTCACTAGTACACACTAGTTGTGCAACTTCAACTACTTGTATCTTTCTCATAATTGCATATCTGATCATGTGCTCATAGACTAAGCATGAATACAGTCTAACTAACTTAACTTTTAGGGTGCACACCATAACTTGGTTGTATACATGTGCACTGATGCTCTGAGTTGTAGGAACTCTGTACACTGTCCAGTCTTCAACACTTAACTGATTTCTGATCTTCTCATCAAGTGCGCTGACTCCAAATTGCTATATGACTTTGTTGCCATAATGACAACACTATATTAAGTCATATACATCACTATAGCCAACTTTTCAACAATATATATATATATATATATACACACACACACACACACACATACACATATATATAGATATCTATATATATACATACATATATATACATGCACAAATATATACATATACATGGACATATATATACACACACACACACACATATGTATGTATATATATACACATACATATATACATATATATATACATACATATATGTATGTACATACATACATACATACATACATACATACATACATACATATATATATATATATATATATATATATATATATATATATATATATATATATATATATATATATATATATATATATATATATATATTGTAATAGTGAAAATGTGTGTTGAGTGTTGTGTTCACTAAGATGTAAGATAAGGCTAAGATATAAGTGTATTTGTATTGAATGTGTGGGGGAATATAGGATCTACTTCTTAATCCAAATTCCCATAGAGATCCAAATTGATTAATCTACAAGGAAGTGATCAATGCACAAATGAATCAATCTATGGAGAATATGAAGAAAGGAGAAAACCTTATAGTCTATTATAGAAAGTGTGCATTTGAAAACTCAATTGAATTGAAGAAAAATACTAACCTCAAAATAGGGTAAATCTAGAAAAGACTATTTTTTGATGTCTATGTTCAGTTTTGGGAGATTCTATAACCGGATTTGGCCTGGAAATGAAGAAACACAGAAAACCCAGAAACCTTCTATATTTCAGAGAAAGATCATCCTTGACCTTAGGATTAAGGTAAGATCTTACCCTAGGGTACAATCTTACCCCCCTCTAAAATTCATCCTTGACCTAAACTTCTCCGACGAAAATTCTGTTTACAGATCTCAGAAATTTGCCGAAAAGGGTATCCAAATCTAAACTGATATTCATCATCCCGCACCTGCACCTGCAAGAAAAAGGGTTTTTTTGTTTTGATGAGGGGTTTTCCTTAGTCAAACCCCAATTTGGAATCAACCTTGAAATGTAATTGAAATTTCAATATATAAACAAAGTAAATGGAACTATTCACCTTGCTTATGTTGAAATCCTTATGGAGGATTTAAATCCTTGAATCCAAAAGTATGGATGGTCCAAATGAATGTAGAATTATATGTAGGATGTCTCAAATAAATTTCATTATATTTTCAACACCAATCTTGAATAGATCTTGGAATAGGAGGAGGCTTGGATGAATGTAGATGGAGAAATCTTCAACAAGAGGGCTCCAAAGAGATTGAATCCTTCAATGGCTATCAATGGATCTCCTTGATGAATGATTGAATTCTTGAATTCTTGAAGATGAATGAATGCTTGAATGCTTTCCTTATCCTTATTTCTTTCTTGATCTCTTGATTGCACTTGAGAGCTAGATGTCTTGATCGTGAAAGGTGGATGTGAAAATGAAAGAGGAAGGCTTCCTTTTATAGTGATCTAGGGTAAAAACTTCTAGAGGGGCCAACATAGGGAAATTAAATTATAATTAAGCCTTAACCCCTAGAAATGGACCTAGATTAAATACAATTTAAGATTTTACCATTCTGAAATTCGAAACAACCGACCCAGAAGCGGGAAATAAAACTTTTTGAAGCCCGACATCCTGAAACCTCTAGAATTTGAAATTTGGACCCAGGGTCAGGGTTGAGGTTGACTTTGACCTAGGTTAGAGTCAAGGTTGACCTTGACCCTGAGGTCATAGATCTTAGTTTCTTAGGACCATGTGCCAGAAACAAGCTAGAAATAGGTGGGGAGAGAAGTAGAATAGGGAAAAAAAGCTAAATCAAGTCAAAGACCTATTCAAGGCACTTGACATGACCCTAGACCACTTACTCAAAGGGATAAACCGATCCTAAATGGAAGTGCTTCCATTTTATGATGATACATTTAGCCCCCACTTTAGCAAGAGTATGGACTTGATGCAAACTCTTGGTAAAGGAGATCATAATGAAAAGATAATCTTATTGAAATCAAAGGGACAAAGGAAATCTCAAGCCCCCTGAGACTCAAGTCTTTATCAACTCCAAGATTACAATAAAAGAGATAGATTTAGAGAAGAGAGAGAGAGAGAGAGAGAAAGGGCATGGTTACCTCACCCAATGAGAACTTATGTCCCATTGTGAACCACACAAGGAAACAACGCAACCAGAAAGATGGAATTGAAATGCCTAGTGAATGTAGCTACTCACTAGTCAACTCATCAAATATTCACCCTTAGGAATATTTTATTCCACAAGAGTAAAACTAAAATAAAAAGAGATCCAGTCCTAAGAACACCTTCGACCTTAAGGGATCAAAATTTTGAAACTGGAGGGATCAAGAGATCCTAAATAAAAATCCATGCTTTAACAATTAGTCACTAATCCATAAAGGGAGAGAAGTGCCTTAAAAAATATATGTAAATTGAAAGTGTTTGTGTGCAACAGGTGAGAAAAGTGTATGCCCCCACGCTAAAGTCATTTCTAACACTTTAATAGGAGCAATGGCTTGAACGGAAACATAAACAACTCCACTGATTATGTTTCCACTACGAGATGCCCCCAAGAGAAGAAAAATAAAGGGAAATACCACATAAACATACAAAAAACACAGAAGGGATCTACCTTCCATGGGGTCAGTATGATCATAAGATAATATATATATGATATTATTGAAAAATGAATTTACATCATTCTCCAAAGAAAGTAGAACTATAATCACAATGGAGGAAAGAACACATAAGAGATATGAAGAAGAGTCTTTTTGGACTACAACATGGAGACCAAAAAGATTTAGTGCTACCAAGTCGCAAATCCAAGCAAACTACACAAGGAAACATTTACAAACAATATAACAAGTATAACATAACATGAAATAACATATAGAATAATAGAGATACATATAGAGGAATTGTACAATAGGTTCGATTCCTTTATCACCTTGCACCAACAAAGCAACAAGGGTCATATAAAAGAATCTAACAACATTTAGCAAACACATCACGAGAAAAACACAGTACAACATGAAAACACACAAAAAGCTACCATAAAGGACAAGCCAATCAAGCATGCCACCTACTCTCCCCATCTCATTCTATATCATTTGAGGAAGGTGGGTAACTCGCAAGAGAGACTATATCCAACATAGTAGGAATGATAGCCAATTCCAAACAAGGATCCTCTAGAGAATCATAATGTTTGATACTAGGTGTAAGTGTCAATGTGATGAACGCATATTAGGTAAATCAATGTCAATGTCAATAGTCTCATATTCATCATTAACATAATTAGTATCATCAAGAGTATCTTTCTCATCCATATTAATCAAAATAGGATCTAAGATACGAATAGAATCACCATAATCTTGCATTTTAACATCATTATTAGCAGTAACTTCCTCTAACACATCATGCATAGGCTTGTAAAAAGAAGGTAAATAATTTTGAAGAACAGAAGTATGAGCCTTCACTTGAGCATGATGCTTCTTACGATGTTTGTTAGTAGATTGATTATGTTTTGTCTTGTTTGAAATATGTTGAGAACTAGGAGGAACAACTATCAGATCCTTCACAGGTTCTATAGGAGGATTAGTAGGATTCTCAGTAGACTAAAAGGCAATACTAGGAGATTGATTAATAGAACTAGAAGCCATGGATAAAGGAGCTATGGAAGGTGTAGATAAAAGACCATGATTAAGATCTAGTGGAGGCATGCTTAACTTGAGCTTGTTCCGATGCTTATAGGCTTGATATGAACAAAAAAGGTTATCAGGTCAAAAAGGACATGAATTAGGTAATGAAGGCCAAAATAAGTCAAGGGTAGCACAATCCATGGGCCTAGAAGGTTGATATAAACTATGATTAATCATCTTCACTTCTTCATCATGAATGAATTTAAGATACTTATTGATAGGATAAGAAACAACATGCATGGAATTTACCCACGGTAGACCAAGCTTAACTTTAAATTGATCAGTAGGAACAACAACAAAGGTAGTGTTCATAATTTTACCACCAAGGTCAACCAGAAAGTTAATGGAACCAAATGATGGATAAAGAAAACCATTATAAGTTTGAATCCACACATCAAATGTATCATAAGAATCACGTTGCAAGTTTTTCATAAAAAGATTTTCTTCAGTAATAACATTGACTAAGGATGTATGATCAACTAGACAACCATGTGTAGGTATCTGAGAAATCCTAGCATAAATGTAAAGGGGACCATCCGGAGCTTAAATAGTCTTAGAATCATCAAAAGTAATTAAAAGTTCCTGAGGTCTTTTATTCTTAGGTTTTTTTCAAGGTTTAGGTTGAGATTTTAGTTTAGGTTTAGGTGGAACTTGAGGTTGAGCTTGAGATTGAGGCTGAGGTGGAGATACAAATTGAGACAAGACAACATGCTCCACATGGTTAACAATGTGATTAAGATCATCCATCTTTGAATCATAAACAATATCCATAGAAGATGGTTGAGAAATGGTATTAATATCATGTGTAGATACAAGATTCGTACAAATTTGAAGGTTTTGATTAGGAGGAGAGATAGATTTGTTCCCACTAACATCAAGATTATCAACAAATAAGGCATTAGAATTGATTAAGTCTTGACCCTTATGTTTTAAAGAATAACATTTCTCAGATTCATGACCATTCTGACGATGATATTGACAAAAAGCTTTAGGATCAAAGGATTTGGATACTACTATAGTAGGTAAAAGAGGTCAAATAGGAGGTAAAGTAATCATATTAGTAGTGAACAACCTATTCATAATAGAATGTTAAGATTCAGAGAGAGGAGTAAATGTATGATTCAATCAAAAAGTAGTAGATGCAGAAGTGGCATTATGGGATGCAACAACAACTTGATCAACAACTTCATTCACTTGTTTGTTTATCTTGACATAGTTGTTGAGTTTTTGGAATTTGTTTGGATTGGGAGCAGCATCACTCTTATCAACTGGAACATGAGCCATTGGAGTGTTGCTCTCAAATTGACTGACTTGTAATTGATAATGATGAAGCGCTACACAAAGTTGTTGAAAAGAGATGAATTCAGTAAGAAGAATCTTATCTCTAATATCCTTTGGAAAATTTGAAATAAACATACATTGAATATCCATATCAGGAATAGGATAAGAAATATGAGTATATAAATACTTAAATCTACCAATGAATTCAGTCAATTTTTCCTTAGTGTTTTGTTTACAATGCATCAAATCAGTCAAGGACACTTGCGGACTAATGTTATTTTTAAATTATTGAATAAAAGCATTATCAAGTTTTGGAAAAGAGTCAATAGAATAAGGAGGCAAGGAACAGTACCATTGTAAGGCCTTGTCATGAAAAGTTCTATCAAACAACTTGGCTAAAATCCTATGGTCATGAGCATAATAACTACAAAGGATTTGAAATATTTTAACATGAGTAACAGGGTCTCCCTTACCATTGTAATTCTCAATACGAGGCATATCAGCTCGCCAAGGAATAGGAGCACAAATGGTGTCTAGGTATAAATGACTTCCCATGTCATATGTAGGAATGCTAAAAAAAATTTGAGTCAACAATGCAAGTTGTTGTTGTAAAGATAACACGGTTTGAGCCAAATTGATAATTGTTGAATCATTAGATGAAATAGGAGGCATAGAAACATTAGAAACACTAGGTAAAGTATATGAAGTAGTAGGAATAGAAGACACAACTGGAAGAACACTTGGAACCACAATTGGAAGAGGATTAGAATAAGTAAAAGGAACATTATGATAAGAAGGTTGTGATATAGGAAGGGACATAGGAGGGACACTCATAGGAAGAGAGGGAACCATCATAGTGACCAAAGGAGGAGTATAAGTAGGAAGACTAGGTAAAGGAATAGAAGAAGGTTCCACACTAGTGACAGGAGGAGTGAATCCTAAATCTTGAGCTTCTTGAGCTAAAGGTTCAACATTTGAATGCACGAGGTGAGTAATACCATGCAAAAGATTAACACCTTGATAATTATTATGAAGGAATTTCTTAAGAGCCTCTGTAGCTTGAATAGAATCTTGATTATGGTTTTCTTGAATAAGCCAAATACCTATTTTATCATTTGGTTGAAATTTTTTGGACTTGTTCAGGAGAAACTCTTAAAGCATCATCCTCATCATGAGATGAGTGAGAAGGGTTTTTCTCCATAGTAGGATTGGAATCATGAATAATCAAATTTTCATCTAGGATCCTAAGGAAGGGAGAGGAAGACTCAAGATCAAAGGCACCCATAAGTCTACAACTTTCTCTAACCAGAATATTATAGGTAGGACTAGAGGTAGTAAAGCTCATATACCAATGCAATGCAAATGAACTAAACTAAGAAAATGTAAAATATTTTGATTTTATATGAGATGAAAATACATAAAATAAATATAATACATGCAAGATCTAACACCATAAAAGAAAGAGTTGAACCACAAATACAATAGGGCATCTAATTCCACAAAAGATAGGGGGTAAGCTTATCGGGTTCACCAAAATGTAATAGTGAAAATGTGTTTTGAGTGTTTTGTTCACTAAGATGTAAGATAAGGCTAAGATATAAGTGTATTTGTATTGAATATGTGGGGGAATATAGGATCTAGTTCTTAATCCAAATTCCCAAAGGAGAGATCCAAATTGATTAATCACAAGGAAGTGATCAATGCACAAATGAATCAATCTATGGAGAATATGAAGAAAGGAGAAAACCTCATAGTCCATTATAGAAAGTAAGTATTTGAAAACTTAATTAAATTGAAGACAAATACTAACCTAAAAATAGGGTAAATTTGGAAAATACTATTTTCTAATGTCTGTGTTCAATTTCAGGAGATTCTGCAACCGAATCTGGCCTAGAAATGCAGAAATAGAGAAAACCCAAAAACCTTCTGTCTTTCAAAGCAAGGTCATCCTTGACCCTAGGATTGGAATAAGGTCTTACCCCAGGGTACAATCTTACCTCCCTCTAAAATTTTTCCTTGACTTGAGCTGCTCTGATGAAAATTATGTTTGAGGATCTCATAAGTTCGCCGAAAAGGGTATCCAGATTTGCATTGATATTTGTCATCCCGCACTTGCACCTGCAAGAAAAATAGTTTTGTTGTTTGGATGAGGGGTTTTCCTTGGTCAAACCTTGGTTTGGAATCAACCTTGAAATGTAATTGAAATTGCAATATATAAACAAAGTAAATGGATCCTTATATCCACAAGTATGGATGCTCCAAATGAATGTAGAATTATATGTAGGATGTCTCAAATCAATTGCATTAGATCTTCAACACCAATCTTGAATAGATCTTGGAATAGGAGGAGGCTTGGATGAATGTGGATGGAGAAATATTCAACAAGAGGGCTCCAAAGAGATTGAATCCTTCAATGGACCTAGATTAAATACAATTTAAGAGTTTACCATTCTGAAATCTGAAACAGCCGACTCGGAAGAGGAAAATAAAACTTTCTAAAGCCTGACATCCCAAAACCTCCAAAATTTGAAATTTGGACCCAGGGTCAAGGTCAAGGTCAAATTTGACATAGGTCAGAGTCGAGGTCAACTTTGACCTAGGTCAAAGTTGAGGTTGACCTTGACCCTGAGGTCACAGATCTCATTTTCTCAAGACCAAGTGCCAGCAACAGGTTGGAAACAGGTGGGGAGAAAAGCAGAATAGGGGGAAAAATCCAAATCTAGTCAAAGACCTATTCAAGGCACTTGACATGACCCCATACCACTTACTTGGAGGGCTAAACTAATCCTAAATGGAAGTTCTTCCATTTTTTGATGATACACACACACACACACACACACACATATATATGTCTGTGTGTGTCTGTGTGTGTGTGTCTATATGTATGTATGTATAACAAAAGATGTTATGAGTACCTTGGAACCTGATTGTGGCTAGGTTTTCTAGATCTCCTTGCAATGCATATTGCAACCCTTTCTTGTGTTGGTGTCCCACGTTCTTGCCCATTTTTTCCTGATATTCCCATTTCCCTCTATTATGTTATATACTCTCATATTCTTAGCAAAGTGTTTTTATTTGTCCCATGTAATGCTTTATTTATACTAGGTGATTGTCTATGTATATCTTTCTCCTGGGTCGGAAGAGTCACGTTCCTTCCCGTGGCATATATCCCTTCCCATGGCACATCTCCCTACCTTTAATATCTAGGATTTTTATTATAAGACACTCTATTTGGTAATTGCCTCAAATTGAACAATATTATGCACGATTAACCATATTTTTAAGCTTGTGAAGGCAATTTATAAGATCGTTGGTCATAGTCATACCTGAATTTTGTGATGGTCAATAAAAAATATTAACTTAAAAAGGTGTTTGTTCATTAAAATATTATATTATATCGATCCATAAACTAATACGCAAGACTTTAAAATATATTTTGGTATAGTAATGCATATGTTGATATCATAGTGTTCCATATTAATCAATATAGTTTGTAATTATTTTGACCAAAAGGTTTTAAGAAATTATTCATACAATAGATATTTATGAATCTTTGTGATAGGTACATTGAACATGAAAGGGATTTTATTTTTGTATCCTTTACAAGGTTGACATGAGTGTATTCACGGTGACTAAGAGATTTTGTAGATATAAATGTGAAATAATTTTATTGTATTTCTATAGAGAATGTATGTTTTATTCGAATATTCATCATATTGCTAATTATGTGTAAAAGTGTATGTTAATGTGTGTTGGTTTATATTGGTTGAGAAGGTAGAAAGATATTTTTTTGTGCCCACTAACAAATAAAACCTCTATAATAGGATATGTTATCAAATAGGGGTATTTTTTTTTAACACAACATGAATGAGGGGATCCCCTCACATCTTCAGCATTGTAAAAGGAGAGTGGAATTATTAACTGCAGTACTTTTCTATGAATGGTGTACATGTCGATAGTTTGTATATAAATGTGTAAGTTCCATCCACTAAATTTTCCTGTGTCTATACGAGATTTAACTTGGGGATGAAATAAGATAGAATAACCAAAGAACAAATAACTCCTGATAATTATACCATGAACTAACATTTGTATAGTGCATATTGTATGTTTAGTTGCTTTTCCACTATAAATGTTTTCCTTGGGAGGTCCAAGGCACACAATATATTTGCAACTTAACCGAGCAGTAACACTACTATGGGTAGACCTTATATGATGTGATAGTTTAACAAAAAATTACTTGAGATCGCTGATACACTTGAGGGGCCCTACTATGGGGTAACTTAGAGGCATCGATAGGTTGTAAAAATTGTGTGGTAAGACATCATGGTTTGAGGATGGGTATAAATATTATCTCATGTCAGTCCATTAAAGAGATTGAAAGTTCAATAATAAGTGGAATAAACCTCCTCGGGAGAGAGAGGTGGGTTTGAAAAGGATGTCCCCTAGACTATCAAGTGTTGCCCAATCCAGTGCAACAAGAAACCTAGTAATTAGTTTTCATCATGCTAGTATCATAAAATTTGAATCAATGTGGTGTTAAAATGAAATATATGTGGTTCTCTCTTTTCAAGCCTCTAATAAAAACAATGTTTTGTTATCATATATTTAGTTTACTTTAGGGTGATAAGATCCCTACATGTAGGGTGGAGGAGCCCTCTAAGAGAGCAGTTGAAGCTATTTCTAATGGTTGTGGTGACGATGATAGAGTTGAAGTTGAAAGAGGGATTACTGAAGTGGAGAGTGGCACTAAATAAGACAATGAGAGCATCAATGAGAATGATGGTATTGAGAAAAAGGATTATGAGGAGGAGAGTAAAGGAGTCAATGCTTAGGGAGAGGGGTTTGATTGTCATAATGGTTATAAGGTGTGTTTTATTTATTGAAAGTTGTAACTTGATGTAATGTATAGGAATAGTGCTCTCATCCTTATTCTTTGACTACATTCTTTTCCATCTTCTAAGCTTGGTGACTGTATAAAAGTTTCTTTTTTTGTTATTTATATGTGTGTACTAGGGGGTCTGATTATAGAACTAAATGGTACAACAAGATATTGGTATATTACGGAATGGTTGGTCCCTTTTAGGTAGATGTGGGACTAAAATTTTGTGACATTGCAAGGATCAACTTGCATAGGATGCAAAAGCATCAAATTCCATTCATAGAAGCACCAAGATGTGGGAGATCTCCCACAAGCAACCCAAAATGGCTTCACTTGAATTCCAAAGCACAAGGAGTACTATTATGTGAGGGAGAGAAAAATTGACTACTAGATGAGGATGGGGTCCTAGGCCCAAAGAAAGCGTGTAGAGAAGTACATTTGTAAATTGTATGAGGTGTCACTAGACTTCCTCCTGGTAGAAGATAAGGCCCATATCAAAGAAGAAATGCATCATTATTAGAGTGTAGAGGTTAGGGAGAAGGGAATGAAAAAAATATTAGCATTGGTGCAAAGAAAAGATTACAAGGTAATGGTAATTTGAGGAAATCATCTATAGTATACATTATATTTTTAGAAAAATATATTTCCCATTGTTGTCTTATTGACTCATTTTACAATAATGTGGCATTGGCAGAGAACTCCTTGTGAACCTAAATTGGGGTACAAGGATGCTTGTTGGGATTCAAAATGAGGTACGTCACCTTTTTCCCTAGCTATAGTTGGGAAAACCTCACATGAAGTCATGCTCTATGGGAAGGACAAAGCCGGAGACTAGGAGGAAAAGAGGCATAGAAGATAAGTCCATTAAATGTTGTCATGTGGTTGATGAGTTGAAAAGGGAGAGGGAATCTAGTAAGAGAAGTCAAAGGATAGAGGAGAGGAGGAAGAGAAAATTATATTCTCTTGACTGTAGTCACCCAAATAAGAATGTAATTTTATATTATAAATTTTCATGTATTATGCTATTTGACCATTCACCTTGTTGCTTGCATATATAAACAATGACATTGTATGCTTTAGAAAAATGTATGGTTTAGGGATGTGGAGGGGTATGTGATGGAGAATTTTATGGACATCTAAACTAAATAAAATAGAAATACTTATCTTGAAAGAGGGCTGATGAAGAAATCACTATTTTATGATGTCTGTGCACAGTTTCAGGAAATTTTGCAACCTATTCTGAATAGGAAATGCTGAGATAGAGAAAACCCAGAAAAATTTTGTCCTACTGAGGTCAGGTCAACTTTGACCTAGATAGCGAGACACAATCTTCCCCCCACTGAAAGTCATCCCTGACCTAAAATAGCTTCAACAAAAATTCTATTCGCAGATCTCAGAAGTTCTCCGAAAAGGGTATCCAAATCTGCACTTCAATTTGCTATTTTGTACCTATACCTACAAGAAAAATGGTTTTTTTGTTTGGATGAGGGGTTTGCCTTGGTCAAACCCCAGTTTGGACTCAACCTTAATAATGGAATTGAAATAGAGAATGTGATGTGAGTGTCCCAAGGCTTGCTAGCACTTCATCCAAGAGACCTAGCTTGTCTCTTCTAGGAACCTGATCTCCTCTAGGTCCTAATTGTATTAGATGATTAAATAAGTCCAATTATAACTCTTCCCTAAGAGTTCTTAACCCTTGTGCTTCACCTTGAAAGACTAACACCTTTTAGTTAGTACAATCCTCCACCCTCACTGAGAAAGCTCTAAGTGCCAAGTCATCATAAACTTCAAATTTCTTTGCAAGGATGTCTTTCATCTTGAAAACATTCATAACTTTTCCAATTTGATCCATTTTAGAAGGATCTTCAACCTTATCCTTATCGGGTTCAAAGATTCATCATTAGGAGGCCTAATTAGGCCTAATTCTTGTAGCCTTTACCAGTGACTTTTTGCCAATTTTAGCAAAACTTTCCCAAACACCCTAAAAATATAAAACCATATTTGGATACCCATTTGGAATTTTTAAAAGGTTCGGTGGGTTTTAGGGTCTGACAACCTCCACACACTGGCTTCCTACAAACTAGGACAAATAGGGCTAATATGCCTAATTTCTAGGACTAACTGTAACCTTGCTTGTATCTTGATCAATCCTTGATCTAATGGATTGGTATGGACTCAATCCTCATATCGTATTAGGATATGATAAAATCCTACCTAGAACTATACCTGTTTCGTAAAGTACCTCTCTACCCTACAAGTAATCTTCTTTTCTTCAATCCTAAACCTCTAATTGGGCTTTGTTTGCTCGCCTAGGGCTTAGTAGTAAAAATAGCTCTCCATATTCCTATGACTCTTAAACCTAAATATGTATAGTTTAGTGACTCTCCTAACATTTCCATCCATCCTTAGGAGATTCCCATGGCTAGATTTCATGGGGGAGCCATGAATCGACTGACTAGTTAGGACAGGACCAGTGAAGACTCTAAACCAAAAATAATTTGAAACACACAATAGAACTACTCAAAACAACTTTCTTATCAAATGAAAAAGTCTTATAATAGTCTAAAGAACACTAAATAATCACTATTATAGAACTTTCAATCCATAAGATATGACTGTCACATCAAAAGCTTGGAATCTTCCTTGTAACAGAGTTGCAGAGTTGTATTACTATTCTCAATCTATTGCAATGATAACTCTCTCCTCAAGATTCAAGTCTTAGGTAATATTAGATGTCATCTCCATGATTCTAGGGCCTATTGTCTAATCTCCCACTTCCTATTCTTAAGGGGATCTAAACATAACTGAGTTGCATGCAAAATTTGCAATAATTGCAAATGTTGTCATGACAACTTCTTAACAACATTTGGCATCTTTCACTTATGCCATCATCCTATTTCTTAGGACTAATAACCTCCTATATTTCAAGGATCCAAGATCATTAATGACCCTATGGCATCTTTATGACATCATTTATGTGTTTAAGACACATTGAAGACTCTAACTCAAACTATTAACACTAAGAATTTAAAGAATACAAACAAAATCTATTTGAGTGACCTTAGTCCTAATGACTAACTAACCTAGCCCACATTACAATGACCTTCTAAGGTCTTAAAAAAAATCAACATCCCTAACTTGGCTAGAGTCAAGTACAAGCCAAAACAACTAAAATATGGAGGTTAGCCTAGGTGTGCTCCTGTACCATCCTCCGCAAAACAAAAATTTCAATCCACCCTTGGATTCAGGATGCTTGGATCAATCCCCATCTTCTTGAACTCTGATTCCTTTACCCATACTGCATCAACATCAGTTTGACCATGCTTCTTTATGAGGTTTTCCTTATACTCCTTGGTCCTAGTCTATTTGTAGACTCTAGTATCCAATACACTATCATCTCCTATGATTGTAGCAGTGGGTAGTTGGAGATCTTCCACATCTCTGATCACTTCCTTGAGACTCTGATCCATGTTTTGTTGTGGTCCTTTGTAATGGACTAAGTTTTCAATGTTGAAGATAGGGTACAATCCACTATCTTATGGTTGTTATAAGTAGTAGTTACCATTGCACCAAAAGGTCAACCTGTTAATGCCCGATACAACCACTAGACTTATAAAAGACACAAGAAGCAATTAAGCCATGTCACAAATCCCAAGGGGAACACTGACCATTTTGCTAATAATCTCTCCCTTAGCATTACCTGAGGGGATTCAAACCTATGACCAAGCTCTGATACCACTTGTTACAAGTAGTGGTTACCATTGCACCAAAAGATTGACCTGTTAATTCCTGATACAACCACTAGACTTATAGAAGACATAGGAGGCGATTAAACCATGTCACAAATCTTGAGGGGAGCACTGACCATTTTTCCAACAATGGTAGCTCAACTCTGAATGCATTATCACCATACTTAGCCAAGATAGGATAGGGGCCTATCCTTCTCATTTACAACTTGTGAGGGACTCCCTTTTGAATTCTTGATTTGTTAAGATGCACCATAACCAAATCTCCCACATTGAATTGAACTATTCTTCTACTCTCATCCACCTTGGCTTTATGTTTCATGGTGTTCTCTATCAAGGTCTTCCTCACTGTATCATGTATCTCCTGCATAGCATATGCAAAATCATCAACATATCCACTTCCCTTCACTCCATCCTTCAAATCTCTTAGTTCATATATTCCTCTAGGATGTAGGCCATAGACTATTTCAAAGGGACTCTTCCTTGTTGAAATTTTTATAGTGTCATTGTAGGCATATTCAGCTTTCCCAATCAACTGATCCTATTATTGACCATACTCCTTGGTCAAGAACCTTAGTAGATTTCCAAGGCTTCTATTGACAACCTCAGTCTGACCATCATTTTGGGGATGGTAGGTCGATCCAAAGGACAAGTTAGTGCCTAACCTTTTCCAAAGAGTCTTCCAAAAATGACTCATGAATTTAGTGTCTCTATTTGACATAATGTTGATAGGTAATCCATGGATTCTTACAATCTCTTTGAAGAAAAGAGAGGCTATTTGACTAGCATCATTAGTGGTCTTGCATGGCACAAAGTGAGCCATTTTTCTAAATCTATCCACAACCACATAAACACTATCCATGCCTTGTCTTGTCTTGGGT
Source organism: Chamaecyparis obtusa (assembly GCA_027943335.1). Lineage (NCBI taxonomy): Eukaryota > Viridiplantae > Streptophyta > Pinopsida > Cupressales > Cupressaceae > Chamaecyparis > Chamaecyparis obtusa. The sequence goes on from BSBK01003345.1 coordinate 2,919,001, forward strand.
AACCCAACTACAAAATCCATACTCAAGCATTCCCATGGCCTAGTAGGAATAGGTAGTGGTTGATAAAGGCCTAAATTTGAAGAAGTGCCCTTGGCATTTTGGCATACAATAAAACTTTCCACATACCTTCTAACATCACAATTCATCCTTGGCCAATAATAGAACTTTTGAACAAGTTCTTGAGTCTTAGTGATCCCAAAGTGATCACTCAAAGCACCATTATGCTTTTCTTGTATTAAATTCTCTCTAATAGAGCCTCTTGGAACACATAATTGATTCCCCTTAAACAAGAGATCACTTTGCAAAGTATACTTAGCATATCTACTATGAAAATGATTCTTGTATTCAAAACATACCTTATAAATGTTTACAAAGTTTTCATCATCTGCATATAGATCCTTGAAGTGACCTATCCGCATGCTCTTCAACTGAATTTCTTGGATTGTGAGAGCTCTTCTAGACAATGCATCCACCACTTTATTGAGGAGACCTTTCTTGTGCTTGATATTAAAGGTATAAGCTTGTAGGTATTTAACCCACTTCATGTGCTTGTGACTCAACTTTTCTTCTGAATTCAGGAAACTAAGTGCTTGATTGTCTGAATACACAATGAATTCCTTGGGAAGCAAGTAGTGCCTCCATTTTATTAGAGCTTGGACCAATGCATACATCTCAAGGTCATAAGAAGAGTACTTCTTCTTGGCTTCACTTAACTTTTCTAAATGAAAAGCCACTGGTCTACCCTCTTGGCTTAGAATAGCTCCAATAACCACATTGCTAGCATCACACTCAATTGTGAAAAGCTTCTCAAAGCTTGGCAACACTAAAATAGGTTGGGTAGCTATCTTTTCCTTTAACAAATCAAAGCTCTTATTAGCATGCTCATTCATACAAATTTGGTTTTCATTCCTCCTTTGATTGTGTCTAACATACGAGCACAAATTTCACTAAACTACCTTATGAATTTCCTATAATATTGTGCAAGGCCATGAAAACTCCTTACCTTTTTTGTTGTCCTTGGAGTTGGCCAATTCATGATAGCCTCCACTTTTCTCTTGTCCATTTTTCAGATTTCCATGTGATACAAAAAATCCAAGGTACACTAGCTCTATTTTGATGAACTCACACTTTTCCAAGTTGATCATCAACTTCTCATCATGTAGCTTCTTGAAAACAACCTCAAGGTTTTCTAGGTGCTCACTCCTTGTCTTGCTATAAGTTAGTATATCATCCAAATATACTACTACAAACTTGCCTATGTAGTCTTTGAGGACTTCATTCATGAGCCTCATGAATGTGGAGGGGGCATTGGATAATCTAAATGGCATGACAAGCCATTCATACAAACCTTCATTAGTCTTGAAGGCTATTTTCCACTCATCTCCTTCATGTATTCTTATTTGGTGATAGCCACTCTTCAAGTCTATCTTTCTATAATACTTAGCTTCACTTAGACAATGCATTAGGTCTTCAATCCTAGGGATAGGGAACCCATACCTTATGGTTATCCTATTGGAAGCCCTTGAATCAATACAAATCCTCCAAGTTCCTCCTTTCTTAGGTGCAAGTACAATGTGTACGACACATGTACTAATGCTCTTTCTAATGAAACCTTGGTTTAGGAGTTCTTGTATTTGCCTAGCAATTTCCTCATTTTGTTGAGGGGTCATCTTGTAGGCTGCTTTATTGGGAAGGGTAGCTTCTGGGATAAGGTCTATCTTATGACTTATGGCTCTTTTAGGGGGTAAGGCTGATGTTTGGCCATCACACACTATACCTTGGTAGGTATGCAACATGCTTTGTAACTCCTTTGGTAACTCTGTCTTCTTAGTCACCTTGCCTTCATCTCCCTCTCTTGGTCTTAACACCAATGCATAGCCAACACCTTCTCCTTCTTTCATAGCCTCTAAGAACTCTTTTTCACCTACCATGAAAACATTTGGACTTGCTATCTTCACCTTAGTATCCTCTAGCAATGACTGAATTTTGAAAGTCACGTTGTCTTTCTTGAATATATAGGAGTTCTTTCCTCCATCATGGATAGCTTGGTAGTCAAATTTCCATGGTCTACCTAGGATAAAATGACATGCATCCATAGGTAACACATCACACAAAACTTTGTCTTTGTACCTTCCAATGGAGAATTCCACCCATGCTTGTTCATTTACCAACACATGTTGGCCTTTATTGAGCCAAGTGACCTTGTAAGGATTAGTGTGGGGTATCCTTGACAACTTTAGCTTGCTGACTACTTCCTCTGACATAATATTGGTAGTAAACCCTAAGTCAATGATGACTCTACATACTTTCCCCATCATCTTGCACTTTATCCAAAACAAAGACCTCCTTTGGCTTGGCTCTTCCTTCACTGGCTCCTTGATCAAATTTCTCCTCATCATGAGGTTCTCTCCTTCCTCTGAATTCAATGGTAATTCACCATGCTTCTTTGTTTTATTAGACTCATCTTGAACTAGATTAGTTCTCTTTTCACCTCCTTATGAAGAACTACTCTTCTCTAGACATCTATAGGTAGGGTGTCCCATTTGATTGCAATGCTAGCATTTCATAATGGAAAAGTAGTTGCCTCTTCCTCCTTGTCCACCATTCCTTCCCCTAGAGATAGAGATTCTTCCTCTACCACCTCTACTAGTACTTCCCTCTTGCTGCTCACTAAATTTTATATCTCCTTGAGTCCTTGATTCAAAAATTCTCCCACCATAGCCACCTCTTTGTCCTCTACTATCCTTGCCTTTACCTTTACCTTTGGAGGTTTCTTGTCTCCTTTTTCTTTTTTCTTCTATCTTCAAGGCCATTTGATAGCATTAGTGAATGGTTTTGAAGTTCACTAGACTCATTTCTTCTTGAATAGACCATTTGAGGCCATTCAAGTACCTTGCAAGCTTAATGCTTTCATCTTCAACTACCTTTGATCTCAAAAATAACTTTTGAAAATCCTTGGTGTATGCTTGGACATCTAGATCTTTTTATCTAATATTGTGTCTCCTCCTATGAAGCTGAACTTCATAACCATCAGGAAGGTAGGTCTTCTTCACTTTGGTTACCATGCCCTTCCATGTAACTATAGGACCTTTTCCATCCTTCTCTCTCTCAGTTTGCACAAATTTCTACCAAGTAAGAGCTGAACCTCTTAGCCTAGACTTGGCCACCACAAATTTTTGTGCCTCAGAGGTACCATCACATTCAAAATGGTTCTCAATACTATCTATCCAATCCACAACTAAATCTGGATCCATTTGTCCACTAAATAGTGGCACACCCTCCAATGCTTTTCCACTCAAAGCTTTTAGTGCCTTTAAGAATGGCTCTTCAGGAAGAATAGGGTCAGGTGTTGGAGCTTCCTCCTCCAACTCTAATTCCTTTTCCCTTTCTTTAGCTTCTTCCTTTTGGCTAATTTTGTCTTTGACCTTATCAGCTTTGTCTTGGACTTCACCCAAGAGTTGCTCCATTTGAGCTAGTCTTTCTCTTAATAGCTTATTATCTTCTTCTTGTTCCTCAACCTTCTTGGATAGCTCAGTGTTAGTCATGATGGTTTTATCTTCCATTGATCCAACTGGTGTATTTTCTCCCACTAATTCAGTAGGCTACAACATCCACCACAAGCATGATCAATTCAAGCTCTGATACCAATATGATGTGAGTGTTCCAAGGCTTTCTAGCACTTCATCCAAGAGACCTAGCTTGTCTCTTCTAGGAACCTAATCTCCTCTAGGTCCTAATTAGCTTAGATGATTAACTAAGTCCAATTCTAACTCTTCCCTAAGATTTCTTAACCCTTGTGCTTCACCTTGAAAGACTAACACCTTTTAGTTAGTACAATCCTGCACCCTCACTTAGAAATCTCTAAGTGCCAACTCATCATAAAATTCAAATTTATTTGCAAGGATGTCCATCATCTTGAAAAAATTCATAAATTTTCCAATTTCATCCATTTTAGAAGGATCTTCAACCTTATCCTTATCGAGTTTAGAGATTCATCATTAGGAGGCCTAATTAGGCCTAATTCTTGTAGCCTTTACTAGTGACTTTTTGCCAATTTTAGCAAAAATTTCCCAAACACCCTAAAAATATAAAACCATATTTGGATACCCATTTGGAATTTTTAAAAGGTTCAGTGGGTTTTAGGGTCTGACAACCTTCGTACACTAGCTTCCTACAAACTAGGACAAATAGGGCTAATAGGCCTAATTTCTAGGACTGATTGTAACCTTGCTTGTATCTTGCTCAATCCTTGATCTAATGGATTGGTATGGACTCAATCCTTATAGAATATTAGGATATGATAAAATCCTACCTAGAAATATACTTGTGTCATACAGTACCTCTCTACCCTACAAGTAATCTTCTTTTCTTCAATCCTAAACCTCTAATTGGGCTTTGTCTGCTCGCCTAGGGCTTAGTAGTAAAAATAGCTCTCCATCTTCCTATAACTCTTAAACCTAAATATAAATAGGTTAGTGACTCCCCTAACATTTCCATCCATCCTTAGGAGATTCCCATGGCTAGATTTCATGGGGGAGCCATGAATTGACTGACTCGTAAGAACAGGACCAGTGAAGACTCTAAACCAAAAACAATTTAAAACACACAATAGAACTACTCAAAAAAAATTTCCTATCAAATTAAAATTTCTTAGAAAAGTCTAAAGAACACTAAACAATCACTAGTTTAGCACTTTCAATCCATAAGATATGACTGTCACATCAAAAGGTCAGAATCTTCCTTGTAACAGAGTTGCAGAGATGTATTACTATTCTCAATCTATTAGAATGATAACTCTCTCCTCAAGATTAAAGTCTTAGGTAATATTAGATGCCATCTTCATGATTATAGGGCCTATTGGCTGATCTCCCACTTCCTATTCTTAAGGGGATCCAAATATAACCGAGTTGCATGCAAAATTTGCAATAATTGCAAATGTTGTCATGACAACTTCTTAACGACATTTGGTATCTTTCACTTATCCCATCATCCTATTTCTTAGGACTACTAACCTCCTATGTTTCAAGGATCCAATATCATTAATGATCCTATGGCATCTTTATGACATCATTTATGTGTTTAAGACACATTGAAGACTCTAACTCAAACTACTAACACTAAGAATTTAAAGACTACAAACAAAAGCTATTTGGGTGACCTTAGTACTAATGACTAACTCACCTAGCCCACATTGCAATGACCTTATAAGGTCTTAAAACAAATCAAAATCCCTAAATTGGCTAGGGTCAAGTACAAGCCAAAACAACTAAAACATGGAGGTTAGCCTAGGTGTGCTCCTGCACCAGAATGCTAGCAAGTAGTAGAAGTAGATCTAACAAAGAAGCTATGATATTCAATAGATATGCAATTGTATTTCAAATGTAAACAAGTATATTGATATGAAATATTGAACATAACATTAAAAAATTTAAATCAAGCTCCATGATTGCATTCTTGGAAGCCATCTTGAGAGAAGAATGAATGGATCTTGAAGATGAACAAATGATCTTGAAGGAAGATCACACCACCATGATGGCTAGATATAGGGTTTTGAATGATGAATCTTGAATGCTTGGACCAAATCTCTTCAAAGGATTGAATTCTTGAATCCTTGATCTTTAATGGAGAAATTTAATGGATAAGAAGACTTGAATGCTTCCTTGGAAATGCTTGATGAAACACTTGATTGATCTTTCTTGAGTGCTTGATCATGAATTTGCTTGATATGAGATATGCAAAATGATAGAGGAAGGCTTCCTTTTATAGTGATCTAGGGCACAAACTTCTAAAGGGGCCAAAATTATGGAATTAAATTCCAATTAGGCCTTAACCTTTTAGAAATGGACCTAGATTAAGTGCAATTTAAGGGTTTACCATTCCAAAATCCAAAACAGCTAACCCAGAAGCGGGGAAATGAAACTTTCTGAAACCCAACATCCCAAAACTTTTGGAAACTAAAATTTAGACCCAAGGTTAGGGACAAGGTTGAATCTTCCCTAGGTTAGGTTTGAGGTCATCCTTGATCTAGGTCAAGGTCAAGGTCATCCTTGACCCTTCAGGTCATCCTTGACCTAGAAAGTCGAAGTCTCCAATTTGTCAGAGAAAGTTGTCAGAAAGAGGTTGAAAATAGGGGGAGAGAAGTAGAACAAGGGGAAAATATCAGATCCATGCAAAGACCTAATCAAGGTGCTTGACATGACCCTAGACCACTTACTCAAAGGGCTAAATGCTCTTAACATGGAAGTGCTTCCATTTTAAGAGGATACATTAAGCCCCCACTTTAGAAAGAGTGGACTCGATGCAAAATATTAGTAAAGGAGAAGAAAGATCCAAGTGGATTCACAAAGAGATAAAATAACACTTAGTTAGGATCATGAGTCCCCAAGCTAAGGATTCTAACTCAACATACATGCACAACAGTGTGAAAAAAAAGAAAAATAAAAACAAAACTAAAAGACACAAAAAGAGGAGTTAGTACAAACAAACCCAAATCAATTAGCATAAGAAACCTTGCTAAGAAATATTTCTTATACTAATATCATATTTGGAAAGCTATCATAAAAGAATAAATGATTACATAAGAAAGACAAGAGCAACACTATAAATAACATAGCTTCATGATCTAGTCCTACTAGTATGAAAGAGAAAAAGAGACAAAAGAGAAAGTGATTACCTCACCCAGTAAGATGCCCACCTTACCATGAATCACCAAGGGAGGGAGAGCCAAACAAGTGGCCAAACCTGATAGTTCACACATAAACTGTGCTTGCAATTGTAGTGTGTCTTTTGATAGCTTCTAGAATACCTATAGATCCACCTTCTTGTATCACTATGAATATGAAATGCATGTCTCCTCAGGATTCAACAACTTATGTGTGTTACCTTTGGAATATTTAGCATATTTGAAATGCGTGTCTCTTCAGGATTTAGCAACTTATGTGCATTACCTTCCAAGATTTAGCATATTGAAAATTGAAAAATGTGTCTCTTTAAGATTTAGCAACTTATGTGTGTTACCTTCCAAGATTTAGCATGTAAAAAAAAACAAAAAAAACTATAGTACAAGGGAGACCCTATATATGCACCCCTCCTTATCGTGGTTGTCTACTAGACATGATAAGGAAGAGGAAGAGGATACCTACTTCACAATGCAAGGAGATATCCTATTTAGAAACAATGTATACTATATTCTAGCAAAGGGTATTAGCCCTTGTTGGCATGTGATGTTTTGGAGTACTGGGAATCATCTAAGGGTTTTCATTTATGGAAACACTTATGTTAGAATGATCGCATGCTAAGGAGATTTTCACTAGAGTCACAATCATGAAAATGACTAAGTCAAGAATCAAGTCAACAAGGCACAATGCCACATTTTATGTCAACAATGGAGATATACAAGTTATTATGGCCTGCGAAGTAAACTAAAGGTATTTTGGTATGTGTGCATGCTTCAATTAAGAGCACATATGTTTTGGTTACAAGATCTGTGAGATACAATGATCATAAGGTATGTGAAGATAGGAAAATAGTGTAATAGGGTATATAATCAGTTGCAAAGATTAAGGAAGGTATAATGGATATGGTAACATGCTAATTCAAGTAAATAAAGTATATTTCCAACTCTTTGGTAATACAAGACCACTGAATCCATGCACTTAATTTGCATAGGTTTCTATTATGTTTTGTATGGCAAATTATGAGGCCGACTGGAAGGCTAATTTTTTATAAGTATAGATTAGTTTTGTGAAAGAGAAGTATGGAATGTTTTTGATGATGGAGTAAGTCTATGAATGGAAGAGAAGAGATTAGATGAAAGATTAGAAAGAGGCCAAGCTATAATTGGAACTATCTAAGAAAGATAAGTGGAACTATCTAAGAAAGATAAGTTCTTGTATTGTTCCCCTTTTGCGAACTACTTTTGAAGACAAGTATTGATTGTAAGAGTAGTTTTCTCACCACCCTTAACCAGGTGTTTTGTATACCCCTAATAGGGGTTTGTAATCCTCTAACAAGGAAATTTACTATGTAACAATTAGCTCCTAACAGGGCTAGATCTCCTAACAGGGATACTATATTTTAGTGCATATTTGTGGGTACCATCCCACCGGGGTTTTCCCTTTGGCTAGGGTTTCCTCAAGAACAAATCATGGTGTCATGAGAAATGTGTTGTGCTTATATGTTCTTTTCTTTTCTACATTACTTTGGATTGTGTATAATTTTTTTAATTTAAAATCAAAGTTTTGTAATACTGATTCACCACCCCTCTTAGTATTACCTAATCCTACCAATTGGTATCAGAGCTTTTGGCCCTTTGAGAGAAAGATTAAATAGCTTAAGGGAGACCAGAATGGATTCAAAAGATTTACAAGTGAAATTTTAAGCTACACTTGAAGATCTAGACAAGATGAAAGTTGAGAATGGTGAATTAAATCTCAAATTAAGAAGAGCAAAAGGTTTCATGAGAAAACTTAAAGAACAACTTGAGATTGTAAAAAATCAAAGACAAGATCTTATGGAGAAAATCAAAGAAGGTTCAGAAAATGATAAATCAAACAAAGAAAAGAATTTGGAGCAAGAAAAAGAACAAATCAATCTCTTGATGATCAAGGAAATTCAGCATGAAAAGGATGAAAGAAACAAAGTTGAAGAGTCACTAAAAGAAGCTAACTTGCAGATAGGACAAGTAAAGACTTAACTTAATCATTACAAGGATACATATCAGGAACTAGACAAATACAATCAGATCATTAAAGGTGAACTCACTCAAACCAAACTACACATTAAGAAATTACATGAGCAAAGATATGAATGATGAATAAAGAGCAGGACAAAAATCTAAAGAAGACATGAGTGTATCAGATAAAGCTAAAAGTTGAAAAACTCAAGAAGAACCAAAAGACGACAGGAATGAGGAAAGACCTGTTCCTATTGAAAGACCTACAAATGAAGAACCTAGAGAACAACTCAGACCTTTCAGAGGTAGATGCTTCAGATGCAACAAAATTGGACACATGAAGAGAGATTGCAGAAATAAAGGTAATTCTAAGCCCTTTACCAACTATTGTTTCAATTGCTATGAGTATGGACACAAGAAGATAGATTGTAGGAAACTTGATCAGTCTAGGTATAAGAAAGACTATATCAGAGAAGAATCTGCAGCCAATATTACATGTCATAAATGAAATAACTTTGGGCACATAGCAAGGTACTGTAAGCTAAAAACTAATCAAGAGATAAGAAGACCACCTATTTTTTATAGATGCAACAATTCAGGTCACATTGCAAAGTTTTGTAGATATAATGGAGATGACAACAGAAGAGAACCAAGAAGATCTAGTGAAACAAAAGGACCATCACCTATGGTCATAAGGAAGAATATTAGTGATAGTGGTAAAAGCCTAAATGATTACATGAATGAACACAAGAAATCAAAGGAAGAAAAGATATGGAAAGTAAAAGTTCTAAATAAGGCAGTAGTTCAGGGAGAGATAGCTGATGATGTTGTGTCTTTGCATGATGAGTTCTTTGAAGTATCAAACTAGAAGGCCTCATGGCCTCATGGGGAGCATTGGATGCAGACAACATAAATTATCTAGCCCCTGTATAAGTGGAGTAAGCTCATGCGATCTTAGGTATGATGTGGACAGATGTTTTGGAATCTATGGATGAGATCGCAATACTTGAAGATTCATCTTCTCTATTCATGAGTTTTGCATTAACTGGATGACATGCGAAGTTGAGCTACCTATGTTTAATGCACACACTCAACTTGTGATGAATAAAAGACTTGAAAGATTTCATTTCTCCACCATTTTTTGATCGGCGACTAAGGACAATAGAAGTGTGAAGGTAGAGCAGTAATCTAGTAGAGAGATTTTGTGCTCACGTAAAGCCAAGCATTAGATTTATGTGCATTTAAGATATTTAGACCTAATCTTTTTGGAAAGTCATGGATGCACCAATAATTTTTGATGTGGTAGAAAAACCTACGTATAAGTTTAAAAGGCATCCATACAAATCCTATGAGGATGATTTGGAAGGGGCATTCTCTCAAACCCCTGTAGGTGTGTTACATGTAGAGGATATTAGGGCATACATACACTACAAATATGAGATTATTGGAAAGGTTAATATCTTCTATGAGTTGAATAGTATGATAGAAGTAAATGGGTCATTAACATAAGAATTTGAACATTTACAAGACCTATCAATACTCAAGTTAACCCAACTCACTGAATTCACAAAAGTCAAATGGTTCAAGATCATTCTAAGTAGAGTTCATGATTAGTTCTTATGGATAGGTGATCAACCACTTAAGATATGTGCTCAGTTGATCCATGATATCACAAGGCTTGAAAATGAAGGAGCCCTACCTGTTAGTGAGAAAAACCTTAGAAAAGAAGCTGAAACCCTAACACACTCTAAATGGGACAAGAGGGAAATGACTGTAAATGATATATATTTACAAGATGTCAGATTGGTAGCAATTCTAATTGGCTACAAGATGTTTTATAGTTCCAGACCTAATTCTATATTAGCTAGAGTTATAATGATGGAATACAGAATGGTCAAAGAAAATAAGAAATACAACCTGTGTGAAATACTAGCTCAATAATTCATTGAGAATGTAAAAGTTATGAAGAAGGAAAAATCTAAGGAATTTAGGTTTGGGTCATTACTACTTCACATGTACATATGTCATTCACAACATTCCTGGTATGCATCCTAGAGCATGGAAAGATAATGAACCTACTAGTCTTCAAATCTCAGAATACTATAGAAGACAAAAAAAGGATTGGGTTGATGGAGAATTTTTTGGCATGATTAAGATCATGCAAAGGTAGATGAAATAAAGATATAGAATTCTAGAAATCTTAGTAGAAAAGTATAAGGACACCATCTATTTTATGGTTGAAATAGATTGTGTCTTCTTTGAGGCAGTTGAGCCTAGAACCAAATGGTGTTATCCTATGGGATATGAGGTAAGTGTTGAAGTAATAACTATACAATTAGAACATGTATTGGTAGAAGAAAAGGACCCTACTCAAGAAAGATGGGGTACATATAGAGAAAAATATGAAAAATTTAGAGAAGAACAAGAGTAAGTAACAAGAAAGAGGAAAGTTAGTAAGATAATAGAAGATATCACTGCAATGGTGGGTATTACAAAATCACAGTTGATAGACATCAAAAATAAGATGGAGGCATCTTCTAGTATTTCCACTGATTCACCCATTCCATTGGAAACAGAGAAGATAGTTACTACTAATAACATTGTTGACTTATCAGTCTCTCAAGAGGAAGAAACACATGAAGTTGAGGCTACAATTGCTCCTAGAAGATCTTCTAGGACTATCAAGTAGGTCAGTCCAAAAGGAAAAGAGACAGAGGTAAAAATGAAGAAGAAGGAAGAAAAGGTCATGGAGAAAGAGGAAGAGCAAATAGTTCAAAAGAATTTGCAATCCTTATGGAAACTAGATTTGAAATCACTATAGAAAAGGGTTATCAAAGATGGAAATCTGATATCAATAAAAAGATATTATGAGAGATATAGCCCTAAGGACCAAGTAATCATTGAGGACACTATAATTGAGAATTTGTTAGTCTTTAAAAATAATTTGTTGGAAGTTGAAGCTAGTGTCCCCAAAGATCTGTATAGAAAACTAGAAATTAGAAATTAGTTAGCACACTTAGAGGATGAAAACATAAGAAACAAGACAATCAATGATATGTTTCCGATTGTGTCCATTCAAGAAAGAGAAAGAATCATAAAGGCACTGAAACCTCTACTAAGAACAAAGACCAGACTAGTCAAGATTACGGCTAGAAAATATGATGAGGTGATTGAAGATACTCAAAAGGCATTAGACCAAGTTCTAATGAATAACATGCCTATAAAAGTGTCACCTCCTAAGACTACTAAACCTACTCCCTTGGGTTTAGGAGAGAGCTCAAAAGCAATAGATGATAGTGCTCAAGTTAACTTGCAACCAAACTTCTTTGTCACTGGTGTGCCTGTTAGCCTTGACACTTCGTAGGATGTAAATGATCCATTTATGGATAAGGAGTACAATGTGATGGAGGTTGAAGATCAGCAATAGATAAAAGAAAGAAAAAAAAAAAAAAAAGACCAAAAGAAAGATTACAGGAGAAGTAGTTGCAGCAAGAAGAACATAAATAAAAACAACCTAAATCAAAGGATGTTGCTGAAATCAGACTGGATACATCCCTTTTGTTGGCAAGTGTGACAAAACCAGTCAGTTTTGATGTAGACAGCTTGGATGAAGATGAGATGATGAAACTCTCATTTATGGCTTTTGCTAAAGCTAAGGAGAGATCAGTTCAGAAAGGAGACAAGAGAGCTAAGATAATGGTCAGGGCTGTAGAAACAGTAAACAAGTTGCTTCCCTCACTAGCTACTCTAAAAGATAAGGATGAGGTTGAGAATCTTGGCATAGTATTGGATAGCTTTGACAGTCATTTTGACTCATTGCTAAAAACAACAAATGAGAAGGTTGTAAAAAACTTCTTGGAAAAGAAGTTGAGTGAATTTCATAAGTCCATCTCATGGGACTTAGACATTCTTAAGGCTACCACTCTCAAAGCCAAAATTTGTGTAGCACAAGGTAGGAAACTATATAGCCATTGCATAAATCCTTGTAGACATTTGAAGAATGTTAAGGAAGCCATAGCCAAAGACAAGGCTAGTCTTAATAGTATAATGGATAATTGTGAATCATCTTCACAAACTTTGGGTGAAATGGATAAGGAGACATCCAGACTATTGGAGAAAAAAGGAGTACTGGAAATGGAGAAAGGGAGAGTTGTGAATAGATTTGGCTCATTAAGAAGCCTTTTGACTCCCAAGCTATCAAATTTGGAGACCCATCTCTCTGAGATGATAAAGGTTAAAAGATCAATGCTAGTAACAACTCTCACCAAGATTAAGGCAATAGAGACAACATCATATGCACTGAATGGATTAATCCATGTTAGTGAACTAATGATAAGTTCATGGATTGAGGAAGTTAAGACCTTGGAAATCTCCTTCCAAGATGTCTTAAATCTGGTAAGTAAGCACTAACCATTTTTTCTTAAGTCCTACAATTTTGTGTATACCTTTTCCATTGATGACAAAGGGAGAGGAAGAAAAGGAAAAATGAGGAAGAGAAAGAGATAGGCAAAGTTATATGTAAAAAAAAAAAAGTAGAAAATAAAATATATAGAAAAGAGGAAAAGGAAAATAAATTTGCATTGAAACACTTAGTCATTTTTCTAAGTGTTTCCATCAATGCCAAAGGGAGAGATTATTGGTATGTGATGTTTTGGAGTACTGGGAATCATCTAAGGGTTGTCATTTATGGCAACACTTATGTTATAATGATCGCATGCTAAGGAGATTGTCATTGGAGTCACAATCATGAAAATGACCAAGTCTAGAATCAGGTCAACAAGGCACAGTGCCACAATTTTGGTTACCAATGGAGAAATACAAGGTATTATGGCCTGCAAAGTAAATTGAAGGTATTTTGGTATGTGTGCATGCTTTAGTTAAGAGCGCATAATTTTTGGTTACAAGATCTATGAGATATAGTGATAGGAAGGTATGCAAAGATAGGAAAACAATGTAACATGGTATATAATTAGTTGTGAAGATTAAGGAAGGTATAATGGATATGGTAATGTGCTAAGTCAAGTAAATAAAGTATATTTCCAACTCTTTGGTAATACAAGAGTGCCAACTCCATGCACTTCATTTGCATAGGTTTCTATTATGTTTTGTATGGAAAATTATGAGGCCAACTGTAAGGCTAATTTTGTATAAGTATAGATTAGTTTTGTGAAAGAGAAGTATGGAATGTTTTTGATGATGGAGTAAGTCTTTGAATGGAAGAGAAGAGATTAGATGCAAGATCAGAAAGAGGCCAAGCTATAATTGCAACTATCTAAGAAAGATAAGTTCTTATATTATTCCCCTTTTGCGAACTACTTTTGAAGAGGAGTATTGATTGTAAGAGCAGTTTGCTCACCACCCTTAACCAGGTGTTTTGTATACCCCTAACAGGGTTTTGTAATCCTCTAACAAGGAAATGTACTATGTAACAATCATCTCCTAATAGGGCTAGATCTCCTAACAAGGATACTATATTTTAGTGCATATTTGTGGGTACCATCCCCACCGGGGTTTTCCATTTAGCCAGGGTTTCCTCGAGAACAAATCATGGTGTCACAAGAAATGTGTTGTGCTTATATGTTCTTTTATTTTCTACATTAATTTGGATTGTCTATAATTGTTTAAAGTTAAAATCAAAGTTCTGTAATACTGATTCACCCCCCCTCTCAGTATTACCTAATCCTACCAACCCCTACATCTAAGAGTATAGATAATAATGAAAAGGATATGTCACTCATGGAAAAGGATCCTCAAAGAAAAATATCTTATCCACAAGACCCCCACCATAGAGGAGTGGTTTTAGATAAAATATCATCTTTCAGAGATTAACCAAGTGGGAACAAAGATTCAATCATCAAGCCCCCTAATACCAAGGAGAAGAGGAATCTTTGAATTGAGGGAAACAACTCTAATCACCAAAGAAAAGGCAAGATTTTTTAAAGATCACAATTTTCCAAATAAAGACAAGGTGATGACCTAGTACAACAACCTCTCATATAAAAGGATATCCATGGTCACAACAATTATCAGTATAATGAAATAGTATTGCTAGATAAACAAATGCCACTAAGCTAAGGAAAGCAAATCCCTAGACAAAGAGAAAGAAGGAAGAACCTTTCCCCCCAAGGATGAAAGCAAGAGATACCTTTGAAAAATAAATGTCTTTAAAAAGATAACTTGAATATATAATAAAATCTATGGATGATTATAAACACAATACAAATCCATGGAGAAGAAGGGAAAAAGAGTAAAAAGAATAGCAATTAAGCTCAGGATGTGATACATACCCAATAACCTAATGGATCCTAGAAGACTGGATTTCATGCCTCTTGCCCCCTAGTCATGAGACGAGGATACAAAGCTATATTACGGAAAAGTCAAGGTGTTTCTCTCTATCAAAGTTATGAAGGAATTGTAAAATTGCACGTGAGTGAGATATAATTCCTAAAGTCACTCTTTCTCTAACATATATCTTGAAATGCACACAATCAGAAAGTAAATGTGTGTTACTACAATGAAAAGGACAATTATACTTAGATAGAGCATCTTTCACATAAAGTCTAAATATTTTTTTCTTGGAATTCATCAATTGAACATACACCTTCATAGCTACATCTTGAGGAGTATCAGGGTGATCTAATGTAGGTATAGGAAGAAGAACATGAAGAGGAGGGTGACGATCAAAATCAACTATCTTGAATTGAGATTGTGAACAAACAACACCACACATATCTTGTTTAGGAGGTATATGAACCAAATATTTAATACCATGCTCATTAACACCAAGCCCTAAAACTTTATAACCTTGTTTAGTCACCATATTATATCCTGTAGTATACATATCATGTAAGGCTTTGACAGGACATGATTGTTTGTCATATGCATGAGGAAATGTTATATAAGGTGGAATAATAGGCTTAGAAGAAGTTTCTTTTCCCTTTCCTTTAATATCATCATGGAGCAGAGGAGAAGGTAAACCAAAGAACTCTTGCACATCTACATCATGAATAATAGCTTGAATCCCATCATACATATGGAAAGAACTAGGATTAGCAGATGGAGAATAAGGCATATTAGGCATCAGATTAGGTTTGGGAAGGTTAGGAACTAGATTAGGATTAGGAAGGTTAGGAACCAGATTAGGAATGATAGGATCAGGATTAGGAAGATTAGGAGATGGTGTATCATCTACCAAATTCTTCACATAATCCAAGAGGATAATAATTCTACCACATGAATCTTTAATGAAAGTTTTGAATGTAGGAAGATTAGTATCGGTCAAGTTCACAAAAGCATAGGCAAGAGAAAAATGAAGGATCGTCAACATAATGAAGTGAATTATACTCTCATAAACATCATAGGTATGGTAAAGAGATGCTAAAAGAAGGGTAATAAAGAACATGACCACATACCAAAGCATCTTAAGAATCTTCATAGTAAATAAAATGCAAGAAATATTTTTGTATTTTATTGAATATATAGAGTTTTTTTAAAAAAATTTTTGAATTTAAAAATAAAGTGCATAAAATAAACCTAATCTTAATGAAAGAAGATATTAAACCATGGATCTAATACAATAGGGCATCTAAATCCACAAAAGAAAAGGGCTAAACGTGTCGGGTTCACCAAAATGAATGCTAAGGCAAAATGTATGGTTTGGGGATGTGGAGGGGTATGTGATAGAAAATTTTATGGACATATAAAATAAATCAAATAGAAATACCTATCTTGAAAGAGGTTTGATGAAGAAATCACTATTTTTTGATGTCTGTGCACAGTTTCAAGAAATTCTGCAACCTGTTTTGGACTGGAAATGCGAAGATAGAGAAAACCTAGAAAACTTTTGTCCTTTTGAGGTCAAGTCGACTTTGACCTAGATAGCAGGGCACAATCTTACCCTAGGGCATAATCTTACCCCACACTAAAGGTCATCCCTGACCTAAAATAACTTCGACAAAAATTCTGTTCCCGAATCTTAGAAGTTCACCGAAAAGGGTATCCAGATCTATACTTCAATTTGTTGTTTTGTACCTGTACCTACAAGAAAAATGGTTTTGTTGTTTGGATGAGGGGTTTGCCTTGGCCAAACCCCAGTTTGGAATTAACCTTAATAATGGAATTGAAATAGAGAATGCTAGCAAGTAGTAGAAGTAGATCTAACAATGAAGCTATGATATTCAATAGATATGCAATTGTATTTCAAATGTAAACAAATATATTGATATGAAAGCTTGAACATAACATTAAAAAATGTAAATCAAAACCTCCATGATTGTATGCTTGGAATCCACCTTGAGAGAAGAATGAATGGATCTTGAAGATGAACAAAGGATCTTGAAGGAAGATCACACCACCATGATGGCTATATCTAGGGTTTTGAATGATGAATCTATTAGAAAGTAAAGTCCACCAAGATAACTAAGAGCGGGGGGGGGGGGGGGGTGAATCAGTTATTAGATAATTATAACTTTTATCATCTTCAATAGCATTAAACCATATAATCAATATAATTACCAACCATATAAAGATATTCATACACAATTACATAATAACACAAGATATGTTGACTAGGGAACCTCTTGATCAAAGAGTTAACTCCGGTGGGAATGATGCCCACAAAAGATGCACTAATATGAATATTCCTTATGAAAGGATGGACTCTATTAGGAGTCTTATGAAATACATTTAGTACATATGAATCCTTGTTAGGAGATTTTGAATCCCTGTTAAAAGATTCTAACCCTATTAAGAGTTATGGAAGGTAGAAGGACCCACTGCCCAAACAACTTCAGGGTAAGATCACTGAATTCACTATCCAAATAATCTTTGCATTATTCAATAGAATAATATGTTACCTCTTCTCTAACTATGCAAAACCGCACTCACTGCTACATCAGATCTTAATTTCAAATCTTTGTACTTCACATGTCTTCCTCCATAATTTTTCTCTCATACTTAGCTCTTTTCTTCACTTCATTCATACCACATCACACATCATCATTAAAACAAGGAAAATAATTCCTTTCTTTATACCACATTCAAATAATTACAACTGAGTTCGCACATAATTACAAAATAAAAGTTTCCACATGCTACACCAAAATTACATAAAATTGTCAGCTTCCAAATACAATAAATCTTCACTAATGTGACTTCAAATTTTGCACTATTATCCATGTCACTATCAATGTGTCTCTAACTTCTCTTTAACTTTGCAAAGCTAGATTCCATCCCGATTAGGAGATATCATCTGATTTCCAAAAACCGCTACTCAGGAACACTGCCTGAATACTACTTCCACCAAAATGATCATAACTTTTGAATAAAATAATTACTATCTGCACTCTTAACCATAGACATATAAAATATCAAAGAGTATATCCTCAATGTCACATAGCTCTAACTACAAGATACCACATGCGCTAATCAAAACCCTATCTACTTCTCTGCAAGCCTTCGGTAAAACACTATGTTGACATCAATGACAATCATAGTCATGAATGCAACAACAACTGCTACAGAATGGGTGCCAAACACTTTAGCATTCATTCCTAACAATCTCCCCCATTGGCATTGATGGCAACATAGATGAAAAACATCTAATGTTCCAAAAATCCAATACTACAACACTGCTTCTTCAAATCCTCTTCATCAATCAAATCTTGCGTCGTTATCCTGTTCAGTTCTCTCATATTATTTTTCATGCATACTTCTCCCCCATTGACATCAATGATAGAAATTTCATCACTATGTCAACAACAACTCAATGTCAAAAGACACTATTAAAAAAAAAACATTTACTAGAGTCCTCATGACTCAGCTCAGATACACATACTCCCCCATAGAGGAAGTACCAACATCCAGTCCAGAAGAAAGATAGGGCTCATATATTACTGGACAGATGCAACCAACTACATCACTACTCAAAAGTAGGCTAGAGCATAACCCCAAGCATACCTCTTAGATACTCAAATGTATCCTTAGGCAAAGGCTTTGTAAATATGTCTGCTATCTATTCCTTTGTGCTTATGTACTCTAGTCTATCTTCTTTCTTAGCAACTTTCTCTCTTACAACATGATACTTGATCTCTATATGTTTTGTCTTAGAATGTAGTATAGGATTCTTAGACATACTGACTATACTAGTGTTGTGACAATGTATAACAACAGGTTCAACAAATTTAATTCCAATATCCTTCAGCATCTGCTTCATCCAAATTGTCTGGTTACAATTGTTTGTTGCTGCTACATACTCTGCTTTTGCTGTGCTCTGTGAAATACAATTCTACTTCTTGCTTAGCCAAGAAACTAATCTTCCTCCAAGGAAAAATGCTCCTCCATTGGTGCTTTTCTTATCATCAACACTGCCTCCCCAATCAACATCTGTATATGCACATAGGGTAAAATCATCAAATTTTTCATACCACAATCCATAGTCCATTGTGCCTCTTAAATATCTCAATATCCTCTTTACTGCTACATAATGTGATTCTCTAGGTTCAGCTTGAAATCTTGCTACAATTCCAACTGAATGTGCTATATCTGGTCTTGTGTGTGTCAAATACTACAATCCTCCAATCATGAATTTGTATTTCTTCTGCTCAACTGCCGGTGTTTCATCTATGCTAGATAACTTATGTCTGATTACCAAAGGTGTTCCAACTGGTTTAGAGTCCTCCATTCCAAATCTTTTTAGTAAATCATTCAATTACTTTGTCTAACTTACAAAGATACCATCATAGTTTTGTGTTATCTGTAATCCCAAAAAGTATTTCATCTCACCAATCATACTCATTTCAAATTCAGTCTTCATTTCATCAGCAAATTTGTCACTAGCTTCATCTTCTCCTCCAAAAATAATGTCATCAACAAAAATAACTATAATCAACAAACCATTTTCAATTTCTTTTGTGTACAGATTGCTATCAGCTGTTCCTTTGGCAAATCCTAACTTTAACAAATATTTATCCAGTCTTGCATACCAAGTTCTAGGTGCTTTATTTATTCCATATAATGCTTTCTTCAGTTTACATACCACGTCTCCTTCTTGAGTCAAAGGAAAACCTTTAGGCTGCTCAATGTAGACTTCTTCTTCCAATTCTCCATTCAAAAATGTTGACTTCACATCCATCTAATACACTTTGAATTTCTTAAAAGCTGCATAGGCCAAAAACATTCTTACTACTTCAATTCTTGCTACTGGTGCAAAATTTTCTTCATAGTCAATTCCTTCTTGCTGTGAGTATCCCTTACATACCAATCTTGCTTTGTTTCTTACAACATCTCCTTGTTCATTCATCTTGTTTTTGAATACCCATTTAGTTCCAATCACATTCTTGTCTTTAGGTCTAGGGACCAATTCCCATGTCTTGTTCTTTTCTATCTGATATAGTTCTTCTCTCATAGCATTAATCCAATGTTCATCTTCACAAGCTTTGCTAGTAGATTTAGGTTCAATTTGAGAAATCAAACATAAATGTACCTTATTCTGAGTCAGAACTCCTCTGTCCAAACTTCCAATAACTTGTTCAATAGGATGATGTCTTGATAAATACCTATTCGGTGTCATAGTCTCAGATCTTGCTTCAACTATAGATTCTTCTCTAGATTCCTCTCTGGTCTCTTCATCATGACTCTCATTCAACAATTCACTATCAGTCTCATAGAATAATTTAGTAGTTTTAGTGTTAGGCTTAGGATGAAATTCTTCATCAGATTCATAATCAAGTATTGTTTCCTAAATTTTGAAATTTTCATCAACTTTAACATTTGTGCTCTCAACAATAGTTTTAGTTCTCTTATTGTAACATCTATATGCTTTTCTCTTCAAAGAATATCCAAGAAAAATACCTTCATCACTTCTAGGATCAAACTTTCCAATATCATCATCTCTCTTTATATAACATTTGCTTCCAAAAATTCTAAAATACTTAACTGAGGGTGCATGTCCAAACCATAATTCATAAGGTGTCTTGTCTGTGTCTGCTCTGATTTGTACTCTGTTCATTGTATATACTACTGTATTCACTGCTTCTCTCCAAAATGTCTTTGCTAAATCATTCTCAAATAACATAGCTCTTTCTCCTTTAGTCACTAATCTATTTTTTCTTTCTGCAATACCATTTTGTTCAAGTGTTCTAGGGGCTGAAAACTGTCTCTTAATACCATTCACTTCACAAAAGGTGTTAAACTCTCTAGAAGTAAATTCACCACCTCTATCAATTCTCAAAAATTTAATCTTCATTCTAGATTCATTCTCAACTTTGTTCTTAATGATCTTAAACTTATCAAATGCTTCATATTTTTCTTTCAAAAATTCAATCCACATCATTCTTGTAAAATCATCAACAAGAATCATAAAATACCTTTCTCCATAGAATCGTCTAGTCCTGGTAGGAACGCTCAAGTCTGTATGAACAATCTCCAACTTCTCTACCAATGTGAACTTCTTACTAGGAAATGAACTTCTCTTCTGCTTAGCCATCACACATTCTTTGCAAATCATGTTAGTAGGCTTCATAATTTTAGGAAAATCCCTTACTGTAAGTGTAGTACTGACTTTCACAATATTATCAAAGTTTATATGACAAAACCTTCTATGCCATAACCAACTATCATCAATCTTAGTAATCAAACATGTCATCTCAGTAGGATTCAACTAAAATACATTACCTCTAATTCTAGATCCAGTTCCAATTAGATTTCCATCTTTATCCTTTATCACACAAATTTTCTCAGTAAACCAAACTTGATATCCCTTATCAACTAACTATCCAACACTCAAAAGATTATGTTTCAATCCATCCATAAAGTAAACATCATCAGTATTAGTCTTTCCATCAAGAGTAATAGATCCTATACCTTTAATCAAACAAGGTGCATTGTTACCAACTCTAACAACTCCTCCATCATAATTGTTAAACTTTATGAACTTTCTCATATCTCCAGTCATATGATGTGAACAATCACTGTCTATAATCCAATCAACTTTCTTTTCAACTTGGGAAACTAAGGCTTTTTCTTCCTTAACATTAGTTTCAAAATTTTCTTCTTTAATTGCTACAAATCCTATTTCATCATTTTTCTCAGTATCACTTTCACTTAAATTTCTTTCAATACTAGCTTCAAGGTCTTCATCATTAGCATAATAACATTCCTTAGATCTTCTAGGCTTGAAATTATTTATGTACTTCTTAACTCTCTTAGGACATTTAGATGCAAAATGACCATATTCTTGACAAGTCCAACATTTAAAAATTTTCTTACCATCTGGTTCTCTTTTCACAAGCAAGGCAATACCTTCTTCAATCTTCTTGTCTTCTTCGTTTCTAGATCTGCTGATGCCAGCATAATCTCTACTCATACTGATGCTTCTTGACAATCTAGGGTGAACACTAAGAGCACTGAATAGTGTCTTCATTCTAGGTAAGTCTCCTAATAACCTTAGGTTCATCTCTGTTGCTTCCAATCTTCCAAGAAGAGTCTCTCTTGTAAAGTTTGTAGTACAAGGTATAACTTGTTTAATCATCTGTGTTGTCTGCTTAAATACAGGATTCAATGTCCTTAGAATTTTCCATATCACTTCATTTTCTATCTTTTTTCCTCCATAAGATTTTATCCCTGCAACAATTTTTGACATTCTACCAATATAGCTTCTAATAGATCCATCTTCCAACATTCTTATATCTTCAAATGCACATATCCAATTATGTAATCTAACTCTTTTTGCATGTTCATCACCTTCAAAAGTAGAGTGCAAAGCTTTCCAAATTTCATGAGAATTTTTCAAATATTTTAGCTGACTATATTCATTCTCTGGAAGTGCTGTCAAAAGTGTTTCTCTCACAAGTATGTTACACATGAATATCTCTCTCATCATTAGAGCATGTCTCAAGATCATCTTCTTCAATGATAGTCTTATCATTCTTTGTAGTCAACCAATAACCTAGTCCTAAACAGAATAGATTTGTCTTCATCTTTTCTTTCCAACTGTCAAAATTTACTCCATCAAACTTAGGGCTTTCTTTCCTGAAATTCACCATGGATCTCCTTAAGCTGTTAAACTTCTCTTTCAAGGACCTGCTGCTCTGATACCAATTGTTAGAAAGTAAAGTCCACCAAGATAACTGAGGGGGGGGGGGGGGGGGGTAAATCAATTATCAGATAATTATAAATTTTATCATCTTCAATAGCATTAAACCATATAAGAAATATAATTACCAACCATAGAAAGATATTCATACACAATTACACAATAACACAAGATATGTTGACTAGGGAACCTCTTGATCAAAGAGTAAACCCCGGTGGGAATGATGCCCACAAAAGATGCACTAATATGAATATTCCTTATGAAAGGATGGACTCTGTTAGGAGTCTTATGAAATACATTTAGTATATATGAATCCCTGTTAGGAGATTTTAAATCCCTGTTAAAAGATTCTAACCCTGTTAAGAGTTATGGAAGACAGAAGGACCCACTGCCCAAACAACTTCAAGGTAAGATCACTGAACTCATTGTCCAAATAATCTTTGAATTATTCAATAGAATAATATGTTACCTCTTCTCTGACTATGCCAAACCGCACTCACTGCTACATTAGATCTCAATTTTAGATCTTTGTACTTCGCATGTCTTCCTTCATAATTTCACTCTCATACTTAGCTCTTTTCTTCACTTCATGCATACCGCATCACACATCATCATTAAAAAAGAAAAAACATTCCTTCCTTTATACCACACTCAAATAATTACAAATGAGTCGACACACAATTACAAAATAAAAGTTTCCACACACTACACCAAAATTACATAAAACTATCAGCTTCCAAATACAATAAATCTTCACTCATGTGACTTCAAAGTTTGCACTATCATCCATGTCACTATCAATGTGTCTCTAACTTCCCTTTAACTGCACAAAGCCAGATTCCATCCTGATTAGGAGATATCATCTGATTTCCAAAAATCGCTACTTAGGAACACTACCTGAATACTACTTTCACCAAAATGATCATAACTTTCATGAATAAAAGAATTATTGTCTATGCTCTTAACCATAGACATATTGTAATACCCCAAAAATGGGCTATATGTTCATTAATCTCTTACATCATCAAATCGAATGAAATCGACATCAAAGTCCTAACCTAAGGCACATCTAAACATCATCGAATCATAATTGATTATCTTAAATTCTATAATCGGAGAATATTCCTAGTAATATTCCTAATCATCATAATTATCTTTAATTTTATAATTATTTGGCAATAAATCACATTTATCCTAAAGTTTGATTAATTGAATATTTTCATATTTAATTAATTAGATTTAATATTTTCCACTTAATTGTGTAATTAAATTTAATTCTATCTATTATTGATTGTATTATTTAATTTTGACAATAAATCTAATATCATATGAATAATTGATTAAATTTTTATTTAATTAATTAAAGCAAGTTGTCATTATTTAATAATATAGTTTTTAATAAAAGTTTGATTAAATAATTGATTAACCCATAAATCAATTGTTTTATTTTTAAAAGCAGTTAAGTTGGAAATAAATCACTTTATTATTAAATTAATTCATAATTAAAACATGCACAATCATAAAAGCAGACAACTATCAATTATCAATTAAAGCTAAACTCTATTTTGAGTTAAAACTTAGCTTTTGCATGTTTTTGTGAGTTAATTATCCTTTATTTAAAAATAACTCAAAAATCAACCTGAGTTATTTGAGTGATTTATGACTTTTTTCCCATGCACCTCCAAAGCCCTGGATTTCTATAAAAATAAGGCTCAGCTCTTCATAATTCATCTCTCAATCATCTCTCAAATTTGCATCCAAGCATCTCATATTTTTGCACAATCACGCTGGAGAATTGGAATTGAAGAATCAAAGCTCTTGCGAATCGACATCTTTGTGAGATCAATCTTATTTTTGCATTCATATTGCATATCATTGTTAGATTAGCATTGCATATCAATTTTCAATAGCATTCATAGCATATCAATTTCATCTAGCATAGATTCATATCAAGTTTTCATTCTTATTGCATTGAAAATCCAAAAAAATAGATTAATTGCATTCATATTTCATATCTAGATCAATTGCATTCAAATCTTTCATTTAGGTGTCATCTAGGTCACTGGTCTTGATAATAATCTGAGAACATTAATCTCGCACCTATTAGAAGGCAGTAAATCGCTTGGTTAGATAGCTTTCAATTTTGCATGATTTTGATTATAGCTAACCTCTAATGTTTTACTGAGTGTTGTGTCTATAGATCAGGTACAATTTTTACACACACATTTCTGGTGCCCACCGTGGGGCAACCCACCTTTGCATGCTGATTTTGATTCTTGGAGCTAAAATCCTAAAGTTTCAAAGATTTAATTTTATCTCCCAAACGGCTTAGATTTTTGGTCTGAAATTTTTTTTACAAGTTGGAGACATATTAGGAAAGCTTTGAAAAAAAATTCAGAATTTTCTGAATTATTTTGAATTTTCAATAATTGTTTTTTGATTTTTCATAAAAAATTAATATCTAACGCAAATCAGCATATTTTTCTAAAATTTTTACATTTTTGGAAATCTCTTCAAATTCTATAGGGGGTCTATTATTTGTGTTTTAAATTTGGATGCAATTTAATAGCTCAAATAGTCAATTTGCAAAAACTAGTCTGTTTTGATAAAACGGGTCTCTAGGGCACAAATGAAGAGATTTTTCTAAAAATTTTGTATTTTTGGAAAGCTCTCTATTTTTTAGTAGGGGTCTCTATTTTAAATTTCTATTTTTATGGCCAAAATCATATCAAAAAAATCAGATCTTGTTGACTAGGTCAAATGTAGTGCAAAAAAATTAAAATTTTATGATGGGTATGCACTTATTTTTCATATGATTCAATGCATGATATGAGTTGTCATTTGGATTAATTTATGGTTATTATTTCTCCTAACAATTTTTTTTTAGAGCTAACCCTATGGTTTTCATAAGTTGAATATATTTTGCATATCTTGTTTGCTTGTTTGCTTGTTGGAGAGTTCGTCACTTGCTTGCATGGAAAAGCTCAACAAAAATTGCTAAAAATTAGGTAGAATCTACTAAGCATGTTGTAAGGATCATGAGGTATTCTCCTTGTTCTGAAAATATTTCGATTTGGACTTAAAATAAATCTCTTATGTGTCAAGCTTGTGTGCATCTTTTCATGCTTTTGATCTATTTCTACACACTTGCATAATTTGATACTAGGTTGTGATCCCTTAAGGATTCATTAAGTAGTCTTAGAATACTTGTGATTGATCTTGATTGCTATCTTGGGTTATTGGACTCGCTAATCTGCCGGCCCCTCATTTCCGCCCCGTGGTTGCAATCTCAGCGCCATAAAGGGGAGGGGTCAACAGGACAGAAGCCTTAAGTGTTCCACTTGGCAACCCTTTTGTGCTTTTAGGAACTCACTTGTTTTCTAAGTTGTGGACTCATTTTCAGCTTGTGTGAGGTGTTAAGTGTTCCACCTTGTGGACTCATCTCATATTTTCTTTAAGCGTTAAGTGTTCCTCTTTCTACTTTTTGGATGCTTTTGGTAGATTTGCTTTCAGGAATATATTTGTGCTCACATAGTAATTAGGCCCTATGAACACTATTCGTGATTCTTGAGAGATTGGATTCCCAGCAAAATCCTTCTTGATGACAGAATCCTTGTAGGTAGGGAGGATACTTAGTGCATTTCACATTCAACTTGGTTAGTGAGTCTTCTCTTATTGATCGACACATTCTCTCTCCGGAGAGGTTGATAGATCACGTGGGGTTGATATCACGAGCTTTGGTGAATCAAAATTGGTTAGTGCATCTTCTCTTATTGATTGATACATTCTCTCCCCGAAGAGGTTGATAGATCACGTGGAGTTGATATCACAGACCTTGGTGGAACAAAACTTTGTCTTAGCATGTCAGATTAATCTGCTTGCTTTGTTTGGGTTAAAAGTGAAGAGGTGTCAAAACCTTGAATCTGGAGCCAAGTCCCCTTGTGGTATAAATCTGTGAGTCACCTTTAGAGAGGGTTAACCGTAGCGAACAATCACTTCACAGGGAAAACTGCGTTGACGGAATCTCAAGCGATCATAGCCATTTTTGCCATGGTAGTGACAGCCGCTATATAAATGTCCTTGTGGAAGAAATCTCCATGGGTATGGTTCATTCTTGGGTTCTCAGATCTCCCTAGCAGCTCTTGAAGATTAAGTTCTCAGACTATGTCAAAACCCTGGTGTGCCGGGATTGGAGTTCACCCCTTTGAATCATAAAAGTTGTAGAGTCAAACCATTACTAAAAACCCTAGAGAGGCCAATTTTTTACTTTCAGGTATATGTGTGTTATTGCAAAACTTTTCAGAACATACACAATTAGTACTCTCAGGGATTAGCACAATTTGGTCACTTGATTGTTCATGCGCAAGGTTGTTTTTGCCCTTGTTCATTGTTTTTAGATGTGCTTGGAATCACTTGCTTACTATTCTGCATGCTTGTTTATCTACTTGGCTATTAAAAATGATCAAATCTGGTATAACCTTCAAAATCTGGATAGTACAATTTGCAAACAATCCAGAACTGAAGACCTTAAATTTTGCAAAAATTGATGTAAATTCTTTCTGGAGTCAAAAGTCATTTCAAAAAGTCAAAAGTCGTATGAGTTTTGTCAAGTGTCATTTCAGTATTGCCCATCTGTCGTACGATTGAGAACCCAGTGTCGTACGAGTTTTCAAACTAGCAAATTCAAGAAAGTCAAAACCTTATTAGCAATTATCGTACGAGTTTTGTCAACTATCGTTTCATTGCTACCCAACTGTCGTACAAGTTTAGCAACTATCATTTCATAGGCTACCTAGTGTCGTACGAGTCTGCAGAGTGTCGTTTGGAAAATTTGAGAGAGTTGTCAGAAATTGTCAAATTGTAAGATATCCAATGTTTCCAGCCTAGTTCTAGAATCTATTAAAAATATCATTGTGTCAGGAACAGAGCAGTAGCTATTGAGCAGTCTACCATTTTCTGAGTTTGATCTTTTGAATCCGATCTAGTCTTCTGTTTGATCAATTTGAGTCCATTTTATCTCGTGTCAAAACTTTGTCATAACTATCAATCTTCAATCAATCTTCAAAAATAGACTAAGTGTTGAGAACTCGTGTCCGCTATCTTTTGGGCGATCTATCCCATACATCCAGGGCACAGTTTCCTTCACCCACATCTCATCAGATCTTCAAAACTATCATAATCTTAACAAGGTTGTGTCATCCAATTTTCTCGAATCAAATTATTCTTCAGTTGTCTTCATCCTTTTCTTTTGTTTCATTCAAAGTTAATGGTGGAGACCAGAGCTTCTTCACACAAGAAATCAGAAGAAACATCTCAGAACTTACTTTTGACCAATACCCCAGGTCCAACTCTTGAACAACTCATCAAGTCAGGTATTTACGAAGACGACGGTCTCGGTAACTTTCGATTGAAAACTGGTTACATACCTCCTTTATCAACTCACAGAGGTAATCAACAAACTCCTCCTCAATCTGTTCCAGGGAGCCCAAAAACTCCTATCATGTCTCAAGCAGGGACAAACCACGGTTCTCTAGGAGGAGGGTCCCCAGGACACCATTCTCAACATAATTCCGACCAAGAACCTACCCCCTCTGAAATCCATCGATGTCAGAATGATGATGAATTCCAGAGAATGATGAGGCATTTCTTGAAAGTGGATAGAGAGGCATACTTTTTACAATTAGCCCAGGAAGGGGCTAAGCTTCCTCCCAACTTTAACGTTGATGATATAATCACACATGAGGAAGAAACTCCACTCACAACTATGAAAAAATAGATGCATGCTATACAAGTCGAATTTAACAATCTTAAGAAGGAGAAGGAACCCAAGGAGTTCTCCATGGAGGCCCTATGTCCTTTCCCATTCGATAAAAACTTGTATATGCCACCATTCCCAAAAAGAGTGGAGATACCAAAGTATGACAAATATGATGGACACTCTGATCCTCAAGATCATGTCAGAGAGTTCTATAAGCAATCCATGGAATTCATGCATGAACCAACTTATCTAATGCGTCTTTTTCCTAGATCCTTGGGAGGAGCATCCATTCAGTGGTTTTCAAGATTACCTTCTATGATCAAAACTTTTGAGGAATTGATTAAATTGTTTTATCAACAATATTCCTACAATATTCAACATCCGGTCACCATGATCGATATCTGTAACCTCAAGCAATATCTAGGGGAATCATTCCTAACTTTCCTCAAGAGGTGGAGAAAGAAGTTCTCTCTATATGCTAGACAAATTCCTGAAATGGAGAAACTGGAAATCTTTATCAATAACCTTGTTCCAGAGCTTAATTATCCATTACAAATGCAAGATCATGTATCTTTTGATAAAATGGTGGATAATGCAATCAAGATTGAGAAAGTACTTGTCAAGAAAGGAGAAATCACACTTCAAAAGGACAAGTCTGAATCTGGATCTAGCTCAAAAGATAAAAACAAGAGCTGGAATAGAAACAAAGGTATCATCTCTGATGGTGTTGTTGACACTATCCACACCCCATCAAAGGCACTAGACTACAATCTCACCCTTGCCACCAAAGCCATTGAAGCTTCAGAGAAAAAATCTGCTGAACCATCTCCAAAAAAGCCATTCAAACGATGGGATAATAAATGAAAGTTTACTCCCCTGGGAGAATCTTGGGAATCTGCCCTGAGAACCCTGATAGTTGATAACATGATCTCTTTACCACCAATCCGAAACCCTGATCCAGATCCAAAACCATATTGGTGGAAAGATAATGCATTCTATGCTTTCCATCGAACTGAAGGCCACAGAACTAATGGATGCTTCCACTTGAAGCATACCATTCAAGACTTGATAGATCAAGGGGACATCACGATCGATAATCCTACCAGCAATAATGATCACACAGCATTTACAGAACCGTTTCCACAACATGGCAAGGGAGTTTCCACTTCTCAGCCTAACATGGGGGCAAAAGTCAACTATGCCTACCCTGGAAACAATGCTGTCATCAATATGGTTGAACCATATCTCTTTGAGAGCTGCAATGTCATCACGATTGTATGAAGAGACAAAAATCATGCCTCAGCTAATGCGGTTACCAGATCACAAGCTCAGGCTCATCTGAAAGGACAAACACCAAGTTCATCTAATGTCCCTAAGATACCTTTCAATCTCACATCTGCTTCTAAACAGAAGGTTGCCTCAAAATCTTCCAATCCAAAGGATACAAGACCTACATCTTACAGCATCGTCCAACAACTCCAGCATACCAATGCCAAAATCTCTATGTTTGAGTTACTTTGAATATCTCCAGCTCACAGAGATATCCTAGACAAAGCTTTTCTCAGCTCTAATGTTCCTGATGATCTAGATCTAGACAGGTTCCAGACTATGGTTGGTCATCTAATGTCTCTGCAATATATCTCCTTTTCAGAGGAAGATGAAAACTCCCTAAGTCACCCACATAATCAGCCCTTGCACATAGAAGTCTTGATCTAGAACCGTCGAGTCAAATGTGTGTTGATAGATGGGGGCACAGGCCTCAACATTTGTTCTTACAGCTTAATCACACAGTTGGGATTCTCAGAGATGGCTATTGATCCTCGGAAGAAGATCACCATAAAGGCCTATGATGAACAGGAAAGATCTTCTAAAGGGACCATTTTCTTACCCATCCGAGTGGGTCCGGTCATCAAAGATACCACATGTCAGGTGCTTGATCTACCATTGGCTTACAATATCCTTCTAGGGAGACCCTGGATCCATGAAATGCAAGCCATTCCTTCTACATACCATCAATGCTTGAAATTTCCCTATGACGGAGTGGAGGTTACTATCCCAGTAGATCTGAGTACAACTTGCAATACATTGAAGGAAAGTGTCGATAAGCTTGTACCTAATAACAGAGAATCTTCCATCAAGCAACAAAATGTGGCTTCCACATCCAAGATGGAAGACATTG
Source organism: Chamaecyparis obtusa (assembly GCA_027943335.1). Taxonomy (NCBI): domain Eukaryota; kingdom Viridiplantae; phylum Streptophyta; class Pinopsida; order Cupressales; family Cupressaceae; genus Chamaecyparis; species Chamaecyparis obtusa. The sequence goes on from BSBK01003345.1 coordinate 2,949,704, forward strand.
CTAAAGAGATCAATATCAAAGAAAATGGGATGGGAGAATACACTATAGAGCCAGTCTTGTCTCTGACATCTCTCCCTATCTTTCCCAAGTCATATGGACAATCTTTGAAGCAATCTAAATCAGAACCTAAGGAACCTATGGAAGCATACAAAAGAAATTTTGTGGCGGAGCAAGTATCCAAACAAGAATTTGAAGAAGATGAAGCTGTGCTTGCATGGCTATACAAAGATGATTCTGAATCCAAAATTGTTCAACCTAGTGAATCTATAGCACCTACAATCCCTTCTAATTTATATGGTCCAGGAAAAAAATTGATAGCCAAGATGGGATATTCCGGTCAAGGACCTCTAGGAATCAGCGGAAAGGGTCTTGTGACACCCATTTCACATATTGGTAGAGCCAACAAAGATACTGGTGGCTTAGGGTTTAAGAAGAAACCCTATCATCTCAAAGGTGGTTGTTCTCATGTCATAGAACAAATTGCACCAGGAGAACCCCTTCTTAAGAAAGAAGAAATAGAACCCTTTGATGATGATTCAGATAGCTCTGAGCTTATCCCCTATGAAAAATTTCCTAAAGAGATCAAAGATCTTCTTGATGATAAAGATGATCCTATCAAAAGAATTAATGTAGTAGAAACACAAGAACCTACTGTAGCGCAAGAGATGGTTGCACCACAAGAACTAGCTAATCTTGAAGGCAATCAAACTGATCAAGAAGAAGGGGGTAGTTATTCTGACACTGATTCCCATGAATATGAATTCAAGTCAGAGACTGAGGGTAATCCTTCTTGGGGTATTCATCCCGATTTCACACATTTTCTAAGATTTCCTAGAGATCCTAAATCAGAAGCTGAGTCAAATGACTATGAATGGGGTGCCATTCCAGAAGAAGATGAACTTATAACAGAGAAATATATTGATGTTATTCACCAATATGTATCTCAACCCAATGTAGGTCTAGAGTGAAACAATGAACTTAACGTGTCTGATCCACCTGTGGCTGAAGAGGACTCCCATGATGATGTTGAGCCTATTCATGAATTGAACATTTTGAGCTGTAATATCACCTTTGAACTTGAGTGTTGGATTATGACCAATGATGACATATCCACATCTGTGAACACCATATCCCAACCCTTTCCTACTTTAACTATCCAACACCCTGATCTTATTGACCAAACTTCCACGAACCCGAGCCATGGTATCTACACCTTTCCAAGTGACTATGCCCTTGCTTGTTACCTCAATGCAGTCGAGCCTATGAGGACTTCCATCAGCGAACCGAGTGTCAGCATGAACGAGTCGGACATCAAATATCTTAGTCAAAAAAATAAAACTAAAAAGAAAAAGAGTTCTGAGGGTGAAAACCACTTTGTGGCAGTCTCAGAACTGACAAAAGTAAAAAGAAAAGATGTATCTGAAGGTGAAAACCTCTCTGAGGCACCTAAGGATGAGATATTTGATGTCCTTCCAAGTCATTTATAGGATAGATCTCTAGTTCTAATTGAGCCCACTCAATCCATCAATTTGGGTACAATAGAGGAACCACAATTGGTACATGTAGCACAATCTCTATCAAAAGAAGAGAAACAAAAATTTACTACATTCTTATCAAAAAAAAGATCAATTTTGCATGGAAATATTCAGATATGCCAGGATTAGATCCCAATCTCATTATGCACCATCTATCCATTGCTCCTGGAGTAAAACCAATCAAACAAAGATTGAGAAAGATGCATCCTCATGTTGCACTCTTAGTCAAAGCAGAACTAGAAAAACTCCTAAAAGCTGGATTCATCCATGTCATAGACTATGCTGAATGGATCTCTAACATTGTACCTATTTCAAAACCAGATGGTTCAATCAGAGTGTGCACGGACTTTAGAGATGTGAACAGAGCATGCCCTAAGGATGATTTTCCGCTGCCTAACATTGATATGATAGTGGACATGACTGCGGGCTATGAAATGTATTCATTAATGGATGGCTTTTCTGGGTACAACCAAATCAAAATTGCTCCAGAAGATCAAGAGAAAATAGCTTTCACATGTGTGTGGGGAACCTTCTGTTGGAATGTTATGCCATTCAGACTCAAAAATGCTGGAGCTACATATCAAAGAGCAATGACATCTATTTTTCATGATATGATGCATAGAACAATGGAGGATTACGTGGATGATACCTTGGCAAAATCCATGATTAGAACTGAACATCTAATAGACTTGAGCATGATCCTCGACAAAATGGAAAAATTTAGTCTTCGACTAAATCCGAAAAAGTGTGCTTTTGGAGTCACTTCTAGCAAGCTCCTAGGATACATCATCTCCAAGAAAGGTATTGAGGTCAATCCAGCTAAGGTGAAAGCTATCATAGAGATGCAACCTCCCAAGAATGTCAGTCAAATGCAAACTTTGCAAGGGAGAGTATAGTCCATCAGAAGATTCATATCACAGTTAGCTGACATATCACAACCTTTCACAAAGACATTACATAAAGGTGTGACCTTTGCATGGAATGAAGACTGTGCAAAGAATTTTGATCATATCAAGAATTATCTCTCGAATCCTCCTATCTTAATGCCTCCTATTCATGGGAAGCCATTAATATTATATGTCTCCACAACAGATACATCACTGGGGGCATTGCTAGCACAACATGATGAGAACAAAAAGGAAAGAGCCATCTACTATATAAGCAGAACATTGGTGGCGTATGAAAAGAACTATTCTATGATTGAGAAAGCTTGTCTCGCTGTGATCTTTGCATCATAGAAACTGGGACACTACATGTTAGCTCATACTACTCATTTGGTAGCTAAAATTGATCCACTAAAATATCTCCTAAGCAAAGTTGTCCTCACAGGTAGACTAGCTAAATGGGTCATGCTCTTGAGAGAATTTGACATTGAATATGTTGAAAGAAAAGCTATCAAAGGACAAGTCATTGCTGATCAATTAGCTGAAGCACCACTGTTTGATGATACACCCATGCAAATGGAATTTCCCGATTCCTCTATCATGCACTTCTCTTCTAGAGAATGGCAGTTATTCTTTGATGGCTCCTACACACAAAATGGATCTGGAGCAGGCATATTGTTCATCACTCCTCAAGGATACTCGATACCCAAAGCATTCAGACTAAAATTTCCTTGCACAAACAATATTGCTGAATATGAAGCACTTCTCAATGGTATGAAAATGGCAATATAGTGGAGAGTTACAGAGATGCACATCCATGGAGACTCACAATTGGTTATCCACCAAGTCAATGATGTGTACCAAACCAAAGATGAAAAGCTCATTCCTTACAAGAGAATGGTAGATGATTTAAAGAAATACTTCATCTCTATGACATTTGAACAAATACCTAGAACAGAGAATAAGGCTGCCGATGCAATGGCAACACTATCTAGTGAGTTCTTGGTGGAAGCCCTATCCTATCCTGCATATGACTCCCCTGAAACCCGCATGATCTGCACTATTGTAGGTTATGACTCATCTCACTACAAAAATCTATTCTCCTATCTCCATGACCAAATCATCCCTGAGTCCTTTAACCATTTTGAGAAATGAAACCTTATCCGATCCACATCCCGATATGTCATCATTGGTAATGATCTGTACAAATGAGGTCTAGATGGTACACTGCTTAGATGTTTAGAATGGGAAGAGTCTCAATGTGCATTAGAGGAAGTCCACGAGGGTATATGTGGGTCACACTCAAACGGTTTAACGTTAGCTTGAAAACTTATTAGGGCTGGGTACTATTGGCCTGAAATGGAGAAAGAAGCTATTAAATTTGCTAAAAACTATCAACAGTGTCAAGTACATGGCAACTTGATTCATGCTCTAGGGAGAGATCTAATTCCCTTTACTACACAATGGCCTTTTCAACAATGGGCATTTGATCTCATAGGTGCTATCCATCCGCACTCTTCTAATGGACATACCCATATAATCACAGCTACAGATTATTTTACAAAATGGGTAGAAGTAGTTCCTCTAACACAAGCAACGGGGAAACAGATCTCTATGTTCATCCTGAACTACATCATTTGCAGATATGGGATCCCTCACTCTATAATCATAGATAATGGGGGACAATTCAAAAACAAGGATCTAGATGACTTATGTGCTAAATTCAAGATTACACAACATTGGTCTTCTATTTACTATCCTCAAAGGAATGGACAAGCTGAAGCTTCAAACAAAAATCTCCTAAAGATCTTGCATAGAACAGTGAATAAAATAGGAAGAGACTGGCATCTCATGATCAATCCAGCTCTCTAGGCATACAGAACTAGTATCAGAATGCCTACAGGGGCTACACCTTTCACTTTAGTTTATGGGTCTGAAGCGGTACTGCCTATTGAGGTTGAAATCCCATCACTTAGAATCAGAATGCATGGACTTGTCACTAATGAAGACTATAGAGTGTCTAGGTTACAAGAACTAGAATTACTAGATGAGTGCAGGCAAGCAGCGTATGATCATCTCAGAGTGTATCAGAAAAGAATGTCTAGAGGCTACAACAAGAAAGTCTGACACAAAGAATTCCAGATTGGTGATCTAGTCTTGAGAGAAAATCCTAAAAATCAATCCCATTGAGAACGCAAGGGGAAGTTCGAACCCAATTGGCTGGGTCCCTTTGTCATCACTGCTACTTTTGGCTCTGGTGCCTATCAACTCTCAACGACTGAAGGAGAACAGCTCTGAGAACCAATCAAAGTTCTCCATCTGAAGAAATTCTATGCTTAAGGCATTCAGTACTTGGTAAATGTCCTAAACAAATCTTAAAAATCAGAAAAAGTCCTGAAAAAATGAACATCTTGGTGAAAACCTAGCAATAGGCACCTTGATGATTCACAAAAAAATTAGAAAATATCAAAAATTCAAAAAAAATTGAAAAAAATGAAAAATACAAAAAAAAAAAAAAAAGAAAAAAAAAGTGCCTTGGTGAAAACTTGGAAACAGGCGCCTTGGTAGCAAAAATAGAATCTCTACCAAGATGGTGAAAACCTGGCAAACGGGCGCCACTTGTTCCAAACACTCCATCTATCAGCACAATCTTGGTCTTTCCCAGCTTTCAGTCTTGCTTTAGTTGTACATATCTCCTGGTTTGTTTCAACATTTCCAATTTTTAATAAGTCGGTCTGTACACCAACCAGCTCAAGCGTCTATATCCTATCAATGTTCAAACTTGGGGGCAATCAATGTTATATCCTATGGCCTCCAATGTATCTTAGACGTATCCTATCTAGTCAAAGTCCTTTAAAGCTTCATGTGAGTCAGTCAGTCAGTCTCGTCTCCAGAAAGGATTTTGCATCTATAACAACGCAATTAAACTCAAACTGAAAACAATCTGTGCTTCATGCTCTTATCTCCTTGTATGCTTACTGATTCGCATTGAGATTTTTGCATATTGTGTCCCTTCGAGCTCTTTGATGATGTCCTTTATAGGATTTAGAGAGTGATGACTGGGGGCATAATATTTTCTTTGTCTTCTGCTTGTATGTGAAAATCTAACAACTTTGGAAATTCCGGATTGAAATGGTGTCCGACTATAAGAGCCTCTATCTCGAATTGGATGGCCATGCGTACCTCGACCATTGATACCCAGAAAATTCAAAGAAGTTTGATCTAACTATTTTCTTTTTGAGTAAGTTCTTTCTCCTACTGTGGAACGCGATCTTGCCTAAGGATGTGAACGATAAAGGGTTGCTACGGGTAATTCACACTAGATTTAGAATGATCTTTTTATTGTTTGATGTGTATGTTAAATGCAAGGCATACTCAGGTCATCACAACATTTATGTTTTGATGCTTGTACAAATTGCTATATCAAAATGGACATGATATTCAGGTCATCACGGCATTTATGTTTTGATGCTTGTACAAATTGCTATATCAAAATGGACATGATATTTAGGTCATCCTGGCGTTTATGCTTTGATGCTTATATCTAATCCAACATTCCGAAAACAAAATCAATATTCATATGTCCATGGTTGCCTAGCCAGTGGATGTTGTATTGGTTCTTGAGCGTTACAAATCAATATTCATATGTCTATGGTTTCATCACTCGTGGGCATTGTATTGATTTATCCGGTTACCTAAAAGTTCAATGATGATAACAAATCGACATATGATCAGTGACTAGGTCCTAGGTCTTAGGGTGCATTTCATACTGCATGCTTCTTTGCATTTTTCATCTTTGCATGATCTCACAATGACTAAATGAACTTCAATGCTTAAACAATTCTCCACTTGTCTCTTCAAATCTAACAAGAGCTAAATCTCACACGAAGGTTCCTCCAATGAAATAGCAAGTAGAATCCTTTTCGAGATCAAAATTGAAATCTGAGATTATTTATCTTATTCACTACTTGCATAATCAACCTTCAATTATCACAAAAATCCAGTATTCAACTTAACTGATTATCTTCCATCAAACTATCAAAATTTCAACTTGGTCAACTATGGTCACCTCATGGTTTAACCTAGTCAAACTTGGTCTCCAGGACCCCCAAACGATGTAGAATGCATTCCCGGACATGTTTAATCACTTCTCAAATCAATTAACATGCTTCTAAACTCTTAACGCTGACTTTTCTTGTCAGATTTCAATTTTAATCTCGAAGGGGGCATGGTATTGTACATCATTCAAAGTCTGTCAATCAAATATATCAATATCTTTCATCAGTAATCAAGACAAACAATCACGTCTAGTTACTAATTCATCAAAAAGAAAAGACCTCATCGCTCGGGGCAAATCTATCATCACTTGGGGCATATCAGATTCATCAATCCATATCAATCTGGTATTCTCTTAATCTTGTAATCTGTATTAGCTTTTCGCAACCATCGGTTCCATTATTGTTATTTCCTTGGTTCTTCGACAACTGAAGGGTTCGGATGTGATACCTGCTAGTTCTACTAAGACAATCGAGTCTAGAATGGGTCACTCACTTCTTTGCAATCCTAAGGTTTCCAGAATCAGGGGTTTTGACACTTTTTCGCAATCATAGGTTCATTTGTTGTTATAGTGAACATTATCTTTGGTCACTCAGGACCTATTATCTCCATATCAAATCAATATCAATCAGCTTCTGTCTCATATCAATTATCAATTTTGAATCAGTTTCATATCTTTATCAAACACAGACTGTCTTTGAACCACTGTGCTTCGCACAGTAATTCAAAGAGGGGCAAAATGTAATACCCCAAAAATGGGCTATATGTTCATTAATCTCCTACATCATCAAATCGAATGAAATCGACATCAAAGTCCTAACCTAAGGCACATCTAAACATCATCGAATCATAATTGATTATCTTAAATTCTATAATTGGGGAATATTCCTAGTAATATTCCTAATCATCATAATTATCTTTAATTTTATAATTATTTGGCAATAAATCACATTTATCCTAAAGTTTGATTAATTGAATATTTTCATATTTAATTAATTAGATTTAATATTTGCCACTTAATTATGTAATTAAATTTAATTCTATCTATTATTAATTGTATTATTTAATTTTGACAATAAATCTAATATCATATGAATAATTGATTAAATTCTTATTTAATTAATTAAAGCAAGTTGTCATTATTTAATAATATAGTTTTTAATAAAAGTTTGATTAAATAATTGATTAACCCATAAATCAATTGTTTTATTTTTAAAAGCAGTTAAGTTGGAAATAAATCACTTTATTATTAAATTAATTCATAATTAAAACATGCACAATCATAAAAGCAGACAACTATCAATTATCAATTAAAGCTAAACTCTATTTTGAGTTAAAACTTAGCTTTTGCATGTTTTTGTGAGTTAATTATCCTTTATTTAAAAATAACTCAAAAATCAACCTGAGTTATTTGAGTGATTTATGGCTTTTTTCCCATGCACCTCCAAAGCCCTGGATTTCTATAAAAACAAGGCTCAGCTCTTCATAATTCATCTCTCAATCATCTCTCAAATTTGCATCCAAGCATCTCATATTTTTGCACAATCACGCTGGAGAATTGGAATTGAAGAATCAAAGCTCTTGCGAATCGACATCTTTGTGAGATCAATCTTATTTTTGCATTCATATTGCATATCATTGTTAGATTAGCATTGCATATCAATTTTCAATAGCATTCATAGCATATCAATTTCATCTAGCATAGATTCATATCAAGTTTTCATTCTTATTGCATAGAAAATCCAAAAAAATAGATTAATTGCATTCATATTTCATATCTAGATCAATTGCATTCAAATCCTTCATTTAGGTGTCATCTAGGTCACTGGTCTCGATAATAATCTGAGAACATTAATCTCGCACCTATTAGAAGGCAGTAAATTGCTTGGTTAGATAGCTTTCAATTTTGCACAATTTTGATTATAGCTAACCTCTAATGTTTTACTGAGTGTTGTGTCTACAGATCAGGTACAATTTTCACACACACACATATAACATATCAAAGAGTATATCCTCAATTTTGCATAGCTTTGACTACAATATACCATGTGCGCTAATCAAAACACTATCTGCTTCTCTGCAAGCCTTCGGTAAAACACTATGTTGACATCAATGACAATCATAGTCATGAATGCAACAACAAGTGCTATAGAATGGGTGCCAAACACTTTAGCATTCATTCCTAACAAAATCTTGAATGCTTGAACCAAATCCCTTCAAAGGCTTGAATTTTTGAATCCTTGATCTTCAATGGAGAACTTGAATGGAGAAGAAGACTTGAATGCTTCCTTGAAAATGCTTGATGAAACACTTTCTTGATCTTTCTTGAGTGCTTAATCATGAATTTGTTTGATATGAGATATGCAAAATGCAAGAGGAAGGCTTCCTTTTATAGTGATCTAGGGCAAAAAATTCTAAAGGGGACAACATTGGGGAATTAAATTCCAATTAGGCCTTAACCTTTTAGAAATGGACCTATATTAAATTCAATTTAAGTGTTTACCATTCCAAAATCTGAAACAACTGACCTGGAAGTGGGGAAATGAAACTTTCCGAAACCCGACATCCTGAAACTTTCAGAAACTAAAATTTTGACCTAGGGTCAAGGATGAGGTTGAATCTACCCTAGGTCAAGGTTGAGATCATCCTTGACCTAGGTCAATGTCAAGGTCTTCCTTGACCCTTCAGGTCATCCTTGACCCAGAAAGTCAAAGTCTCCAGTTTCTCACAGAACGTTGTCAAAAAGAGGTTGGAAATAGGGGGAGAGAAGCAGAATAGGGGGAAACTACCAGATCCATGCAAAGACCTAATCAAGTTTCTTGACATGACCCTAGACCACTTAATCAGAGGGATAAATGCTCTTAACATGGATGTGCTTCCATTTTAAGATGATACAGACACCAATTTCTTATTTCCATGTCAGGCATCTGGTGAAAAATGATACGGTCTGCTAGAGGAGGGAAGTGAAGATGAGTTTGTCTTGGGTCCCTTTTCGAATGAAAATGATGGTAGTCAACTTGTTTGGTGGAAATCTAGGAGTCCATATAATTTGGTGCAATGAATGCACATAAAAGATATGTCAATGGAAAAGAATGACATGGATATCAGGGTAAGTCCTATGTGGTGGGTATATGGTATTCCTTATTTGCCTCATTTATTTGCAGTGAATTATGTTGACCATTTTGAATGGTGACATAATATATTTTGTAGGGAAATGGTGGTGACGAGGGGTGTGCATAAGAGTAGGCAAGTTTTTAACATGTCAAAGAAGTGATATGTATATAATTAGTGTAATAATGTGTAGAGATTGTTTTGTATAGATAGTGGATAGTAGTGTCTAGAACATGTTTTCCTATAATTTGTACTTATATGTTACATCAGGTTGAGAGTGTTGGGGTTAGCATTCACAACCCTCCCATAATGCACATTCCAAATGAAGATGTACATTTTTTGTTCTTTCTTAAAGTGTTAAACTACAAATAAAAGTGGATGCAGACATAGTGTATACTAATTTTTGTGTTCTAGGAAACTCCCACTCAACTTGTTCCTTTGAGACCGAGGCCTATATCAAAGCTTACAAGAAGGGTGATGGGAACATTCCATTTTGGTCTATTGAACAATCCAAGATCTGTACCACTCAATACTCTAAACAATGTATTGTCCTATCTGTATTGTACTTAGTATTCTATGGCATACTATAGCAACAGTACTCTCACTCATTTTATACCTTATAGGATTGTGACATACAAGAAACCATGTCTGGAAAAAGGGATTAGGGCTTAACATGATTTCTGAGGTTTCAAAAATGAATTTAGGGGAAGGAAAGTGACAGGTCCATGAATGTTTTGCATGGTGAAGTGGATAAGCCACACATGCTTTTGGAATTGATATTTGTCATAGTTCTTTCATTGCTTTATATCTTTAAGCATGAATTTTTTTGTCTCTAACACATGAGTTAGGTTTGTCCATGCACATTTTCTGATTGTAGGCACCTATTGTTGATGAGTGTCCCTTACATGAAAAATTTCACACTTATACAATTGGATATCACATCAAGTTGTAAACTAAGGGTGTATTGGTTGGAAAAGGCATCGTCGAAGGTGTAGGTAGGGATATGATGTGCCACAACAAACCATTACTAGAAGGGGCTTTCAAATTCCAAATTGTAGAGTTTATTGAATATCATGCTGGGCTTCCCTACCCCAACTCATATTTAAAACATTTAAGAAACTCCTTAAATTCTTTCAAGGCACAAAACATTTCATACTTGACCCATCATGTCCCTCCAATGCACGTGAAGGTATTATTCCTTCAATTTCTTCATGTGTCAATTAATAATATCTTCAAGTGTATGCTAATATTTATGTCCACATTATTTTGGAGGCCGAACTCACCTATCTTTTATATGAAAGTTTAGGAGAAAGTGCTCGATGTATTGAAGGTGGAAAAAGAATCTAGTGAGCCTCGTCCTCCTATTAGAAGAACTATTATGAGGATTTGACCCCTTGGAATCACCCCTCCAATGGTGCTCAAGAAACCAAAGAGGCACACTAGGTTTTACGTAGGCATTTCCTCACTTGTGCAAAACAAACAATGAAGGAGGAAATGAGGAGGGGTCTCATTTGATTCATTAGTATAGCCACTATCTCTAGTAGGGTTACTAATCATTGTTAATATAAAGTCTCTTAATTGGTTTTTGTACCTTTCCATGGGATCTTCCATGTCTTCAATTTGAGCACACATTTCCTTTAATTACTCTTTTCATTACTGTTGTAACTTTAATTATGTAGGACCATGGAGGACATGATGGAACCCCTTTAAAAAAAGTTGGAAAAGCTAGAAATGGAGTTTTTGGTTAAGGTAAAAAACAACTACCTGAATGAAGACTTAACTACTGAAATTAAAGCCATGGTTGACAATAAGCTTAAAGACCTAGTTGACAAAATCAGCTATAATGGGTTCAAAATTAGCGAGGTTCTGAAGCATAGAAATGAAGGTCTTAGTGTCTTTGTCATGAACCTAAAAGCTCTGTACAACCATTTGGAAAATAGGCTGTTGGAAAAAACTACCATAACGATTAACAATGGTGTTGGGAGCTCTAGACCGGGAACAAGAACTAGGGGCCATCTCAAGAGGAAGATCCCTGATACCCCTAAGGAGTTGAAAGGCTTAAAAGACTTCATTCAGAAAATGGAGGACTTGCAGAAGTAGGTGGACAAGACCATAAAAAATAACAAGTAGTTTCTTCTGGTTGGTAGCTAGCGGGTTGCTGGTAGTTTTTTTGTCTTTGTTATTTTGTTGTGGGTGGGTTGGGGTCCCGATTTTATCTTTCTGGCAGGCTTTTATTTTTTGTAAGGGTTGAAATGATATATCTTTAAGCTTATTGTAAATGGTTTTGAGTTCCATTCAAAACCCGCTTTTACCTTAATCAAAAACTTTAATTATGTAGTTACCCTTGTTCACATGAAATTATGCCTTGTCATATCTATATTATGTATGTGGCACACATTCAAGGCACTATGGTTTGTGGCACGTTGTCATTGTTGTGATAGAATTGAATACTTTAAATGACTTCCACATTTGATTGACGAGTTATTATATTTTCATTGTGCATAATAACAATTTGAATACAAATTTTGTTGGCCTATGAATTATATGATGCACTGTTTAAGGCATGTATTGTTTATGTATAATGTTATATAATCATCTCATCAACTTTACATTTTTTGTTTATGTTGTATAATATATTCAACTATTTAGGCTGGATCCTGTGCTAGTTTTTTTTGCACTTCAGGCTGGTGTTTTTTTTGTTGTCTTTTCTACTGGTGCCCTTATAGCCCTTTTATGGGAAATTAACTATTGTAGCTTCTTTTTTGTTATGCTCTCTCTTCTTTTGATCTTTTGTTGCTAGCTTTGTAAAGGGTTTCAGGTCCTTTCAAAACCTATTTTTTCTAGTAATCAGAACTTTACACTTTTTACTCATTCTATAGTCTTATTGACTTATGATTTTATAGAATGTTTTGTTCTCCTTTGGAAAATGCCCCCTTTCTTTGTTTGGGGTTGTTAATACCATTGAATTAAATTACCCATGTGTATATACATTGTGTTCATTGAGAAGGGTGTTATAATGGGGATTGACGAGGGCCACTTACTTGAGGGTCTTATATATCTGCCTTCTTCAAATGTGTGTTTCTTGTTAAATCTTGTTATTTTATTGTCAAGTGGAATTATTTAGTGGTTTGTTCTATGTTTTTTTCTATGCATTGTATGGTAAAATTTCCATACACATTCGTGAAACATACTATACTCAATCCTGTCCTCACTAAAATCTACAACTATTCTTCGAGTTGAACAATGACATAACTTCATCCATTCCTCTAAATTCTTATTTTGTAAATTCTATATTTTTTAATTGACTGTGTAGTTCTTAGAATAATGAATTAACCTTTGTACATCTATTTGGTGTTTGCATTTCCAAATTTTGGATGTTTGGTTTCTTTTCTCCTTTATTTTCTTAGTATATTTTTGGGTCACATTTTTATTTCACAAATGTATTTATATTTATCATGGATGTGATGTGCATGGAGAATTTCTTGGACAATAATACAAAGCATCAAATTGGTGATGAAGAAATGGGGTCACCCAGATTTTACCCACACATATCTAAAGTGACAACCAAGCAGGAACCCAATGCAAGACAGATGGAGTTGAAGGTCCCAAGAAAGTTGGGAATGATGGTCATGGCTATTATGTTTAATGTATTGATCCACTATGGTTTGACTTACAATCAAAAGGCTTCTATAATATGAACTCATAGTCTGTAGGTGTGATTCCTTGTTTAAAATTCACAACTAAAGCTGCCTTTACTTCCCACAAAAATTATTGATTTCTACTATACAATTGAGAAAGAGGCAAGGGTAGATGTTCTCTATGGTGTTGTCTATGCACAAGCCATGAACAGTGATCAAGAGATGAATGTGGGGAAAAAGAACTATGAACTGACCATGAGGTTGATATTGCACACACTACTCGATTGGTATTGCCAAGACCCATAGTTTACATGATTCATTACCTTTTTCACTGTTGCAATATAATATGGGACCTAATTTCTTACCTTGGTGACACTTGAATTATAGACAAATATTCCATGAGAAACCTTATATGAGGTAAAGTGTACTACATTCTTCCTAGGAGACTGGGTCAATCTTCATCTCAATGATATATTAGTTACAAGGGGTGTGGTGGTTACAGACGATGTGATCCAAAATTTATTTTGGAGCATGACTAACGTTCTTGTTGGTGTTGTGAAATTATGTGTTGAAGAGGCCATTGTTAGAGATGCTCAATTGCCTTTTGCAGATGGGTTGGATTTTGAAGACCTCTTAGCATTGTGTGACCATCCCATTTAGGCATGGAAGATGTGCGCTATGAAACATTCATCGATACCAATACATTTTCCTTGTTTTTTGGCTTTGAAAATTCTTAGTGTTGTTGCATTGTTTGGTGATGTGTCTCTATGTAAAATTTTTCTCTAATTTACTATTATCTTATCTCCTTTGTGCATAGGGTTATGGGGGTTGACACAATTCCAAAGAAGAAGAAAATCTTGAAAACCATGGATTAGACCGAGGAGGATTTCTATGATGTGTGCAATTTGACTATGTGCATCAAACACATAGAAGGATCATGTAGAATTTTAATAGGAATTAGGGTTTTCATTGCACTAGAGTACTTAGCATGTTGTAAATCTATTATGGGAAAGTGATATACTAAGAGAGGGGGGTGAATTAGATATCTACCAATTGTTTACTTTAACATAAACTTACTTGCATAACACAAATATCAAATTCAATACTTAAATAGATCTAATAATCTAATCATCATCCATGAAAATGAAACATAACACAATGATTTTGGTTACCCAAAAACCCTTGAAAGGTAAAACTGGGTTGGGGATGACACCCACAAATATTCACTACTACAGTATTAAATTTTTCCTATTATGGCTACAAGTTTGATCATAAAATGATGATCTACCCTGTGAGGGGTCTGCCATGTTAAGAGATTTTAAGACTTATACAATCTACCTTGCAAAAGTATTTAAACTTACAATAAAGTAAGAACCTGGTTAAGAGATTTACTTAGGTCTGCTAAAACCACTATGTTAAGAGATTTACCTTGATTTACCTATTAGAATATCTCAGTACTTGATCCTTCAGTTTGCACTGTGATGCTAATAATAGATCTTCTCCTTACAATATAGATTTGATCTCCTCTATCAAATATATCTCTTTTATGTCCTTCACTGCTCTGCTCAGTCACTGAACTCTATTTTTTATAATTGAAACACTTTGTTGTTCTGCATTTATGAGATGTTCTTCATACAATTCTCCTTGCTCATCATATGTTTTAGGGTTCAGATATCATCTTATATAAAAAATTGATCAACTCCATGATTTAAGATCTACAATCTAGATTGTCTACTTTGTCACTTAACCATTCCCTAATTCTGATTGGTTACATGAATTACATAGGGATTAATGATTACAATTCTAAAACATAATCAACTCTATGATTTCCTCATCAAACAATAAATATCATGTAGATGTCAGCCAAAATGATTTACTTAAGAGTTTGTGCCATAACAAACACATAAGTCAAATATGGCTTGTACTCGGCATTAGAATTATTTGGCACTAGGCACTGACTTTTCTTCATATCCTAGTGCTTGACACTGACATATCTACACAACTCGGCAAAAATTGGCTCGGCTAATATTGAAGTACTCGGTGACCAATGACTTACTCGACAGTAACTACTACTTAGTAAATGTACAATATACATTACTATACTTGACTTGGCCTATACATGATGACTCGGTCGTAGTGATGACCAACCAACATTGCCTAGAAAATGATGAAGTGTAAGACACTAATAGACAACAAAACTTAGGGATCAACATAGCATTGTAGTAATTTGTAATTTTTCTCCTCTCCCTTAAGGCATATATAGTTTGGGCCTTTACTTTAGCTATTATAACCATTCATAAATTACTAGATACCATGTAA
The DNA here is from genome assembly GCA_027943335.1 of Chamaecyparis obtusa. Taxonomy (NCBI): domain Eukaryota; kingdom Viridiplantae; phylum Streptophyta; class Pinopsida; order Cupressales; family Cupressaceae; genus Chamaecyparis; species Chamaecyparis obtusa. The sequence continues at coordinate 2,965,247 of BSBK01003345.1, forward strand.
GGCTGTGGAAAATGTCAAATAAACAATGTTGTTCATGCTTCATGTTGGTACTCTCTATTTCTTAAGATTGCCACTTTGAAAATTTTGAAGAATTCCTTTGCATGTGAGTGAGATGCCCTATTTTGGAATTCAAGAATTTGAGTACCTTGTGAGTTTCAGGATTCATCATGTGAAAGTTTTACAGGGCCTTTCCATTTGTAGTTTATTTTGATTCCATGATTATGAAGTGCAACATATTTTGAGTGGTCAACTTTGCAATCTTATAATATTTGACCAATTGACTATCATGAATCCCTAATTGCATCCCTATATTCCCACTTGAGTAAGAACCTACATCCCAAGTTTTAGAGCATAAAGTGACCAGCTGATGAGTTTTTAGAGCCAAATCTAGAGGTAGTTTCATTTAGTTTTTAACATTTCCAACAAGTGCCAAAATGGAAGACTTCTAGAATGATGGAGATGCCTTTTTGTGGAGGTTTGAATGCATGAGTTTGAGAATTTATTGAGTATCAAATGGGGCACACAGGCTTCCTCTATCACCTTAGAGATGTATGGTATCAAGTATTGAATGCATACATGACATTTTAGTGAGTTATCCCACATTTTTTTATTTTGGGAGATAACTTGTGATTTTATACATCGACGCACACATAAGAAGTGTCAAAAAGGAGCCCAGCCTTTTGGTAGAGATTGAGCACAAGGACAACTTGTACTTGGAAAATGACTAACCAAAAATTTGTGGGGTCAATTATCTAGTATCGAACAAAAATATAATTTTGAATAAGTGAATATGGTTGAGTAACGATGGTCGAGAATTTTTGAAATATGGTGGAGACACTTCACTTAATGCATCGAATACAATATCATGTCAAGTAACCCAGCCTAAGGAGAAATGATTCATAAGTTATTTAAAGAAAAATAAATATCAAGAAAGCTATAGTAATCAGGAATAGAAGCATAGAAAGGGAAATTGTGAAATTCTGAAAGGTGGGCCCAGTGCTAATCACCAGGATTGGAAGCAAAGTATTATGAATCCTGAAATTATGAAGGGAAAGGTAGGCCCAATGCAAATTATTAGTATTGGAAGTAGAGAAAGGGAAATACTAAAATTATGAAGGGAAGACTAGAGCCCATGCTTTAGAGTGAAGAATTGACATTTGGGGTGAAACTAATCAAAATTAGATGCAAAGTAAGGAAAATCCCAAAATTCCAAAGGGAAGCTTCATCATCCATCAAAGAACGTAGGAGGTAAGTCGATTGCAGGTCTGGGGTGATAGGTGTTGAGGTTCCATATTCCCAAAATCCTAGTTGACAAAGAGATAAAAATATTCATGGGATTACGATGTTTGATAATTGTGGGATGAAGTGGAATGTGGGCCCCAAGTGACAGATAGCATAATCTCATGATCCTGCAATAGAGGATGACATAGAGAGAAAGAAAGTGGCTAGAGTAGCGTGATGTTTCCATGTGGTGAGATTGACCAGGAGGTGATGATAATGAACTAGAAGTAAAAACATGATAGGAAGGTCGAGGTAGATGGTGGGTCTACAATGACACATTGCATCATCTTATGATCCTGTAATCCGGTTGATGAAGAAAGATAAACACTATGGGATCGTGGGATCGTGAGATTGTGATGTGTGGAAGGTCAATTGGTGTAGATCATTATGGGTCCTATATGATGTATAAATAGATTGGCATTGAGGTGGTGCAAGGTGTGTAGGTAGAAAAATCATAGGGTGACACATGGCATGTGCAGTAAGAGGAATGCGGTCTCAATGGTGATAGTTGGTGAAATTCTGTGACCCCATGATCTCGATTAACAAAAAGATAAAATATTCCCATGACTGTGACACATGGTGGGGTTGATTGACTAAATAGAGTGATGTGCTAGTCATGGTGGAGTAGAGATAGATCTGAGGGTCAATCAAGAGCTACCATGTGGTAGTCAGAGGCTTTTGGCCGAGTTGATGGGGTCAAAATTTGAGGAGGAAATTGAAGAATAATTTGCATTGTTTCATATCTTCGAGTAAAATAAAGGGTTATTTTTTGACTGGTGGTCAAATAATTTTTCATGAAAAGGTGTAGCTGTAGATTATTTTGTTGGTTTTTTCTTCAAGTTTTAGACAAGAGATATTTTCATGATATTATTGCATGTGTGTAATTGGGCCACTTCTCCATCCATCAAAGGGTTTTATTTTCAAGTTGATGATGAAAACAAAATGTAACAAAGGCAGTTAACAAAGAGAAGAGGGAGATGATCTTTTAGAAAAGTAATGTAGATTGCATGAAGAACATGGACAAGTGGAAGAACCAGATTCATTTTGAATCTCTTCTCCTCTCTATATATTCTCCTCTTTTCTCTATTGTAAGGGTTCTTAAAGTTTTTAGATTTTTCCCAAGCTTTATGGTTCTAAGTAGAAAGTTCTTTTGGTTTTCAGTAGTTTTGTAAATCTTCCATAGAGCATTTTTATTAATTTGTGTTTAGTCTTTTGTAGGTTTTTAAGTGTTAAAGTTTTAAAATTGTTGTATGTCAGAGGTAGAAAAGGGTTGTTATAGAAACACAATTCTGATTTAGATCTCTCCAGTGTATTGATTTAGTCAAGTTTTAAATGGAATAAAATAAAGAGTCATTCTATTTAGTTTCTTGTTGAAAGATATGTAGTTTCTAATAATGCTTTGATCTAAGAGGTCAATTAAGTGTTTGAAAGGATTTGTAGATTTGTTGGGTTTGTGTAGGGATTCTGATAAGTAGGTTGGGTTGAGATTTTTGTTGAAGAATATTGTGAGGCTATCTTCTTAGACCTTATGCTATTATTGAAACTCTTTTGTGCAATATTTATATTTATTATGACTCCAAGGCCCAATGGGATAAGGCACTGATCTTAGCTATATTAGGATTAGGTAATACTGAGAGGGGGGGTGAATCAATATTACAGACTTTGATTTCAACTTCAAACAATTATAAATAATCCAAAGTAATGCAAAAATAAAAAGAACATATAAGCATAACACTTTACTCATGACACCATGATTTGTTCTCAAGGAAACCCTGGCCAAAGGGAAAACCCTAGTAGGGATGGTACCCACAAATATGCACTAAAATATAATGTCCTTGTTAAGAGATCTAGCCATTTTAGGAGCTAATTGTTACATAGTACATTTCATTTTTAGAGGATTACAAAAACCCTATTAGGGGTATACAAAAACACCTAGTTAAAGGTGGTGAGCACACTGCTCTTACAATCAATACTATCCCAGAAATAGTTCTCAAAAAAAGGGGCAACAATACAAGCAATTATCTTGCTTAGATAGTTCCAATTGTAGTTTTGCCTCTTACTGATGTCGCATCTAATCTCTACTCTTGTATTAGCAAACTTACTCCATTATCATAATCATCCATACATCTCTTTCACAAAACTAATCTATACTTATACAGAATTAGCCTTCCAGTCGGCCTCATAATTGTCATACCAAACATAATAGAAACTTATACAAATGATATACATGGAGTCGACACTCTTATATTACCAAAGAGTCAGAAATATAATTTATTTACTTGTCTTATCATGTTACCATATCCATTATGCTTTCCTCAAACTTCACAACTATTCATGTACCCTGATATACTATCTTCGCATACCTTTTGAACATTGTATCTCACACATCAAGTGTCCAAAACTCATGCATCTCAAATGAAGAATGTGCATATCCCAAAATACCTCCAGTTAACTTTGCAAGCCATAATACCTTGTATATCTCCATCGCTATCCAAAACTATGGCATTGTACCATATTTTCCAAATTTTGGACTTAGTCATTTTCATGACTGCGACTTCAGTGGCAATCTCAACAACATGCGATCACTCCATCATGGGTGTTTCCATAAATGATAGCACATAACATGCCAACAATCTCCATCATAGTGATTCTCAGTACTCCAAAACATCACATGCCAACAATCTCTCCCTTTGGCATTGATGACAACACTTAGAAAAATGACTAAGTGTCACAAAGCAACTCTCTTCTTTACCTTCTCTCTCTCTCTTTTTTTTTTCTTCTCTATATATATAGCCCTACATATTTCTTTAGCTTTCTCATTTTCCTTTTTCTTCCTCTCCCTTTGACATCAATGGCAAAGGTATTCACAAAATTTCAAAACAGAAGCATAGGTAGTCTAGTGCTTACTTACTAGATTTAAGACATCTTGGAAAGATGCTTCCAAGGTCTTAATTTCCTCAATCCATGAAATTATCAGTAGTTCACTAACATGGATTAATCCATTCAGTGCATATGATGTTTTCTTTACTACCTTAAGCTTAGTGAGAGTAGGTATTGTCATTGAACTTTCAACCTTTATCATCTCAGAGAGATGAGTCTCCAAATTTGAGAGCTTGGGAGTCAATAGGTTTCTTAATGACCCAAACCTGTCTGCAACTCTCCCTTTCTCCATTTCCAGTACTCTTATTTTTTCCAATAGCCTAGATGTTTCCTTGTCTATCGCTCCCACAGTTTGTGAAGATGATTCACAATTATCCATTATACTGTTGAGAATGGCCCTGTCTTTGGTTATGGCCTCCTCAACATTCTTCAAGTGTTTGGAGGGATTTATGTAGTATTTTTATAGTTTCCTACCTTTTGCTACATAAATTTTTGCTTTAAGAGTGGTAGCCTTTAGAATTCCTAAGTCCCATGAAATGGACTTATGAACTTCACTCAAATTCTTCTCCAAGAAGTTCTTTTCAGCCTTCTCCTCTGCTATTTTTAGCAATGAGTCAAAGTGACTATCAAATCTATCCAATACAATACTGAGATTCTCAACTTCATCCTTGTCTTTTAGGATAACTGGTGAGGGAAGTAGCTTGTTGACTATCTCTATAGCCCTAACCATTATTTTATCTCTTTTATCTCCTTTTTGAAATGATCTCTCCTTCGCTTTAGCAAAGGCCATGAATGAGAGTCTCATCAGTTCATCTTCATCCATACTATCCACATCAAAACTGACTAGTTTGGCCACACTTCCCAACAATAGAGATGAATCCAATATGACTTTAGCAACCTCCTCTATTTTAGGTTGTCTTTCTTGCTTTCTTCTTGCTATAATTCTTTCTCCTGTACTTTTTCTTCTAGTTTCTCTTCTGATTTTCTTTCTTCTATCTATTCTTGATTTTCAACCTCCATCTCACTATCCATCTTATCCATAAATGGATCATTTAAATCCTATGAAGTGTCAAGACTAACATGAACACCAGTGACAAAGAAAACTAGTTGCAAGTTGACTTGAGCACTCTCATCAATTGTTTGTGAGCTCTCTCCTAAACCCAAGAATATAGGTTTAGAAGTCTTAGGAGGTGACTCCTTTTTAGGCATGTTATGCATTAAAACTTGGTCTAATGCCTTTTGGGTATCTTCAATTACTTCATCATATCTTCTAGCCATGATCTTGACTAGTCTGGTCTTTGTTCTTAGAAGAGGTTTTAGTGCCTTTATGATTCTTTCTCTTTCCTGAATAGACACAACCGACAACATATCATCAATTGTTTTGTTTCTTATGTTCTTATCCTCTGAATGTGCTAACTATTTTCTAATTTCTAGCTTGTTGTATAGATCTTTGGGGACACTAGCTTCAACTTCCAATAAATTCTTTTTGAAGACTAACAAATGCTCAATGATAGTGTCTTCAATGATTACTTGATCTTCAAGGCTATATCTCTCATAGTATCTTTTTATAGATATTAGATTTCCATCTTTGATAACCCTCTTCTGTAATGCTTTCAAATTAGATTTCCACAAGGTTTGTGGACTCTTTTGAACCATTTTCTCTTCCTCTTTTTCCATAACTTTTTCTTCCTTTTTCTTCCTCTTCACCTCTATTTATTTTTCTTTTGGACTGACCTTCTTGACTACCCTAGATGATCTTTGAGGAACCTTTGTAGTCTCAGTTTCATGTGTTTCTTCCTCTTGAGGGGACTAATAAATCAATAATGTTATCAGTAGTACCTATCTTCTCTATTTCCAATAAGATGGATGAATTAGTGCCAATATTGGAAGATACCTCCATCTTGTCTTTCAAGTCCAAATACTGTGTTGGTTTCCCAAAATGGGAGTTTATGTAGTGCTCCTCTAATTCATATTCGGTAAGGAACTAAAAAGGTAAGTAAACCTTTCATCACTTATAGTAAATTGTTAGTTGATGTTTCTAGATGTAAATATGCATAGACGTAAATATATAAACAATGTATGTGGTTGCATGACTTTCATAAATATATAGTTTAAAATGTTGTGAATTACAAACAATGTAATTTCATTTATGTAATATTTCACTTTACAAATCTAAAAGAAATATAATAAATATTTTTAAATTAAATATGTTATTGATAAAAAAGATCTTTATTATTTTTGTATGTATTTAAAAATAAATAAATACATATATATAATTTTAAATAGTTTTTACATATTTTAAATATTTTGATTATAAAATAAAAGCTTTATTTATTTTATTATATTCTTTTATCAAAAAGATTATAAGAACATTATTATACAAATGAATTTTACAATAAAATAAATAAATAAAATAAAGAAAAGAAAACTAAGCTATCATTATAAAAATAAAAATAAATAAATAACTAGGTTAAGGAATCTTATTCCTTAGTAAAGAATCTTAACTATAACTTAAGATAATCCTACGTATGAGGAATTAAATAGATAAGACAAAGTATAGTTTGTTAATTAATTTGAAGATCTCTCAATAACCTTTTTGACAAAAAGATTAATCAAATTTATTCATAGGAAGAAATCTATTGGTTATGGAACCGTTTCAGTTTTCTGAAAACAACTATATCAAATGGAAGAAATAAACACAGGAGGGGGGGGTGATATAGAGGACAGGAGACAAGTTTAGAGGAGAGCCATCGATATTATGTGTTAATGAAGTGTAATATTAATATAATTTCAGATTTCGTGATGTCTTTTGCTTTATATCTCTTGCTGTTCGAAATCAAGAATCTCTTATTAATGTTTAGTAGAAATTGATTAGAGAACTCATCATTAATGGAGTACTGTCATATGTTTTGGTTTCCTTTATAAAGAAAGGAAACCGATAGGTTGAAATGCACTACAAGTGAATGGAATTTCAGATATTGATAAGCATATGGATTTTTTTTCACATGAGTAAATTTAGAATTTGGGTTGTGACTGTGATGTGAGGATTGAATAAAACTTTTGCCTCTAATCTGTTGTTTTATGACAGTCAATTTCAGTCTCGGTACAGAGACCGTAACTTTAAATTTAACCGTTGGATCTTCACGATTTTGAAATATGTTTGACAAAACCTAGTTTGGAATAAATTCACTGGAGCGATCGGGAAAATATAGTCTGGTTGGAAAGTTATAAAGGACTGAGTACGGCTCTATACAGAATGAATGTTACAGATTTTCAGTAGAGCTATTTGCATTCAGTGCCGTGGGATGATCGGGTAAAGCTTGGCAAGAAGGTAAGATTGGATCCAATTAGTAATATTAACTATTTATGTAATGTTCCATTTATTTCAATTATAGTTAAGAACTATAGGATACTAGTTTGCCAATTTAGGTATAATATTATCGGATAAAATAAATAGATATTCAAATATTATTAGTTGTAAAAATCAATTCTTTTAGGTGTAAAAGATAGGCTATTGACATTCTTTCATATTCTTTTTTTTAGATACATTATTATTATTTACAATAAATAGAAGTAGTTATTATTGTAATATATAAATAGAAACAAGAAATGTGTGATTACTCTTCGAATGTTAATTGTTAAAAATAAAATAAAATAAATACAATTAGATATATAAGTAAATCTCCTAAGTTGTTGACAGATTTGTATAATTATTAAGGATATAGTGGACGCTGGAAGGTTAGATGTATGTCTAGAGATACATGTGTGTGTGTGTGTGTGTGTAAGAGTTTGTGTAATGGTCTCTAATGGACAACCCTTTATGATTAGGAACTAGAATGAAAGGTGTTTGTTACTAGCTAGATGACATAGATTTACATAAAGATGCACATAAGTATTAGGGAATTTAAATAAGTTGTATATATGTACTCATCTATATATATATATATATATATATATATATATATATATATATATATATATATATATATATATATATATATATATATATATATATATATATATATATATATATAGATTATTCTCTCTAGATGTGAGACTATATTATCTTGTATATTAATTTTTCTGTTGTAAATATTGATGTCTTGGGTTTCATTTAGGGGTTACTTATATTATTTGTAATAATATATGAGGTTAGCATAGTTTGAGATCAACCCCCTTATATGCTCCTATCTTTCTCTTGGTCATTTTGTATATTCTTGAATACTTTTGTAGATTTTATACATGTGCATACACTTATTGGATTGTGTTCACTTGTACCCTTATTCATATTACACATTTTTGGTAGTTGATATAAGTTTGTTCTAATAATTATATGCTTGTTGTGTCTTATTGTAGTTTCTTATTGTTATGGTTGCACACTTGTAAACATGTTCTTTGTAATATTAATAATTCTTATTTTAATTATGGATAACTTCTTAATCATTTGATTTTATTTCATTGTAACTAAGTTTACCGTTAGAGATAGAAGAGGTTTTAAGCCTATGTCATGATTTCATGAGATTACATAGGTATATTTTTTCTATGATGATGCTATTAGTGATTATAAAATACATGACAATATCTTAGTGGGATATATGTATTTCACTCCTATGTTTGCTTGGAAGGAACTTTAGTAAATACTATGATTAAGGAGGTTTCATGAATACTATATCAGTGTGAGTTAAACTATGTTTTTGAGTTATGAAATTTGTATGAAGTTTTCAACTTTAAGTCTAGGAATTTCTCCTTGTTCCACCTAAGTGGGTGGCAACCGAAGGGAAAACTGTCTGGGGGACAAGACCCTAGAAAGGGTTGCGTACCCGCTTTCTTGATTTTACAAATAGATAGTCTAGAATGGGGAGAGTCAAACTACGAAGTCTCTGAGCGTGAACGTAGGCAAGGCCATCGATGATGAGCCCCCGAGGCTTAGGTCCAGTCCCTTAGGGTTTGTCTTTAAGTTTATAATGCAATGATTTCACTCCTTAATAATGATTCTCATAGCTAAGTTATCAATAAAACATTTATTTGTAATATAATATATCTAATGTTTACATCTAGTTGTTTAGACATATGTGTAGTTACAGGTGTTGGACATGGTGGTCATCATGTAAAAGAAAGTTAGCAATATTCAGGTATGCAAGAATAATAATTTGTTAATTGAGCAAGACAAGTAGTATAATCTCTTTATTCTCTTGACCTTTAGTAACATTAAATAAATCAAATTAGATTATGTTCCACTACTTTATTGAAAAAAAAGTATTATATATTGTGTATGACTTAATGAGTATAATGTCCTTGAGCCAAGGGTTCCTTGGTGGGGCATTACAGTTTATCCTCTAACAGGAAACCAATACATCTATAGATTTTGAGGATTGGTTAGATCCAAATATTTAGCTCTAGAGATGATTGGACCAACTATAGAGACAAGACTACCCTCTACGCTTCTGGCTCTAAAAAACCAAGGAGGGTGCTCCTAACCCAGTAAAAACAATACTTATCTCACTAATCACTGACTAGATTTAAATGTAACAGATGAATGATAAGAGAAACCTAAATGATGACCATTCATTCATAGATTTTTCACTATCACTAGGTGGTAATTTATTCTACAAATCACTATAATTCAAAGAATTTTGACAATTTTATGCTTAAAGATGGAAATATCAAAAGAACCTTTTCATACACTGATCTCCATGAGAAGAATTCCATTGCTAGTCAGTGTCTTATCCATTGGGTTACACCTCCACTGCAAGACTGTTATACATGAACAAATATACTGAACTTTGAAAGATTTCTTGCCCTTTGAAAATACTAATCACCCTGTGGTGGATTTTATCAAAGGATTCCTAGATTCACACTACTTACTAGTGTATCCTTAAGAAAAAATTCAAAGAATTTATGTTATATTCAAAGCTTATTTAATCTGATCCTAGATCAGAACAGAGAAATATAAACACACACATAGAGATTATCCATGCAATAAATTGGAACAATTCATAACTCAAATAGAGATACTCATGGAGAGATATAAATCTTGGATTTTATTCAAATGCTATATTATATCATGCTCACAAAATGATTTACAATGCAACCTTCTAAAAATAACTTGAACCAAAAAATATTGTTCTTCTATAGAAATAATGTCTAAAAATGATCTACGATATCCCAGACTCAAGAAACTTATCAGTAAAATTGGTGAAGTTCTGGGTCCTTTTAAACTGATCCTGGTAATCCTTTTATAGAATAAGGATTGCAGACAAGCTTTGGATCCTCTTAGAGAATACAAGAGAGGAGTCCTCAAAAAAGACAAAAAATGAAAATAAAAACTTTCTTGTTACAAAACTTTGAGATGGATCGTAAAGATGAGCACCAAAATCTGGCAATAGCTTCCAAGGTCAGTTCAACATCTGCCAGGTGTCACATCCATGCTTGATTCTTTAGGGAGTTGTGGCAATGCCATCTATTTCCTCCTCAAAGGATGTTTCTTCTTCTTTACTATCCTCTAAAAGGGACGCTGCTTCCCAGGCTGAAAAGGTATCTTTAGAAGGCCAATTAAAAGCCAAAATTCCATCCCTCTTGGGTAGAATCTTGTTCTAGCTAATAACCAATTTATGAATTTTAGTTATCACATTGGTAAAATGCATCCTGGCATCTTGCAACATTTTAATTGTTTGTACAAAAAGGAAGAGTGTCTTCAGTGCTAATAACAGCATCAATCTTGACTGACACTCCATTCTCAATTTGTTCCAACCATTTTTCCCTCTCTTTTATGTTTCCATCTACTCTAACAAGACCTGGGAATATCTAAAAATAATTTTGTAGGTATCTTACTCTTAAAAGAGCTGCCTTTCTCTTTACTTCTTCCCTAGATACTTCAAAATCAAGGAGAGATTTGACAATTTTATAAGTAATTGCCAATTGGGGGCACACAGTACTATGATCTTTAATTGATTTAAGAAATGTCTTCAAAACATTTTCCCTAGGCACCCAGTCATTGAAAATTTTTCCCACAGTGTCTTCTTCTTTTCTAAAAGAAAGAAAAATGTCAGATAACTACCCTGCATGTTTATAAACTTCTCTAGGCTTTACATTCCTAACAAAGTGTTGAATGGTGTCCTTTAGTCTCTTTTCAGATTTTTGTTGTTCTCTCTATTCTATATCTTCACTGCTTAGGGAAGGGGGAAGAGGAGACATGGGAAACTCAATAATGAAGTTTGAGGAGGAAGGACTAGCAGTAGAAGAAGGAAGTTGCAACTGTTGTGGTGCCTGGATTGAGCTTTCCTCCCCCAACCTCCTCTTCAAATCTTCAATTATTTTATCTTTCTCAAACAATCCTTGTTTCAAATCTCCACACGCCCTCAGCATTTCTTCAAATTTTCTTATGAGTTCCTCCTTCTCTTTTGCTTCCCTTTCTACCACCTTTTCTGCAAGGTGAGCTATGGCTACCACCATACTTCATGCTTCTATTGCTGATGTGTCCAAAACCCTCTTGACTATGAGAACACTAGAGAGACTATCCTTAATTATTTGCTTTCCTTTGTTTTTCTCATCTCTCTTTAATGACCATATGACCAAAGCTTGATGGTCATTACTAAAAGCAACTCCTTTGATAGCCTATTTTACCTCTTCCTTGGTCTTATACATAGGTGTAGTTTGTTTTCTAACTGCATCAAGGACTATTGCATCAGCTATGTCCCATTCAGGGAGGACAAGTACTCCTGCATTCTTTACCAATTCTTTCCCCTATTCTTGAGTAATCCCTTCAAATCTATCTGTCATCTCTTTCCTAATTTCATCTTCAATAGTTTTAAGATCCTTATCAGGATTCTCCTTGTGCTTCTTCTCATAAGCTTCCTCAAATTTACTCATGTTCATTTTCCATAAAAATTATAAAATGGCCTGGATCTTTACAAATGCATCATCAGCCATAAATTCTTCGCATGCCCGTTTGACTATAGGGTCCAATTCTATCCCTATAATTTGTCCTGATATTAATCCTAACTCAGGCTCCTTTGGTTTCTTTGGAATTCCCTCATTTATCTCATCTTGAGTCATGAATATTTGACCCTGAGATCCCATCTGTTGAACCTACTCTATGATCTCTTGATCATCTCTAATATTCAAGGGTGACTATGAAGGAGAGTATTCTTCCTTTGAATCATGAGGCCTCTCTTCTATCTTTTGTTGCTTGGTGGGAGGTGAAAAATCAAGGATGTCTTCACCTGGCTAGTCCTGTGGTACATCTATAATTTCTTCAACCTCCTTTTGCCTCTCCACCTACTTTGATGTAGAACATAGATCTTCTCTTTTCTTTTGCTGCTTCTTGAAATCAGATTCTAGGATTATTACACCATAACTAGTCCTCTCTTGCAACATATATTTTCCAGGAGGCAACACCTTTGCAAATGCACCTTTTCCCAACAATGATTTAGCCTTCTCTGAGTTGTCTTCCATGGCCTTTTTCTTCTTCTCCTCCAGAGTCTTAAAAATATCTTGAAAACAATTCATGAGAGTATCTATCCTTTTTCCCATAGGATTTATGCTGCCTATAGGATCATATTTGGGGTCAAATTGTCGGACAAAATCCCATGTTTTGTTGTACACTAACCACTTTTCCTTTCTAACTGCTTGGTCTTGTAACCCTGGGGTATTTCTAATAATATCTTCTAGAAAATTAAAAATGTGGTTTATTGTTGAGCATCTGACCCTCTTTCTGAACATTTCATTGTAGAAAACCTTTGGGTCTATTGTCCGGGAAATTGTGGTTGTCAAATGATATGGATCCAAGATTTTATGCATATGAAGCCACCCACCCTTTGTGATTATAAACTGGTGAGCAATGGTAATATTTGGGAACAAAGTTCCTCTACCTTTAGCAATACTATTATTCTCAATATCACCTAGTTGTCTGAAGAATTCTGCAATGCCAATCTTGATGGGAACTTGGAAAGGAAAAATAAAAGGAGTCCCCCTAAAACCATATAACCTAATAATAGATGAATAGGGATAGAAAATAAAATCACCCCAATTGTGCACTATGTTGAGGTCCTTTGTAAATTGTTGTGGTCTAACAACTTTGGCCAAGGCGACCGGGACCCTAGGGTTGTCATGAACAAAGAATAGTCTCAATCTTGCTGCAAAACATTTGTTAAACCATATATAACTACTATCCTTTTTGTCCCATGTCATATTTGAATTCCACAGCTGAACAGGCATGTCCTCTCCACCTCTTTGTTTGGATAATTCCATTTCTTTTGCAAAATAATCAGCACCCTTGAACAAAAACATGTACATTATAAAAGAGTACTAGCAAAAGGGTTTATCAACTTTATTCTTTTGAATCCCTATTAGTCCATCATGGATTAAGTCAGCAATGAAGGGGGCATAATGAAAAGTAATTGACAGTTGCGGATGTAAGATCTAGATCACCATATACATTAGGTGCTCTGGCATTTTCTCATTTGCATCTTCCCCAAAAACTTGACATAATGACCAATAGGCACCTCTCACCAGTACATCAAAATATTCTATTTTGAATGGCTCCTATGCACCTAGTCCTGTAACAATCATCTTTCCAATTTGAGTGTAGAAATCTTTTACATGACCAATTCTAAGGAGATGTCTTTGTGCATCATACACCTCTCTTAATTCTTTAAAATCAATTGGTTCCTGGTTAGGTGAGGGGTCACTTAGTCTAAAAACTATTCTGATTTCCTCAGTAGAGATTGTCAATAGCTTTTGCCCTCTAACACGCCTAATTTCTTTAGTAATAGGGTCATAGTTTTTTGCAACTTCAATTATTAGGTTTGCATCTAAGAAGACACCGGGTACCAAAAGCTTGCCTACATCATTTTCCCATACATTACAGGTGGGAATAGGGGTATTTCTCTGGTTGAATCCTACTGTAAATAATGTCAGCCTAGTGAAGTCAGAAGTGCCACTTGCATTAAGAAAACCAATCCTAGCATCCCTAATATAATTTCCTATATCATACAACCCATCTACCACTTTTACCCTAGGCTCCTTTGGTGTTGGCTATTTGACCTCTACCAAATTTACTGTTGAACTAGGAAAAATTTGTAATAAGTCCTCATGCACACCCCTCTTAAGATAATCAATTTCACCAGAAAGCTCTTTCCTAGGCGGCATTTCTAGGGCTTATAGCTTATGTATATTGGGTGCAAAAGAACACAGTAGAAAAGCAATACTTCTTAACAGAACAAGCAAGTGCAGGAAGAACCAACCTTTTCTTCAAAATCCCTAAGAAAATAACAATCAGTTTATGCAATTTTGCTCACCAAGCACTCTGCAAATTTTTATCTCCTTGTGGCTTTTCAAGGAAGAGTAGATTTTGACATACTCACAATCGATCCACAATTATTTTAGTAATTTACTTTGCATGATGTCGCCATTAATTTTCAGGGAAATGAACTGTCACTTGTCTGAACCTTTCACCCACTTCTTCCTAAATTTAAATTTTGACCATTGATTTTCACTTGGAAAATAATCCAACGGTTTGTCGCATGATCGCATAGCTCAAAAGAAGCTCATGTGACCATATGACAAGCCATCATGTCAACTCCTTCATGGGCACAAAATCCCTTATAACTTTTGTGGTTAAAATAGAATGTTAGTCGCATGATCGCATAGCTTGAAAAAAGCTCATGCGACCATGCGACAAACCATTAACATTCACCCGCCGTCATCTATTTCTTAAGTCGTTGGTCCCACTTTACCTTTATTAGTAAAGACAATCCATGCTTACAATAGCTGGCAAGTTGTCATGTAATTTCTTTCTTTCTGAGCACTGGTGTTCGCTGACATCCTCCACATCAGCAAGTACTATCGATCAATCAAGAAAAACCATATGCAAAAAACTGACATTGGTCCCACTATTTTTAACCAATGATAAACCACCAGTCATGTACACTTGTCCATGGTCCCACTTGAGAATTACACTGAGCTTGATGTAAGATCGATGATTAGTCACATGATCACATAGGTCTCTAAGATTCTATGTGATTATACAACAACCATCGAATCTTCCCTTTATTACTTTCATCTTTGAAGATTCTTTTGACACTAGTCCCTCTTTGTTTCCACATTAAGCTTTATTGTAAGATTAATGGTTAGTCACATGATTGCATAGGTCTATAAGATTCCTTGCGACTATACGAGCACCATTAGATCTTCTTTAAAGATACCAAGCTGAATGAAAGCTAAATCATTAGAAGATAAGGTATTTAGGACTTAAGATATATTATAGCCACCAGACTTAGGAAAAATTAAAACCGCTAGTCACTGAGACTTAGGAAAACTTTACGCACGTGCACTTTTGAGATTTTAAGTGATTGAAAAAGGTAACACTCAAATAGATTTAAAACAAAGTGACCTAGGGCTTATTTTTTGAAAATGGCATATATTTAGGGTTTTTCTCAAGTTTAACTCTTAATTAGGGTTCACTAGATACTAAGGAAGAATAGATAATTTTGCAGGGTTTTTATGGGTTTTTTTGTAGCAAAATTATCATACTTTCATGAACATCTATACACACTTCAAATTTATAAAAATTTCACAAGACTCATGTACTAAAAATTTGAAGTGCCAATAATGGCTCTGTCTAGGGATGTATGCCTCTTGTAGGCATAACAAGAATTTAGAATCTCTGGGATAAGTAGACCATCTATTGAAATAGAACAACTAACCTATGCACACAACCTGAAAACAAACACACAACTGGAAGGGGAAACTACTACTGTTCATGGATAATGAGAGTACCTTAGGAAAAGTACAACTTGAGGAATTATCCATGAACTGGCAATTCCATTTCATTTCCAATCAAGTCCTTCAGAATGTATGAATCAGGTCCCCATGTTTGACTGATCAAATATGGTCCCAACCAAATAGGGTTAAATTTGTTGTGTTTACCCTTGTCTTCAAGCCTGGCATTCCACATCAGGACTAAATCATTATCTTGAAAACTTCTGACTGTAGTTTTTTTGTCATATAAATTCTTATACTTGAGTTGAGATCTCAAATTTGTATCATGTGCTTCCCTCCTTAATTCATCTAGTTGTATCAAGTCCTGTAATCTGATCTTCATTTCATCATCTTGATCATTATCATACAACTAGATGAACTTGTACATTTGCAACAAATTATTTTTTGGTAACCTGGCATGGATACCACATACTAAATCAAAAGGAGCACATCCTATAGCCTTCTTGATTGTCACTCTATTAGCCCACAGAGCTAGCTATAGTTTTGAATCCCATGCCTTCTTGTTTGCATCTAAGATTCTCTTCAAAAAATTTATCAATCTTTTGTTACTTGATTCGGCCTAACCATTTCCTTGAGGATGGTTGGGAGTAGAGTATGAAATATTTATACCTTATTTCAAACAAAAGCTAACAAATTCTTTAGATCTAAAACACAAAGCATTGTCAACAACTAAAACTTCAGGGCATCCAAACCTTATCAGCAAATTTTGCATCAGGAAATCAATAACCACTTTACTAGTTGCTTTTTTAATGGGAATATCTTCCACCCACTTTGTAAAGTAGTCAGTTGCAACCAATATATAGGAATGTCCTCCAATAGATTTGTTTGGGATCTCTCCTATGAAATCCATACCCCACTTTTGAAAAGGGGTTTCCACAGTCACAGGATTCAAAGGAAAATTTTCATTGAATTTCAATTTTCCTGAAAAACTCTGACAAGCATCACATTTTTTGACAAAAGAATGTGCATCCTTGAAAATACTAGGCCACCAAAAACCAGACCTTAGTATCTTATGTACATTGGTTTTAGCCATGTAATGGCCACCACACACACCTTCATGCATTGCTTGTAACAAATCATTAGCCTTTTGAGGGTCAACACATTTCAGCAAAACACCCTGCTTACTCCTCCACCATAATTCTCCTTTAATGATCACATATTTTAGAGCATGTAATTTTATAGTTCTCCTTTTGTGGTCTTCCATATTAGAAGTAATTAAAATCTTTTTCAAGTATCCAATGACATCATTGTACCATTCACAGCAATCTAAATCACAAATGTATGGCCTTTGTTCTTCTTCAAGAGTGTTGATGTGATTAGCATCCAAATTGCTTTGGGCCATAAGTTTTGCTAACCCCAATCCTCTTACTAGTTTGGTGATTTTGATATCAACATTAAACTCTTGGATTCTGTTTATCCACCTACACCTTCTCCCTGAAACTTCTTGTTGAACCAAGATGTCTTTTACGGCAGCACTGGGCACATATACAACTACAGTTGCTCCTACCAAGTAACATCTAAAATTTTTGATAGGTTTGACCAATGCATAGGCCTATTTCTCATTTATATCATACTTTAACTTAGCTTCCTACAATGATTTACTAAAAAAGGAAATGGGTTGTTCAAAACCCTCTGAGTTCTTTTGTAACAATATTGCAGCTATAGTATGATAAGAAGCAAATGAAAAGATTTGGATAGGCTTATTGAAATCTGGTGATCTTAATATAGGGGCACTTTTAATAGCCATCTTGATATCAGAAAAAGCTTTCCTAGCCTCATTACTCCATTCCACCTTTGCATTCTTCTTTAGCATTTTAGAGATGGGAACGCTAATTTCAGTAAAGTTTGTAACAAACCTTTTGACAAAATTTATCTGTCCAAAGAAAGATTGGATACTTTTTACATTTTTTGGCAATGGTACCTTGTTTATTGCTGCTACTCTCTTAGGGTCAATCTTGACTCCATCCTTAGATACAATATGTCCCAAAAGCTTACCCTCTGTTACTCCAAAGGAACACTTCCTTGGGTTAAGGGAGACACCATATTTTAGAGCTCTTACAAAGATTTTTTCCAAGTGACCACAATGTTGATCCTTCTTTTCTAAATAAACTATCAAATCATCCTGATAAACAAAAAGAAATTTGTTTATGAAATTTTCAAAGGCTACATCCATGGCTCTTTGAAAGGTACCCTAGCATTAGTTAAACCAAAAGGCATCCTAACATACACATAAGTACCCCATGGAGTATTGAATGCAGTTTTGAACTGTTCTGATTCTTTGACAACTACTTGATTGTAACCTAAAAAACCATCCATCATGGACATTAATTTAGATCCAGTAACCCTTTGTAACATGGCTTCCATGTTTGGTAAACCATAATTGTCCTTCAAAGAATTTATGTTCAAATTTCTAAAGTCTACACACAACCTGATGTCTCCATCCTTTTTTCTTATAGGGACAAGATTAGAAACCCATGTTGAATGCCTAATAGGTTGAATGATGCCTACATCACTCATATTTTTTAACTCATCTTGTATT
The DNA here is from genome assembly GCA_027943335.1 of Chamaecyparis obtusa. Lineage (NCBI taxonomy): Eukaryota > Viridiplantae > Streptophyta > Pinopsida > Cupressales > Cupressaceae > Chamaecyparis > Chamaecyparis obtusa. The sequence goes on from BSBK01003345.1 coordinate 2,983,728, forward strand.
TTTGGTGCCAAAGTAGGATTGACAGGTCTCAACTTTTGTCTAAAAGGTTTAGTATTTTCCTTCAAAGGAATTTCATGTTGGAATAAGTCTTCTCTATATGCCTTTAAATCATCATAAGACCAAGCAAAGACATGTCTATACTTTCTAAGAAGACCTATCAGAGACTTTTTTATTTCAGGAGTCAGGCTTCCCCCAATATATACATTTTTTGGGGCTTCCTTTGTTCCTAAATTTATCTCCTCTACACCCTCGGGCTTGCGTAAAAGCTTTGCCTGGGAAGAGCTATCACGGCTATCAAATGCTCTTTCCAACACTACCAAACCCTTTGGGACTTTATTTGTTTTCAACTACAAGATCTCCTTGCCAAGGAGAGAGTTCTTATTATCTGATGTTTCTACATACTCACCAAAATTTATCTCTTTATCTCCAAAACTTGCATCATAATGCAGAAATCTTAAAATATCTAGATCATAATCAAAAACCTGCCAATTTTCATAATTATTTGGTATGGATGGCCTAGTTTGAATCTCAATCATAGATATCCCTACAAAAGTGATATCCTTTGGTCTTAATGAAATGTTAGCCAATAAATCAGCTATTCTATTATGGCCTCTATCCATCCAATCAATACAAAAAGCATCAAAATGTTCTATCTCATCCCAAACAGCATTGCTATATTATTTTAACCTTTGGTTTCTTGAAACGTATTTGGATCTAATTTGAGATACAACTAATTCTAAATCTCCAATAACTCTGAGATTTTTGATCTTGTGCTTTGACACTAATCTTAATCCTATCAGTAAAGCCTCATACTCTATAGTATTATTTGTACAAGTAAATGACAGGGTGAAGGAAAATTTAAAAGTTTTTTCAGTGGGGGAAATCAACAACACACCTACACCAGATCCCTCTTTAGAGCAAGCACCATCAAAGTACATGGTCCAAAGATCATTTTGATTTGTTACATTTCTTTCCTCTTGAGCTAATAGAGAAGGTTCATCTTCATTATCATTACTCTGTACTTGAAAGGAATTTATTTCAGTATCCAGAAAACAATTCATGTTATTATCACTAGCTTCTTCCTCAATCATGTGAGGAGTTCTAACTTCCTGAGTACCTTAATGCTCTTACTAGTACATTAAAAGTAGCATAAGATAAATCACATTGGATGCTACCTCCCATTGCGGCACTCCATTTTCTTGATAACAACATTCCATATTATGGAGGAATATCCACAACTAAAACACTCATAGTCAGTTGTTTCTCAGGACAAGCAGCAAGCCTATAAGGTAAGGCTTTTATTGTTCCAATTATTGGTACCTCCCTAGAGTCCATTTCCTAGCATCTCCCATGAGGATTATCAACCTGCAATCCCATTGATCTCATAATTTTAGTAGGCATGACAATATTTGATGCTCTTGAGTCAATCATGCAATTTTTCAACATTTTATCATTTATGACTAATGTCAGGAAAAAAGGATCAATAGCTCCCATAGAGGTGTTTACAACATTAGTGCCCAAATAGATCTGAGGAATTTTTGAAATAATTTCTTCAGTGTCCTTTTTAGTTGGACCTTGATCCTTCATTCTAGTATTTACTATTTCTTGGATGTCTGTGGTTTGAACACCATTTATCCATGTGAGGGCTTTCTCTTTGTGTTCATTTATCCTCATCATCTCTAATAAAGGCACTTTTACTATGATCTGAGATAACAGATGATTCATGTCAATAAGTGCATAATTTAAAATAGATAAGTCTATCTTGCCTTTTGGGGTATCCTTGACTTTAGGTTGCGTGGATGTACCCAATTGTTCCTTATCCTTTGATTTATTTTCAGGTTGGGAATTTGGGGTAGTAACCATTGGAGTTTTAGCCTTGATCTTAAAAACCTTGATTGGTTCAGCAGGCTTTTCAGTGCCCTTTTGCTTTAATTTCTTGGCATCATCAGCAGCCTTATTTTTTGTGGCAAACTGCTTTGCATCTTCTTTATCCCTTTTAATAAAAACACCTGCTAGTTTACCAAATGTTTTATCAACAGTCCTGTTTCTAAGGACATAATTACTCTTGGCCTGTGTCACCATATCAGTAGTGATCTAGGCTATCTCTTCATTAGAGGCTCTTCTTAATACAATAGGTTCTTCAACTTGTTCAGAGTTGTTATTTATATCTTCAGTTTCTTCCTCTTCTTCATTGGAAAAAACTTGTTGATGGTAAGCCTCTCCTCTATTCTGAGAATGATTTGCATCTTGATTTTCACTTTCTTCATTAGATTCAACCTCTTCAACAAATTTAGCAAAGGTCATTCCACAACCTCTGTCATCATATGATTCATCTTCCTCCTCTTCTTGTTCAATACTTTTAGACATATTCTGAGAAATCACACAATAATCTGAATCATGAGGGGATTGGCACACAGTGCACCATGGAATTTCACCAATCATATTGACTAAATGCTTTTGCAAGGGGTTAGATGTTCTATCATTTGGCCTCATATCCTTCTTTTTTGGGACAATAGGCTTTCCATCCTTCCACTGTGTATTGTAAGGATAGTTCTGCATCCTAGGCTGCCTATTGAAATTATTTAGAGGAGGTCTATCATTTCCCTGAAACTTATTTTTACTTTCCCCTAGTTTTAGATCCTTTAAGGCATTAAGGATTTGCTTGAGGTTATCATCTTCCCTAGGTTTTACATTTGTAGGTTTATCAACTTCTTTCTTTCCAAACCTAGAGGTTTTAGGATCCTCTCTTCTTCCTAGTTTTCTAGATACCCTCCTATTGCTCTCAATATTTACCACAAATCTTTGAGCTTCTCTGATAGTCCTAGGGTTCTTATCCCTAAGAAGATATCCCATCTTGGCATCAAAAGAATTCAAATATGTTGCTAGACATACCTTTTCATCCAATCTCATGACTTGGAAGAGTTTGTGCATTGCCTTTTGAAACCTCACATTGAATTCTAGGACTTCCTCATTCTGGTTTTTCTTTATATTGTTAAATTCATTTAACATAAAACCCTCATTAGTCTTATCACCATACTAATCTTTAAATTTTTTTATAAAATCATCCCAAGAACCAATACAATCATAAGGAAGCCCTCTGAACCAGTCTCTTGCATCTTCAGTTAAAGATTGAACAAACAATTTCATGATGACATCTTCATATTCTATTTCATAGTCATCAATCATATCAATAAAGTTCTTTAGATGCTCTTCATAGGAAACAACATTATTTCTAGTAAACTTAGGTATTTTCTCTCTAATCTTTGTAGGAATCAAATTAGGATAACTAGCAATATTGTTAAAGAGAAGCTGTCTGTACCTTTCAATGTGAACTGTTCCTCTTTGTAATGGAGCATTTATTTTAGAGGTGGAAGCTTTGTTATTTTCTACATTAGCAACATTTGTAGTAGTCACTAGTGTGACAATGGCACCCTGGGTAGCAGAATTTCCAACATTAACATTAGATGTCATCATAGGGTTATTTGGAATTGAAGGAGTAAAAGACTGTCTAAGAAAATCAACTTTCTTTTTCATTTCCAAAGTGGTAGCCTCAATTTCTGCCTTCTCTAATTCTTTAGCAATAACCTCTTGTTCTCTTCTAGCCCTTTCTAAATCATTTTCCAATTTGGACAAAGGATCTATTGGGATATTGTCATTTGTGGCACCATTTATTGTGATTCCTGTTGAAATCTATTTTCCTTTATCCTTAGGCTTCCTAACTTCAGCAATGGGTCAGAGAATAGGATGTTCATCAAACTTCCTTGGGGGCTTCTACAAATTTTATGGCCTTTAAAGTCATCAACTATCTTTTGAGCCGATCTGCCCTAATTTGGGCCTGTCTTGTTTTAGTTTCTTTTTCCATTTCCCTCTCCTTCCTAATTGCAATTTGTTCCCGGATATCTTTCTCTAAATTATAGATTTCTTCAAAAATATCCTCCAAATCTTGAAGAGTAGTATCAGAAGGTGAACTTTCAGACTCAACATCTCTTTGCTGATTTCTAGGATTTTTAGGACTCTCAGAAGGAGAAGGTCCCCAGGTTGGGGGATCATTTCTCCCTTCCAGGCCCCTGCTCTTACTTCTTGACCTCCTAATTTCCTTTTGAGGTTCTACATCTGGGTTCATCTTCCTATGATGTATTTCATCATCCTTATGAGAATAAAAATCCTCATATGCTCCTAAACCCAGATCAATTGCCTCCTCATACTCAGAGGCATTTTCTTCCTAGTCATGAGTGAATTGGTGATTCATATTCATATTTTTCTTTTGTCTCCATGCCTGAGACATATCACCACTACTTTGATGTCTTCTAGGAAGATAAGTCCTAGAAGTGCTTGGAAGTTCACCTTCTAACCTACTTTCTAGGTGATCCTTCCTCCAATTCCTAGTGTTTCTCTGACTCATAATTGCAAGTATGTGAAACAATTTCTTATTTTCTTATTATCTTTACTCAGCACTATTGCTGAGACTTTTACAGTTGCCACCAACACAAGTTGGGAAATATTTTCACACACTTAGTAGATCAAAGTATTCAAAACTTATTAAGTAATCAAAACAAAGATTACTATAAACAAATGCAAAGTTAAAAGATATTTTTAGGTTTTGACCAAATCCAAAGCTTGCAAATATTCCTCTATTTTCCAATGGTGCTTTACTGGTTCTAACAAATAAGAAGGCTAGGAGTCTAGCTCAACTTGTACTTGCATTATTTGAAATTCAAATTTACAATACCAGAGATCTAAAATTCAAATTTATCATAGTATTCCAATCCCTATTCCCCAGTAGAGTCACCATTTTGTTGGTTTCCCAAAATGGGAGTTTATGCTCTAACAGGCAACCAATACATCTATAGATTTTGAGGATTGGTTAGATCTAAATATTTAGCTCTAGAGATGATTGGACCAACTGTAGGGACAAGACTGCCCCCTACGCTTCTGGCTCTACAAAACCAAGGAGGGTGCTCCTAATCCAGTAAAAACAAACTTATCTCACTAATCACTGACTGGATTTAAATGTAACAGATGAATGATAGGAGAAACCTAAATTATGACCATTCATTCATAGATTTTTCACTATCACTAGGTGGTAATTTATTCTGCAAATCACTATAATTCAAAGAATTTTGACAATTTTATGCTTAAAGATGGAAATATCAAAAGAACCTTTTCATACATTGATCTCTATGAGAATAATTCCACTGTCGGCCAGTGTCTTATCCATTGGGCTACACCTCCACTACAAGACTATTATACATGAACAAATATATTGAACTTTGAAAGATTTCTTGCCCTTTGAAAATACTAATCACCCTGTGGTGGATTTTATCAAAGGATTCCTAGATTCACACTACTTACTGGTGTATCCTTAAGCAAAACTTCAAAGAATTTATTTTATATTCAAAGCTTATTTAATCTGATCCTAGATCAAAACTGAGAAATATAAACATACACACAAAGATTATCCATGCAATGAATTGGAATAATTCATAACTCAAATAGAGATACTCAAGGAGAGATATAAATCTTGGATTTTATTCAAATGCTATATTATATCACGCTCACAAAATGCTTTATAATGCAACCTTCTAAAAATAACTTGAACCAAAAAATATTGTTCTTCTATAGAAATAATGTCTAAAAATGATCTACGATATCCTAGACTCAAGAAACTTATCAGTAAAATTGATCAAGTTCTCGATCCTTTTACACTGATCTCGGTAATCATTTTATAGAATAAGGATTGCAGACAAGCTTTAGATCCTCTTAGAGAAGACAAGAAAGGAGTCCTCAAAAAAGACAAAAAATGAAAATAAAAACTTTCTTGTTACAAAACATTGAGATGGATCGTAAAGATGAGAGCCAAAATCTGGCAATAGCTTCCAAGGCCAATTCAACATCTGCTAGGTGTCACATTCGCGCTTGCTTCTTTAGGGAGTTGGGGTAATGCCATTTGTTGCCTCCTCAGAGGATGTTTCTTCTTCTTTACTATCCTTTGAAAGGGACGCTGCTTCCTAGGCTGAAAAGATATCTTCAGAAGGCCAATTAAAAGCCAAAATTTCATCCCTCTTGGGTAGAATCTTGTTCCAACTATTAACCAATTGATGAATTTCAATTATCACCTTAGTAAAATGCACCCTGGCATCTTGCAACATTTCAATTATTTGTACAAAAGTAAGAGTGTCTTCAGTGCTAATAACAACATCAATCTTGACTGACACTCCATTCTTAATTTGTTCCGACCATTTTTCCCTCTCTTTTATGTTTCCATCTCCTTTAACAAGACCCGAGAATATCTAAAAATCATTCTACAGGTATCTTACTCTTAAAAGAGTCACCTTTCTCTTTACTTCTTCCCTAGATACTTCAAAATCAAGGAGAGATTTGACAATTTTATAAGTAATTGCCAATTGGGGGCACACGGTACTATGATCTTTAATTGATTTAAGAAATGTCTTCAAAACATTTTCCCTAGGCACCCAGTCATTGAAAATTTTTCCCACAGTGTCTTCTTATTTTCTAAAAGAAAGTAAAATGTTAGCTAACTACCCTATATGTTTATAAACTTCCCTAGGCTTTACATTCCTAACAAAGTGTTGAATGGTGTCCTTTAGTCTCTTTTCAGATTTCTATTGTTCTCTCGATTCTATATCTTCACTGCTTAGGGAAGGGGGAAGAGGAGACATGGGAAACTCAATAATGGGGTTTGAGGAGGAAGGACTAGCAGTAGAAGAAGGAAGTTGCAACTGTTGTGGTGCCTGGATTGAGCTTTCCTCCCCCAACCTCCTCTTCAAATCTACAATTATTTTATCTTTCTCAAACAATCCTTGTTTCAAATCTCCATATGCCCTCAACATTTCTTCAAATTTTCTTGTGAGTTCCTCCTTCTCTCTTGCTTCCCTTTCTACCACCTTTTCTATAAGGTGAGCTATGGCTACCACCATACTTGATGCTTCTATTGCTGATGTGTCCAAAACCCTCTTGACTATGAGACCACCAGAGAGACTATCCTTAATTATTTGCTTTCCTTTGTTTTTCTCATCTCTCTTTAATGACCATATGACCAAAGCTTGATGGACATTACTAAGAGCAACTCCTTTGACAACCTGTTCTGCCTCTTCCTTGGTCTTGTACACAGGTGTAGTTTGTTTTCTAATTGCATCAAGGACTATTGCATCAGCTATGTCCCATTCAGGGAGGACAAGTACTCTTGCATTCTTTACCAATTCTCTCCCCTGTTCTTGAGTAATCCCTTCAAATCTATCTGTCATCTCTTTCCTAATTTCATCTTCAATAGTTTTAAGATCCTTATCAGGATTCTCCTTGTGCTTCTTCTCACAAGCTTCCTCAAATTTACTCATGTTCATTTTCCATAAAAATTGTAAAAAGGCCTAGGTCTTTACAAATGCATCATCAGCCAAAAATTCTTCACATGCCCATTTAACTATAGGGTCCAATTCTGTCCCTATAATTTGTCCTGTTGTTAAGCCTAACTCAGGATCCTTTGGTTGCTATGGAATTCCCTCATTTATCTCATCTTGAGTCATGAATATTTGACCCTGAGATCCCATCTGTTGAACCTGCTCTATGATCTCCTGATCATCTCTAATATTCAAGGGTGACTATGAAGGAGAGTATTCTTCCTCTGAATATTGAGGCCTCTCTTCTATCCTTTGTTTCTTGGTGGGAGGTGAGAAATCAAGGATGTCTTCACCTGGTTGGTCCTATGGTACATCTGTAATTTCTTCAAACTCCTTTTGCCTCTCCACCTGCTTTGATGTAGAAGGAAGATCTTCTCTTTTCTTTTGCTCCTTCTTGAAATCAGATTCTGAGATTATTACACCATAACCAGTCCTCTCTTGCAACATATATTTGCTAGGAGGCAACACCTTTGCAAATGTACCTTTGCCCAACAATGATTTAGCCTTCTCTGAGTTGTCTTCCATGGCCTTTTTCTTTTTCTCCTCCAGAGTCTTAAAAATATCTTGAAAACAATTCATGAGAGTATCTATCCTTTTTCCCATAGGATTTATGCTGCCTATAGGATCATATTTGGGATCAAATTGTCAGACAAAATCCCATGTTTTGTTGTACACTAACCACTTTTCCTTTCTAACTACTTGGTCTTGCAACCCTGGGGTATTTCTAATAATATCTTTAGGAAAATTAAAAATGTGGTTTATTGCTAAGCATTTGACCCTCTTTCTGAACATTTCATTGTAGAAACCCTCTGGGTCTATCGTTCAGGCAATTGTGGTTGTCAAATGATATTGATCCAAGATTTTATGCATATGAAGCCACCCACCCTTTATGGTTATAAACTGGTGAGCAATTGTAATATTTGGGAACAAAGTTCCTCTACCTTTAGCAATACTATTATTGTCAATATCACCTAATTGTCTGAAGAATTCTGCAATGCCAATCTTGATGGGAACTTGGAAAGGCAAAATAAAAGGAGTCCCCCTAAAACCATATAACCTAATAATAGTTGAATAGGGATAGAAAATAAAATCACCCCAATTGTGCACTATGTTGAGGTCCTTTGTAAATTGATGTGGTATAACAACTTTGGCCAAGGCGACCGAGACCCTAGGGCTGTCATGAACAAAGAATAGTCTCAATCTTGCTACAAAACATTTGTTAAATCGTATATAACTACTATCCTTTTTGTCCCATGTCATATTTGAATTCCACAGCTAAACAGGCATGTCCTCTCCACCTCTTTATTTGGATAATTCCATTTCTTTTGCAAAATAATCAGCACCCTTGAACAAAAACATGTACATTATAAAAGAGTACCAGCAAAAGGGTTTATCAAATTTATTCTTTTGAATCCCTATTAGTCCATCATGGATTAAGTCAGCAATGAAGGGGGCATAATCAAAAGTAATTAAAAGATGTGGATGTAAGATCTAGATCACCATATACATCAAGTGCTCTAGCATTTTCTCATTTGCATCTTCCCCAAAAACCTGACATAATGACCAATAGGCACCTCTCGCCAGTACATCAAAATATTATGTTTTGAATGGCTCCCATGCACCTAGTCCTGTAACAATCATCTTTCCAATTTGAGTGCAGAAATCTTTTACAAGACCAATTCTAAGGACATGTCTCTGTGCATCATACACCTCTCTTAGTTCTTTAAACTCAATCAGTTCCAAGTTAGGTGAGGGTCACTTAGTGTAAAAACTATTCTGATTTCCTCGGCAGAGATTGTCAATAGATTTTTCCCTCTAACACCCCTAATCTCTTTAGTAATAGGGTCATAGTTTTTTGCAACTTCAATCATCAAGTCTGCATCTAAGAAGACACCAGGTACCAAAAGCTTGCCTACATCATTTTCCCATACATTACAGGTGGGAGCAGGGGTATTTCTCTGGTTGAATCCTACTATAAATAATGTCAGCCCAGTGAAGTCAGAAGTGCCACTTGCATTAAGAAAACCAATCCTAGCATCCCTGATATAATTTCCTGTATCATACAACCCATCCACCACTTTTAACCTAGGCTCCTTTGGTGTTAGCTGTTTGACCTCTACCAAATTTACTATTGAACTAGGAAACATTTGTAATAAGTCCTCATGCAGGCCCCTCTTAAGATAATCGGTTTCACCAGAAAGCTCTTTCCTAGGTAGCATTTTTAGGGCTTATAGCTTACATATATTAGGCACAAAAGAACATAGTAGCAAAGCAATACTTCTTAACAGAACAAGCAAGTGCAGGAAGAACCAACCTTTTCCTCAAAATCCCTAAGAAAACAACAATCGATTTCTACAATTCTACTCACCAAGCGCTCTGCAAATTTTTATCTCCTTGTGGCTTTTTGAGGAAGCATAGATTTTGACATACTCACAATCGATCCACAATTATTTTAGTAATTTACTTCACATGATGTCGCCATTAATTTTCTAGGAAATGAACTGTCACTTGTCTGAACCTTTCACCCACTTCTTCCTAAATTTAAATTTTGACCGTTGATTTGCACTTGGAAAATTATCCAATGGTTTATTGCATGATCACATAGCTCGAAAGAAGCTCATGCAATCATATGACAAGCCGTCATGTCAATTCCTTCATGGGGGAAAAATACCTTATAAATTTTTCTGTTAAAATAGAACGTTAGTCGCATGATCACATAGCTTGAAAAAAGCTCATGCGACTATGCGACAAACCATTAACATTCACCTGTCGTCATCTATTTCTTAATTCCTTGGTCCCACTTTACCTTTATTAGTAAAGATAATCCATGCTTGCAATAGCTAGCAAGTTGTCATGTAATTTATTTCTTTCCGAGCACTGGTGTTCACTGACATCCTCCACATCAGCAAGTACTATCGACCAATCAAGAAAAACCATATGCAAAAAATTGACATTGGTCCCACTATTTTTAACCAATGAGAAACTGCCAGTCATGTACACCTATCCATGGTCCCACCCAAGAATTACACTAAGCTTGATGCAAGATCAATAGTTAGTCACATGATTGTATAGGTCTCTAAGATTCTATGCGATTATACGACAACCATCGGATCTTCCCTTTATTACTTTCATCTTTGAAGATTCTTCTGACACTGGTCCCACTTTGTTTCTGCATTAAGCTTTACTGTAAGATCAACGGTTAGTGGCATGATCGCATAGGTCTATAAGATTCCTTGCGACTATACGACTACCATTAGATCTTCTTTAAAGATACCAAGTTGAATGAAAGTCAAAACATTAGAAGATAAGGTATTTAGGACTTAGGATATATTATAGCCACTAGACTTAGGAAAAATTAAAACCGCTAGTCGTTGAGACTTAGGAAAACTTTACGCATGTGCACTTTTGAGATTTTTAGTGATTCAAAAAGGTAACGCTCAAATAGATTTAAAACAAAGTGACCTAGGGCTTATTTTTTGAAAATGGCATATATTTAGGGTTTTTCTCAGGTTTAACTCTTAATTAGGGTTCACTGGATACTGAGGAAGAATAGATAATTTTGCAAGGTTTTTATGGGTTTTTTTGTAGCAAAATTATCATACTTTCATGAACATCTATACACACTTCAAATTTATAAAAATTTCACAAGACTCATGTACTAAAAATTTGAAGTGCCAACATACTATTTCTTTGTGATTCCTACCTTCACAGTAATCTCTTCTACTATCTTGCTGACTTTCCTCTTTCTTTTTACTTTCTCTTGTTCTTCTTTGAATTTTTCATATTTTTCTCTATGTGTACCCATCTTTCTTGAGTAGGGTCCTTTTCTGTTACAAGTACATGCTCTACTTGCATGGCTAGTACCTCATCACTTACCTCATATCCCATAAGATAGCACCACTTGGTTCTATGCTCAACTACCTCAAAGCAGACACAATTTGTTTCAACCTTGAAACATATAGTGTCTTCATATTTTTCCACTATCTTTTCTGGTATTCTATATCTTTCTTTCATTTGTCTCTGCAAGATCTTAATCATGCCAAACAATTCTCCATCGATCCAATCCTTTTTTTGCCTTCTATAATATTATGATATTTGTAGACCACTAGGTTCATTATCTTTCCATGCTCTAGGATGCATACCAGGAAAGTTGTGAATAACATGAATGTACATGTGAACTAGTAGTGACCCAAACCTGAATGCCTTGGATTTGTTCTTCTTAATAACCTTAATATTTTCCAAAAAATGTTGTGCCAAAACTTTGCAAAGGTTATATCGTTTGTTTTCCTTAACCATTCTATAAGCCATCATGAAAAATCCAGCTGATACAGAATTAAGTCTAGAGCTGGAAAACAACTTGTAGCCAATCAAAATTGCTACCAATCTAACATCTTGTAAATATATATCATTTACAATAATTTCCCTTTTATCCCATTTGGAATGTGTAAGGGTTTCAACTTCTTTTCTTAGGTTTTTCTCAATAACAGGTAAGGCTCCTTCATTGTCCAGCCTTGTGATATCATGGATCAACTGAGCACATATCTTAACTGGTTGATCACCTATCCTTTGAATTCAGTGAATCGGGTTAACTTGAGTATTGATAGGTCCTTTAAATGTTTGATTTATTCTATCAAAGACCCATTTACATCTATCATACCGTTTAACTCATAGAAGATGTTGACCTCCCCAATAATCTCATACTTGCAGTGTATGTATGCCCTAATATCTTCTACACACAACACACCTATGGGGGTTTGGGAAAATGCCCCTTACAAATCATCCTCATAGGATTTGTATGGATACCACTTGAATTTATACCTAGGTCTATCTACAATATCATATATCACCGGTGCATCCATAATTACTATGAAAGATTAGGTCTAAATACCTTAAATGCACACAAATCCGATGCTTGGTTTTACACAAGCACAAAAATCTCTCTGCTAGATTACTGCTTTTCCTTCACACTTCTGCACTCCTTAGTCATTGATCAAAAAATGGTGGAGAAATGAAATCTTTCAAGTCTTTTAACCATTGCAAGTTGAGTGTGTGTATTAAACACAGGTAGCTCAACTTTGCATGTCGTCCAGTCAATGCAAAACTCACAAACATAGAAGATGAATCTTCAAGTGTTGCGATCTTGTCCACAGATTTGAAAACATTTGTACACATCATACCTAAGCTTGCATGAGCTTACTCCGCTTATATAGGGGTTGGATAATTTATGTTGTCTGTATCCACTTCTCACCATGAGGCCATAAGGCCTTCTAGACTAATGCCTCAAAGAATTCATCATGCAAAGACACAACATCATATGTTGTCTCTCCCTAAACCACTACCTTATTTAGAACTTTTACTTTCCATACCTTCTCATCCTTTGATTTATTTCTTTCATTCATGTAATCATTTAGGCTTTTACCACTATCACTGATACTTTTTCTTATAACTATAGGTGGTGGTCTTTCTAGTTCATTAGATCTCCTTGGTCCTCTTCTATTGTCATTTCCATTGTATCTACAAAACTTTGCAATGTGACCTAGATTGTTACATTTGTAACAAATAGGTGGTCTTCTTCCTTCTTGATTAGTTTGTAACTTACATTACCTTGTTGTGTGCCCAAAGTTATTACATTTTTGACATGTAATCTTGGCTGCAGTTTCTTCTTTGATATAGTCTTGCTTATACCTGGATTGATTAGGTTTTCTACAATATTCTTTCTTGTGTCTTAATAGGGGTAAAATTGAATCACCTCTATTTAGATGTAATATGATGTATGGAGGAAATATGAGATCCACTCCTAAATCCAAATTCCCAAAGTAGAGTTCCAATTTGATCAACCAAAAGGTTAATACACAATCGAATCAATCTATGGAGAACATGAAAGATAGAGAAAAACCCTATATTTCCCTATGGTAGAATTGAAGTGTTTGGAATTTGAAATAATTGAAATACAAGTACTAACCTCAAAGTAGGGAAAATCTAAAAAATGCTAATTTTTTATGTCTGTGTGTACTTTTGGGCAAATTTGCAACCTGTTTTAGACTGGAAATGCCAAGACGAAGAAAACCCATAAATCTTTTGTCTTTCCACTGGCAGGTAGTCTTTGACCCTCATAAAAGGTCAAAGGCTACATTATTTATTTGAAGGTCGATTCTCACTTTGTTCACAGATCTCGAAAGTTCACCAAAAAGGGTATCCAAATCTGATCTCAAGTCCGAAATTTCGCACCTCTACCTACAAGAAAAAGGGGGTTTTTGTTTGTATGGGGGGTTTGCCTTGGTCAAACCCAAATTTAGGAAATAACCTTGAAATTGAATTGAAATGTAGTGTGCATAAACAAAGCAATTGAAACAATTCACCTCGCTTATGTTGAAGTCCTTGTAGAGGATTTGAATCCTCAAATCCACAAGTAGGAATGCTTCAATGGATGTAGAATGAATGTAGGATATCTCAAATCAATGACATTTGATCTTCAACACCAATCTTGAATTTATCTTTGCATATGAGGAGGCTTGGATGAATGTAGAAGGATGGATCTTCAAGGGGGCTCCAAAGAGATTGAATCCTTCAATGGCTAACAATGGATCTCCTTGATGAATGAATGCTTGAAAACTTGAATGCTTGAAGGCTTTCTTGAATGCTTGAATTCACTTGCTTGCACTTGAGAGCTTGAGATTGCAAAACTTGATTGAGAGATGGAAAAAGAAGATGATTGAAATGAGAGAGGAAGGCCTCCTTTTATAGTGAACTAGGGCACAATCCTCTAGAGGGGCCACCTTGGAGAATTAAATCCAATTAGGTCCTAACCTTTAGAAAATATACCTAGATTAAATGCAATTAAATGATTTACCATCTTGAAACCTGAAATGGCCGACCTAGAGGTGGGAAACAAATATCCCCGAAAACCAAACACCCGGAAATCAAGGAATCTTGAAATTTTGAACAGAGGGTCAAGGATGAGGTTGGAACTGACTAGGTCAGGATTGAGGTTGATCCTGACTAGGTTAGGATAGAGGTTGACTTTGACCCCAAAAGGTCAACTTTGACCTTTTGGTCAAAAACCTCAGGATCCTATCCTAGAATGTTATGAAATGCAGATATGAAGTGAAAAATGGGTGTAGAAGGAAGCATAACAGGGGGGAAAAGCCAGATACATGCAAAGACCTGATCAAGGCACTTAGCATGACTCTAGACCACTTACTCAGAGGGCTAAACTCTCTTATCATGGAAGTGCTTCCATTTTAAGACAATATAGTGTCCATATTCATAGCAATTAAAATACTAGTTGGTAAAGGGTTTAGAGATACGTTTACTTCTACAATCTCTTTTCATGTGTCCAATTTTTTTGCATCCAAACCATCTACCTCTAAAGGGTTTGAATTGTTCTCTATGATCTTTATTTGTAGGCCTTTCATTTGGAATAGGTCTCTCCTCATTCTTGGCTTCTTTTGGTTCTTCTTGAATTTTTGAACTTCCAACTTCATTGGGTCCACTCATGTCTTCTTTAGATTTTTGTTCATCATTCTTGTCATTCCTCATGTGTAACTCTTCAATGTGTAGTCTAGCTTGAGTGAGTTCACCTTTTATGATTTGATTGTAATTATCCAATTCCTGATATTTATCCTTGTAATAGTCAAGTTCAGTCTTCATATTTCCTATCTGTAAGTTAGCTTCTTTTAGTGACTTTTCAACTTTGTCTCTTTCATCCTTTTCTTGTTGAATCTCCTTGATCATCAAGAAATTGATTTTTTCTTTTTCTTGCTCCAACTTCTTTACTTTATCTGATGTATCATTGTATGAACCTTCTTTGATTTTCTCCATAAGGTCTTGTCTCTAATTTTTCACAATCTCAAGCTATTCTTTAAGTTTCCTCATGAAACCTTTCGCTCTTCTTAATTTGAATTTTAGTTCACCATTCTCAGCTTTCATCTTGTCTAGATCTTCAAGTGCAGCTTCAAAGTTCACTTGTAAATCTTCTGAATCCATTTTGATCTCCCTTAAGTTGTTAAGCTTTCTCTCAAAGGGCCAAAAGCTCTAATACCAATTATTAGGATTAGGTAATACTAAGAGGGGGGGTGAATCAGTATTACAAAACTTTGATTTCAAGTTCAAACAATTATAAACAATCTAAAGTAATGCAAAAATGAAAAGAACATATAAGCATAACACATTACTCATGACACCATGATTTGTTCTCGAGGAAACCCTGGCTAAAGGGAAAACCCCGGTGGGGATGGTACCAACAAATATGCACTAAAATATAATGTCCCTATTAAGAGATCTAGCCCTGTTAGGAGCTCATTGTTACATAATACATTTCCTTGTTAGAGGATTACAAAAACCCTATTAGGGCTATACAAAAACACCTAGTTAAATGTGGTGAGCACACTACTCTTACAATCAATACTGTCCCAAAAATAGTTCTCAAAAAAAGGGGAACAATACAATTGCTTATCTTTCTTAGATAGTTCCAATTATAGCTTGGCCTCTTCCTAATCTCACATCTAATCTCTGTGTTGAAAAGTTGGCTATACTAGTGTATATGACTTGGTATAGTGTTTTCATTATGGAAAAAAAGTCATATGGTAGTTTGGAGTCAGTGCACTTGATAAGAAGATCAAAAATTGGCTAAGTGTTGAAGACTGGACAATGTACAGAGTACCTAAAGCTTAGAGCATCAATGCACATGCGTACAAAAGAGTTATGGTATGTGCCCTAGAAGATAAGTTGGTTAGACTATGAGAGTTATGGTATGCACCCATTGTAATTAGTATGAGAGTTGATAGAGAGTTGAGATAAGCAGAGCAGAAGTGTGTGAAGAGTCTATTAGATGTATTAGAGCTTTGCAAGAGGTCAAAGCATCAGCGCATCAAAGGAGCTAATCAAACAAGTAGTGTCATAGTGATAGTTCATCCAGTAGATATTGTGTGTATCTAAGATTGGAAGGTTTTAGCCTTCACCACTTGAGCAGTGAGCTCTAGGACAGTGCATCCACACCCCTAATAGGATTTATTGTAAAAGACTCCTAATAGTACTTGACCCTTGACAAGGTCTACTATACTTAATACATTGTAAAGCAACTCCTAATAGGGTTAAGGATCTTCTAACAAGGATCATAAAACACTAGTACAAAATATTAGTGGGTGTCAATTCCCACCAAGGTTTTTACCTATTTGGGTTTCCCCGTAACCATATTGGTGTTATGTGTTGATTTCATGCTTCATGTTTATGTGGATATTTATTTCAGTACTTAAGTATTTAAGTTCAGTTTAAGATTAAGTAAAAAGATAAAATACAGTGAACACTGATTCACCCCCCCTCTTAGTGTTCCCATTCCTAACAATTGGTATCAGAGCTCTGGTCCTCATCAAATAAGTTTAACCACTTGAGGAGATCATGGACAAAGCATAAATGAAACATCTAAAAATAAATCTTGAAGCTACTCTTAAAGACTTGGACAAATCTAAAAAATAAATTGAAGAACTAAAGGAAAAACTCATTGATGCTCAATTAGTCATCAAAAGGCTAAGAAAGGATTTGAAAGAATGCTCTACCAGTGATCTAGGGATAATGGTCAAGAAGTTGAATGAAGAAAATTCATCCTTGAAAGAATAGATTGAAGAATTGGATGACAAGCTAATCAACAATCGAGGTGTCTATAATGGACAGATAAAAGAGAACCTTCAACTGAATGAAGAATTAAGGCAAGAAAATATGGAAATTTTGGAGCTAAGAAACAACAAAGAAAGCTAGGAATTTGAATTGAAAGAGGCAAAGAAACACATTGATAAATTACACACTAGTTTTGATTTGATAGAATCTCAGCTATATGCAAGAAGAGCTCAAGGAGATACTAGCTCCATTGGATACAATGAAGCACAAAATCAGATTGACAACATGTGAGCAATAATGAAAGCACCAGAAGGCACCTCAGATGCTAAGGAGATTGGAAGTCATACTAAAGATCATATTGAACCACCTAAGAATGAGCACAAGCTAGTAGATCGCACTTCTTATGCCTGTAACAAGCATGGACACATAGCGAGGAACTGTACAGAGGTAAGACCTTTCAATAGTTACTATTATTCATGCAATAAATTTGGTCATAGAGCTATGAATTTCAAAACAAGTCAAAAGAACATGACTCATTATAATCAGAGAAATCAGAATCAGTCAAATGTAAGAAGTTCTCAGAATGTTACATGTCAGATATGTAACTACAATGGTCACTCAGCTAGACAATGTAAAATGGTGACCCATGTCAATGCACTGAGCAATATAAGGCCTCCAGTCATTTGTCACTCTTGTAACAAGGCTGGACACATCTCAAAGTTTTGTAGATCAAGGATGCAAGGTCAGGAAAGCCCTAAAAAGCTCGAAGAACTAGTATTGGATCCCGAAGGAGAAGTCAAGTTTGTGAAAGCTTCAGAGGATGTGATCTTGATTTGGTCAGAAGAAAAGAAGGATAACATTGATGAGAATGTATTGGATGCATCCACAATGGATGCACGCTCTACATCTAGATGAATGGCCCTCAGGGTCATAGGGGGAGCTAATTTAGCTCTAGACCCCTGCACTACTAGTATACTCACCTTCAGAGTATGCACCTTTGGAATTAAGCTTTTGGAGACTAGTAGAACCTATGTGCAAGAGCGCACTAGCTGATTATTTGTAGATTGAAAGTTAGAAATTTTCAAGTGACAGCCTGGTTTACACGACAAGCATTACTGGAAAAATTTCTACTTTATAGTACATAGAAGTTTGTAGATCTCTCATTGCATTCAAATTCAGAGTGATAGAAGAGAAGAAGTCCCCTAGCATTTGATTGTGAAGGATTATAGATTAATTCATAAAGTGACTTGTTCATTTGATCAGTTGTGAAAACCCTAGTTCGTCACGTCGATTCAGAATATCTTGGAAACCATTAAGAAAGAGATTTACAAGTAAGTGATGGCTACTCCTATTATATTTGATGTTTCAAAGAAGAAAAGATATGTATTTAAGAGGCACCCATTCAAATCCACATTGGATGACCTAGAAGGGGCATTCTCTCTCATGCCTATGGGTGTTATGCATGTCAAAGGCATTAGGGCACACATATACTGTAAGAAAGATCTAGTAGGATTGGACAGATTAAGAGTGCACATGGAAACAATGATGAAACTAGACAAAACATTCATGGATGAGTATGCATAGTGGAATAATCACCCTATAGTGGAGTATACTATGGCATATGAGTTATACAAATTAGAATGGAACAAGATTCTACTTAGCAGGATTCATGATGACCTATTTTGGATAGGTGAAGTGTCAGTTAGGATTACTGGTGACCTAATTCATGAGATGATAGGCCTCTCAAAGACAAATGTCATTCTTCCAGTGGGCAAGGATGTAAGAAAACTTGTTGAGAAAACTTTCAAGTCAAGAAGTGATAGGTGTGGAATGACTATAGAGCTTGTTGAGAAAGATGACATCAAATTGATGTCCATGATACTGGTTATAGGTTCCAACACACCAGTAGAGTGAACAGTGTGTCTGCAGCCACAATTCTTGCTCATATTAGACTCGTGAAAGATAATTGAGATTTTAATCTATGTGAGATCTTGTGCGCACAGTTAATTGAAAACATTAAATAAATCAAGCATAACAAGACCAAGATATTTAGATTTGGGTCTTTGATCATATACATGTACTTCCATATTATTGGAAAGGTGTCAGATTTATACCTAGAAAAATCTATCCCCACAATGCCATAGATATCTCTCAAGGCATGTAATGAGAGTACATTAAAGGACTACATGACACTAGAGTTAAAGACATTTAGAGATAAAATGTAGATGATGTACAGGATACCAGAGAACATTGTTGAGAAATACAAGGATAGCATTTTCTTTATGGTAGAGATTGATGTAACTTGTATGGAAGCAATTGAACCAAGGACAAAGTGGATCCATCCACTTGGATATGAGGTTGATGAACAAGTCCTAGAAGAATATGCACAAGTATTTCTTTCAGCCCCTAAAGACCCTAATGAGCCAAGATGGGGAGCCTATGAAGAGAAAACAAGAGAAGTTGATGCAGTCTTAAACAATGCAGCAACTAAAAGGAAAGTTGCCAAGGTTACTTTAGAGATCTAGAGAATACATGGTGTATCAAAAGAAGACTTAGACAAAGAAAGGGAAGAGAATATTTCTTTGGAAATTGAGAGCGTAGCTACAGAAAAGTCAGAATCAGATCACCCAAAGATGAAGAAGGTAAAAATTGAGAAATCTAATGTTTAGAAGGGTAAAACTGATGTTACTCCTTTTGCGCCCAAGGAAACCATTGACCTTACTGCTCCTCTTGAGTATAAGGAAATGCCTAAGAGGAAGAAAGAGATTAGCATTGGTCATCCATCCTCACGAGTAACAAGAAATAGGAAGAAAACTCAAGCTCCTCCCGTAGTAAGTTTCAAACCTAGTCTCAGTGTGCTAAATACAAGGATTATTGATAAAGGCAGAATTGATCAAGTAGGAAAGTTATATGATAAATACAGTGAGATTGACAAATCAAAGATACATGGAATGATTGTCAAACATATGTTAAAGTTTAAGAAGATAGTCCTAGAACTGAAGACTATGATTCCTGATAATGTGTGGAACATCTTAGAGTTTCAAAAGAGATAGGATATTGAAGAAGATCTAAGGATAAGAGAAAAGATTCTAGATGAAACCCTTCTAGTATGTTCTCTAGAGGAGAAATCCCTATTGTTAGATCTAGTAAAGCCACATCTCATAACCAAATCAAGGACTTTGCTTATAATGGATAAAAACTATGAGTTAGTTGCTAAGGAAATAGAGAAATCCTTTGAAAAGGTCTTCATGAATAGGCACATGTATCTAGCTACTGTGCCCAAAGCTCAAGTACCCACAATGATTGCAAAAGAGCCAGAGACTACTAATGTACCTATGATAGGTCCCCAAGACTCAACACCTATAGTAGAAATACATACAGAGGTAGATAATTTTGTGCCAATGATAGAGTCACTAAAGGATAGCACCATTATCATTGATAATGTAGAGATAGCCATGGCAGCCACGGATAAAGATCTAGACAAGTTTGAAGAAGCTTTTGTGAGCACACAAGAAGCTGAAATTTTATGTGGTAACAATTCTCCCAATCCACAAGAAGTACTGATTGAAGATATGACAAAAGTGGAAGAAGAAAAGAAAGAAAAAGAAATAGAAAAAGAAGAAGAAAAGATGGAAGAGGAATAAGGAAATGAAACAATAGATAAGCCTTCTATTGAAATAAGATTTAAACAAGAAATGGTGGATAGCACTTCCATTACTCCATCACCCTTAGTAGCATTGTTGTCAAGTTTGACTCCTGATACAACTAGTTTGGACTCTTGGGGAGAAGAAGACCTGATCAAGTTCAACGTCTTAGCTATGGAGAAAGCCAAGGAGAAATAGGTAATGATGAATCCTCTCCTTGTAGAATCAGTAAACATCTTAAACAACTTGTTACCAGCAAACAAGAAAGTGTCCAAGGTACACTCCATTGATGATGTGAGTACAGTTATTTCACAGTTCAAGATTAATTTCTCTAGCCTAGAAGAATATGCATCCCTATTTGCAAAGGAGAAGTATTTGAAGAAAAGGTTAAGTGAGTTGGTTAGAAAATTTGCACTTGACCTGAGCTCACTAAAGACTGGTCAAGCATCCTTGAAGGATTTTGCAGCAAAGGGTATAAATATTATTGTTGACTGTATGAACCAGGACAATTTGACTAGTGATCTATATAAGAAGATACAAGAGGTAGAAGATATGATAGAAAACATAAAGAAATTAGTGGAAGATCCATCCATTGATGTGAACATGTGTAATAATGTCTACCAAGGACAGATAGATAAGATTGAAAAAGCTGAGAAGGAGATGACAAAGATAAGGGCAAGGCAAACACAACTCAGGAATGCTCTTACACCCTCATTAGATATACTCAATTAGAATATCATGGAGATTGATGCCACCATGGTGACATATGATCAAGGTCTTAGCATAGATTTGGAGAAGATGGAGAAGCTACAGTATGCACTATGCACCCATCTCCAGATTGCAAATTCATTGATCACATTTTGGAAGAAGGAGATCCAAAACTTGCAAATAGCATATCCAGATGTTCTCTCATAGTAAGTACTTGTAGATACAATTTTCAAGCACCTTTGTCATTAATGTCAAAGGGGGAGTATGTATAGAATATGGGTTATAGATATGTATAAGGAGATATAAGATAGAAGTATATGTATAAGGGAGATATAAGACAAAAGTTTTTTGTAGTAAGGAACAGTTGGCAACTTGGCCATATTCCTTTGTTTCCATCAATGACAAAGGGGTAGATTATTGGAAAGTTGGCTATACTGGTGTATATGACTTGTTATAGTTTTTTCATTATGGAAACAAATTCATATAGTAGTTTGGAGTCAGCAAGTGTGAGAAGATCAGAAATTGGCTAAGTGTTGAAAACTGGACAGTGTATAGAGTACCTGAAGCTCAGAGCATCAACACACATGCATACGATAGAGTTATGGTATGCACCCTAGAAGATAATTTGGTTAGACTATATTCATGCTTAGTCTATGAGCACATGATTAGATATGAAAGTATGACAAAGTTATAGATAGTTGAAGTTACACAACCAATGTATGCCAGAGAAGAATAGAGTAAGCAGCCAAATGTTAGCATTTTGATTTGCGGTTATATTCTGCTATTGTAAAGGCTATGCACCTATTTTAATTAGGTTTCCATTATTTAATTATTTTTTTTTGTAAATACGCTTGAGCCAATTCATTTGGAAGCGTTGTATGTAATTAGTTAAAGGGCCGACCTAGTTATTTGTTTTGTATGCCCAGATAAATATAAGATGCGCCCATTGTAATTAGTATGAGAGTTGATAGAGAGTTGAGATAAGTAGAGTAGAAGTGTGTGAAGATTCTATAAGATGTATTAAATCTTTGCAAGAGGTCAAAGCATCAGTGCATCAAAGGAACTAATCAGACAAGTAGTGTCACAGTGATAGTTCATCCAATAGATATTGTGTGTATCTGAGATTAGAAGTTTGTAGCCTTCACAACTTGAGCAATGAGCTCTAGGATAGTGCATCCACACCCCTAACAAGGTTTATTGTAAAAGAATCCTAATAGGGTCCGACCCTTGACAAGGTCTACTGTACTTAATACATTGTAAAGAAAATCCCAACAGGGTTAAGGATCTTTTAACAAGGATCATAAAACACTAGTATAGAATATTAGTGGGTGTCAATTCCCACCGGGGTTTTTACCTATTTGGCTTTCCCCATAACCATATTGGTGTTATGTGTTGATTTCATGTTTCATGTTTATGTGGATGTTCATTTCAGTACTTAAGTATTTAAGTTCAGTTTAAGATTAAGTAAAAAGCTAAAATATAGTGAACACGAATTCACCCCCCCCCTCTCAATGTTCCCATTCCTAACACTATGCACTTGTATTTGAAAGCTTACTCCATTATCATAATCATCTATACATTGCTTTCACAAAACCAATCTATAGTTATACAGAATTAGCCTTCCAGTTGGCCTCATAATTGTCATACCAAACATTATAGAAACTTATAAAAATGATATACATGGATTCGGTGCTCTTATATTACCAAAGAGTCAAAAATATACTTTATTTACTTGTCTTAGCATGTTATCATATCCATTATGCTTTCCTCAAACTTCACAATTGTTCATGTACCCTGATATACTGTCTTACTATCTTCGCATACCTTCCGAACATTGTATCTCACACATCGGGTGTCCAAAACTCATGTGATCTCAACTGAAGCATGTGCATATCCCAAAATACCTCCAGTTAACTTCACAAGCCATAATACCTTGTATATATCCATCGCTATCCAAAACTATGGAACTGTACCCTATTTTTGAGATTCTGGACTTAGTCATTTTCATGACTGTGACTTTAGTGGCAATCTCCACAACATGCGATCACTCCATCATGGGTGTTTCCATAAATGATGACACATCACATGCCAAAAATCTCCATCATAGTGATTCTCAATTTTCCAAAACATCACATGCCAACAAGTTATTATGGGTTTTTACATGATTGTTGCTATTCATGTCTAGGTTTCTCTTGTTGCACAAATCATTAAATCAAGAATACATTTAATTTATGTATAATTTATTTGAGTTAGTGTATCTCATGCTCCATAGCAATTGAGAATTAATAAGTATTTTTCCATTACTTAGTATTTTCTTGTTATTGTTGAGCCACTTGTGAGATGATCTACTTTAAGTTAATGTTGGTTGTATGTATAAATGAATGTATTGAATGG